>JALMGJ010000002.1:179095658-179695658 GCA_023362775.1 Charina bottae
AATGGCCTCAAGGGAGGAGAATGTAGATATTTACAGTTTCAAGGAAAAGATAGAACAAATCACTTTTTCTGTCATATCCTAAATCCCTTGCCTTGCTTATCTAAAACAACTCCGATACATAATGCATGCGTGTACCTGGTAAATTGCTAATACTTTGCATCTTTTTTCCAGGTCAACGTCAGCCAGATAATATTTGGAATAAAATATAGCCGATATGGTATGGACAATATCAGCAATGTGGAAACTTCTCTTTCCAAAAGTGAGGTTTAGGCATTGGAGTAAGCTATTATTGAACCAGTGTGTATGTGAATCCAACACCTATTTTCAGATCATGATTTGGCTTAGCATGTTGTGTAAACCCAGTCAATTACAGCTTATTAAACAATGTTTAAGAAACTTGGCTTAATATGAAGTGTGAACCCAGGAAGTGCTAATGCTCTGAGTTCAGAACAGGCTTGTGCCTTTTGAGGTATACATAAGAATTCAGTTCATAACCACACACAAAAGTTAACATGGAGAAGAGCATTATCACCATTGCTTTTAGAGTTGTTCTAGGGTGCATTGCAATGTAAATAATATACTATTTAGTCTTGGATGAGACTATTCTTACACAAATTACTTTTTGAAATTTTCAAGGAAAGCTACCAAAGAGTTGATTCTATCACTAAGTCTTTCAAAGAGTTTTATTAAACAATGTTAGGCCATCTTAATGTTAAGAGTTTATATTAACCTGACTTTTACTATTAAAATTGAGTGAGTGAGTGAGTGAGTGAGTAAATAAATAAATAAATAAATAAATGTTCATATTAATGTACGCACTAAAAGAACTACTGCATAAAAAGACACGAATAATTTTACTATGTGATATTTTACTATGTGATTTTATCTGGGTATGTTTTAATTGTTTTGATCTTGCATATTTGCAGTAAGACTGCAAGCTGTTCAGAGCTGGTTAATGATTGCAGTAGCATATAAAACCTTGTAAAACAAAGTACAGCGAATGAATGAATGAATGAATGAATGAATGAATGAATGAATGTGACAATACAGCAGAAAACCATCAATAATTAATTTTTGAACCCATAGCAGCATCAGACTGCCTTAACAACCAATTTCATAATTAGAAACAGCACTACCAGTTTATTCAAGGACCATCTAGGTTTCTGGGATGACTATTGAGAAGATGGTGACGTCCAGATATGATGGAATCAAAACCAATGTGTTACTACACATAGGAGCACCTGTGGACCACAGCCCGCTTTCTCTGTGGCCCAGCTGAACTGCTATTAGTTGTAAAGTAATACTTACCTTCTTCAAGATTGTTGGAGAGCAAAATGACCATTTCCCCTTGATTGGGATTGTAGTTCTCCACCACTGTTATCAGCAGTCAATGGTTATTCTGCCTTCCCCAACTAGGTACCCTCTAAATATATTAGGACAGACCCAAGAATTTGGGGAGATATACCTTTAACGTATATGGATGATGGCTGGAAATTCAAGGAGAACACCAACCTGGGGAAGCTTAGGCAGTGTGGGGGAAGAAGAGGAAAGAGGTTACAACATCTTCCCTCTGCCAACAATCCCTGTAAGCTACAAGGTGTGGACATGAGTACAAGGGAGAGAGAACATACTGTAGGTGTGTGTGTGAATGAGGTTTGTTGCCATCCTATCCCAACTTTCAAAAAGAGAGATACTTCATGTTCTAATGTTGTCCTTCCTTGAAAGAAACACAAAACTAAAGAGGTATATATTTAAAACCCTTTCTGGGAAGTAATGGCTCTGTTCCCAATATTTTAGGTATGACAAACTATAATTAACACGTGTGAGAAATTAGAGTGGATTTGGAGAACAATGGCTCCTGTTTTACTGTTACACAGTCTCAGCATAATTAAAAATAAGTACGTAAGTGTTAATTTGCTCTCCTCTTGGCTGCCAAGTCTGTTTGGATGAGGGGGGGGGGCTGTTTGCCTGCTGCAAAGGGAAACACAGATGAGAAGGGACAGTTTTCCAAATGTGCAAGATGTAGATCAGTGTGCAGCTGTGAAAACTTTCCCCAACACTATCTTGAAAGTAGTGAAGAGTTGGGATGGTTTGGGGCATTCCAAACAATAGGTGGACAGAGGTGGCCCTGCATTCTACCTTACAATGAATTATCCTCTCTTTGAAGTTATAATTTGAAGGGCTGCCCAGTTCAAATCTGCTTTAGAGATAACCATAAGAAGAGAGAACAGCAGATGTGGAAGTTGTCGGTTAAACATTAGCATCTGCACAGTAGACTGAGTGGGCACACAGGTATCATGTTTTATTTCTCCTTAAAGCAAGGCTTTCTAAATGTATCTGGGTTAATAGATGCACATTTTATGCAAAATATCCTGTGCATCCTTAGAGTTGCTCAGCTGTGTTTCTGCCAAGGACCACAATACTGAAACAGGAAATGTCACACAAGCTACAAAAAAAAAAAAAAAGGGGGGGGAGTAAGTTGCAGTAGCCTACATTTCAGCAAAAAAAAAAAAAACCCTGCAGATGCCCATAAGCACAGAAAAGTTGCCCTTTTAATGAAATGGTGCAGAGCATTGAAGCCGAGAATACCAGCTCTTCAAGCAGCTTCTGTAACTGTGCCCTTAACAGCAGCTTGAAGTGTAGAGATGACAGGAGTTAATTGTTGCCTCTGTGCTGCTGCAAGCTTATCAGCTCCCAAGAGTCACGTTGCTGTTAAAGGTAGAAGCAAAACAGAGGCTAGGTCCCCCTTACCCACCTCTAGTTAGCTTCAACTGAAGCGAATGGCTCCAGCAGCATGGCAACTGTACACTTTCATTTCAGCTAGGACTGTGCAATACTTTTCTTGCTTGTTTCTGAGGCCGCCTCTAGAAATTCCAACTGTTGGAAAAGACATCTATCTATCTATCTATCTATCTATCTATCTATCTATCTATCTATCATCTATCATCTATCATCTATCATCTATCTATCATCCATCTATCTATCTATCTATCTATCTATCTATCTATCTATCTATCTATCATCTATCTATCTATCTATCTATCTATCTATCTATCTATCTATCATCTATCTTCTATCCCGCCTTTATTATTTTTATAAATAACTGAAGGCGGCAAACATACCTAATACTCCTTCCTCCTCCTATTTTCCCCACAACAACCCTGTGAGGTGAGTTGGGCTGAGAGAGAGTGACTGGCCCAAGGTCACCCAGCTGGCTTTCATGCCTAAGGCGGAACTAGAACTCTCAGTCTCCTGGTTTCCCATTGGCTCCTTCCTAGGGCTGAGAGAGAGAGAGAGTGATTGGCCCAAGGTCACCCAGCCGGCTTTCATGCCTAAGGCGGGACTAGAACTCTCAGTCTCCTGGTTTCCCATTGGCTCCTTCCTAGGGCTGAGAGACAGGGACTGGCCCAAGGTCACCCAGCCGGCTTTCATGCCTAAGGCGGGACTAGAACTCTCAGTCTCCTGGTTTCCCATTGGCTCCTTCCTAGGGCTGAGAGAGAGTGTGATTGGCCCAAGGTCACCCAGCCAGCTTTCATGCCTAAGGCGGGACTAGAACTCTCAGTCTCCTGGTTTGCTATTGGCTCCTTCCTAGGGCTGAGAGAGTGATTGGCCCAAGGTCACCCAGCCGGCTTTCATGCCTAAGGCGGGACTAGAACTCTCAGTTTCCTGATTTCTAGCCCGTTGCCTTAACCACTAGACCAAACTGGCTCTATGCCTGTGTTGCACATAGACATAAATCACCTCCTACTTTCAGTAGCTAACCTGCAGGGTCCAAAGAGGCATCTGCACATGCACAGTGCAAATACTACAGCTCAGTTTTTCTCAGCCTTGGCCACTTTAAGATGTGTGGACTTCAACTCCCAGAAGCCCATACATCTTAAAGTAGCCAAGGTTGAGAAACACTGCCAGGATTCCACGCAGGTCCTAGTGCCTGCCTTGTGCCCTGCTGCCTCCAAACCTGCTGTGATTCCACACAGGTCCTAGTGCCTGCCTTGTGCCCTGCTGCCTCCAAACCTGCCCTGCCAGGATTCCGCACAGGTCCTAGTGCCTACCTTGTGCCTTGCTGCCTCCAAACCAGCTGTGATTCCGCGCAGGTCCTAGTGCCTGCCTTGTGCCCTGCTGTAAGAGTGTGTCACGAAATGATGCCCTGCTGTAAGAGTGTGTCGCGAAATGGTGCATGTCTAAAAAGTGTGTCACCAACATGAAAAGTTTGGAAAGCTCTGAACTAGGCATTGTGACATTATGATGCAACCTCCGCCCCCTATGTTCTTGCACGTCCTAGTGGAGGACAGCCTTGTCTCTTCCTCACCTCAGACAGGGGAATTGTGTTGCCTCTGTGACATAAGGCACCTTCTTCAGGCAAAGCCCAAAGGTACCACAAGAGGCCTAATTTCAACAGGATGAAAAGAAGCAGTTTCTCTAACTATAGAGTTTGCCATGCCTAGACTGTCCTGCATGCCTTAACTTCATTGTGCTTAATATGGTCAACCACCAGCATATTGCTGAGATCTGCACAATATTCCATTTGTCATTTTTGCACCACAAGCAGCCAGACGAGTGGGAGAGAAACCTTCACAGTTGTGTCTGTGTACATGGGGGTGGATGGGGCGAAGCTTGAAATATGATACTAATTCAAGCTTGTTACCCACCCAGAACTCAAGCTTCCCTCCCTAAATTAAACGATTTGAGCTTAATCCTGATCAAATTTGGCCCAGGTCAGAATGGATTCAGCTGGGCCCCTCTTGCTAACCAGCCCTCCCTGTTTAGTGTCTCTCTGTTACAAAGCAGGAGGGGGATAATTGAAAACCACCTTGGTGGACCATCTCTTCCAAAATTTCCCCAGGAAAACATAATTATGATAGCTGCCATCACTCAGGCTGAACCTTCCTTTAGCCCAGTGGTTCTCCAATTGTGGTCAGTAGACCACTGGTGGTCCACAAAGGCTCTCCAGGTAGTCTGTAGCCTCCACACATTCACCACCATTCAGCTGACCACCATTCAGCCCCTCCAGAGAGATTCTGCACAACTTCTGTTTCCCTCAAGAGATGTTCCACCAGCTTGCAGTCTGGTGGTACTTGACTGGATATTTTGTGGACACTATCTGCAGTCCATGAGACTATCACTAATCAGGAGGTGTAGGAGATTGCAGTATCTCCCTGCTGTCTGCTTCCTACAGAGCAGTAGGCCAGTTGCTGATGGGACTGCTTCAAGTTTACCCATGTAGGTTTTATGTTTGTTGACTTAATTTTTGATTTTGCTTTTCTTGCTGGGTTGTTGTGACAAGTTTGTAAAAATGGATCAGTGGCTGAAAACGGGTTCCTTGAAACACAGAAGTGATAATACAAGTAGTGATGCAAGAACTAAAGTTCAGGAAACCATTAAGAGTGAACAGATCTCCAAAACACTTAACAGACTCTGAGTCTGCATATGCTGTATTACATGGAACTGTGATCTCACAAAGAAACCCAGAAAGGAAAGTGCAAATGGAAACTACAACAATGCATACCTAAAAATGCAGTTTCATTGAAATGGAGATCCTCTTACTCCTAACCTTGTGTTTTATATTATGAAATATAGCACAGTGTTTTTCAAATAATCCCATGAAGCTAAGAGTTGTTGTTATTTTATGGCATGTGGCACATAAAACAATTCAAGTGGGATTGATGGGGGGGGGGGTTACACAAGGCCTTTAAAATGGAGGGGATGGGAAAGCATTCATATCAAAGCAAAACTTTTTTATGGTCATTGAGCACAAATCCAATTTAATAAAGAAAACCTAATACATAATAAAGGGGGCATGGTGGCTCAGCAGGTAAGACGTCAGGCTTATCGACTGGAAGTTTGCAAGTTCGGAGGTTCGAATCCCTAGCCACGCGTGACAGAGTGAGCTCCCGCACTCACCCCAGCTCTTGCCAACCTAGCAATTCTAAAGCATGCCAATGCAAGTAGATTAATAGGTACCACTTCGGTGGGGAGGTAACAGCGTTCCGCGTGCATCATGCCGGCCACATGACCGCGGAAGCGTCTTCGGACAACACTGCCTCTTCGGCTAACAAACGGAGATGAGCACCGGCCCCTAGAGTCGGACACGACTGCACAAATGTGCGGGGGGGACCTTTACCTTAATACATAATAAAACATTAAATAATTTTCATATGTAAGCAACTTTACTTCCTGTCCTATGATGGTGACTTCTCTTTGAGAATCTGTGTCACTAAATAGCAAAAACTTGACATCAAATAGGTAATTTTAAGATTTATGCCAGCTGTAAGGTAGGGTACATATAATTCTTCAGTACGACTGGGGAGATTATTTTTAAAAAGGTTGGAATAGCTGTGGTCTTAAATCGGAATAACAGGCACAATCCCTAAAAGCATGGTCCGTAGATTCATCATACCTGATTTACATGGGCACTGCTGGAAGACATTCATAAGACCAACTACATTTATTTATGTATTTATTTGATTTATATGCCACCCAACTCCCAGCAACATATTTGTCAAAACATGTGAACTCCCACGCTTTTAAAGATGAACATGGGAGAGGCTCTTTGGGGAAACAAAACCCGAATTCCCTTTATTCATGGTCCTCGGCATGCATCATGCATCAGATACACTGTATTGTTAAGGATTTTGCTTTCAGAGTCCTTTGAACAGAATATCACTGAGTTTGCCTTAAGGCAACTAGTTTTCCCCAATATTATGCCTTCAGATGTTTTGAATGCAAACTCTCATCATTCCCAATCGGTGCAACTTTGGCAGCATTGACTGGGGATTATGAGATTTGGAGTCCAATGTATTTGGAGGACTCAGACCTCAGGAAGACTACCTTTAGGCATTACTTGGCAACACATTCACAGCCAGACAGCTGATAATGCAGAGGATGGTGTACTTCCTGGGCAGTTTCGTTGCTACTATGTAATATCTCTGCTGTGGGAGCTGCATTAGTGACCAATCTCTTCCTGAGTGTAATTATAAATATACTTGAAGGGATATACTGTATTTTCCAGCTGGGATTTGACCTGTCCACTATGTTGATTACCCATCAAAGAGAATATTGGGACACGGTAGCTCAGCAGGTTAAACTGCTGAGCTGTAGGCTGCAGATCAGAAGGTCTGCAGTTCGAACCCCGTGCAACGAGGTGAGCTCTCGTTGTTACTCCCAGCTCCTGTCAACCCAACAGTTCGAAAGCTTTGCAAGTAGATAAATGGTTACCACCTTAAAGTGGGCTAATTTGCCGGCGTCCTGTCGGGAAGTCGGCACCACCGGAGGAAAGGATCGGAGGAAGATTGAATGGCGGCGGTGACGACGGACCTGGATGCAACAGCTACAGGACGTCAGCAGCCGGCTCAAGGCATCCTGGGAATTGTAGTCCAGAGCCTGGAAGAGTCAGTTCCTTACCCCCTCCCCTCACGCGCGGTGAAAATGGTGATTTGTGAATTGTATAATTAAATGTATATATATGCTTGTAAGCCGCCTAGAGTCCTCCATTAGGGAGGGGATAGGCGGGGTATAAATACCACAATAAATAAATAAATAAATAAATAAATAAATAAATAAATAAATAAATAAATAATGGTCCTTGGTGCTCTCTGAGTCTTGTTGAACCTCCCACAAGAGAAGCTGTGTAAGAACATTATTCAGACAAGCACTAATGCACTGCAGCAACCCATAACACCAGAAAAAGGAAACAGATCATCTATACAGCATCTTCCAGCAAAATGGATACCCACTCAACTTTATCAAAAAGTGCCTGACCGCCCAACCCACTACAACACAACCAACAGAAGCTATGAAAAGGATAGATTTAACATCTACATGAAACCACTGGGTGAGATCATCCGTCTCCACAGGATGAGGTATCATCAATATGCTGATGATACGCAGTTATACATCTCCATCCCGGGGGAAGTAAGTGATGCTGTGACTGCCCTGTCCAAGTGCCTGGGGGCTGTGGGGGTCTGGATGGGGAACAACAGGCTTCAGCTGAACCCTGGTAAGACAGAGTGGCTGTGGGTTAATGGCCCCTCGGTGTCTAGGAATTTATCCTTAGTTCTGGATGGGGTGGCATTACTCCAGACAGAGCCGGTGCATAACTTGGGGGTCCTCTTGGACTCACGACTCCTGCTCGAAGAGCAGGTGGCAGTCGTGGCCAGAAGGGCCTTTGCACAGCTTCATGTTGTGTGCCAATTATGCCCTTTCCTAGAGCGAGAGGCCCTTCGAACAGTCAGTCATGCCCTGGTCATCTTCCATATAGACTACTGTAACGAGCTGTACATGGGGCTACCCTTGAAGAACGTCCGGAAGCTTCAGCTGGTTCAGAATGCAGCGATGCGGGCAATTTTAGGTGCTTCAAGATCAGCACATATAACACCTTTGCTCCGCGAGCTGCATTGGGTTCCAGTCTGCTTCCGGATTCAATTCAAGTTGTTGGTTATCACCTTTAAAGCCCTACATGGCATGGGTCTAGGTTACCTGAGGGACCATCTCATCCCTATCACATCAACCCGTCCCACCCGGTCCTGCAGAGAGGGCGTGCTACGAGCCCTGTCTGTAAGAGAGTTCCATCTGACGGGGTCCAGGAGGTGTGCCTTCTCTGCAGTAGCCCCCACCCTTTGGAATATTCTTCCCCCTGAAATAAGATCGGCCCCCTCTCTCCTGGACTTTAGAAAAAATCTAAAGACCTGGTTTTGCCACCATGCTTGGGGAGGGGAGGGGAATAGCCAGTCTTGGGGTTGGCTGATCGCTTAGATCTACTTTGATCAACCTTTCCGACCTATGGGATAGTAAGAACTACCATTACTTGGATCAAATTGTATTAGATATTTTTATTGAATTTTTTGTAGTATTTATGTTTTTTATTGAGTTTAAACTTTTGCTGTGAACCGCCCAGGGTCCCTCCTTGTGGGGGAGATGGACGGGATATAAATATGATTGATAAATAAATAAATAAATAAATAAATAAATAAATAAATAACACTGCCATACATCAGAAACATCTCAGAAACTACCAATAGACTGTTACAGCCACATGGCATCACCATAGCTCATAAAGCAACCAAAACCCTTCAGAACATCTTAAGTAACCCAAAAGACCCAGTAGCCCAAGAAGAAAAAACAGGAGTTATCTACAACAGACAGTGTAAGGACTGTAGCAGCCACTATGTAGGACAAATGGGCAGAAGACTAGCAGAGCACATCCATGAAGTCAGAAGACATGATGAAAACTCCTTAATCTCACAACACATGGACAGACTCAATTATACTTTCAACTGGGAAACTGTGAGCATCTTAAACCAAGCCAAATCCAAAAACGCTAGCAAATTCCTGGAAGCTTGGCACTCAGACAAAGCAGCCATAGAGGTAAACAACATGTAAATACCATTCATAAGAGACAATAGAAAAGCCAAAAGATCAGAACACCTCCTTGCCAGCAATCAACACCCAGATATGCAGAGATTAACACCAGGATTAGCACCAGGTAAAAGGTAAAGGTACCCCCCGCACATTTGTGCAGTCGTGTCCGACTCTAGGGGCCGGTGCTCATCTCCGTTTGTTAGCCAAAGATCCAGCGTTGTCCGAAGACGCTTCCACGGTCATGTGGCCGCATGACACGCGCGGAACGCTATTACCTACCCACCGAAGTGGTACCTATTAATCTACTTGCATTTGCATGCTTTCGAATTTCTAGGTTGGCAAGAGCTGGAGCTAGTGCGGGAGCTCACTCCGCACGCAGGGCTAGGGATTCGAACCTCCGAACTTGCAATCTTCCAATGGACAAGCCTTGCGTCTTACCCACTGAGCCACCATGCCCCCTTAGGGGCATTTTGTGAAAAACCATAGCTTTAACTATACACAACTGGAGGGACCCTAAAAGCAGGCATTCTCTGTGGGAGTTTCCCTCCTTTGAAATAGCCCTCCCCACCCAAAGCAAGGGTGGTTCCCACTCTTTTGGCCTTCTGGAAGCTTGTAAAAACTCAGCTTTTTAAAGAAGGCCTTTGGGATCCACTGTTGTAGTGTTGTTGGCATCAGAGATGTGACTGTTGTAATGATGCTATATATTAAGTTTTTTTTTAAATTGAATTCTATTTTATTATTCATGCATTGGCTTATGTTTGCACCATAATTAGCACCAGAGGAACAATCAAACAGCACAATATACCCTAATCAAGGAACTATTAACTCAGTCAATCAACCAAGCAGCAAACAACACCCCAATGAAGGAACTCCTAAGGAGAGAACAATACCTCCACCAACACAAGCAGGACAAGCCATGGTATATAACAGTGCTTTCCAAACTGCCGCCATTGGCCACACACCAACGACGGCGGCGGCACCCTCGCTAAAATGCGGAAGCGCTGATGGTGCGCTGCCGCCGCCGTGCACACCGCCGCCGCTGTACACGCCCCCGCACCACCGCTTCATGACACACTAAACTGTGTGTTGCAACACACTAAAGTCCCGACACACAGTTTGGAAAGCTATGGTATATAAACAGAGAGCAAGTCCCACTCCCTTTTTGCAGTGAAGATGTTGCCTAGTCTGGCAATGAAACGTTGGCAAGAAAACAACAAGGTTCAGAGAGCACCAAGGACTCCACTATGTTGATTCTCAGATAAACTTCTAGTGATTCCCCACTTTTGTGAATTTGGGGTGGGAGTGGGGGGTGAGACTAAGATATATTAATTCTCCATTATGGCCCCTGTATTTTGGAATAATATCCTCCTGGAAATGAGATTGGCCTCCTTGTTGATTACTTTCTGGAAATATGTCCTGACAGAACTTATCTGGAGAACTTTTAGAAGCAGACAGTTGTATATGGCTTGAAGCCTGAGAATCTGCAGGACCATCTATCCCAGACAGATTCTGTTAGCTCAATCCAGAGAGTGCCTGCTGAGGGTGCCCACCTACGAAGAGGCACAACTGGAGAGACCCTAAAAGCAGGCATTCTCTGTGGGAGTTTCCCTCCTTTGAAATAGCTTTCCCCACCCAAAGCAAGGGTGGTTCCCACTCTTTTGGCCTTCTGGAAGCTTGTAAAAACTCAGCTTTTTAAAGAAGGCCTTTGGGATCCACTGTTGTAGTGTTGTTGGCATCAGAGATGTGACTGTTGTAATGATGCTATATATTAAGGTTTTTTTTAAATTGAATTCTATTTTGTTATTCATGCATTGGCTTATGTTTGTACACTGCTTAGAGCCTTCTATGACTGAAGTGGTTTCTAATCTCATAAATGCATACATACATACACACAAGGCCAGACTGTTATATTGACCTTTTTTTATTGCTTTTGTTAAAAGCAGCTTCTATAGACTGAAATCATCTTTGGTGGCTTATTCAAAATTGTCTATTTTCTCAGAAGGGATTACTGCTCATACAGATTAGCTAGTGTGTGTGTGCAGTGGGGATGAGGGGGTCACAATAAAAACATTGCCACTGCTTTGTTGCTGAAATTCCACTCCCCCACCCAACCATTTTTGAAGGAAGATGAGTGGCTCTTAAAAAAAAGGTTTCATATCTAGCCAGAGTTTTACACCTAACAGAGGAATATTAGTACCCCAGAATCAATGAAGAACTTGCAAAGACATTTATTATCATGTAAATATATGATCATGGTGTGCTTCATCTGTTGCATGGATTCTTGGCCTGAGAAGGGAGTATTTTATATGTACCCAGCTGTTGGAGGGGTGGAGGGTGGGAAGGGAAGAGAGGAATGGGAAAGGATTGAGTGGGAAAACTACCCCTAGATCTTGGGTTGATGAGCTGGAGAACAAGTCTAGTGAGTTCAGAAACATGAGCTCTGCTTAATGCATGAGAAGTGATGTTAAATTTCATAATGAATTCTAGCTCAGCTGTTTTGTGATGAAATCCATCTTTTTCATTGCAGTTTGTCAGGATGGTCAGTGGCAGAGGGTCCTGAGAACTGAAAAACTCTCTCACTGATTATAATATATAATTATATATAAGATATAAGATTATATTCTCCGGCATGGAGATTAGCCATTTTGTTCAGTATAAGAAAAAAAGCAAGGATGAGAAAAGGAGATGAGGGCATATTTTCCTTTTCAACTGATCTTAGGACTGCGTGAGTCGTCTGTGAAAGGGAACCAAGGGAATAAACTTCAGGTGTCTAGAGAAAGATCAAGAGGCAAGGCGGAGTCTTGGGTATGCCTTAGGGGGAACTGTCTCTTTCTGTAGATATGATACTGGGCTGTGTGTTCAACTTGATCTTCACTGTGTTCAACCTGTATATTTGGAAATTTTATTTATTTATTTATTTTCTATCCCGCCTTTATTATTTTTATAAATAACTCAAGGCGGCGAACATACCTAATACTCCTTCCTCCTCCTATTTTCCCCACAACAACAACCCTGTGAGGTGAGTTGGGCTGAGAGAGAGGGACTGGCCCAAGGTCACCCAGCCGGCTTTCATGCCTAAGGCGGGACTAGAACTCACAGCCTCCTGGTTTGCCATTGGCTCCTTCCTAGGGCTGAGAGACAGGGACTGGCCCAAGGTCACCCAGCCGGCTTTCATGCCTAAGGCGGGACTAGAACTCTCAGTCTCCTGGTTTCCCATTGGCTCCTTCCTAGGGCTGAGAGAGAGAGTGATTGGCCCAAGGTCACTCAGCCGGCTTTCATGCCTAAGGCGGGACTAGAACTCTCAGTCTCCTGGTTTGCTATTGGCTCCTTCCTAGGGCTGAGAGACAGGGACTGGCCCAAGGTCACCCAGCCGTCTTTCATGCCTAAGGCGGGACTAGAACTCTCAGTCTCCTGGTTTCTAGCCCAGCAACTTAACCACTAGACCAAACTGGCTCTCTAAATATTGTAGGAACTTCCTTCCAAAATAACCAGAATAAGCACAGTGCCATTAGAGCTTATTGCAGCACTTGCTACCCTCCTAGTGCTATTTCATTGCAGGATGGGATTCATTGGAACCACTTGGAGCTATTTCAACAACCATGAAGATGCATTGTTATTATTGATGTTGTTGCTGTTTACTGCATGCATAAGATAGAAATCATACTGGCCTAGCCCCACATTTCATTTTGATACTAGCTTGGCTCACAGTTCATACTACTTTCATGTTCTTAATCGCTGGAGTACTTGAAACACCTTACAAAGAATCACAAACAGTTATTGTTCCTCCTTTGTGCCCAGCTTCACAAAACAACTGAAGTGCAGGCAGACCAGTATCCAAAGAGAGATGCTTTTATATTTCATAATTATAGTCTAGTTCTATTCTTATCTCTGGGTTGCACAACTAAAAAGGAAAAAAAAAATCTGAAAGTCAACTACAAGTGGAGCCTCTAGGAGAGAGAGCTGAAAAATTTCTTTGAATATATGACCTGAAAAGATTATCCCCAATAAATGTCTATGGTGGTAATTGGCAATTTCTAAGGCTGGGTTGTGTTCTGGTTTTTTTTTTCCTTTCACTTCAGAAGGTTCTGCTCTAGGAACCTTAACCCTGTGAAAATCTTCAGAGTCTCTTTCCTCATATCCCCTTTCCTGGAGTAATTCTCTCTTTCTCTGTCTCTTTTAGCCTAGTTCCCCACCTTTAATAGCACACATTCCTTTCTGTTCGCAGGTATATGAAGAGGTTAAATGCAGACAGACCTTGGATAACCCCAAGCTGCAATGGCAAGTTCCATTTAAGGCTGCCAGAATGGTTATGATGAATCTCTATTTCTATACAATGTAGGTTGGCATCAGGCCTTTCCCCCCCCCCCCCCAAGCCTCTATTTATATACAGTAACTACTCACAGGCTGTTTCCTGGATTCCTGTGGTCCTTCCAAACAGTGCTGAAAGGGAGTAAGGCGATATCAGTAAAATCAGTTTGGAACAAACATGCTCCCTTACTGAAGGCAGCTTATCATCATCAACTCTAGAGTTTGAGTAGAAAGAAAGAAAATCTCAAAGAAAGCCAAAGATAGATGTGTCCTTCAAAGGAGCAGCTATGCAAAAAGATGATACAATGCTGCCCACGTACGTGTTTGATTCCAAGTTGTTTCTGGAACGTCAGAATTCTGTGATAGTGGCCTCTTCTTTACTTGACAAGGGTAAATGTGACACTTCTGGTTCTGCCAGCTTTCCATTGGTGGCACCACTGCAAACTTGCAATAGTTCCCTGTGCTTCATAATGTATCCATAAAGTGAAGCAATTAGAGGAATGGGTCCTTTTCCTACTCAGTAGAGCAGCTCTGGGTCTATGGAATGAACTTCAGGGAAGGGGGTATGCAATGGTGTGGGGCTAGAGATCCAGGATAACTCCTGCTCCTTCTTTTTCTGTTATATTACACATGGACAGGAAACTTCCTGCTGAAACTAAACTCTATGGAGAATTTTTTAAAAGCTCTTTATATTCCTTTCTACTGTTTTTGCGTTCTTTAATAGAAGTTACTGACCAACATTTTGTGACTAACAAAATATCCATCAGGTTCCATTGGATCATTAACACTTTCATTTTGAGATGATGCTAGCAAAATCTCTGCCATCATGGTATTAGAAGTCTTTGTACATTGTAAGGATGCAAAGGTGGCTTGTGTTAGGTCTGTGCTTTGACTTTGCCTAAAATCCAAGCCTGGGGTGAGTCAATTGTAGATTTTTACTCTTCTACATTGGGATGGATGGCTCCAACCCACCAATTAAAACATCCCTGTTTAGTTCTGGCCCGAATTGTTCAGTTCAGCCAATGCTGCAGCTGCTACACCATAAAGGATGCAATTGTTCCCCCCCCCCCATAAAACACCTTAGTGGGGAGTGAAGAAATGGTGTAATAGATTCAGGAACTGACAGGATTCACCCTCAGATTAGAGTGATCTTTGTGATTAGACCATCCAAGTCGTACACTTTGGAAGGATGACAAGATTGTGGCATAGAGGAGACGACTTCTCTCTTGTTGCTGCAGCTAGTTAGAAGTTGAATCGATTGTTGGCAGTGTTGGGTCCAGCCTATGAAGCTGGTGGAATGATCTCTAAACAACCTTACTTTGTAGTTGAATTGTAATAATTCTCTGTAACTTTGTGTTTGTCTCTCTCTGTGTGTGCACTGTGCAACCAGGCCTCTGGGTCACTTCCACTAAAGATCTCTGCTAGTGGAGCCTTGCCCCCAAATCTGAAAGACTGAGAAGACTGTTTGCGCTCCATTTTCCTGGATCTAAGTGTTTTACTTTTAATAGACAGACACTTTTTTTTTGGGGGGGGGGGGTCCTAAAGGATATAGGATGCCCCGATTGGGATAAGAGTTCCATTGCTTTGTGTCCCAATGAGCCAGTGATCCAAGCTTCTGATGATCCCAGCTTAATATATTCTGGTTCCTATTGTTTGGTAACCCTAAATCAAGGGTAGGGAATATAGCCCTATAGATTTTATTGGACTCTGTCTCCCATTAATTCTGGTCAGCATTGCCAATGATCAAGAATTATGTAAGTTATAGATCAGTATATTAAATATTTCCTGGTAGAGCTGTTTCATAGTGCTTATTCTTCTGTGGAGCTCATTCCTGAGCCAGAAGAAATATGGAAATTTTAAAATAGTTTTTTATCTATCCCATTTTTCTTCTCATTCTGGTATCTGGTGTCATGGTTCATACATGTATATACCTGCCTTGCGTAAAGTTGTTTAGTTGCCATGCCAACTGCACCTGCCATTCAAGAGTTAATTTGAACAATAACGTACAAAGATACCCACATATACAAGTGATTTCCATGCTTAAATTCTTCTTCTTACTCAATTTTATTGCTGATTTCCTGCTCTAGTATTTTGGGATGCTGGTGCTGGCATTAAATACCTCTTTAAATTTCAAAACAATGAAAGTTTAATATTGAAGACTCAGCTGTGGAAAGATTAGCCAAGTGAATTCATAATGAATCCTGAATCAAATTTACCTTATCATTTAGTTTTATCAGCTGTATATATTTTGTGAGCTTGATTTCTACAGCTGGAGAGGTATCATCAGTGAGGTGCTTCAGTTCAATTGAAGAGAATATTTGTAGCTCAGGGTTGAACTGTGGAGTCCTTGGTGCTCTCTGAGCTTGGTTGTTTGCTTGCAGACGTTTCATTGCCAGACTAGGTAACATCATCAATGCACAGTAGGGAGTGGGACTTGCTCTCTGTTTATACACCATGGCTTGTCCTGCCTGTGTTGGTGGAGGTGTTGTTCTCTCCTTAGGAGTTCCTTGATTGGGCTGTTGTTTGCTGCTTGGTTGCTTCTTCACTTCAGCGAAGGCTTGAGCAAAGTGCTGCTTCAAAGCCAAACCGCAGTGCAGTGCTCTTATTTTCAGTAGCCAAGCAGTCAAGCCACATGGCTTTGCTGTGCCTGTGAAAAAGCCCCTGATATCAAAACCAAGTGTCTCATCAAGGCTGAATGGCCCCATCTAAACCTTCTGCTAAGGGCTATTGGTTTTGAAGATTCAGCATTACCTCCAGGTTGGGGGCAGTATGTCTCCAAATACCGGTTATGGAGGAACAATAGCAACTGGCTTCTGACAAGCAGAGTCAATGGAGAAACCGGCAGTAAAATTGCAAGTTAGGTCACGTGATGTCTCACGTAACGACTGTGGGTGTTTCACTTAAGGACTGCAGTGGAACTGATGTAAGGCTGTCGTAGTCATGTGATGCATCGCTTAGCAATGGAGTTGCTGGTCCCAATTGTGGCCATTAAGCAAGGAGTACCTGTATTATGGAAGATTCTAATTCTTACTTAATGTTTTGGAGACAAGCATCAAAGTTCTGTGTGTCAGCTCAAAGATCTGTAGTTTGCAGGGTTAGAAATTCCTTCCTTCCTTCCTTCCTTCCTTCCTTCCTTCCTTCCTTCCTTCCTTCCTTCCTTCCATCCATCCATCCATCCATCCATCCATCCATTTCCAAACTGCCCCAATCTGATTTGGAATAAATGTTCTGAATCAGTATAGTCAGTCTCTGAAAGACACCTTCTTCCCAAATACAGAATGGATTGCGACACTGTTGCCTACTAACCTGCCTGAAACCTTTTGGAATTATGCAGTGCCTTCCTCATGATGGCAGACAGCTTTATTTCTGGTTCATCAGATTCTGCAAAGTTCTAAAATAATGTATTATACATAGTTTGTGGGAAGCATCTGCCGTTTCTTTTTTTTTCTCTCTCTCTCTCTTTTTTCAACCATACTAAATTTATAAACAAATCAGAGGCCCATTTTAAAAATGTATAAGACTCTGGGCAGAAGCAAATGCTTTGAAACCCTAGTGAAATTTCTGAGTGGCAGGTGTTATGATCATCTGCTATCTCTAGTCTGCATAAAATTAGATTGATGAAGAAATGATATTTCAGCGCTTTTTCATTCTTCCTTTTTCTCTCCCAACATTGCAGTTCCTGGAATCTAGCAGCAGCTGCAACCAAGTGCACAGTTTGGCTGAAATAAGGGAACAAAAAGCTATAATTAGGAGTGTGTGTAGTTTATACTCAGGATTATGAGGTCAAGGCAGCTCATGTTCTGAACTAGGAAAAAGTGAATTCTATACAAATTACATACACTGAAAATCTGTACACTTCTGCTGACTCTGCAAAATTCTTCTGGGACCGTTTTGCATAGCTGTAATGGGAAGAAGGAATAACCTTGAGGAACAGGAGGAAGAGACTCAACCAAGACAATGGTCAGATAAAAGAAATCTAAGTCCGGACTAGAAATGTAATTTGAGAAAGCACCTCAGACAGGACCCTCCCTAGTTCTCATGAAGATAAAGGGAAGGAGGGGAGAAGTGCATTCCGACTTGTAAGATTCTGTTACTATAAACTTATAATAAAAGTAGTGTTAGTATTCATAATCTTGGTTTCCTAGTCTGGTCTACCTTGACGGGTTGACAATAACTTATTTTGGACTAGCTACTTGTGGGAAGGGGGCATTATTATGAAAAGCTGTCAAGCCCCACCTCCATGACCTCTAGAAACTCTTATTCAACCAGTCCTTTGCCTTCTGAGACTTCAGGCATATCTGCCCTTCCCATTTAAGCTGCTCCTGTCCTGTGCTCATGATGGCATGACTCTAAACTGGATTAAGAAGATCTTGTCTTGAGACACTTTGGCAACAGCTTGCAAGGGATTCAGTTTGGATGGAGGCTACTGTGTCCCCGCACTGGGCAATTTATTTATTTATTTATTACATTTATATCCTGCCCATCTCCCCCACAAGGAGGGACCCTGGGCGGTTACAATGCCCTGCTCCTGTGCCCTCTCACCTTTCTCTTCCAGGAAAGTGATTGCCAATATCTATACATACAGTATATATATATATGTGTATATGCATATACAGTACTTATATATCACAGATATATAATGCCAGTGTTATATTGACTATGCCCATGGTTCCCAAACTCCGTGTCCCACCCTGGGACACCACAACAAACTCACAGGGGTTTAAAATATTTAAAATATTTAAGTTGAAGCTAGAAATAAATAAATAAATAAATAAATACTCAACCTCTATCAGATACCATGCAAACTACTAGCTCGAGGTAGTTCACAGTTTTGGCCTGGGGCGCTGTGAAAAACTTACTGAGACCCTAAGGGTGCTGTGAACCAAGAAAGTTTGGGAATCTCTGGACTATGCTATTGTAAGAATCAGGATAAAGGAAGAGTCTAAAAAGTAAACCAGGGCTCATGGTAAACCCTGGCTCAATGGAAGGGGCCGTCTGTCCTCTGCACAGTAGTCAATGGACGGCTGACGTTAGCTTGCAACCAGCTGCAGTCCAAAGGCGTCTCGAGACACATTACACCAGGGGAAAGTCTACTTCAGAAGCATGGCAGAGAAATGCAGGCTGAGGTCCCTTGAAGGTGAGTGGAGATTAATAGAAGATGACCATGTCCATTTCTGCCCTCCAGAAAATTGTTGCCCATTCTGGTAAGGCTTTCCTCAGACTCACTGACTTTCTGTTTCAAACACATTGTTTCCAGGGACAAGGACTGGAAACCTATCTGGCTTTTGTTCATTCTGAAGGGCAGTGATGATAATCATATTAAGTTCTACATTGAATACTGCATTCTGCACTTTGCCGCACTCAAGTGTATTATCTTGACTTCATCCAGGTTCTGATGTCCTTTTAGCACCAGCTCCTCTGAATGGGGCCAATATGCAAGATAACTGAGAAAGTGTCACTAATGTGGAATTCTACCATTTGACAGGTACCAGCAGACTCAAGGTGAGAACAGATTCAATCACTGACTTGAAGTCCTTTGAAGACCAGGTCCAAACGAACTAACTTCCCTAGCATTTCACAGGTGTAAAGAGGAACATTTGGAAGTAAAATCTCTTCTCAAGACTGCTTCCTGTACCTAATGACTCGGTTTTTTGCTACCAGAATTGAAGTCCCCTTATTTTCCTATTTCCAAACTGAATGGCCTTGTGTGTTATCTACTTATCGTTCTCAATTTAATGAGCTGTCAGTCTTTCTTTTTAGGTGTCTGTTCCAAATCTAGCTTGGGGGGGGGGGGAGGGAGCGATGGGGAAACAGGAGAACCCTTGAAGTATCCTAAGAACAATTAGCATCTGAGCAACGGACTGGGATCCCTTCCCCAATATCAGGTTAAATGGAATTTATTTATTTATTTATTTATTTATTTATTTATTTATTTATTTATTTATTTTATCCCCGCCCATCTCCCCGAATAGGGGACTTGGGCGGTTATCCTTGAGTTGGCAGAAAATACACTGGCATGAACACCAGCAGACCATGCCCTCCGCATATCTCGAAGGGAGGTTTGTCGAACAACGCCTCTGTCCTTGTGGTGTTGGTCAAGTGGAGGATGTTATCCATTATGTCCTCCACTGACCCATTTATAATGAGATCAGGGCCAAATTATTAATGACAGATGAACTCAAGGGCTGTGATGTTGAAAAACTGATTTATCTTCTTGCAGACGTGTTTCCAACTGTTAGGAACCAAGTTGCTACTTTTGCTCTGCTCTCACTCAAACTTAGGAAGAAATATTTAAGTTCTTAGTTGTAGCTCTGGCTCTATTTTGCTGTAACATTTTTCTTTTATATTTAATGCTTCTTTTATTATTTTACTTTCTAATTTCATTTCATTGTTTTAATGTTATTATATTTCATTGTATTTTATTGCATTCTTATGTTATGACCTGTGGTTACAACAATAAACTTTACTACTCTGGCATGAAATCCACATCTGATCCCTGTCCTACCCTAGTCACCTACATTCCTCCAAAGCAGAGAGTGATAGATGGGGCAATAGATATTACAGACCCTGGTGCAGTCCTTGGATGGTGTCAGATGGTGGGGGTGGGGGGGTGGATATTTCCCTGAACACTGGTACACCTAAGAATAACTGAAGCCATCTTGCTCCTGGGTTGAAGAGGCAAAAAAGGCCACCTCGTGAAATAGGGGGGAAAAATGTTGTCAGGGCATGTTTGTGCTGTGGTTGGGTGCTAGTGAGGTCTCTGTCTGAGAAGATATACACAAGTTCCCTCAGTCAGACCATTCCTGTTAATGTGAGATGGGTTCTATTTCTATTATAATAATTAACTTTATATGAACACCATGCCTTAGCATATTCATATTATGCAAAGCAATATATGTGTGTGTGTTGGGGGGGGGTTACATTTCTTCTTCTTTGGGGGAATTCATAAGTGGTCACCTAGTCTGTGAATCAGCCTTTCTCAACCTTTTGACCCTGGAGGAACCCTTGAAATATTTTTCAGGCCTCGGGGAACCCCTGCACATTCAGGCTCATATACAGTATAGGCCAGAAGTTACAAAATTATTATATTTGTTTCATATGTACACCCCTATTTATGCATTAACAGTGTTCTTAAACTAAAAATAAAGAATGAAGCTTACCTCTTTAATGTGAAGTTGCCTGAATTTGAAATAATTCTTAAAATAAATCATCTCCCAGGGAACCCCTAGTGACCTCTTGCAGAACCCCAGGGAGCCATGAAACCCTGGTTGAGAAACCCTGATGTAAATTATACCCCTTTGCCTTTACCTTTCCTCAGACTTCTAGCTGCCTCAATATTTTCTTATTTCTTCCTTTGATCCTCCAGGTACAATCCTGGGCTATTTGTTCTCAAGTGCTATTTTCTCCATGACTGTGGCATTATTACCAGTGTATTATTAGCCATGAAAAATCCTAGGGGGTTAGATAAGTTGCGACGGGGGGCGTGTTCTCCCTTGTTTTGGTTGAATAACTAGGTTCTGCTCTTTGGTGTGGCATTAAGGATGAAGGTCAAACAAAAATAGCATTTTTTACTATAATATAAATGTGGGGCTTCTGAACAAAAGATGTTAACCTTTCAAATGATTAAAAATATGGAAATTGGAGTGGATGCATAGAGTCTTGTTTATTCAAAAGGGATGGAAACAGCAGAAAGCATGCGTAAGGCCCATTACTTTTACTTTTTCAAGGCTAAAAAGTGTTTTTCAGATGGAAAAGTTGAAAACTAGCTGCAAATTAGACCAAATCTGATTTGTTACATTCAAGGTGAAATCCTATGCAGTATATATTTATTTTATTTATTTATAATTACAAGACTGCATACTTGCCAATGACTCTGGGCATGTCAGGGAGATAGCTGGTGGAGAAGGAGGGGGCCCTCTCCAGGGAGACAAACTCATGCGCAGTACGGAGTCTCTTTGGTTCCCTCCTAAGAGAGCCAAGAAAGCACCGCCTTAGTTTTATGGGCCTTTTCCCTTAGCGTTTGCTAATTCATTTCAGTTTAGCTGGATTCTGTCTAGCAGAGTAGAACAATAAACACTAGAGCTTCGACACTTTGTCTCACCGTGGTTCTTCACTCTTAGTCAGGACAGGGCAGCCTAAAATCTTCTTCTTCATCCTAGCATTTATCCTGCTTTTTTGCAGGGTCCTCTTTTTTCTGGATCAACCAGAAGTTGGTAATTGGTTGATCCGTTTAGTTACGAAGGGGGCTAACCAACCAGCTTGTCGCTACAGCCTGACGTCGGAAGCTAGGGCTAGCTGACGGGAGCTCACCCTGTCACGCGGCATCCGCCCACGGGCTTCGAGCTGCTGACCTTAAGATCTTCCCATCTCAGTGTCTCAGCGCCTTAGCCATGTGGGCCACTGCGGCCCCCTTCTGGGCAGCCCGAAATGTATACATGTTATTAACCTAAAAGTAAAACCAAATGTATCTAGTGAATATTACTGCTGAGTTTACAGGCATAGGATTGGGTTGTTTCATCTGGCTTTAGATCATTTTATCCCTACCTGTAAAATGGAGCCTATATATACTCTAACTCAGAGCTTTCCAAACTTTTCATGTTGGTGACACACTTTTTAGACATGCATCATTTCGCGACACACTCTTACAGCAGGGCACAAGGAAGGCACTAGGACCTGCCTGGAACCACAGCAGGTTCGGAGGCAGCAAGGCACAAGGCAGGCACTAGGACCTGCGCGGAATCCTGGCAGGGCAGGTTTGGAGGCAGCAAGGCACAAGGCAGGCACTAGGACCTGCGTGGAATCACAGCAGGTTTGGAGGCAGCAAGGCACAAGGCAGGCACTAGGACCTGCGCGGAATCCTGGCAGGGCTTGGAGGCAGCAGCAGCTGCGACACACCCAGACACTGCAGACGACACACTAACGTGTCCCGACACACAGTTTGGAAAGCTCTGCTCTAACTCTTCATATTCTCTTTCTACATCACACAGTTTATAGCTATTCTCTGTTCTTGGAACTTAGACAACAGCAGTTCTAGAAGGAGCAAGGAATCTTCCCATCTCTTTTTCTGAATTCCATTTCTGGGCATCTTCAATGGACACTAAGATAGCCAAACTTGATTAATGTAATCAGTGGTGTCTGCTGGGTGGGGCGGGGTCAAAAATGGGAGGAAGGTGAGTGGAGTATCACGATGCAAGCCCCACCCCTTTTGTATATGCACCAACATTGCATATACATTCAAAAAGGGTACATCAGCCTTACTAGGTAGACCAGACAGGAAACACAACCAGATGAGCTAATTCTACTTTTTTGTAAGGTTGCACAGAATCTTGCAAGTCTGAAATTACTTCTCTCTCCCCCCCACATCCCCTTTACAGCACAAAAAGCTAGGGAGGGTTTCTTCTGATCCTCTTGCCCCACCTACATTCCTGCTGCAGGCTAAGCTGCCTTTTATCTAACTGTTCCCTTGGCTGCATCTCGTTGCCCTGTTTCCCAAGGTCATTCCCACATACCCTTACAAAATGAGACTTTCATTGCAATGTTCTGTCTGCCATTTTGAATTTTGACCTCTCTTTGCAGATGCAACTGAAAGCAATGGCCAATTAGAATACTGATTTGGGCAACACAGATCTCTTGTGGAACAATCACATCTGAAATCAATTAGAAGATCCTTCTGTTTTACTAAAGTGATGCTCCTGGATTAAGCAGTACAGCTAAGTATATCGCAACCAAGAATTTGATTGGCCTTATATTCTGCATAGGATGAACCGAGAGGCTTTTTCCTTGGCACACATGGGAAGTGACTCATTTGAGCTGTTCTATATGCCAACCACACCCTAAACTGGGAAATAATCATTAAGGGAGAAAGACAGCCCCATTGGGCTGCTGGCAAAAACATACACAGTCTGTCTATTGATTCAAAACAAAAGCAGAAGCAGATGCTACCCATAGGAAAGCAGCTACAGTTTCTATCAGGGTGACAGACAAACACAGAATGGGGAAATCTGATAAGCAATTGAGTGACACCCCCCAAAAAAAGACAATGACATTTTGACTGCTAGATGTGGTACAGTTTGTATAGACTTTCTCACAGCACTATCACAAATTCTAAAGAACTTGGAATTGATGTATCCCTGTAGTTTGGATAATGGGAGATGAATTGTGCTTTGCTCTGAAAATGGGTCTTCGAGATGACTCACATATTATATTTTCCAAGCAAAAGATGGCCAGGAAAAAAAAATTGATGTGAATATTTTATGCACATCCATTACTTCCCTGTAGCCAGTGCTCCCATTTCTGTTTGTGTTCTTAATTGAATGGGCAGGCAGAGTTGTGCTTAACCACAAAGCAATTCCATTGTGGAGTCCTTGGTACTCTCTGAGCTTGGTTGTTTGCTTGCAGACGTTTCATTACCCGACTAGGTAACATCATCAGTGCTAGTGGGTTAGGGTTAGGGTTAAGGTTTGCTCCCTGTTTATATACAGTAGCTTGTCCTGCCAATGTTGATAGAGGTGTGCTTTTCTCCTTGGTAATTCTTTGATTAGGGTATTGTTTTTGTTGCTTGATTGTTTTTATGGTGTTAATCACTGCTTCTCTGGGTGTTGGTTGCTGGAGAGGATGTGTTCTAGTCTTTTTGTTTCCTTCTTAGCCTTTTTTATTGTCTCTTTTGAATGGCGTGTAAATGTGGTTTATCTCTATGTGTCTATTGATGGCTGATTTGTCTGAATGCCAAGCTTCCAGGAATTCCTAGCATTTTTGAATTTAGCTTGGTCTAGGATGCTCACAGTTTCCCAGTTGAAACTGTGGTTGAGTCTGTCCATGTGTTGTGAGATTAAGGAGCTTTCATCGTGTCTTCTGACTGCTAGTTGGTGTTCATGGATGTGCTCTGCTAGTCTTCTGCCTGTCTGTCCTACATAGTGGTTGTTGCAGTCCTTACACTGTATGTTGTAGATAACTCCTGTTTTTTCTTCTTGGGCTACTTGGTCTTTTGGTCTACTTAAGATGTTTTGGAGGGCTTTAGTTGGTTTGTGTGCTATGGTAATGCTGTGTGGTTGTAATAGTCTGCTGGTTGTTTCTGAGATGTTTTCAATGTATGGCAGTGCTGTCCTTTTCATAGCTTGTGGTGGTTGTGCTGTAGTGGGTTGAGTGGTCAGACACTTTTTGATAAAGTTGCGTGGATATCCATTTTGTTGGAAGATGCTGTATAGGCGGTCTGTTTCCTTTTTCTGGTGTTCTGGGTTGCTGCAGTGTGTTTGTATTCATCTGAATAATGTTCTTACACAGCTCCTCTTGTGGGAGGTTGGGTTGTTAATCACCAATGCAGGTGATTAAAAGTGGCCCACAGGAGCTGCCACTGGCTGATTGGGGATGCTGCAGCATGAAAATAGGCCACTAACCCTTACTAAATGCAGGAATGCATGATGGTTTGCATTTTCTTGCTATACATAACAGTATAACAATAACAGGTATTGTTTTGCCTTCTATGCTTCATTTCATTGTAGGGAAACACCTTCACACCAATTAGTTCCTGTGCTCTGTTGCAGGAATGCCTCTTCCCCTCTGTACATTGGTTACTGCATTCCACAGCCAGGTTGTCTTGATCTTCCGGGTGCAATTCAAGGTGCTGTTTATTACCTTTAAAGCCCTATATGGCACAGGACCAGGTTATTTGTGGGACCACCTCTCCCTAAGGACATCTGCCTGTCCTACCAGATCGGATAGGGTGGACACGCTCCTAGTCCATTCCCTTAAACGTTGCCATCTTATGGGACCCAGGAAACATGCCTTTTCCATGGCAGCCCCTGCCCTATGGAATAACCCTCCCCCTGAAATTCAGCAGGCCACCACCCTTTTAACCTTCCAAAAAGCACTCAAGACCTGGCTTTCCCCCCAAGTGCTGAGATAGGGTGAGCTAAGTTTTGTTATGGTGCCAGGGTTTTTTTTGTTGTTGTTTTAATAGTTTTTGGTTTTAATATCTTTGGTTTTAATATTTTTATTGTACATAGATGCGGTTTTATCTCTTGGTTATGAGCCACCCAGAGTTTGGTATAAGATGGGTGGCTATATAAATGTTTTAAATAAACAAATAAATAAATAACTCTGTTGGAGTGCCTGCCCCCTTCTGAAAGAACCTCAAGTGATGAACTTCTCTTTTTCTTCTCTTTTCTTCATTTCTCAGGTGGCTCTCTTTTTTTATCAGTTTACTGATGGATTGGTGAAATGGTAGACCCTTTCTTTCCCAACCAAGTGAAAATTACAAGAATTTGGCCAGTTTCCCTTCCTAGCCAAGTGAAGAATAGTAAAACCAGTGGTGTTTCATTCATTCACTCACTCACTCACTCACTCACTCACTCACTCACTCACTCACTCACACCAATCCTCTATCATCTATCTATCTATCTATCTATCTATCTATCTATCTATCTATCTATCTATCTATCATCTATCATCTATCTATCTATTCCAATCCACAATTGGATGTGCCAGAAGGGAAGGTGTTAGATACAAGGGGGAGTTCTCCCAGCATGAGGAGGCAGGATCAAGAAGCAGGAATCAACCAATTAGGGACTGTAGTAAACCCAGTTTTGACCAAGCACCAGTTCCTTACCACGGCCAAGTGGACGAAGGGGTTGAAATCTAGAAAGGGTTTTCTTAAGCCAACTTCATTTCCAGCCAGTTTATGCACAGAAAAATCCAATGGACTATGTTATATCCAAATAACAAGTCTAATTGGCTTAAACACTGATTTGAAACCAAAAGGAAGAAAGACAAAATACTGATTAGAGAAGCTTGGGCAGCAGAGAAAAGAAATATTGCTGCACTGCACTGCCATTATGGGTAGGGACCATAAATGATTTGATTTGATTTCATGGTGTATCTACTTTCAGCGGGGGTCTCACTATTATGTGCTCCTTCAGACTCTGAAAACAGTATGCAATTGTTTGGATCCAGCCTATGATAGATTTAATCTTGAGTCCAAATTCTGGGAGGCTTTAGGGCATGATGTTGTCTGCCATGACCAGGTCAACTCATCTCTGTCACAGCTGCCTATTTACTTGCCTTCTGGATCTAATCCAAGCCGTTGTCCAGAAGGCAAGGATAAGGCAACTGGAACTACTCTTCTTTTCCTCACAGTAGTTAGGGCTCCAATATTTAAAGTGAACAAGTGAGCACATAGCAGCAGCACAGGGGACATGTAGGCCTCTGCAGGTGCCTGATGATACAGGCTCCGGTGGGTTTGTCCATCGTCTGTAAAAAGAAAGAAAAGTGTTATTGTCTGTTTATCTTCACTTTTGGAGTCTAAGCTAGTTTGGTTCCCCACCCCCAGTATGGCCATGAGAATTTTGTTTTAAGTGTTCTACTGTTTTCATTCTTGTAAGCCACTCAGTCTCGTACAAGTGGGCAGCTCTAAAAGTCAAAATAATAAATAAATAAATAAATAAATAAATAAATTCCAAGTGCCCATACATAAATCATTATGCAGTATACAGTACAAATCAAGGCTACCTTTTGGAGAATGGATTGCTGCAAATGTGAATCTAGGGAATATACTTCGTAAACACAGGAAATTGGAGAAGAGTTTTCTAATCCTAGCCCTTCCATCAGGCAATAGAAAATAACAGTGGAACATTTCTGATCATATAGAGAATAGCTCCCATCAAGGTTGCTTGTATAGGCTTTCTCAAGCACATCTGCCAACAGGCACTGTCAACAGAATAATACTATGTATTGCTGTTGGCAGAATTAATACAAGAGTGGCCTCGAAGGCACAGCGACTGGATTGAAGGGCATTAGCAACAGGCATCTGATATTAGTTGAGAAAGGATATCAGAACATGGTTTCCCAGGCTTTACATACTTTCCTGGAACTAATAAAGATTTTAAAAAACAGAATTAAGATGAAGGGAAGCTTTCAAACCTTCATTATTTAGAAGCTTTTTTTTTTAAGCCAATGCAACAGCTGTTTCTATGGAAACGGGGACAAGCCAGTCTTCACAAAGGAAAAAAAAAGATGGAGAGGCTTCTTCGTTAGATTTCAGTTTCCACAGAAACATGCATCATAATTGCAGTAAATAAACTTGGTGTTACACTCTTGAGCTAACTCTAGGGCACAGTGCTTGAACACTGAACACCCGTTCTTCTCTCTTGGCAAGTCAGCATCCAAATTCCAATGAGTAAAGATGAAATTGTCCCATATTATATTATATAAAGCAGCATAATTTTTGACTGGTGTCCTCCTCTCCCACTTCCTTTTAACAAATCTGATTAAGGGTCAAGGAAGAAGGAGAGATCAATTAGTTAGCATAACCGATGAAACTGTTGTCTAAGTATGTCTACACAAGCCAATAGAGAGATGTGACCTCCGTTACAGGTCTATTTGATTGTAAACCTCTATGAGACCAAAGAAATAGGTGATATATAAAAGCATGTATGTATAAATAAATAGATAGCAGGTAATTCAGTGAAGGATGACAACATTCATGACAATGCACCTTTATCTCAGGAAGAACCTTGGTAGGAAGGAGAAACTCTGCCATTCAGCTGGACAAACATTCTTTCGAAGAGAATATTTGTAGCTCAGGGTTGAACTGTGGAGTCCTTGGTGCTCTCTGGGCCTTGTTGTTTTCTTGCAGACATTTCATTGCCAGGCTAGGCAACATCTTCAGTGCGAAAAGAAACATTCTTATGATTCCTTATGAAACATTCTTTCATAAGGATGTTAGGTATTCACGAGACTTGTACATAGAGCAACCTGTGGCGATGGATTATATTAAGACCTTCCAACCCCTCCAGATAATGTGAATTGCAGAGGTTTCTTATCTGCTGCTAAGGGGCATGGGGAGTTTTCATCTCCTGACAACAGCCTCCCTATAACTGATATTTTAATCACTGGGCCAAAGAGAAGGCGAGTTTTACAGAGATGGTGTCCCTTTTAATAATTTGCCTGTCATTAAGTACAAATGTAGCCTGTTGGCCATAAGAGAAATAGTCAAAGCCATATTGAAGAAAAATATTCAATAGGCCAACTTAAGGTCTTATGAACTCTTCAATGGAACAGCTGATAAATAGATCTGTAAAGTACTGTAATTTGCATTGGAGGAAGGGAGAGGCAAAATGGCAGATATTCAGAGCATTTTGTTACAATCTTGGATAAAATGTGGGAGTAGGCTACAGCACACCGATTAGCCTCGCTCTTGTTCTAAAGTAGTGTCAGGCTGCATCAATAATTCCTGGAGAGAATAAGCAAACAACTGGTCATGCTGACTGGGGCGGAGAACACACGTAGTCTAACACAAGGGGAGCAGGACCCAGGTTGGCAAAGTCTGTTCTAACTTATGACAGATTGGGAAAGTATCCTTTTTCCCATGGTTTATTTGATTGCAAGCTCCGTGGGCTGTGTGTTCTATTCATATACAGCACTGAGTATATTTTCGGTGCCTCGATGAATAATGAATCAAGTGCAAAAAGCAGGATGACCTTGAGGTACTTTGGCAAATTTTAGTCGGTGTCGCACATGGCAACACACATCCCTAAAGTTACTCAACTTCTGAATGGCTGCTGCTTATGACAATATGAGGTCCTTATTGTGTCCTAGCCTTTCTTCAGTTGCTCCATACCTAATTCTAATTCTCCTTCTTTCCAAAGACCATTAGAAATCCATGAAGCAATTGTACCACAACATGATGTTACTCTTTTCACCACACACATGTATCGTGCAAACTTTAAAACTGAGTTATACGTTATAATTATACCATTATAATATTTTTCAGGGCCATAGTTTAGTACAGTTAATTTCAAGTTTAATAATACTCATTAATGATTGCCCCCTTGACAGCCTTCCTCCATCCAAAGTTTTCCTTAAGCCTTCTGTGTACTCTTGGACCCAGCTGGCAGATGAATCTTGACAACAGCAGGACAAAACAATCCTCTCCAAATTGTACTCCATCTCTGTTTTCCAGGGAGATCTGTTGAAATACACGTAGAATAGGGACTTAATGTATCGAGACTGAGAATCTTTTTAGTTAGGATAGATGCAGACTACTCAAACTCCCCTAAGTCCTTCTTGTTAAATTAACTACATGTTCTGTAGTAGTATCAGGTCGTGCTCTTTGTTTGTAAAACAATAGTACAGTCTGTGGCCCTCCAAATATTGCTAAATTACAATTCCCAACAATTCACCCAGCATGGCCAAAGGTGAGGAATCTAATGAGTTGGTAAGCAATCAGTTTCCCGCTCCTAGCCTAGAGTAGGTGGTGGCTTGTCTAGTGGAACATACTTTTCTAGCTCCCAGCTGCCTTCTCTGAGTGTTCATCCAGAGTAGAAGGTGATTGTAGATGTCTAATCCACTTCCTGGGACATAACCTGTTCAAGTTATCTATGGTACTCTTTGGACACTAATCCAAAGGGATATGGTTGATAACATTTCAGTCTTCAGAGCAGGCTTCTCTTTTCACAGAATTGGCTGGAGGGTTTAGATCATTTCTACCATTCTCATTACACCCCTGGACAATTCTGTGTGGCAGAACAGCTCTCCTGATCTATTCCCTTCCATTTCTGTTTTGGACCTCTGATCAGTCAGAAATGCATCTATAAGGACAGTGGAATGAATTGGTCCCAGAGGTCCCGCAGTTCCTTCTGCCCTTCCACAAGCCATTAGCATGTTCTGTGAGCAGTCGAAATCAGAATCTTAGTGGATAGCTGCTCTGATTTTCCTTCTGCATTTTTATTTTCCAGATGAACATGAAGGCCTTTGCCTTCCTCCCTGAGCAAGGAAAGGAATATCCTGTTATGCAGGTAAGCAACTTCCTGGAATATTAAGCTCTTCTCCCATTCTTCAGTCGTCATAGCCAATTGTTATGCCAGATGCATCCCTGTCAGGAATCAAGACGTTTAGGAAGCTAAACAAGCACATGGTCGGGAGGAAGGAAACCTGTGATTGGCAGCCTGGATTTGTAATAGTTCCCCAGGGAGTTTCTTCCACCTTCTAGCAAAGTCTCTAGAGTTAGGCTAATGTCAGAGTTCTGTGTGTCATCTCTGAGGGACTACTCAGCTCCCTGTTTCTCTTTTCATAAGTAACAGAGTAGCTAAATGGGAGTGGACCACACAAAGATTATGCCCAAGAGCCTCTGACTGGGGCACTCGCAAGGCGTTTTGTACAAACCCCGGTGAAGTCCAAAGAGAAGATTTACACATTTTCATTTAAGAAAAAGGCAGACACAATCACATGACTTGTCTTCCCCACCTAACAGATTATTCCTTCACCCTCCACATTCAGGGAAATGATAATAATATAAAAGTAGCTCAAGAACCTATCCTAACATGCATCCTGAATGAGTGTTGTGTGCTAGATAACAAAGAGACATCGTAGAGCGAAGAGTTATATTGCCTGATCATTTGAGAGCTGACCGCCAGCTTTTTAATATCTAATAATAATAGAGTAAAACTATACACTAAAAAGGACCTGGAACCATAATTGAAAACAGCAATTCCCTAACCATCTCCATAATACCTAGAGTTTCCATGCCACCCCCCCCCCCCCCAATGTCTAGCTCACCTTGCCCTTTGCTCAGGCAGCATAAAATTCTCAAATTACTGTTCCCCATCATTGCTGAGTCGTATCACAATGAGTTTAGGAATTATGTGTTATGTGAATGATGAAAGCAACAAAGACAGATTGTAGTAATCTTTGGGGAAATATATTAGCAGATAATCAGTGGGAAAAAACCTCCTGACTGTCATGATTTAAACCAACTTCGGCTAGAAAGGAACTATGATAGAAACCTCACAGGTATGGCATGAGTGTCTGCCTGAAAGAGCAGCTACAGAATAGAATAAATTGATCATTCCTTCCTATCCATGTTGGTAGATTGACAGTCAACAAGTCAGATAGGAGAACTCCATTAAACTAGAGGCAGCTGACTGGGCTGAGAAGCAGACAATGCAACATCTCCTGCCTTGTCCCTTGTTAGTGGCAGACTGTTGCACAAAGGAAGAAAGAAATATGATGTTGAAGGGGTAGAAGTTCTGTGTATTTTGGGTCCAACTATAATGACCACTTCTAGAAATTAAAAATGCTGGTGTCTACTTATCCCCTGGTGGCAGAATTTAGATAAGATATTTATGTTTTCTTAAAAGCATGGCTACTGTATGAGCTTGAAATGTCCCTACCAGCCAGACCCAATCAACAATTTACAATACAATGCAGATTATGACCTTGTCACACCCGGGAAGTCGGAAATAATCTGTGTCATGCAGGTTTCTCAACAAAGTCCCAGAGAGACTGTGAATATTTCTAAAGATAGTTAATGGATCCCAGACAGGAAAGGTGAAATATGTAGAATGGAGCCATGCCACAGATATAATGCAGGACTAGGCTTTCTCTACCCTGATGCCTTTCAGATGAGTTGGATTGCAACCCTATTACCATCAGCAAGCACAACATGAAAGCAGCTGAATGGAAATGATGGGAGAAATATCCTAGACTTTTGGAGGGCACCAGGTTGAAGTGACTGCCATAATGTGGGAAAGTCATTGAAATGCATCGGATCCCATGACCATCCTGGAAAATGTTCACTCTGAATCTGAACTCTGATTTTCAGTCTAGAATCTAATCTGGGCAGAATCTTGCATTTTTCTTCTGTCACTATTGCAATTAATTTGTGGCTCTTCTGTTCAGCTTGGGACCAATGACTCCCATTCAATTCTATGAGTCACAAAAATGTTAACATATAACTGAAACTTTCCTCTCCTCTTTACTTTTCCTTGCAAGTCACAAATTCCTCAGAACAGCACACCAGAGATAGAACTGTGAGAGAGCAGATGAGTTTGGGAAGAAAAAAAAAATCATTATCATAATTGCTAACACGTTGAGCTTCAAGCCAAAAATGCATTTATTTTCTCAAGTGCTTAATAGTAATTGCACTCTGTATTTCATGTACTAGGCAGTGAGTCAATAGTAACCCTGCTGTTAGCTGCTCTAGCAGATAGATGTCTATTGATTCTATAGACAGAGAGATAGGGGATGACTTTAGAGGCCATAACAGTGTTCTGGAATTGATTTCTCTCTCCTCTCTCAGACAGTAAAGTAATAATTTTGTGTTTCTCTTCTATAGATAGCAAGAGGTGACTCAGAGAAGACAGGGAAGGAGTTCTGCCTTGGAAGTTTTATTTACATTTTATGAAGGAATTTGTTGGGAATAGTGTCCAGCAGTATAAGTTGACGATCATACTGTAGCTCAGAGCTTTCCAAACTGTGTCGCGACACAAAAGTGTGTCGCCACACACAGCGTGGTGCGTTGCCACACCACCCGGAAACGGCGGCGCGTGCGTGCACGGTGGCAGCAGCAGCCGCCGTGCACGCGCACGCCGCCGCACGCCCTCCCCGCGCGCCGCCGCATGCCCCCCCGCGCCACCGCCGTGCACGCGCGCGCTGCTGCATGCTTTCTTGTGTTGCCGCCGCGCGCGCACCCCGCACCACCGCCGCTGCGCCGCCGGCGGACCGCCGCTCGTGTGTCACCAGCGGCGACACTTTGGAAAGCCCTGCTGTAGCTAGATGTCTTGGCAACGCATAATGCATTTTAAAGTGTGACTTTGCTTATGGATATTTCAGCTCTGTATGCTAAGTGGCTCTCCATTCATGGATTCCATAGGTTTGTGCAATGTTCTTGTGGCATTCCAAACTGTTGCTTTTGATTCTTGTGGATGACTTAATTTTATTCCACGTCAGTCAGAAAATGCTCCAAGTTGAATTCCCCCCTTGTGTTGTGGGTGGTTTATAGTTGGCATTCTGCTCTTCCAGTTGGTTGTGTTTTTCTTTATATGTATTGTTTTTACTTGGTAAGACACCCAGAATCATCAAGAAGTCATGCAGCCATGATAAAATAAGTAATATATCAATTATCATGTGGCTTGACTGGGTGCTCGCATTCAGAGGTGGTGGGGAAAATATCATAGCTGATAAGCAGCCAAGAGGAAGGAATCGGATAAGCTCATTGAAGGCTGTTGTCCAACAGCAAAGAAATGAGTGCCCGGGAGTAATACAGAGCAGATATAGTAATGTGACACTTCAGAGTGATGGTGGCATTAGATGTGGCATAATAAAATTATTAACTCAGTCCAGTCATGGATACTTTAGGTTAGGACCAATTATTTCGTACACTCTGGGTCTGTCTTTCTCAGCTAAAGAGAATGGGCAACACAGAGAAGATAAAAGTATACAGAAAACCGAATGGCTGTAATTTGATGATGACCTCAGCTGGATAATTTGTAAAAGTAGCAAAATATGGCAGCAAAAGAGAAAAACAACTGTATCTCTTTGGCCTTTCCCCACTTTGCTTCTTTACCACAGTGCCCAAACAGAAACCTTTCCTGTCTTTGCTGGCATCATCTAAACCTTGCTTGGGAATCTCTACAGCTAGGTTGAACGGGCTCATTCACATGTCCCCTTAACTATACCTTGAAGATACTTCACTAACCATTCTATAAGGACAGGATGCAGCCTTCCTTTCACCCCAAGCCCATATCTGAGCTACCTAAGTATTGATCTGATCTAATGTTAAAGTGGTGTTTTCCATCTTCTCCCAACCCAAGCCTTGCTGAATATGTGACTTGTGGGACTTCAAAAGTGACTGTGTGGATGACACAGCAGGATCTTGGTTCTGCCCTGCTCTTTTTTGGCTGCTTTCAGCTGCTTCAGGCATGGCCCCTCCTCTCTGGTCACTGGTGGCTTCCCTCCATGACCATTTTGGCTTGAGCTGCAGGAGGGATCAGGCACCAGATACCTGATTCAAACCACTTTTATCAGGCATTACTCAGGCTCCTATCTACACGGGTAGCAGAGCAGTGGTGACCCAAGTGGGAGAGTCTATCCACCAGTATCTCTCAAAAAACCCCTTGCAGCTGTTTTTAGACTGAGAGAGACATAGAGTGTGAATGAGAGATCAAAAGAGAGCAAAGGAGAGAGAATGAGAGAAGGATGAGTGATGGAGAAAGGCAAGCAAGTAAGAGCATGCAAGGGAGATGAGTGTAAGAAAAAGATGAATGAGGGCAATGGGGTGAGAGTGACTTATTGATACAATAGGTCAGTGTTTCTCAACCTTGGCAACTTTAAGATGTTTGGACTTCAACTCCCAGAATTCCCCAGCCCGCATGCTGGCTGGGGAATTCTGGGTGTTGAAGTCCATACATCTTAAAGTTGCCAAGGTTGAGAAACACTGCAGTAAGTGATGAAAGCTGATGGAGCAGACAATGGGGCAAAATAGAGTGATGAGATGTTGATAGTGAAGGATGATGGAGTGGGTGATAGTGCAGGAGCTGGTGATGGAGCTGGCAATGGAACGCTTGATAGAAGCACAATGGGACAGGTGAATAGAAAAAGATGAATGAACAAAAGCTGGTAAAAGAGTGGTAGAGCAAGTAAGAGAGAGAGAGAGAGAGAGAAAAGAGGAGACAAGTGAGAATGTGATGGGCAAGAGAGAGCAAAAGAGAGAGAAAAGTGGGGCCACTCTGGCGAGTCAAAAAGCCCCCACCCACCCTAAAGATTTGGTGCTAACAGATGGCTAAACTCACCAGTCAACACTCACTCCTCCCCTAGCCCTGGCCCCACCCCATGTTAAGAAGAGTGATTGGTAGATGATTTTCCCACCAGCAGAGAATCCACCAATTATGTTCCTTAATGCATCCATCCTGCATGAAACCTATCAAGACAGCACCGTTCACCTGCTTCATTATTGAAAGAGAATAAAAATCAAATCTCAAGACACAGAAATTATGCTGGTCACTTTTCTGTCACCTCCTAGACTGGAGAAAAGTAAATTGGTATACCTGAGAAAGAGTTGGCTCTTTACTACTTCGAACCATCTCTTGAAGTGAGTTGATTTTAAAAGTAGTTGTAGGGAATGCTTCCATATCAGCATTTCTAAGAATGTTTTGTCTCTTTTATGTCCTCTCCAAATGTCTACTGAGAGTATCCAAAGTATCTCCCACCCTTTTCAAAATTGCCAGTTTTGAAAAGAATAGCTCCCAGTGAAATCATTACACACCATCTCTAAACCATTTGTAGGAGAGCTTCACTTAAAGGTTATGATTTCAGTTTACAATAGTAATTAGTTATTTTCAGGATAGCAGAAAGTGATCTCTTGTCCTTGAGATGTTGCAGTTTCAAGATATACATACAATAAACAGAAGGCATCTCCAGGCTGATGAGGTGGGCCAGAGAGAAGCCCAGCTTCAAACCATCATATCCCATAGGTATTATTTTGTGCACATTTATTTTTAAAGGGGTTGCTATGTTCCAAAATTTGAGAATCGTTGCTTTAGGGAATATGTATTAGGAAGTGGCATAGAATTAAAATCATACTCTTGAGCATGCCAGGTAAAATCTATTTAACCCATATTTGTATCATGGTTTAGGCTCCCCGCCCCATTTAAGTTATCTAAATATCAGTCATAGGTTACTGGGCATGATGTCAGAATGATGTTCTTCCATTTTGGTCATGCAGTCCTAATGGCCTTTTCCAATCTTTAAAGTCTATGAATTTAGTTACTGAATTCACCTCTGAGTTTCACAACATCTGTGAAAATGCTATGATGGATCAGCCTGAGTGCAAGAGATAAGGTTTCTGCTTTATCCTGAAATCTGCTCCTTAGTAGGAATGACAAATAATAAATTCATCAGAGTCCCCAGGATGACTAAATGGCTTTTGCTTGGTGTCATGCCAAAAGAATACGTACATACATCAAAATAATGCATTCATGGCAAAAGTTCAAAGAGTGCAATGGGTGATTGTGTGTATGATACAGATGTGGCAGACAAGTCTAACAAAATTGAATCTAGGAAGTCTAAGATGTAAATTGGGAGCATTTAATGAGAAGGGAGGATGTTGTGCCAGAAATAGAAATTAGATGCTAAATTTAAGTATGTGAGAAAAGTAAATGCCCAACATTTCCCTAGATAAATTATCTAGGACTATTTAAACATGTCAAATTGCTCTAGAAACCAAATGGGGGGGGGGGGAAATCCTCTAAAATTTGGGTTTGCTTCCTTTATTGCTTGCAGTTATCTTTAGTTAAGCAGTTTAGTTAAGAGATTTGTCAAATGGTAATTTACTCTGCTATGCATATCTATCAACTTCCCAGCTGCCCTAAATTTCTGGTCAGGTTTGGGAAAGTGTTAGGGGTATAATTTGACAAAGCTAGGAAAATGATAACCAGCTAGTTACTAAGGGGGTGGGGGGAGTTCTTATACAGCATATGTTGGCTGAGTTCACAGAATATGCTTTGCACCATGGTTAAGCCAACTGTGAGTACAAAGAATGTTTTGTGAACCCAGCTAACATTATTCCTTCTTGCATGGTTTTATGAAATCACTAAGACCCAAGCTACAGTAGATGCAACTTGTCTTTTGTTTTGTATTTTCCTCTTTAAAATGAAATGTAAGTTGTGGGGAGGGAAGATAAGTTACTCAAGAACAGTACAGTGTGGCTAATCCTTTCCCTGTGCTGCTTTCTTCCAAAAATCAATATACATCCCCATTTCCCATCCTCAAGCTATTGCCTGTGACATACACTGCAGAACAATGAGATTTTCTCCATAAAATGGCACAGAAACAGATGGACTGCACTGTCTACTCTGTCTGCACCATGAGCCTGATCCAAAGCAAAATGCTCTTTTCCTCAGAGAATACACACACACACACGCACACACACACACACATATATATACAAGCGGTGATGACATATTTAACCTCTTATTTCATTTGGCCCTAAAGCAAAATCTTGCCAATTTACAGGTTTGAGAGGTATTTGTGGCAAGCATTTTCAGCAGGATCTAGAAACGTTATCTTGTTTTGACAACCTTTTTTTTAACATTCCCTTGCAAGAATGTCTGTCTGTTCATCTCTCCCTTTCTCTCCCTGTCGACTGATTTCGCTTCTCAATGATGTCTTCACTTTTCCAATCCAATTTTGTGAAATGCATGCAGGACTGCCATCAAACACTAACAGCGATCCTAGGAAGCAGTGTGAAAGCTCTCCATTCCGCTTCTGCCTCAAGCCTTGCAGGTTTTAATAAAAAGTCAGGACTTCACGAAATGAAATTTCAGACATGGCTTTTCATGGGCAACCTTTCCAGTTCTTAGTAGTTCCAGTTCCTAATAGTCCAACAAATTAATTTGGAAAGGTGAGATTCTTTTTAAAAATGCTTATGCACCTTTAAAATGCAATAGGCATTTGATCATCAAGGGTAAATTTAACTTTCTACATATTTCATATTCTGCTCAGTGTCTCCAGTGTGAGTTCATGTTTCTGAATATCTGCCACTCCTCCCACGTTTATCCTACAACGATCAGCACATGACTTGATTTAATTGCTTACACCAACTCTTTGTCTCTTTAGCTTCAGATCGTGTTCTCAATATATTGAAATACAGTTGTCAATTTTTATAAGCTACAGAATTCAGGGTTTGAAGAGCAGCGACTTGGGTTTCTGGCTTAATTTTTTTTTTACACCACTAATTTATACTGAACCCTGGAACTTGGTTTAATATCAAAGTAAAAATGGTATAAGAGAAAGGCCTGCTTCCGAAATCCCTGGAGGTACTTCATATTAATGCAGCCTCCCAATGCATCTGGCCCACTAGTGATTACTTTGAACTTGACAGGAGATTTTAATCCTTCAGTAGAGATTCTGGCTTATAAACCCTGAGGATAGGAAAAGTTCAGATCTGCCATTTTTTTTTTCATCCAACACAGGGCAGGTTCTCACAGTATAGGTAGCTTGATCTATATAAGCTTATCCATGGGTCTGGTAGTAAGTACTCTCTTGAGTGGAGCCCAACACCTAGTAACTGCACAGACCCAGCCTTGATTCCAAACCCTGAGGCTAGTCCCAGCTTCATAGGAGTAACCTTTTTCACTGATTGGCCTCTTGCTTTTCCAGTGTTTGGCTGTCATTTCATTTCATTTCATTTCATTTCATTCCATTTGTTTGCTTGTTTTTAAGGTTTCATCCAATTAGAGTTGGAATGACCACAATCAGAGAGGGAAGGAAAGATTCATCACTTACTCAGCATCTATTGGGAAAGGTTTCACCACCTTCCCATGTGCTCATATGGGAGGGAAGGAGAAAAACACACAGAGAGAATGAGATGCTGCAGCTGGAACAGCCCCATTTTGAACACCTCCCATTTCTTAGGCCACAGGCCAGAAAAGAAGGCTACCTTCTCTTCCACATCTGGGTAAAACGTTAAGAAAAGTTTCTCAACAACTTTGGGTACAACTGGGTTCAGAATGAGGTTCAGAGTAGATGCCCCATTTTGCTGACATTTTCTCCCAATTCAAATGACATGGTGGTCTTTCTATATTTACATAGATGTAAAGAATACCCAATTCCCAACCACTCTGGATGCTTTATGTTATAAAAAAGAACAATAAAATAAAGAAAGGGATGTGTGTCCTTAAAAAAGAAGAACCATGCAAATCAAAACCAAATATTATAGCTATAACTCCTAGAATGATATAGAGAAGGGCTGCATTACTGAAGATTTGTTCTTAGCAGCCAATAAAGGTGAAATATGAAGCCCATTCAGCAGTCTGTTAGAACTACTGAAATGGAGCAGAGCTGCTAAATTCGTGTACAGAAAAAGAATATTGTTTAGAAACAGAGCCCATGAGCATATTAGAGAGATCCAGGTTAATCTTACACCCTTAGCCCACCCAAGCATAAAGAAATGCACGCTTAGACATGGCAGATACGAAAAGTAAGTACAAAAGAGTCCTTACATTTATTCATTGCAGGTACAGCATTTTTGGTAGATAAATGATGTTCCATTTCTTCTTCCTGTTCCCTAAACGTAATACCTCTTGCCCTGCTTGCTGCAAGAGATGCGTGTAGAAAGGGGAAAAATCTCCTAGGCCCATCCATGGCCTAGGATGGGGCTGCACACAGCCATGTGCTTGCTCCCGGTCCAAGGAGGAGAGAGAAGAAGGAGGAGGCCTAGCACATGGCCTCTCTCCATGGAGAGGAGCAGCCACGTGCTGCTTCCTCCTCCAGGGAAGAATCAGAGAGAGAGAAGTGGGAGTGGCCACAAACAGCTTCCTCAAAAGCATGGAGAGCTTGCATCCTAGAGCAGCCATCCATATGCTGATGAGGCATGCTGGATTTGCCAGAATCTCCAACAAAATAATCATGAAGTTCTCAGGCTTCATGATTTAAAAAGTATCTTCCAAGTAAAGCAGCCTGTATCTCTTTCACATCTGAGTGGGGCAGTGCGGAGACCCAACTTTGGAGATCCTGACACCAAGAGGTTATAAAGGAGGCAAAGTTTGTATGGATAAAATTATAAGGAATGATTGATCTGTTTAATTTCTCTGTGTGAGGCTCTGCTGAAGCTCAGGAGCAAGGTCGGTCCAAAGAAGGAAGACTTCAACCTTAACCAGTTTGCTGCAATTGGTGAAGTAACATATGCAGCCTTGTGAATAAAAGAATGACTGGCTAAGCTCTGTCTATTTAGACAGGCCTTTGGGTAACTCTTGTGAATTTTTATAATTTATCTCAGTTGTATTATAAACTGCTTCAGTAACTAGCATCAGTGGCTTTTGTTTCATTTTTTGCAACCAGAACAGAAATAATAAGGGATTGAAACACTGTCTTATATTTTTCATATAATGTCATGCACGTTAGTGTTTTGTCTTTTTAAATTCCATATATATGATGTAAGTACACTTATTTATTCATTTAAATTTGTTAATCTTGCTGATCCTCCAGTTGCTAGGCAAAATTCAATGACTTCAGATGGCACAGGCGAACAACACAGGAGATGGGTCATGAAATGCCCAACAGTGATGGATGCATTTTCTAAGAAGCTCTTCCTGTTCTATCTCCAGATTGGTAGTATTGTCCAGAAGCATCCTTGGGTCACTCCTTAATGCTCAAAAGATTTAAGTGCTAGTTATTGAGAGCTTTGCCAGATGTTTATTCTTCCAAGACACTTCCCTGTCAGGACCAGCCCCCTATGTGGTATTGATGAAAAGAGGCAAGTCTTTTATAGCTAGCCTAGAACCAGTTCTAGGCTTTGAGGCACAATGTTTCTTGTGTCTGTATAACCAGTCTATTAAATTCCTGATCCAGTGGCACTAATATGTCACAGCACCGTGTCAATGCTGCTGTTTTCGTCCTTTCTTTAATAACACACATTTTCATCACATCTTTGCACCTCCCCTCAGGACTGACACATCCTTCACCCTGTTACTAAATAGGGTGCATTGGAGCAAGAAAGAAAATGGAATTTCAGTCTTCTTTTTGTCATGTTGATTATCCAACTTTTCCCTTCTGGAAGTGAACTGTACTTGCACCTCCCCATTTCCACATGCCCTTCACAGTGTCTTACTTGACACATGGAGAAATCCGTCTTTGTCTGCTAAGTGCAACAATTTTGAGCAGGAATCAATAACACTCCAGTTGTTAGCTTTGACTTGTTCATCCCAATGCCTTCTGTAACACTATCTTTTGGGGGGATTGAATATCAGGAGTTTGTGATGAAGCTGCCTCGAGGACAAACAGAGGACGCAGACCATTTTGGTGAGAAGATATCAGCACTTAATGGCTGCCGACTAAAGAGTATTGGTTGTTTCTATTTCCTCTGAGTGTCATTGATTTGACCACCACCCCTTCCTTCTCCTCCTCCAAAATATAAATGTTAATTTTCATTGGGGATCTGTGGTATCGCCAGGCACAAGGGGGAGGACAGGATGCTCCTGTCCACAAATAAGCACTCTCTTTCTTGTATTCTCTTCTCCTTGTGTTCCCCTTCTCAAACCGTTTCTCATTGACTGATAGTCGGCTACTGCTTTGCTGCTATTAGAACAAAATCAGGGTATTGCTTGAATTCTTTGTACAGCATTGTTTACTAGGCCTAATCTAGTGGCCCCAAGGTGACCTGGGGAGAAATATTGGTTTTAACAGAAATGGTGCCAAAGCATCACCCAAACGTTTGACATAATTACAAGGCTGGCTTTTGCGTGGGAGCTCTGAAACTTTCCCTTTTTCATCTGAAAATCGGAGGGGGAAGGGAACGTTAGAAAAAGGAATTAGCCAGAATGCTTCATAATAGGGGACTTATGGTTTTCTAGATCCTGTTCTTTTTTAAAAAAAAACTCCACACATTCTTTAGTATATTAAAGACTAACAAATCTGTTATCTCATAAACGTTCATGGATTTCAAAGTAACCCAGGGAGGTTCCACAGCTACTTGTGGATTTGTACCTGGACCTCCATGGTCCCACTACAACCTTATCCACTTTATTTTCCCCCATGCTATTGATTCTAGAAGGGGCATGGTGGCTCAGCGGGTAAGATGCCAGGCTTGTCAATCGAAGATCGCAAGTTTGGAGGTTCGAATCCCTAGCCCCGCGTGACGGAGTGAGCTCCCGCACTCGCCCCAGCTCTTGCCAACCTAGCAATTCAAAAGCATGCAAATGCAAGTAGATGAATAGGTACCACTTCGGTGGGAAGGTAACAGCGTTCCGTACGCGTCATGCTGGCCACATGACCGTGGAAGCGTCTTCGGACAACACTGGCTCTTCGGCTAAGAAACAGAGATGAGTACCAGCTCCTAGAGTCGGACACGACTGCACAAATGTGCGGGGGGTGGGGGTGGGGACGGACCTTTACCTTTATTGATTCTAGAGGAATTGTGCATTTTAATTTGTAGTTTCTTCAGCAGGAACCCAGAACACAAATTAGCACACTGGATAATTCAAGTTACATACATTCCCTTGCTAGTACCAACAGCTGTAACTGGGATGAAACCACGCAGGTTCCCCCTTCTGGTTTATCTTTTCTTAGTTTCATCCTCTGACTATGTCCTAAAGCACTATTTCCTCTGCCTAAGCTTGTCTCCTCTCCATGGGGCATCGCCTAGCATACTCCCTCTGGAGTGACAGGTGCTTGACTTCTCAGGTATATCAGGATAGAAAGAGGGCTATGAGAATTCACAGGTTCCTGACCATCAGCCTTAATTCCTCTACTATTGCTAGACTAAACTAGATAATCATTCTGGGCTTCTGAGTCTTAATTATTAAGCTGAGGCATAACAACCAGTATCCCACACTTCTGTCTTCCTATCACTTTAGTATTTTTTGCTAGTAGAGCAGGTCAAAGACAGCAGACTTGATTTCAGCCACCCGGGATGCATGATTTACTCAGAGCTCGTGTGCTGCACTGATGGAAGAGAGAAGGCTCTGTTTATTATGTATGCATCACACACACAAAAGACACGCCTTAGATAAACTGTCATTGAAGAGTGAGGAAGTATTTCCTGCAATACTTCAAGAAAATTTGCGTTCCTATGAAAAAGTGAGGACACTTTCTCTATATTGCAATTTCATGGTTGGTAGATAGAGCTGATTGCAGCTGAGATGGATGATTCATCATCTCAATCTCCAGAAAGATATTTAACAGCATTCAGATGAGATATAAAAGGTAACCTTAATTCTGTTACCCCTCTATGTTTGTTTCCTTGTCTGAAATATCTGGAGGGAAGAAGTACAGTATCAAATCAAGAAGCTTCCAATGGGTTCTTTCAATCTGAAAATATGTGGTCATTTAAAGTTCTTAGAGGTCTTAAATGATTTAGATTGAAAAGTCTAATTTTAATTATTTAGGATGCCAAAGTCATTTAGCTCTTTATAGTGCAATCATATGCTCTAATTATGGTAGGTGGGGTGGAAAGGGGATAAGCTATGCTATTTCTCCACTGGAAGAGTGGTGTCCTAACCTATACACATAAGGAGAAAAGATAAAATTGTATTAAAACGGTAGCTCTGGCCCAAAGTCCCTTGATGTTCTTCTAGTTTCTCCACCATGAACTATATAGGTCAATGTTCTCATGCTTATCCCCACATGAAAACAGCCAATGGCAGAGAGTCACATCTAGGTAGTTGGTAGAAGTCACAGTGATGTCACGTGTCATGACATCATTTGTATCATGACACATGTGATACCACTTGTCTCTTTGAAGATGCCCAGACACTCACACCCATATCACACTATGCAGAACTAAACTATACAATTAAACCAAATTAAGCCACCAAAATGGATGATCTTAAAGAGGGATTAGGTAGATTCCAGAAGGTTAAGGCTACCAACGTGGACCCACTGTATTGGGAAAGGGAGTGTACATATGGTTGTTTTTTATAATATTAATTTTATACTTATATGCTGCTCAGAGTCATAAATTATGAGTTGGGTGGCCATTAACTAAATATCAGTTAGAAAAAACATACCACCAGGAGCTATAAAGCTCACTGGGGGATTTTGAACCACTCTATCTCAGTCCAACCTACTGTACCTCAAGGGGAGGAGATCCTGCTATGGATCCTGCCTTGAACTCTAGAGAAAGGGGTGACTATGATTAAATAAATACCTCCAGCATCCATGGCAATGTCAAGTCAGTTCACAGACTGATAAGGTTTTAAGAGATCATTCTGTAAACAGCCAGCTACAAGCTCCTTTATAACCAGTGAAAATAGCCAGCTTCTTGCTGGTTCATGAGAAAGACTGGGCAGCTGGACTTCTGGGGGGATATGGCAGTCTGAACAGCTGTGCCCGCGGGCTCTGCAGGCAGAAATGACAACGCAGCAATATTTTCGGGCTCAGGCAGGTTTTTCTTGAAGCCCAGGAGTGTTTTTCCGGAGAAAGGAAAACACTCGGAATCACCCCATCTGTCCTTCGGATGGCTGCTTGCAGCCAGAAGATCGCAAACAGTGTTCGCATTCGACTTGTACGAGCAGCCAGGAGGCTGGGGCGTCACCATTTCCAAGCCGCGCTATAGCCTTAAAGGGACATTAAGACCGGCCACCCCATTTCTAAATCACCCAATTTATTTTTCTTTTACGTATGTGTACCCTAAGAGAGGCTTTCTTCAGCAAGGAGAAGCTTATCGTTATTTTTGTCATTAATTTTTTTTTAAAATCTTTTTAAGTTTTGGGCTTTGCTTTCCATCCAAATACTAAGGAGGGTTGAGAGTACATAATCATCTCCCTGTTATTATTTTTGTACTAAATTTGAAGATTTTAGCAGTTTCGTACACGTTGAATCTGCTGTCTTGAACTTTCAGCTTTCTGTTGCTATTTTCCCTGGGGAATTGCCTGTTATCATACTTACACTTATATAAACATGTTTTGGAATTTTTTTATTATCTCCCACTTTCGCTGGTTAAGTACCTAGAGGGCATCATAATCTAGTGCGTGAGACATGGAGGATTTCAATCAGACTTTTTCTGATTTCCATCAAGACTTTAAACAGATTCTTTTTGATTCCTGCCAAGTTTTTATGCAAGGCATTCAGGACATTGTGGAAAATATGAGGTCTAAAATGTGTCATCTGGTTGGGGATGTCATGGAAGAAATTGAAGAACTTAACAATGATAGAAATCTTTCATCTAATAGTGAGATTGGGGCTTCTGTTGAAATTCTGGATGAAGATCGGATAGTTGAGTTAAAGAAATTAAAGGGAGAGATTGAGTTGCAAGCCATGAGTGAAATTGATTTTCTGATGGAACGCTATGGAAAAGAATGGGTTATTATGTATGGGAGGTTTTCTGTAGAGAAGTTGGAGTTTGTAAGGGGGGCAGTTGGGCTGTTTGGTTCCTTTATTAAAAAAGCTCTGTGTGTATTGGGGGGATATGTTAATGCTCTGGTTTATTGTGAAGTGGGGTAAGGGTTTAAGAATATATCTGGATTGCTTTTAGGGTTTGGTTGACTTCATTTATCTTTAAAGATTTGGATTAATATTAATAAGGTATATAAAAAAAGAAATAATAAATGCTTGGTTTTAGGCTTAATATGATTAAGATTATTATAATTGTTGTATTATTAATTACAATGGCAGACAATTTATATATATTTTTAGTTTGATCTTTATTATAGGTAAAGGTAAAGGTTTTCCCCTGCACAGTCGTGTCTGACTATAGGGGCCGGTGCTCATCTCCGTTTCTGAGCCGAAGAGCCAGCGCTGTCCAAAGACGCTTCCGTGGTCATGTGGCCAGCATGATGTGTGCGGAACGTTGTTACCATCCCACCGAAGTGGCACCTATTTATCTACTTGCATTTGCATGCTTTCGAATTGCTAGGTTGGCAAGAGCTGGGGCAAGTGCAGGAGCTCACTTTGTCACGCGGCGCTCGGGTCTCGAACCGCCGACCTTCCGATCAACAAGCCTGGCATCTTAACCACTGAGCCATTGCGCCCCTCGATCTTTATTATAGTAGACAAAAATGTATAGAATAGTGGTAGGAAGGGAATAATTAAATAAATGTTATCTTTGGGGGGAAGTTGATTAGGAGGTTTATATATACACATATTTTTTTTCTTCTTTTAACATAAGGGGAAGGAGCAACTGTATTTAGTGATTTTTGCCAATGGAATGATTTATAGAAATAATGTGATTTTGGTTTAATATAGAGTAAGGGATTGATTAAGGAAGATTGCTATATATCCTTGCTGTTAAAAGTCAGAAGTCACTTCTTTATGTAACTTTTTAAAATAAATTTCTCTTGTGTTTCCATGCTTTTTTAGTTTTTTCTTTTTTCTCCTTGTAGTTTTTTGTTTCTCTGTAGTTTTTATCTTTGTCTTAAATCTAATAAAATTCTTATTTAAAAAAAGAGAAAGACTAGGAAACTAAGAAAGTTTCTGCTGTAATGTATTAGGGGATAAATTGGTTTTAAGTGGGAACTAGTTGAATTGCTGAAATCCTTGTAACCCTATCCCCTTCATCTCAATAAATCTTGTCAAAGAAGATTCTATGAGAAATTTGTTTGGAAGTGGTTGGTAGACAGAGCTGATTGCTGCTGAGATAGATCATTCACCCTGCTTGTGAGCTTCCAGAGGCTCTAGTTGGTTCATCAAGTAGCTGGGCTTTGGATCTGATCCAACGTTGCTCTTAAACAGTGCCACTGCATCCTCCCAAGCCATCACTGGACCCACAATCCCAAGGCATCACTTTGTATTGGAACACAATACTCAAAAGCTAGAAAATAGAATATGCACCACACGGATCTGGAGTAAGGAATCTATGTGATCCCCACCCCATAAGATTTATGACAACATAGGGACAGAAATACATCAGCAGCCACAGCTAGGGGCCAAGGGGGTGGGGGAGAAGAGGGACTCTCTTGACTGAAACTGTATAAGTTTTATAAAGCCATTATCTCTTCAGTGAGCCATAACAACAGGCAGGAACTGTACACTTAATGGCCCATTTGTCTATCCAATGAAGACTCAGTTATGGTTGGCAGGACCAAAGGGGCTATAATGGGAGCCTTAGTCAAGTGGAAGAGATGTTTATTTATTTATTTATTTATTTATTTATTTATTTATTTTATTAAATTTATATTGCTGTCCATCTCCCCCAGCGGGGACCCTGGGCGGTGCACAATACAATACAATACAATACAATACAATACAATACAATACAATACAATAAAATAAAATAAAATAAAATAAAATAAAATAAAATAAAATAGAATTAAAAGAAATATAAAATTACAACAATACATAATATGAATTCCAAGGGTAAAATGTTAAAATAATGTTTGTCTTGCTGGAGTTCCCTGGCTCAAATCCAAGGACAACCCCTACCCCCTCCATCCCAGGCATAGCTGAGCTAATCCACAGGATTACTGCATGGTGCTAGAATCCGGTACCTGGAAATTATTCATTACAGGAAATAACTGATTCATTAGTTACTATTTGCAAGCCAACCAGCTACTACAAAGATTGCTTGGATAATAACAAAAAAGGAGACTGGTAAACCATGACTGAGTGTGGTTTATTGAGTCAGCTGAAGCACATTTACTGGATAAATGACTTACCCATGCTTAACTTTAAGCCATTCTTCCTGTGCTGTGTGAACAAAGTTACTGTGTGAACATGTGGTGGAGATGGGCTGTGGTCGAAGACAGAGTTACTGTATCCTATGATCTGTTTACAGCAAAATTGGCAGAATCCTAGTTGATGTGGAAACAGCTATTGTTTGATGTTCCCCTCCCACTGGAATGTATCAAGAGGAGGCCTTTTTTTATGCCAGATCCAAGGCTGGAAGGAAATTGTGCCATCTGTACTATCCATGGGGCTTGGCAACTGGACTTATAAAGTACAATTTGACGAGTCTCCCCCAAACCCATGACTCCACTCCCATTTTACATGCTCTGCCAGCACAACTAAAATGTTTTCCTAAAGTATCTTATTTTAATGGTGGTATTTCTTGTGTTTCACAAGTCTCATGGGACTTCCATCATACCCTATCACTCCTCAGCCAGCAGATTCAAGTAACTATGTTCTATTGATTTTCTTTTCACTAGTTTCTCCCATACTTTCAGTATTAAATGAAGCTATGAAAAGGGTTCACATGTAAGTAAATTTGATTAAGGAAACAACAAACTTGTTATCAGTAGAATCTTTGCAGTCCTTAAGTAATGTCTGTAATGCATGTAAAGGATATTAGAGATCAAATGGCAAGAGAGTTTGAAAGATGCCTAGTTTGTTGTCTGAAACACTAAGTTATCATACATATCCACTGAAGACTTGGCAGAGAGAATTGGTTTACTGCTAATTGGTTTTACAATGCCCCTAGATGCTACATTGAAGGATATTTCTTCCCAGTGCTCTGTTTAATAAATCTATAGATAGCAGCTAAAATGTTTATAGCAATTATTTTTAAAAAATAGGTAAAAGATAAAACTAGAGGAAAACTAAACTTGCAAAATGGTTTCACAAGATATAGTTACTTATGCTAATGAAAATATTTACTGTTAGGTTAGATAGATATAAATGTGATTCAGAGTATTGTGGGTGATGGGAAGCTATTTACAAAAATTGGAATGAAAAGCATCAAAGTGATAACGCACATATAATTCATATCAACAATTAATATTGCTGAGTAAAGCCAGGTTTTCAGAGACTTGCAGAATAGCTGCAAGGTGAGAGCCGCATGGATCTCCAGGGAGATGCTGTTCCAAAGGACAGGCACCATGTCAGAGAAGGCATGCTTTCTAGGCCCTGATAAATGACATGGTTTAATTGGAGGGATCTGGAGTACGCTCCCTCTGCCTGATCTTACTGGGCAAGATGGAAACCATTGGAGACAGGCAGTGTCTCAAATAACCAGGCACCATGCCATGATTGAGAGCCAGTTTGGTGCAGTGGTTAAGGCACCAAGCTAGAAACTGGGAGACTGTGAGTTCTAGTCCTGCCTTAGGCACAAAGCCAGCTGGGTGACCCTGGGCCAGTCCCTCTCTCTCAGCCCTGGGAAGGAGGCAAGGGCAAGCCACTTCTGAAAAACCTTGCCAAGAAAACTGCAGAGACTAGCCCAAGCAGTCACCAGGAGTCCACATTGACTCAAAGACATCCCCCCCACTCAAAAAAAAAGATGATTATTTCAAGGCCACCTATCTTCAATAGTTTCTGTCCTCATGCTGCTGCTTTTGTTTCATCTCTACAGCTGAGGCAGTTTAAAGTCATTTGTAGGTGCCCTGTTTTAAAGTAGCATTTTCCCTCTTTTCCCACAGACTTGTAGTTGATGATGCAGTCAAGGGCTGGGATCTCTCCAGCTCCTACTGGCTGAAAACTGCTGTTTTGGCCTGGGCTGCAGAAGAGGCAGGAATTTGGCTTTTGCAGAGGCATTTCCCCATGTAATACCTGACTGGTGTTTTCAAAGGCACTTGTTAAGTTTTATATGGCTTCCTTTTTTGTTGTTTATTCGTTCAGTCGCTGCCGACTCTTCGTGACTTCATGGTCCAGCCCACGCCAGAGCTTCCTGTCGGCCATCGCCACCCCCAGCTCCCCCACGGTCGAGTCTGTCACCTCCAGAATATCATCCATCCATCTTGCCCTTGGTCGGCCCCTCTTCCTTTTGCCTTCCACCTTCCCTAGCATGAGCATCTTCTGTCTTCTCATTATGTGGCCAAAGTACCTCAGTTTTGCCTTTAATATCATTCCCTCAAGTGAGCAGTCTGGCTTTATTTCCTGGAGTATGGACTGCTTTGATCTTCTTGCAGTCCAAAGCACTCTCAGGATTTTCCTCCAACACCACAGTTCAAAAGCATCTGTCTTCCTTATATATACACATTTAGTGCTTTTTTCAAAGAGCATTATACACATTTTTTTAAAAAAACCCTACCAATTGAGGGCTAGTCTTGTGCTGCAGAGAAGATTGATTTAAACTTCACATATGTGGGACTTTAAAAGACAAGTTCCCTTTTGCCAAGGTGGGCCACGGCAAGGAAGTAGGCCTTAGGCAGCCAATCTTTCTCAAAAGCAAGTGGAACGAACACCATGCAAAAAAAAAAAAAACTTTACTCAGGAATTAAATTGCCTATTGTAATTTAATTCCTGGGCAAGTAGATGTACTCAGCCCACTCAAGTCCTCTGTGCCCTTCCTTCAGGGAGGAAAGCCTCTTTTGCCCAAAGGGGATGTCCTTGGATGATACGGTAGGTGGCTGGTGGGCTGTCTTCTCAGAAAAAGCCCTACTGAGTTCAGTGGGACTCATTCCTAATTATATACAGGACTGCAGTTTTAGTATTTCTTACCTTTGTTCTTTTTATGCACACATACACATTTTTACTTGCTCTGTATGCATGTTTCCTTTGTAATGCATGGATTGTGCAAAACAATCCTCTTTTTTCTTTCCACGGAAATCATTTAAAAAGAACAACATTCATATTATCAAAATCTTTATTACGACCTTTAGGCCAGAGATAGTAAAGGTAAAGGTTTCCCCTGCACAGTCGTGTCTGACTCTAAGGGGCGGTGCTCATCTCCGTTTCTTAGCCAAAGATCGACAAGCCTGGGGTCTTAGCCATTGCACCCCTTTTTAGGCCAGAGAGAACACTACAATAAAAATACATAAACCTACAATAAAATTACATAAAATAAATTAAATCATATAGAACTTCAAGCCTTTGTTTAAAAGCTCTTTTAATTCTAAATATGTAGGGTTTTTTTGTTCTATTTCTAAGGTTCTTAAAGTATAGGAAAAAAATCACGTGGCATTATAAGAAAATGCAGGTGTATCCATAAGTTATTTATCTGATTTAAATCTATCTGATTTAAAAGGAGGGTTAAAAGTGAAAGCAGATTCATGAATTCCAATTATAGGTAAGTTTGAAAATAAATGTAACAGACATGCAATTCCACTTTGATCCTCCTGTAAAATCTTCAGCTTGATCTGAGAATGAACTGGGCCAGCCATATCTTGCCCATGTCATTCCATATCATAACTTCCTATTTCTTTATGCATTATTTTAAAAAATCACAACTCGTCTTCAATAGAAGATGAAATCATAGCGGCTAGATCTAATCTACTTCTTAAATCTTCTATTAACGGCCTAATCCTCCAAGTGCTTTGCCAATGCAAGCTACTTCAAAATCCAGGCGGTGCAGGGCCCCCCCGGCAAAAAGACTTTGAGGGCTGGGCTGTCAAATAGCAATGCAATTGGGAAAATAAGACAAGTTGCTCAAGAAGGCATCTGCAAATGTTCTAAACTTATTTTCATGTTAGATCATCTTTAAAAGGAAAGTTGGGACTGGGAAAATACATTCTAATGGAGGCTGGTCAACTATTTCTTCTCTAAGCATGTTGCAGCTTTATAGTCCAGTGAAAGCTAATGTTTGGGAAATAAGTGGCAATCTTCCTCTATGTATGAATGAAAGAGTCATCTGAGCTTAGAAGAGGTGATATTTGGTAGAGTCTTGAAGTTTAATAAAAGAACTCCAAGCAGCTAACAACAATCTTGGGGAGTAGAAGCGTGAACCAGCAGGGAACTTGCGCTTTAAGCTTAATTGCGTTCAGAAATAAATTCAGTCTTCACACATTAGTTAGATGAAGAAAAAATAGAGATAGCTTACATTTATTCAGTAGATCTGGATACAAGTAGATTCATAGTAGATCTGCGTGCAAGTGAGATGAAATGGACAAGAGCTGTATGGTGCAGCCCTCCTGCTTGCAGGTGTGCCTGAAGCATAAAGGAGAATGAGAATCCCCCAAACCAAGAAGAAGGAGGAAGAGGAAATCAGGTGACCCAGGTAACATCCCACAAGCAAAGTAGAGATGCGTTTACTAGAAAGACCCCCTATTATGCTTATGAGACAATGCTGAGTTGACTCCTGATAATCCCAACAATATTGTCAGGGCCTCTATCTCCAGCAGCTTTCAGGCTTCTCCAATGTCTGCTTCTCTCCTGCAGGCACTGGTACTCAATGCACTGCCATCATCTGACTGATGGTGGAGATGGGATTTATATCCAGGGGACAGACTCCATTACACTTGGGGCTATATGGCATGTTCTCCAGTTGCTGTTCTCTAGCACAGAAAATATACAAAGTGGAATTGATAATGTTTGATTCCAGGCTCTAGAGCAGTGTTTCTCAATCTTGGTGACTTTAAGATATGTGGACTGGCTGGGGAATTCTGGGAGTTGAAGTTCACATATCATAAAGTCTCCAAGGTTGAGAAACATGACAGGCTGGGGAATCTGGGAGTTGAAATCCACATATCTTAAAGTCGCCAAGGTTGAGAAACACTGCTCTAGAGTACCAGAGCTAAAAGCATTTTATGTATGTGTGAGTGTTTCGGGAATCTGACCTGAGCAATAATTACGGAACCAGGTTTCATAACTGTAACAGATAAAAGGAGATTTATTTAGGGAAATACCTTATAGAGATAAGCAAGGAAGAACAATATGGTTCCTGATGATGGAACAAATTCTATTAAAATAGTGACATTGAGTGACTTTTTTTGCAACCTCCTGCAAATTGGTGCCTTCAGATGTTGGTGAATTTCAACTGCCATAATCCTTAGCCAGCATGGTTTTTAGCACAAATTTACAAATTTACCTTATACATCAAAAAGTGTTTACAGAAATCACAGAGATTTTGCTTCTATCTGTGCTCCTGCCCTCTGAAGATGCTGGCCACAGATGCTGGCGAAACGTTAGGAACCACAACTTCCAGAACACGGCCACACAGCCCGGAAGACCCACAACAGCCATGTTTACAGAAAGATAATACTTTTGTCTTTATTTTATGCTTTATATGCTGAATTCCTGGCAGGACTGATCAGAGATTTCATTGTTAGATATTTAAATATAACAAAAGTAAACTATATATTTGAACATCTCTTCAAAAGAACATCTATTTATTTATTGTGGATGAATCATTTTAGGAGAGGTGTGGCAAGGGCCGAAGCAAGTACTAAGAGGTTATACAAACTATCCTACCACAACGAACCATGCACTCTGACACCTATCTTGAAAGTCTTTAGGGCCAAAATAATTCCGATGATGACTTATGGAGCTGACTTATGGGGTTTAAGTAAACCTACCCCACTTGAACAAATTCAAACGTGCTTCCTGAGGCATATTTTAGGAACTGATAGGAACACGTCTGCCTCAGCAATCAGAGCGGAATTAGGCTTTTATCCTCTAAACCAGGGGTCCCCAACCTTTTTGGCACCAGGGACCGGTTTCAAAAGATGATTTTTCCGCGGACCGGGGGGGGGCGGGGTTTCCGGGAATTCCGCAGACTGGGGGGTGGGGTTTCTGGGATTTCCACGGACCGGGGGCGGGGTTTGCGGGAGGGAGCCAATCGTGCGTACCAGGGGTCGGGGTTTGTGGGCAGGAGTCAATCACAAGCACCGGGGGGCAGGGTTTGCAGGCGGGAGCCCCGCGGCCCAGTTCCTAACAGGCCGTGGCTGCGGCCCACAGAACCCCTGCTCTAAACAGTCATCTAATGACCAAAGTTTTTTCATACTGGCTGAAGATACAAACAATGGACCCCAACAAACTCCCTAGAAACTGCCTAACTGAACAGCTAAGCATGACACAGTCTAATACATGGGCTTGTCAACAATTTGATGCTATTTCACGTTGCGGGCTCTCTATGCAGCATTTACTATCCAGGGCCCCCCAAGCAAGGAAAATTTTTATGCAGAGAGTTATGGACATAAGTGCCCAAACTGACTTGGAGCTTTTAGCCAAAAATAGATCTTTAAAGTGGCTGGCTACTAATAAAACAAATTTTCAATCTGAGAAATACCTCTCTATGAGTTTGCCCCAACCTTTAAGAAGGGCTTTTTCCAGAACAAGATTTGAGTTGCTGGATTCAATGGCCAAATATGGACGTTTTCATAACATCCCATATTATGAGAGAACTTGTATATGCGGTTCGCCTGATATTGAAAATATTTCTCACATTCTGTTTAATTGTCAACTATATGCATCCATCAGGCTTAAATATTTATCTCCATTATTGGAAAGAACAATGTACTGGGACCCGAATTTTAGATTGCCTCATTTTCTCCAGGGCACCAATATATATATTGTACGTAGAATTGCTATGTTTATACTGAAGGCTGGGGCTTTAAGATCCCAATATATTGAACAAATTGGGGTATCCTGTAAAGGTGATTCTCTCATCTGATTATTGTCTCTTGTATTGTGATCACATATATATGTACCTTATTTTATTATTTTACTTTACTACTGTATCCCTGATTATGCTTTGTTAATATTTTAATCTTATTTTGCTATATTGATACGGTCAATTCGACTAATCAATAAAATGAGTTAAGTTATTTTTTTAGCAACAAAAAGCCAGACAAGAGGAATGCCACTGATTTTCCCCAGTTTTCATGATGAAAGCAGTTCCATTTTGTTTTCAGACTTATGCTATGCACCAAGTTATAAATAGAACTTGTTGGTAAGGCACCACATTTTATTTGGTATGCGTTGGATTATTTCCATTATAGATATTCAAAAATTAGAATCTGTTAGAGGATAGCACTGAAGGAAATAGAGAGGTTTCAACTGCTTTCAAAGAAATGCAAAGGGAACCTATCGTAACATGGATTAGAATAATTATTTCCTCATTATGTATATACAAGTTTTTTCCTTCCTGCAACAAGACTAATGCTGATTTCAAGATGGCTCAGAGGCAGAACACTTTTGAGAAAACTAAATCAGACCAAAATAATTTTGAATTGCAAAAAGTCATCTAAGAGCACAACATTAGTTTTATTGCATATTGTACATTGTTTAAGGAGAGATGAGGAATGGCAACAGAAAAAGAATGAATTCACAGCCAGGAGCATCACTTGCACTTTTAACAAATGAACAATTTATCTTGATTTATCTCTGCGCAAGATTTTAAGGGGTGCTTTTGCTGTCAAAACCTTTGACAACAGAAGTATAATTTAACTCTTTAGATACCTGTTCAGTTTCTAAAAGCCTTGTACCATATAATGTGCCTATATTTCAAAGCTCTTTTGAACTATTTGTATTAGAACAAAAATAATGTAACATTATATTATTATTATTATTATTATTATTATTATTATTATTATTATTATTGAGCCAGTTTGGTCTCGTGGTTAAGGCAACGGGCTAGAAACCCGGAGACTGTGAGTTCTAGTCCTGCCTTAGGCACAAAGCCAGCTGGGTGACCTTGGGCCAGTGACTCACTCTCAGCCCTAGGAAGGAGCCAATGGGAAACCAAGAGACTGAGAGTTCTAGTCCCGCCTTAGGCATGAAAGCCGGCTGGGTGACCTTGGGCCAGTCACTCTCTCTCAGCCCAACTCACCTCACAGGGTGGTTGTTGTGGGGAAAATAGGAGGAGGAAGGAGTATTTGGTATGTTCGCCACCTTGAGTTATTTATAAAAATAATAAAGGCGGGACAGCAAACAAACAAACAAACAAACAAACAAAATGTTATAACTCTTCTCATTGATTTCTGTTAATTGGAACTGTACTTTTTTTTAAAAAAAAAATGGAAGAAACCAATGCTTTTCAGAGGTATACCAACAATATTGACTCAACCTGCCCCAACTTGATGCCTTCCTCATTTAGTTGGCGATATGTTTGACGGTATTTTAACCCATCATTTATTTATTTAGTTATTTATTTAAAAGATTTGTATTTGTTATTGGTTCCTCTTTGGAATAATATTGTAACATGCATACGTAGAATTTTGAGTAAATGTTTTTATGGTAAAGATGTGAATGCTGTTTTGAATTATATTCCAAAATCATGGCGTTTGACTGTTTTTGATTATATTGGATGTTGGAATAGGCAAGAGAATTATACTGAGAAACTAGAAAAGTCCTTCTACTCCAGACATCAAGGATTAGATTCCAGAAATGTGTAACATTAATTTTTTAAAAAGCCATTTTTTCTACTAATCAAAAACAACACAACATCTTTCCCTTTGGAATAGATTTCATAACATTTTACAAGAATGGACAAAGTTACATGAAATTTGATATATTCTTATTCAATATAGAAGGGATTGTGGGATATTGCTGGCTTTATGGGGTTCCAGGCGCAGAGTAATCCAAACAGAGTGTAGGGCTAACAATATTTTATTGTAGCATAAGGCAATAATGGATATATAGTACATTATTGCAAAAAGGAAAAACAACAAAGCATAAGCAGAGTTCCATCAGCATATGTGAAGAAAATCATGGCCCATACAAAGGCCAGGCATAGTTACAGTTCAGGAACAGAGTACATGGCAACAGGACAGATAGAAGTCAAGAAGAAGGAGTATAGACCCATAGTTCATAGCTGAGATATACACTTGTTTCAGCATTCTGATTGGCTATATGTGGGTCAGGACATTTTCAAACTGACAATGCATTAAGAGTTGTACTTACTATAAATCGCCATGAGATGGCAGTGTTGCACATTGTCTCCCCTCCGGGAAACAGTTCCCATGAGATGGCCGGTAGCTAGTCAAAACATAGCAATGTCTTGCCTAGCGAAGGTCACACACCTGGTGTTTATCGGTGGAATGTTTTGAGAACACTCAACATGGAAAAACACTGTTTTTACAAGCTAGTGGAGGAATCCATTCGTAAGAATTCTACATAGAATAATTCTGACATCCCTTCCGAATGGATTTCGGAACATTTTGGGGAGTGAAAACTGTCATTTTGCAAGAACACAGAGACACAAATGATTTTATTCCAAACACATTTGCTCCAGTCCCAATTTTGTAACCATGGTTGCATGTTTTTCAAAAAGCAAAGCTTTTGTGAACACATCTGCCACATTCAGTTCAGAAGGACAATATTCTAATTGGATTAACCCTTCCTGAATTGCATGTCTTACATTCTGGAACTTCACATCGACATACTTTGTGCGGCCTCTCACATTTTCAGATAGAGCAAGTGCAATACATGATTGTGAGTCTTCATAAACTGTAAACGGTAATTTAATGTTTACGGTGAGATCTTGGAATAATTGTTTACACCAATGTAGTTCATTTACTGCCTCACTGAGGGCACTATATTCTGCTTCGCAGGTAGAAATTGCGATTGCATTTTGTTTTCTTGCCCGCCAAACAACGGCTGTGTTGGCAAACAGGCAGAGGAATCCACTCACAGATTTTCTATCTCCCTCTTCTGCAAAGGAGCTATCAACATAAATCACAGGCATTTCAGACTTAGTAGTGGACACTTTAAGACAGAGATCTGCTGTGCCTTTGAGATAATGCAGAACGCTTTTTAACCCTTGCCAATCTCGCATAGACGGTTTGGCAACTTTACGACTTAGCACTCCAACTGAGTAAGCTAAGTCAGGACGTGTCCACTGTGTTAAGTGTAGCAAGCTTCCTACAGCAGAGTGATATAACTCAGGTTGAGGACAAGGTTCCTCACACGTGTCACCCTTTAGGAAATCAAGAGTCATAGGCATTCTGGTAGGTTTTGCATTTGACATCTCAAGCTGACTTAACAATTGAACAATTTTTCTCTTCTGACTCAGATAAAACTCACCACTCTGAGATCTAGTAACTTCAACACCCAAATAATATTTCAGTTCGCCTAGGTCTTTCAACTGAAAGTACTGTCTTAGCTGTTTGGCAAATTCTTGTACAAGGTGCAAAGAACCAGTTGCTAGGCAAAAATCGTCCACATACATTAGCAGCACTGTATAGCTACTTCCAGAACCTCTTATGTACACACAAGGATCAGCAACTGACTTTTTAAACCCTAGTTCCGTTAAAGCTGAATCTAAGCACTGATGCCAACAACGACCGGCCTGCTTTAACCCATAAAGCGCCTTGCGTAGTCTGTACACTTTCTGGGAATTGTCACAAGCATAGCCAGGAGCCTGCTTCATGTACACTGTCTCAGGGAGCTCTGCATTCAAATATGCTGTGTCAACATCAAAATGATGGACAACCAGTTCACGCTGTGCAGCCAGAGAAAGTACCATACGTAAAGACTCTGGTCTAGCTGTGGGTGCATATGTGAGATCATAGTTCAAAAACCTCTCTTGTGAAAATCCCTGAGCAACAAGCCTGGCTTTGTACTGCACTGTGTTATCAGGAAGAAGCTTCTTCCTGAATACCCATCTGGAACCTACAGCTTTCTGGGATGGGGGCAAGTCAGTGACTTCAAACACCTTTTGACTCACTAATGCCTCAAACTCCTTATCCATCGCTGTGTTCCATTTCTCCTGCTCTTCAACAGGCAGGAGCAACACCTCCTGGAATGACTGAGGTTCACAGGTAATCTGACACACTCTCACCTGCTGAATTACAAACCTGTCAGGCTTCACACCCTTTGTGGAACGTGCAGACCTACGAGGAATGACCACTGCCTCTTCCTCATCACTGTCCTCTGTCTTTTCACTACCAGATTCCCCCTTCAGGTCCTGAACCTGCTCAGGTGAAATTTCCTCTTCCTTCACCTGAGGGGACCTCACCACACTAGGAGACTGGGAAATAGAAGGCAGCTGAACTGGTTGTTGTCCACTCACAGGAGCATGGACAGTTGGCTGTACACTAGATTGCAACAACACCTCTGAACTAGCATTCAACCTATCCCAACCAGTAGGGTGCTCAAAATTAGCACTTCTGGAGACTACCACTCGACCATAGCCTGCAGAAAAACGGTAACCCTTAGATCTTGATGAATAACCAACAAACCTTAAGCGCTGTGCTTTTGGCTGGTTCTTCCTTCGCTGAGACTTAGGGATGTGAACATATGCAAATGTTCCAAAAACACGCAGGTGCTTCAGCGAAGGGCGCTTGCCAAACAAAAGGAAATAAGGAACTTCATTTACAGCTGAATTCCACACCCTGTTGGTTAGATACACTGCAGTCATGTTAGCCTCACCCCAAAAACGGGCTGGCACCTGAGCATCTAACATCAGGCTATTTTTAATGGTATTAACAACACCAATCTTCCTTTCTGCTATTCCATTCTCAGCTGGAACACCAACATTGGCAAGTCTATGGGAGATTCCTTTCCTACAAAGCCAATTCTGGAACTCATGGCTTAGGAACTCTCCACCACGATCAGATTGAAACTGACCTACTTGATAACCATAGTGTCTCTCCACCATTGCAACAAACTCCTTAAAGCGAGCAAAAGCCTCCGCTTTAGATTTGAGCAAATAACAAAACGTAAAGCGAGTATGGTCATCCACCAGAAGAAACATGAAACGTGCCCCTCCTTCACTAGGAGCATTGGGGCCAGCTAGGTCTCCATGAACCAACTGAAAAGGCCTAGTTGACACTCTGTCACTTTTCCTAGCAACAGGCGCAGCCTTGATCTTAGATTGTTTGCACACAGTACAATCATGAAAGTCATCACACTTGTTGAATCCTAGCTCAGGATACACCTTGGCCATCTGGGACAAACTTCCCCACCTGGGATGTCCCAGAACTCTGTGATAGTAGTGGATGCATTTATTATGTGGGGGAACATTGGAAACACAATTTCCTGACACAATCCCCTGTTTAGGAAGCATTTCATACAACTGATTCACTAATCTCCCCCTAGCACATTCAATTCCATCTTTTTCAATAGAACATCCAGTACCCTTGAACACAACAGTATATCCAGACTTTACCAGGGCTGGAATGCTGAGGAGGGAAAAATCAAGTGTAGGAACACACAACACATTTTGCACACTTATCCCCAAACAAGGAATGTATACTTCACCCTGAAAGGACACATCAGCCATGGATCCATCAGCTAGAGCAACCTGTTGGATTTTAGGCTTGCATTTTGTTAACAACAACTGTTCATCGTTTACAATGATTTGGCTACAAGCCGAGTCCAAGAGCCAAGTCTCTGGAGATCGTTTACTCACAGCCGTGAGCAGAGCAGACACTTGGGTACGTTGTCTAGGCGGTTGTTTCCCCTTCTTTCACACGAACCTCTTTCCACTGGCACTACCTGCCGGGCGAGGTGGCTGGGGACAGTCTTTCAAGAAGTGTTGGGTCGAGTTGCACCGGTAGCATCTCCTTACAGCACAGGCAGCTTCTGTTCCAGCAAGAAAACGCTGTCTAGAAGCCTCAGGAACAGCAACAGATGGCTTATCCTGCATCCTCTCCAGGTCACGAGCTTGCTGGATTTCTTGCAGCCGATTTGTAAGATAATCCACAGTAAGGTCTTGGGGCCTCAACGTCTGAGTTGCCTCGATGAGCATGTCAAAGCTATTGTCCAAGCTTGATAATATAATACAAGCTCTCTGGGTATCTGGGACCACAACATCCCGCTCCTCAAGTTCAAGAAACAAAGTCTTGAGTTTATGGAGGTGGGTCATCACGTTTCCACCGGGCTGCAGCTTCAGATTGTAAAGCTGACATGATAGACCAACAATGACAGCTGAAGTTTGCTTGGAATAAAGGGCTTTGAGAGCCTCCCAACATGCATGTGCAGTGTCTAGATTGCTGATATGCAGTAACTGAGATGATTCCAGTCCCAGAATCAAATTGCCATAAGCACGATCCAAACACAACTGCACTTCGTCAGTAACAGGACCAGGTGGAGGTGCGTCTTTCACATACTTCCACAAACCTTCTTTTAGGAAGAAAGACTTGATCTTCACATACCAGGTCCGATAGTTTGTGCCATTCAAGCCCTCAAAAGGCAGACTAGTTAGCCCTGTAGCAGCCATGCTGACCACTCAAAGAAAAACACGTTTACTCTAAAATGCAGCCTCAAAAACAAACCCCCTTGTTACAGCCAGATCCAGCGCAGCGAACAGCCCACCATCCAGACTGGGCCCATAACCTGTGGGATATTGCTGGCTTTATGGGGTTCCAGGCGCAGAGTAATCCAAACAGAGTGTAGGGCTAACAATATTTTATTGTAGCATAAGGCAATAATGGATATATAGTACATTATTGCAAAAAGGAAAAACAACAAAGCATAAGCAGAGTTCCATCAGCATATGTGAAGAAAATCATGGCCCATACAAAGGCCAGGCATAGTTACAGTTCAGGAACAGAGTACATGGCAACAGGACAGATAGAAGTCAAGAAGAAGGAGTATAGACCCATAGTTCATAGCTGAGATATACACTTGTTTCAGCATTCTGATTGGCTATATGTGGGTCAGGACATTTTCAAACTGACAATGCATTAAGAGTTGTACTTACTATAAATCGCCATGAGATGGCAGTGTTGCACATTGTCTCCCCTCCGGGAAACAGTTCCCATGAGATGGCCGGTAGCTAGTCAAAACATAGCAATGTCTTGCCTAGCGAAGGTCACACACCTGGTGTTTATCGGTGGAATGTTTTGAGAACACTCAACATGGAAAAACACTGTTTTTACAAGCTAGTGGAGGAATCCATTCGTAAGAATTCTACATAGAATAACTCTGACAGGGATATATTTAGGTGATTTATATCAACTTAACATGTTAATTCTAAGGTTTCTCTCTTTTTTAAAAAAGTTGTTTCGGTAATATAATTTAGCTATTTTTTTAAAAAAATAGCAAAAATATTTTAATTAAAATAAAAGGATGTTTCCACATGCATTAGGCCTGTAACTCCTAGAATTTGTAGGTAGCGTGGCCAAGAGGTTGGGGAAGGCTATTCTAACTATGCACCTGAAATGTATATACATACATATATTCATATCAGGGGGCACACATATCAATCAGAAACCTGGATTGGCTTCCACAGAACACATGGAAATTGCCCTTATATCGAGGGAAATCAAAGGGAAATGTACATGAGCATTTCAGCAGCCTGTGGGGAGAGACAGAAAAGCCACACGGGTTGTATTTTCTCTTTTTAGGTCCTGCATTTTAACATCTCAACTGGATTCTCTGCTGCCCACACATTTGAGCCTGTGCCCTGAGGCACATGGGAATCCATTGACTGAAATGGAGCATGTGTGGGTGAAGTGGTGTTATAAACAACTTGTGTGGATAAGGATTTTTTTTTTGCTCATGTTGTTCCAAGCACACAGCAGCTTCTTTTGTACTGAGGGTGTTGTTGGTCTCTTGTGTGCCTATATGACTGTGCCAGGACTAACAAGAATGCTGCAACAGCATGTCGTACAAGGTGTGCTATAATATTCCATTTTATGTTTGTTTTCCTGATGTTGATTTCTGCACTCCTGGCTCATTTGCTAAGCAACAGCCAGCAGCATGAAGAAATCTCAGGCAAACCTGCCTTGGGTTTTCTTTGGTAGTTTCTTTTCTTCACTTACATCTGCTGTGTGTCATTTTTTTGGTGCTAACTGATTGTTTATAACGTCTTTTCCTTGTCTTAGAATTTGGAATGCAAGTTGCATTCCCCCAAGCTGCAGCCAGAATGATGTCAAAGGGTTCTGGAAGCCGTGGGGCTGATCTGAATTGGCCTAGAAAAAGAGGAATGAGAACCTGACATTAGAACACCCTGCGTGTGGGATGATGAATTTAGCATGCAGTTTCTTCGGACAACGCTGGCTCTTCGGCTAACAAACGGAGATGAGCACCGGCCCCTAGAGTCCGACACAACTGCACAAATATGTGGGAGGAACCTTTACCTTTACCTAAATACAAAGCAATTTTCATTAGAATTCTGTGAATCTCAGAAGTTTGCATAGGCCCTTCCATAAAGATTGGTTGAGTAAAAGGCAGTAGCTTATGGCTATTAACAATAATGTGGAGCTCCTCCCATGGTGGTGGCTCAGCAGGTAAGACACCAGGCTTGTCGATTGGAAGATCACAAGTTCGGAGATTCGAATCCCTAGCCCCACGTGACGGAGTGAGCTCCCGCACTCGCCCCAGCTCTTGCCAACCTAGCAATTCGAAAGCATGCAAATACAAGTAGATGAATAGGTACCACTTAGGTGGGTAGGTAACAGCGTTCCGAGCGCGTCATGCGGCCACATGACCGCAGAAGCGTCTTCAGTCAACGCTGGCTCTTCGGCTAACAAACGGAGATGAGCACTGGCCCCTAGAATTGGACACGACTGCACAAATGTGCGGGGGGAACCTTTACCTTTACTTTCCCTATAAAGACTGGGACTGGGAAGAGAGGAACAGGCTTTGGCCCTTCTGCTGTAGCCTTGATGAAGATTTCAACCTTTAAATATTTTTGAAACTTGTTTTATCAGTTTAATTAGGAAAGGAAGAGAAAGCCAAAATATAAACAAAAGGGGAAAAAAGAAGAAAGGGAAAATGTAAATGCATATGATGTTAATATAGGAAATAATTCAGCCTGATTTTTAAACATTGACCATGCAGAATAATATTGATCAGTCTTTTTTAAAAAAAATTATCCCGCCCTTATTATTTTTATATATAACTCAAGGCAGGGAACATACCTAATACTCCTTCCTCCTCCTATTTTCCCCACAACAGCAACCCTGTGAGGTGAGTTGGGCTGAGAGAGAGTGACTGGCCCAAGGTCACCCAGCCGGCTTTCATGCCTAAGGCGGGACTAGAACTCTCAGTCTCCTGGTTTCCCATTGGCTCCTTCCTAGGGCTGAGAGAGAGTGATTGGCCCAAGGTCACCCAGCTGGCTTTCATGCCTAAGGCGGGACTAGAACTGACAGCCTTCTGGATTCTACCCCAGCACCTTAACCACTAGAACAGAGCTTTCCAAACTTTTCATGTTGGTGACCCACTTTTTAGACATGCATCATTTCGCGACACACTCTTACAGCAGGGCACAAGGCAGGCACTAGGACCTGCGCGGAATCCTGGCAGGGCTCGGAGGCAGCAGCAGCAGTGACACACCCAGACACTGCAGCCGACACACTAACATGTCCCGACACACAGTTTGGAAAGCTATGCACTAGACCAATGGCTCTTCTAGGAGTCTTTCCATATATAAAACAGAACCAGATCATAAGCAGAAAGCAAATACATATTGATGATCCAAGAGTGTAAATCTGGGGTTGCACTGTCTTTCTAATATCCTAACTTTCTCCAATTCATTACAAAAAGGGAGCTGCCCCAGCCTCCACTTTCCCTGCGCAGATGGTAGACGATCTTCAGTAAGATTATGGAGCAGGGAAAAGGTTAAACCTAGTTCATTCCCTGTGCTAAGCCATAACACAGTTGGTATGATTTGACTTATCCTTGTCATGGCAGTTTGTAAAACATGATTTATAGCACGGTATATGCATCCAGTCAGTAATGGCTTATTTAACAAATCATGGTTAAACAAGTCATGGGTTAGCCTGATATGTGAACCCAGTCATTATCTAGTTGGTCTCTAGGTTTTTGGAACTAGCTGGCAACAAAGAGTTTTGATAAGCTTGATGTCAGGGCTAAGCAGATGCCTTGAACAGATCTGTATCCAGGGCTGCTCAGTTTATGTCTTAAAATGAAGAACCAGATGGTGTCTTTTCCTTTCCAATGTACAAAAGGCCAATGGAATCTTCAACCCTTCTTTAGAGACATGAAGTAGACTGCCGGGCACATAGATTTCTTCTTTAAGACCTTGTTGCCACCTTTCATCCTCCGTTACCTGAGGCAACTGCCTCACTTTGTCTAATGCTATGGCTGGCCTTGGGTGTATCCCCAGACAATGGTAGAATAATATAGTCTCCAACTCAGGAGCCCTGATAACGGCAGCTTCTGTAGGGAAGCTAAGAGCCTAGGATTGTAACTAAGCAAGCCTAGATAACCAGTGGCTTCATATTGCCTGCAGAGTCCTATGTCTCACAGGCCTATCCCCAGTGTTCATGAGGAGGATTCCAGATTCTTAATGGATAGTCCCAACTGTTGCTCATATGGTCAAGCTGTAGCCCCAGTTCCTGAGGTTCCACTGATTTCTTGACATTTTAGATCAGTGCTTTTTCTTCCTAGCTTCTACCTCCTACAACTTGGCTCCTGTTTACCTTCTCCAACCTGGTGACCACCTGATGCATGGGCCAGCCCCCACAATTCCTAGCCAACAACATGGCCTACTAAGTCCTATTCTTCACATCTAGGATCTTTTCTTGCTCCATTTTTGTAACACACTGCATTTTCACAGTGCACAGATTTGCTGCTTCTGTCACAAAGCTTTTGCCAAATGAATCTTAGTTGCGCTTCTCAGAGTGGTATTAGAGCTGAGGCTTAACATGCACAATGGTGCATATCTACTTGAGATTACTGTCTGCAGAAATACTGATATCGTTAAGGGTTCTTGCATAATCTGATTGCCCTGGAGAATCATGACAATGGATATGAGTTAGGATGATGGGATCTGATCTATTCTAGCAGCAGTAATTTCTTCTTTTCTTTTGTAAAATTCCATCTTTGCCACCCAACCCAATTGGAACAATCATAGTTGCTTGAGCCGTTCACTGCATCTGTCTATCACACAGGAAGACACCATCTATGTTAAATGCCGATTCTCATAGCTAAACACAAATGCTTTTCCCTCAATGCTGCTTGATAGCTCGTCAAAAAGGGAGACCTATACTTACTATAAGCCCCATCTCCCCTGGTGACAATATGGAGGTACTGCAGCTTGCAGACTGAACCTTAATCCGAGTGCACAGGGGGCTGATGGAGTGCCAAATATTTCTCTTTTGTGCTGACTTTCTCTCTCTCACACACATTAAAATGATTGAATGAGTTTTTCTTTTTGAACGAGCTTTTCTTTTGAAAAGCAGCATGGTCTTTAGCCTAAGCTTTCAGAACTGGAAACTGTTGGAGATCCTGGCAAATCCAGCATGCCTCATCAGCATATGGATGGCTGCTCTAGGATGCAAGCTCTCCATGCTTTTGAGGAAGCTGTTGGTGGCCACTCCCACTTCCTCTCCCTCTCTCTCTCCCCTCCTTGGACCGGGAGCAAGCACATGGCTGTGTGCTGCTCCATCCTAGGCCATGGATGGGCCTAGGAGATTTTTCCCCCTTTCTACATGCAGCCTCTTGCAGAAACAGCTATGGCGTCATGGAGCCATTTTCCCTGTGCCACTTTCAAGCTAGTGCTGTCTGCTTGCTTCCACTCGTTCTACCAATGTATTTGCAAAAACCAACCAAGTACCACCACTTCACTCCCTAAAGCAATTTGAGTATAAGCATCTCTCATTTGTGCATCCATCTCTCTCTCTCTCTCTCTCTCTCTCTCTCTCTCTCTCTCTCTCTCTCCTCACTTTCTATTTAAATTTAAAATGTAAACCCTTGGGTTAGGGACTCCAGTCTCTCTTTTCTTACTATATTACTGTGCATTGCAAAATGTGACCTGATGGCTCTTCATAAACAATAATGAACAGGTACATTATAAAAAAGAAAATGAAAGAAAACACATTCCCAATATTCTCTTCCAATCAAGGAAGCTGATTATCATGTGCTTGTAGAGCTTCCTATCACTTGGAAATGAGAAGCTTAGTACATCCTCCATACCTTTTGAATCTTGGACTAATGTAAAAAATGGTCATCGTATTCCAGCATCCATGTAAGAAGAAGAGATGGAATCCTGCTAGATTTAGCAGGATGTCCATCTGTAACATAATTAGTCAGTGCTCCAGGGCACAAAAGCAGAGTGTAGTCTTATAGTATAATTTGCTTTACAGGTGCTGGCAGTTTGCATTTACAGTATCTTATCTGCATATTCATTTTCTGGAGGTGTGGAAAATAGCTCCCAATTGCTGTGGTAATGGGTGATTCTCTGAGCTATTTTGAAATGTGAGCTATAAAAAGCTGTTGCTGGATCTGTGCTCTCACCTGTGTTGCTGGGGGCATCTTTCTAAGGAGTGTGTGTGTGTAGAGAGAGCGAGTGCAGTGTTCTGCTTTAGCCACTAGCAGTAGATGAATTCAACGGATTGTAAGGGAAAGGAGGGCAGGGGGAGAATTAACAAACTCATATTTATTTAACCTTCTTAGATGTTTGGCCAGCACTGTTAGTGGAGGGAGAGGTGGTGTTACATTTTCCTCCACGAATTAAAATGGTTTTTTTAAAGCTGGGAATTCCTCTTTGACAATGAATTCCACTTTATAAAATGCATTTTTGAGAATTCAAATGCATTCACCAGTGGATATAGTGCTAGTAATGAAAAGGCAGAACAGCACTTGATCATGAATGGTAGCCACAGAGCTAGGCAGACAGGCAGGATAAACATTAGTATAAAACAATAGCTTCTGTTTTTAAAAGCTGTTGATATAAACAATATGGTTGTGTGCAATCACATCTGTACATATACATTTTAAGCCTACATACCCAAAGGTTGGAGGGAAAGAGGCATGCTTAAGCCCTGCCAGTTCAGCTCCGAAGAAGAGCTAGAGCCAATACTGTACGATAAAGGTCTCTCTTTTTTCCTCACAATCACAATTTTAGTCATGAACCTCCATTCTATGTGCAAATGGGCAGAAGTGTGTACTAGTAACATGGTGCTGAAATCAATGAATGTTGACTAAAGCTAGAGACCTCCCATCTCTCTGTAGGATAGAAGCAAAAGGTTGGCCAACACTGAAGGAGACTAGCCCTTCCTCAAGGAGGTTAAAGTTTCCATACTACGAGATTTTATTCTCTCAACAGTCACCTGAAGATCATTTTAGACATCTTTAAGAACATTTATTTATTTATTTATTTATTTATTTATTTATTTATTTATTTTTCCAACTTATATCACCGCCCATCTCCCCCCACAAAGGGGACTCTGGGCGGTTTACAATCAAGTTAGTGATTAAAAGCATATAAAATACATAATACAATATCAATCATAAATTAAATATTAAATATTAAATATATAAGTATAAATATAAATATATAACATGCTGTAAATGAACAAAGAGCATAAATGATCTGAGGCTTTGCAACTCAACCATCTGAATCCCTGTTTAGCACCGAACCCGGTCTGGATTTGAGGACCCGGCTCTCTCTTCCAGCAACCATGCAATTCACCTTAAACAATCCCGTAGCTAGTTTCCAATCTGTGGGGTGGGAGCTACAAGTGGCGATTTCCCCCCTCCTTCCTGGAGTATCCAAAAATATCCATTCATTGTTTCATTTTGAACAGACAAGAACAATTTTACGTTACTACTTGCAGCAGAAGAATGACAGCCATACAGAGAGACATACAATATCGCATAAGTACTCAAATAATTTCACACAACCCTGAGATACTGTACTCATGAAATGAATCTTGGCATGTCCTAGAGCAGTGTTTCTCAACCTGGGCCACTTGAAGATGTGTGGACTTCAATGTCCAGAATTCCTCAGCCAGCCATGCCGGCTGGGGAATTCTGGGCGTTGAAGTCCACACATCTTCAAGTGGCCCAGGTTGAGGAACACTGTCCTAGAGAGAGAGCGCTAGGGGTTCGTACACAACAGACTGAGCAGTCTCCTTAAAGTAAAGTATATCTCTAAGGCACGGTACATGTTTAAACAAACCAGTTCTCCCCCTTCCTGTACAAAATGCCCATAGCAACAACTGTCTGCAAAAGTCTCATGCAGCAATTTTTCTCACTCTCCTGCTCCTGCACTCTTTCCTCCTGGTTTGGAGCTCTTCTTGGCTCTTCAAACCACCATCTTCTCCCAGCCAATTTTCCTTGTGGGGGAAAGCGCTTGCCTTTCTCTTTCCATATTGGTCAAACTTGCCAACCTTTCTCCCAAATCCTTTGCACCTCTTTAGCTGCCCTTCTCCCCTAGTTGGCTGCAGGGAGTAGAGTCTCAGCTGGGAAGAAACATTGCCCTCTCCCTTGATGACTGAAGAAGCTCCTTGGATAAGGAGCGAAACATTTCTACTGAGAAAATAGAAATCCAGTTGACATGATTCAAGCCACAGACTGTTCCACCTGGATGACTGAGAACCTTCATCGACATATGCCCTCTCCCTTGTTTATGAGTGGTCTTTTTCTCTCAACTTAACAAGGAGTAAAAGACAACGCTTTATCTTTTTCGTTTGCCCCTTTCTAGGCTAACTTTTTTCTTTTCCTCTCTTCCCTAACTATGCATCCAGGCTAAACTTCGTCCACTCCCCTCCTTTCTCCTTGTCCTGGTGCATGTGTCTGCCCTTCTGCATCTTGTGCCCACAGCTTCACAGATTTTGATAGTTTTCCTAACTCTTCTGAGTTTCATTTGTTGTGTCTCTACTCTTTGGGATAGATCTCCATCTTTCATTGACTCTAAGCCAGTGTTTCTCAACCTTTGCAACTTTAAGATGTGTGGACTTCAACTCCCAGAATTCCCCAGCCAACTGGGGAATAATGCTGGCTGGGGAATTCTGGGAGTTGAAGTCCACACATCTTAAAGTTGCAAAGGTTGAGAAACACTGCTCTAAGCTGTCAATCCAAAACTGCTTTATCTCCCTTTGAATTTCTATCTCTATTTACCTTGACATCTCTGAGGATCTTATCTCCTCTAAGCTCTTATGTTGTCCAGTTACAGACCTTTGCCAGCAGTTTCTTAGCACCTAGCTTCCTTACTTTTCCTTGTAAACTCCCACCAGTTTGTACTAAGCTTTAATTCCTTCCCTGACTTCACAACTCTACTACCACCAACTGGGTTACACATCTTTTGAGCTTTCTGGAAGCATTGAAATTTAGTCAAAGTGATAAGTGCACTTGAGAAAATGGAGATCTATTTTGTATTTTACACACCCACTCAGCCACCTACACAAAACAAAAATTATACACAAATTAAAGGATAACTTATAGAAGGGCATATAGGCCCAAATGGTGTGTTACATTAATGTGATGGTATTAAACTTAAATTTACCTAAGCTTTGTGTATTACTAGATTTTAGTAGGTGGGACGAATAAGATGAGGGAGAGGCAGAAACCATCTGATTAGATTTGTGTGAATATGGCATTAAGGTATTTGCTGTGATAACCTACAATTTGTTCAAGGCTTAAACTGAACCATCTCAACCGGTTGCAGCACCTGGACAGCCTACTCTAGGCTCAGAATGTAAGCAGGGTTGGGCTTGATTAGTACTTGGATGGGAGATCTCCAGGGAATACTATCGATTAGACGGGAAAGTTGAAAATATCCTGGGAGAAGACCTGGACCTGGACATGAAGTTCCCAAGCATCAAGCTCAATGGAAGGAGATTTTACTTTTAAATTAAACTGTACTCTGTTAATGCGCAGAAAACTCCATGTTGGATCTAAGCATGCATGAGGCCAAAGGTTTGCCCTTATGGGAAAATTATACTCATTGCTTTGAGTTTCAACTTAATGAAATAAGCAGATGTAAATTCCATGCTTGCTGATTTGAAGGAAATTTCTTGAGTTTTTAATATACAGAATTGAAGATCAAACTAGTTACATCAGGAGATTAGATTTTATTTTCAAATATTTCATAGAAGTCACAGGGGTCTTCAACCCTATTGAGCCATGATAATATATGAAGGACTGTTTTATTTCTTTCTCTTCCTCCAAGGGCTATTTTTCCTACAAGAGAAAATATATTATTACCATGTACTGCAAGTAGCATAGCCGAGTACGCTATTTTACAGAAGACAGGCCTTTATTTGAAGGTCTGCACAATCCAAGTCTAGATTTTGAATTAGGGAAAGATAGAACAGGGGCCTAGAAGGTTCCCCTTAATGGTTAACATGCTGTGAACTGCAACCTGATAGCAATCTTCTTCACTGAATTCTCTCTGATTCATTCACATGAATTGTACACCTCCTTAGAAGGCAAATCTTTGCCTTTATTTTTTTTACTTTAGTATACTTTAGTAAGCATCACCCAGTCTCATCACAAACATTCATCTTATTTGTGAGCCATTCTTTGAGAGCAAACTCTTAAACTAGCAGATTCCAGCGCAATTCCAGCTCCCCGTCTTCCTTCAAAACTTCTTCTGTGTCCCAGAATTTGCTTGGAGGCTCTCTGGCCTCTTCTCAAGTGCACTTGAACTCCCCGCCACCACCACCATCATCCCACAACCCTTCAGGAAATCCCCAGGCCTCTGCCACAATACTTGTCCCAATCAGCTTGGGTAGCTTGTGGTATAGTGATGCAGATCACTATGTACATGTTTGCCTTCCACTCCATATTCTTTTCCTATGACTAAAACCATAATTTTCCGCTTAATTGTTATCCTTTCTTTTTTCTGGAATGATCCCCACTTTCTACTACCCTCTTTTGTATTCCCAGAATGTTTCTGCCCTTCAGAATGCCCCACTGAAGCACTGAACTTTTGAGCTCTAGGTTTGTATGGATTCTCACTCAAGTTCACCATCTTTTCCAGGTTAGGCCTGTATCCCCAAAATGCGCAACTGCCGTTGATCTGGAAGATCTGCCCCATTCACTATTCCATAAGGTTCAGGCTGATCTTTTAGGAAACCATGCTGATGTTTCCGATGCTCCTTCCTTCCAATGGAGGAGGGAGGAGACTCTTTGAAATGATTCATACCAAGTAATCTGCATTCAGTGCAAAATGAACAGAAATTGAGAAAAATAGATACCCATCTTCTTCAAGCATCCAAATCAAATGCTTAGATTCCTCAGATTATGGATATGGGTGAGATCATCCATCACCATGGGGTGAAGTATCATCAGAATGCTGATGATACCCAATTATACATTCCACCCCTGGCAAAGTAAGCAATGCTGTTGATGTCTTGTCCCGGTGCCTGGAGCCTGTAGGGGTTTGGATGGGGAACAACAGGCTTCAACTGAAACCTGGCAAGACTGAGTGGTTTTGGGCTTTTGGGCCCTCTGGATCTGGGACTTTACCATCTTTGGTTCTGGATGGGGTTGCACTACTCCAGACAGACCCGGTGCACAATCTGGGGTCCTTCTAGACTCACGACTCCTGTTCAAGGAGCAGGTAGCAGTCGTGGCTAAGTGGGCCTTTGCACAGCTTTGTGTTGTGGCCAGTTGTGCCCTTTCCTGGACCATGAGGTTCTACTCACAGCCACTCATACCTTAGTCACCTGTTACTGTAATGTACTCTTGATGGGGCTGCCCTTGAAGAGTATCCAGAAGCTTCAGCTGGCGCAGAATGTGGCTGCACGGACAGTTACGTGTGCCTCTAGGATGGCACATGTTACACCTCTGTTCCGTGAGCTGCATTGGCTGCCAGTTTGCTTCCGGGTGCAAGTCAAGGTGCTGGTTTTGACCTTTAAAGCCCTACATGGCATGGGTCCAGGTTATCTGAGGGACCGCCTCTTCCCGACCACATCTACCCATCCCATCGGGTCCAGAAGGAGGGGTATGTTGCAGGTCCCATCTGCTAAAGAGCTTCATCTGATGGGAGCCAGATGACGTGCCTTTTCCGCTGTGGCTCCCGCCCTCTGGAATATCAATCTCCCCCACCACCCCCCGAGGTGAGGTTGGCCCCATCCCTGTTAGTCTTTCAGAAGGCTCTGAAAAAGTGTTTTTTCCAGCAACCTTGGGGATCCCATGGGGAGCCTGCATGATGGTTGTACTGGGTTTAGATGGCTGTTCTCCTGCAGTCTTGTTTTTGTTATGTTATTTACCTTTTTAAATTTATTTTTAAAGTGTTTTAATAGTTGTGATATTGTTTTAACTATTGGTTGTATGCTGCCGAGAGTCATGTTTGGTGAGATGGGCAGCTATATGAATGGGTTAAATAAACAAACAAACAAATCTTCTGTTATGCTCACTCAGGAATGGACAGGAACCATAGCAAATACTGAACTGGAGAAATCTGTTCCAGAATATATATTCTCAGCTCGCAATAGATTTTGATAGCAGAAAAAGTTAAAGGTCTTTCCTCAATAATGGAGAATTACTGCAGTAAGTTATTTTAGAAAATGATCCTTGTGCTTTTGCTTAATTAAGATTCCTTTAAAAAGGTAAAGGTTCCCCCTGCACATTTGTGCAGTCGTGTCCGACTCTAGGGGCCTGTGCTCATCTCCGTTTGTTAGCCGAAGAGCCAGCGCTGTCCGAAGACGCTTCCACGGTCATGTGGCCGCATGACACGTGCGGAATACTGTTACCTCCCCACCGAAGTGGTACCTATTCATCTACTTGCCTTTGCATGCTTTCGAATTGCTAGATTGGCAAGAGCTGGGGCGAGTGTGGGAGCTCACTCTGTCACGTGGAGCTCGGGTCTCAAACCGCCGACCTTCCAATCGACAAGCCTGGCGTCTTAACCACTGAGCCACCATGCCCCTTAAGATTCTTTGGCTATTGTCTAATGGCTAATCCCAACCCAGGGACTGTGGATGCTGTGTAACCTGCCTGAGGGGGGGGGGAGTTTTGAATTTGGGTTAAGAAAGAGGGGGAAAAATGGGATTGGCTAAAAATATTTCTTAAAGGCCTCAGACTTGGAGAACTCACTGCTTGAATATTTGGACAATATATTGATGTTCCTCTGAGCTGCAGCTGCATCCATGAGTGCTTCCATTCTGGATACAGAACATGTAACATTTGTACTGCTAATTATTTTTGCATTTCCTGTATGTCTTATCTTAATGTACTGTACATCTGATATTGGTGAGAATGTGTATTACTGCATTCCAATGTGGTATTTTTTTTGTTTTTTAGCACACCTGGCCACTGACAGCTAAAGTCCTAAAGTTTGGAATGCTGAGGGATTTAATTTGATCTATATTTTTAATTGAATCAGCCAACCTGATTTACATTTCCTTGCTTAATGCACAGCATGAAAGGCAGTTCTCCTTAGTTTTCATGCTTTTCCAAATGTTGCTATTATAATCCTTGACTCAAAAGATGTTCTCATGTGCAGCCTGTCCCAAAAGGAATACTATTGTGTTGTCTCCCACTTACACCTTCTGTCCTTTACCCCTAATTGTCCTGGAGTAGCCTTGGCCCCAGGGGTGTTAATCCCCTACTTTCTATGCTGGAGTTTACAGACGAAACCCAGTATATTTGGGGGAAGAGTCCAACCCATTTTATTTCACTGGTGAATTTACCATTATGGTATGGCAGAAGATTTGATCCTGATTCTGTCCCCAGCTAGCTGTTATGGTAGGAATGTTTGACAAGCCATAACTTGGAAGGATATGGAGAGTTCACAAGAAGGGAAGTTAGAAAAATAGTCCATCCTTTCTTTGAAGAAAAATGATGATTTTGAATCATATACCTTGCATTATTATTTAATGTAGTCAGAGAAAGCTTGTTGCTCTTCTATTTGCAGGGAGGGGAACGGCGTACAAACACAGATATATACCTACTGTTGCACACCATTATGAAAAGCTCCTTGTTATTTAAATTACTGCAGAATTCTACAGTCTCTGAAGCCCTTTATGGTTAGTATTCACATGTTTCTCCTCATTGGCCAATCACTGGAACCTCCTGAAGCTGGAAAGAAACTAAATTGTATAAGCATGGGGGGCAAAGACAAATACTTATTGCACCAATAAAATTACTTCCAAAGAAGTGTGTAGGAGTGCAACTCAAATGTTACTGCTTTGGGGATCAGGAGGGCAGGAAGACATTCAGACATTCTTTAAAATAACAGCTTCTTACATGCAAAACCTTTTTTAGCCATTTGGTTTTGCGTTACAACTATCTCGCAAAGTATTATTTTCATTCTATTCAAAATGCTATATTTCAGTATACAAAGTGACTCCAAGCTAATGGGATCCTTCCATAATAAGCTGAACACAAATGGCCAGCATGTTTCAGTGAATGTACTTCCTGATTGCTTCTCTGGATGTTTCTCTTTGTACAAGACACTCTTAAGCTCCATTTGAATTGATTCCTTTACTTAATAAATTAATGTTGCTTTTTTTTTTCATCCAACATGACACTGAAGCTGGCAAAGATCCTTGCTACAGCTGCTGCTCCTATCATCATCATCATCATCATCATCTTTTCTACTTAAATGGCTAACAAGGTCATTAAAAAGAGAGTTACAAATACAACCAATATTTAACTCCAAAATCTAATTTGTGGATTTATACAATCTTAGTATAAAGTAAATATATGCATCAAAATTGTACACAGTTTATCTATTGAAAACACTCTCCCATCCTGGCACTGATCAGATTCATACCTGTTGGGCAACCTGCTTAACATGCCCTGTGTTGGGATTATCAGGAGTCAACTCAGCATTGTCTCATAAGCATAATAGGGGGTCTTTCTAGTAAACGCATCTCTATTGTGGTTGTGGGATGTTACCTGGGTCACCTGATTTCCTCTTCCTCCTCCTTCATGGTTTGGGGGATTAACGTTCTCCATTACGCTTTGGGCACACCTGCAAGCAGGAGGGCTGCACCATGCAGCTCTCGTCCATTCCATCTCGCTTGCACGCAGATCTACTATGAATCTACTTGTATCCAGATCTACTGAATAAATGTAAGCTATCTCTATTTTTCTTCGTCTAACTAATGTGTGAAGACTGAATTTATTTCTGAACGCAATTAAGCTTAAAGTTCAAGTTCACGCTTCTACTCTGCAAGATTGTTGTTAGCTGCTTGGAGTTCTTTTATTAACCTTCAATACTCCATCACCCTGGACCATACAATTACAGATTAACTAAGCCCAGGAAAGGAAAGAGACAAAAAGGAGAAACCACCTGCATGTACAATCAATCATTATTTTATCTATTCCAGCTCAATTCATGTATGTTTGATGCAACTTAGGATCTCTTTGCAGCAGGACTTTGGTATTATTAGCAGATCTATCCCATCTGGCCATTGGTCTCCTTTGTAGCTTGCTATAGGAAATAGTAGGATGCTGTTTGTAATTTTAGCAGTGCTATATGTTTGTTTCCTTCCAACCTTGATTGTTTTTGCATGTGACTACTTAAAGTGAGCCAGTTTGTTGTAGTGGTTAAGGCACCAGGCTAGGAACCAGGAGACTGAGAGTTTTAGTCCCGCCTTAGGCATGAAAGCCAGCTGGGTGACCTTGGGCCAGTCCCTCTCTCTCAGCCCTAGAAAGGAGACAATGGCAAACCACTTCTGAAAAACCTTGCCAGGAAAACTGCAGGGACTTGTCCAGGCAGCCCCCGAGAATCGGACATGATTGAACGTATTTTTTAAAAAAAAACTTAAATGTGAAAAGGAGTTTTTATATCTGCCTCACATTAGAGGCTTTACAGTTTACTTCATTTTTAACCCCCTTGCTTTTCTGTTATTTGTTGGCAAGGATGTATCCTGTGAGAGCCCGATGTGTCTCTCACACAAAGCTTGAGCAGGAGAGCACCAGGTAAAGAGGTGAGTAGCAACAGTAACTGCAGGTTGCTACACTAAGGCAGGAAGATGGGAGCAGGGTGTGTAAAATCCAGAGGATCCTCAGAGAGGAAGGTTTGACCATTAATCCTATGGATTTTGCTCTGCTGCTACAGGGGCATATATATACTTAGGGGAGATAGATGATTGATAGAGATAGACAGACAGACAGACAGACAGACAGACAGACAGATGAGAGAGAGATTCCTAAGGCATATATATACAGTATCCTCTTCGGCTAGTGTGGTAGCATTTTAATCAGTAATTGGTCAAAGCTAGAAGAGGCTAGGGCCAGAGGGAAAAAAAAGGCAAGGAAATCTGATTTTGTTCTTTTTCTCTCTCTCCCACACTATATTCCCCCCTTCTTCCCTGGAAGTGGCTGGTCATTTCTCCTCCCCGAGAGCATTGAATTAATTAATTGCACAGGGCTTTGAAAATGAGCCTGAGGTTTAGTAGATGATCCACCCCTGCAGCACAACAATGTTGGTTTCTAAAGGAAGTGTAGCACAGTGCCCAAGATTACTTGTTTCCTTATTTAGAAGTAAGTCTGACACGTTGGTGGGATGGCTTAATGGCACCTTACATCACTTCAGTGAAGTAACAAATATGGGATCTGCAGTCTGACTTTTCAGGACTGGTTTAAGCCATTTGGCAGGAGCAAAATCCTACTTAGGCAGAATTTCCAACATTAATTCAGGGAAACCTCAATGGGCTGGCATACACACACCCTTCACTCCACGTTTGGGAATTGCATGAGGTGCAAGGAATTGTCTTCCACTCTCTGTATTCCATATTTCAACTTTCCCTCTCCCCAATTCTATAGTTACTTGGCACATGTAACACCACTGCTTCGTGAGCTGCATTGGTTGCCAGTGTGCTTCCGGGTGCAATTCAAGGTGTTGGTTGTCACCTTTAAAGCCCTTCATGGCTTGGGACCCTTCACGGATTACCTGAGAGAATGTCTTCTCCCAGTTGTTTCTACCCGTCCGATCCAGTCCAGCAGGATGGGCATGCTCCAGGTCCCGTCAGCCAAGGAATGTCAGCTGGCGGGGACCAGGAGGCATGCCTTTTCTGCCGTAGCGCCTGCCCTCTGGAACATCCTCCCTACGGAGATTAGGATGGCCCTGACCCTGTTGGCCTTTTGTAAGGCCTTGGAGACCTGGTTATGTGCCCGGGCCTGGGGTCCAGAGTGTGTGAAGGGCCCCATTTCCTGGTTATGTTAACGTCTATGGATTGTAATATTTTTCTCAGCTGCCGTATATATTTAATTTTTAGTATTGTGATTGTAATTCGGTTTTTAATCGATTTTATGATTGTTCTCTGCCCAGAGTCACTTGTTTGAGATGGGTGGCCATACAAATCAAATAAATAAATAAATAAATAAATAAATAATTCTAGATAAAAGAAATGAGGCTGGAAGACAATGACAATGGACCTTGGAGTGAGTTAACATTTTGATCACACGATAATAGTCCTTTTTTTCCCCATGGTGGGTGGTAGGTGGGATGCTGCTTATTTAAAATCATTCTCAGGAGACAAATCTTCCTGCAGGCAGAAAGTTACTGTGTTAAACAAGAAATCTCTCACATTTTTTAAAATTAAAGGCAGGGCCATAAAAAGTGTGCTAAGTGCCCCCTCCCAAATGGTTGAATCGATTCTAAGAGGAGATGTTGCCAAATCCATGATTTCATTCTATTCAGCTACTTGAATTCCATATTTCTGGTGGGCAGTGCTTTTTTTTCCCTTTACCCTAAGTTATTTTTAAAAGCACTCCACTTTATAAAAACAACAAATGTGTCTGAAATAGAGAGCTCTTTTTTCTGGATTGGTTCCATGCCACCGCAGATGGTAATCTTTCTGTTTAAGTTAATCCAAGTCATCAGTTTTCTCGGCAGTGGGGAGCCATTTGATAGGATGTTTAAAGCACGGGGCATGACCTGTGGATATATGTGGCCCTGCAAGCTTTTTGTGAGATCCTCCAACCTCCTTTATTTATTTATTTATTTATTTATTTATTTATTTATTTATTTATTTATTCAATTTATTCAGCTGCTGCTGATATTAATATGTTAAAGTAAAACTCAGTATTTTTATGACTGGGTAAGAGATGAGATGGAAGATGGGAGGAATCAAAACAGACACCTTCTACACTAAGCAAACCTATTTCTCCCTTGCCTCAACACATTTCACAAATCCAGCCTTACAGCTCTTGTTCCAACACAGTTGGTGTAGCCATGGTAAAGTAACAATGGTTAGACCAGAGCTTTCCAAACTTTTCATGTTGGTGACACACTTTTTAGACATGCATCATTTCACGACACACTCTTACAGCAGGGCACAAGGCAGGCACTAGGACCTGTGCGGAATCACAGCAGGTTTGGAGGCAGCAGCAGCCGTGACGCACCCAGACACTGCAGCCAACACACTAACATGTCCCGACACACAGTTTGGAAAGCTCTGGGTTAGACTGTTAAAGCAAGATGCAGTTCCTTTAAGGCATTCCTGACCACGTGTGTTCTGAATTATGTGTTCTTCTTCAGATCTTTTTCACTCTCCATCTCAAAAACCTATGCATTAGCTGACAACATTTGGTCAATGACACATAATATTTACCATTTCAGACTCATTTGTAGCTGACATACAATGCCATTTCTACTTTGCAGAATTAAATGATACATAATGGTATATACTAGGTAACCATATATGGTAACTGGCAAAGGTAGTCATATATAATATCTGACAGTAGGATTTAGTATCCAACAGCCTTTGATAGATGAGATGCTACACCATTGTGACAGCTGACTTTTATTCAGTGCCTTTCCAAACTAGCCAGAAATACTGTCAAGTGCAATCTTTAAACACAATCCTATGCACATCTGCTCAATAATGAGTCTTACTGAATCCAGTAGGGCTTAACTCCAAGAAAATCAATACAGAATTATAGCCTAAAGCATGTGATTTAAAATAAGCAATAACAGTTTCCAGTTGTAATTTGACTGGTGAAATGATAAAACTTTCTGAATGAGCAATGTCTGATTTTTTAAAAAAACACAGTTAGTTTGTTGCTCATGGGAATAAAAACTCCACAGCAAGGCAATACCTTTAATAAGATCAACCAAAATGCCACAAGAACATCTAGACCAGTCTTAATCAGGCAAGCTGATACAAAAAATAGAGGACGGAGGAGAAAGCACTAAAGGTTGTTTTTTTTTTTTAACCCAGATGCTGTGGTCATAAAATCTATAGCTTAAAATCAGCTTTAGGCTGCTAAATGCATTACTCCAGCCTTCCCAATCTTGGTATTGTAACCTGAAGGCTACAGTTTCAATGTATCTAAAGGCCGCCAAGTTGGGGGAAACTGCAGCAGTCACTAACAGATGTTGAAAATCTTAGATTACATCTCACATTCTGGGACATAGGAGTAATGGCTGATTCCTTTCTGCCTTCTCCAGTTCTGAAAAAACAAGGGTCTACTGCAACTTAGAGCTGCCTCCTGTCCTGGTCAAAGGCAACTGGCCTGGCCAGAGCAGAAGTAGAGGATCATGAAATCATAGCCCTCCTAAATCACAGCAGGCACATCTTAATTCTCATAGTGGCCATCCACTAGGACAGTGTTTCTCAGCCTTGGGAACTTTACGATGTGTGGACTTCAACGCCCAGAATTCCCCAGCCAGCTTATGCAGAAGGAGGAGACATAACACTCTCCCACCATTGTTCTCTTACAACTGGTATTTGGAGGATCTGCTCCCAATATGGAAATAACGTTGAGACTTCAAGACCAATAGACCTTGATAGATCTGTCCTCCATTATTTTATCAGATTCCTTTTAAAGCCATCCAAGGTAGTGCTCATCACCATTTTGTTGTTGTTTATTCGTTCAGTTGCTTCCGACTTTTCGTGACTTCACGGACCAGCCCACGCCAGAGCTTCCTGTCGGCCGTCGCCACCCCCAGCTCCCCGACAGTCGAGTCCGTCACCTCCAGAATATCATCCATCCACTTTGCCCTTGGTCAGCCCCTCTTCCTTTTGCCTTCCACTTTCCCTAGCATCAGCTTCTTCTCCAGGGTATCCTGTCTTCTCATTATGTGGCCAAAGTACTTCAGTTTTGCCTTTAATATCATTCCCTCAAGTGAGCAGTCTGGCTTGATTTCCTGGAGTATGGACTGGTTTGATCTTCTTGCAGTCCAAGGCACTCTCAGAATTTTCCTCCAACACCACAGTTCAAAAGCATCTATCTTCCTTCGCTCAGCCTTCCTTATGGTCCAGCTCTCGCAGCCATAGGTTACTACAGGGAATACCATTGCTTTAACTATGCGGACCTTTGTTGTCAGTGTGATGTCTCTGCTCTTAACTATTTTTGCAAGATTTGTCATTGCTCTCCTCCCAAGAAGTAGACGTCTTCTGATTTCCTGGCTGCAGTCAGCGTCTGCAGTAATCTTTGCGCCTAAAAATACAAAGTCTGTCACTGCCTCCACGTTTTCTCCCTCTATTTGCCAGTTATCAATCAAGCTGGTTGCCATAATCTTGGTTTTTTTGAGGTTTAACTGCAACCCAGCTTTTGCACTTTCTTCTTTCACCGCTCATCACCATACCTTATGGTTATGAAATCCACAGGTTGATTTAGTGCTCAGTGAAGAAATAATTTCCTTTGTTTCTTCTAAATGTTATTTTTTAATCAGCTTCATTGGATGACCTCTCAGTCCTATCTCCTGGATTGGAAGTAATATCACAAAAGAATGTCTACAGATGACATGGCTGTAAAAGGAATAAAGGACATAAAAGCAAGAAACGAATGCTGACTCCCATAGGGAACAGAAGTGCACTGATCCACACAGACCTGTCCTTCTGACTGGGTCAGCCTGGGTGACAGAAGTAAAGGTAGAAGAAGCTCCTTATTATATTTTTTATTGGTTTTATTGGTTTAGAATTCATCTCAGAATGCAATGTGAGGACTGTTGATGCTCAAGCTGTCTGTGTATTCAAGACTCTTCTCTGGCATGAGGCAAGCTGTTAATTAATTGTGAAATCTTTAATAATAATGTGATTCTCAAATGTCAGGATTACACAGGGAGTGAGTATTGACAATAGGGTTTATATTAATATTCAAAGCCAAGTTCGTATTTGTGAAACTACACGGGGAGAATATGAATTAGAATTCTTTTTACTTTGAGCAATTTAAAAGGTTGTTTTTGGCTGTGGAGCTGCCAAATCTTTCCATTCATGACTTCTCTAAATTCCAGTTTCCTGATGCATTTTTCCATTATCTGGTATGACTTCCTATTGTTCGCTCCCTGAAAATCTCATGCAGAAATAAGAACTGTGGTCTGCATAATTGGATGGGAGGCTACAGCTCTGGGTGATTTCATGAAGGAAAAATATTTCCTTGAGCTCTGCTGGATTATTTTGTTAATTTTGTTCTTCATTCTACAGATGCTTATAGGATACATCAACCTTCCTAGACTTGGGGGTCTAGAATTCAACTCCCAGAATTCCTCTCAAGCATGGACTTTGTCAAGTTGGTTGGGAATTATGGGAGCTGAAAGTGAACACATTTGGTAGGAATCAGCTTGGCCAAACTGGTATACAACATAACCTGTACTCCATTGTAATAGAGACAATATGGCATTGCTTATTGAGGACTTATTGCTCAGTATGGAATGTAGATATTGATCCCACTCCAGGGCCTAGTGCTCTGATCCTTTGCCTTTGAAGGGTTCCTGCTGTAAAAACATGAGTTGCAGTCAGTGCCAGCTCCAGTATATTTGGGGGTGGGGGGGAGCCCCCTTGTCTATTTTGATGGAACTGAAGTGGTAGTACATGGAAGAAAAAAATTAGCAAACCTCCCAGCATTCCCAGGTGTGTTAAAGTAGGGCTGCCTTTAATTTGACTGAAGTTATTTTTGAATAGGAGTCAGCGTAGACTGTCTCCGGACGGAGTTTTTGTCAAAACTCTGCAAGAGCCAATCCAATACATTTTGTGGCCTGAAATAAGTGCTTGACATGCTCTGCCCCTCTTTTTCCACATCTGAAATAGAACAGACCAATAACAGCCTACACCTTCTAATGTTTTATTTTATCTCTTCTTTCCAGAAAGGTAAATATAGAAATTCACATTTTCCCTCAAATCTGGGTGTAACTTTTTTGTTATCTAAAGCTAGTTTGGGTATTACTCCAAACATAATAAACATGACATTCCCCCCAAATCTGTCAGCTGTGAAGTGGGTGTTATATGTGTATACATCCAAATGGTGAATGAACTGGATTGAACAGGAATTCTAAGCAGGCTTTCATGACTATCCAGAAAAGAAGCTGAGTGGTTTCACAAGCTCAGTTAATACAATACTGATGTGAAATATATGAAACTAAAGACACAAAGTAGGGATATGCATGCTCTGAAGGAGTAATTCTTCCATATAATTTTTTATTCAAGCCCAGGCTGAAGGATTCCCAGGATAAAAAATCCACCACAGCCTTCAGCAGCATCACCACCACTCTTAGCAAATACTCACTTCAGTGACCGAAGGGCAGAAACCTTTGGCTGTTTTCACACAGCCACTGGCTTGCCCCTCAGATCACAGTGGTTTCACAGACAGGTCTCCTCATACTTTATTCCCATTAAGCAGTGAATGCTATCACCCGCTGACCAACGAGAGGGAGCAGACAATGGGAGCCAGGTCTTGTTCTTCGCTTGCTGCGTTTGCTTTTTATCAGAAGGAAAAATGAACAGGGGGAAAAATCAACCATCATATTTGGGCAGAAGGAGAGGACAAGGGATGGCAGTAAGGGGGACTGGTGTCTTGACTATACGATAGAGGTAGGACAAGGTGGGAGATCCTGTCAAACCATAGTTCCAGAAGATGAAGCGCAATACTACTTTTACAAAGCCTGTGTGGAAGGGACCTTGGGGAATGAATGTTTTGGTCACCTTACATCATAGGGCTTCTACTGTTAAATTTCTATAAACATTACACATTAATTCTCCTATGTGGGCATAATCTGCAAAGCTGTAATGCACCAAGGGTAGATGGTTTTCAAGCTGTGTGATCACTTCTCGGAGGATCCAAACCCAAAGACAGAACTCACAAATATTGTTCGCAGTTCGGTTTGAAAAGGAATGATGTAATAAACTAGAATAATTGCAAATTCCCCGCTCATCACCAACATCGTAAATGTGGACATTTTTATAAAAATGTCAGGGGAGGCTGAGGGGTACCTAGAGATTAGACAGGACTCAGACTGCTTCCACACTGCTATTTCTACTCTTCAACCCATCACAAACAGCTTGAAAGCAACTATAGTGCAGAGGCATCTGCTGTGTGCATGTCAAATGACTAAAGTAGCATTGTCACACTGCTTCAATTCAATCTCTGCACCCTTTCCATGTATATCATGACCTTGCATGCATGTATGAAAGAAGTGGGGCCTGTGTCACAATGGCATAACACTGCTTTCAGCATTTTGACACAACTCTCTGATCCTGTGGGCACCTCTGTCCTGGGCAATCACAGGAGGAGGGGAAGGGCAGCAAGTGACAAAAGATGCATTGTGACATTAACTCTGCCTCTTACATACTTTTGTGCAAGATCAGCATGAAAAATGTAGTGGCTAGGCATGCCTTTAATACCAAGTAATTTTTTCCTTCATAACAAAATTGGTTCCATATTCCACCTGTATTTTGGGGAGATATATTGCATTCAGACCTAATCTACAGTAGCTTAGTTGTTTGTGACTTAACATATTGTGTGAACCCTGCCATGGTGGTTGGTAAACTCCATTTTATTGCTTAGCTTGGGCAAATCTAAATCAACAGTAAGTGTGGCTGTTCAACCATAGTTAAACATGTTGTTGTTGTTGTTGTTGTTCAGTCGTTTAGTCGTGTCCAACTCTTCGTGACCTCATGGACCATAGCACGCCAGGCCTTCCTGTCCTCCACTGTCTCTCGGAGTTTACTCAAATTCATGTTCATTACATCGGTAATGCTATCTAACCATCTCATCCTCTGCCGTCCCCTTCTCCTTTTGCCTTCAGTCTTTCCCAGCATCAGGGTCTTTTCCAGTGAGTCCTCTCTTCGCATTAGGTGGCCAAAGTATTTGAGCTTCAGCTTCAGCATCTGTCCTTCCAATGAGCAGTCAGGGTTGATTTCCTTTAGGATTGACTAATTTGACCTCCTTGCAGTCCAAGGGACTCTCAAGAGTCTTCTCCAGCACCACAGCTCGAAAGCATCAATTCTTCGGCGCTCAGCCTTCCTTATGGTCCAACTCTCACAGACATACATTACTACTAGAAAAACCATAGCTTTAACTATACGGACCTTTGTCGGCAAGGTGATGTCTCTGCTTTTTAATATGCTGTCTAGGTTTGCCATAGCTTTCCTCCCAAGGAGCAAGCGTCTTTTAATTTCATGGCTGCAGTCACCGTCTGCGGTGATCTTGGAGCCCAAGAAAATAAAATCTGTCACTGCTTCCATTTCTTCCCCTTCTATTTGCCAGGAAGTGATGGGACCAGATGCCATGATCTGGGTTTTTTTAATGTTGAGTTTCAAGCCAGCTTTTGCACTCTCCTCTTTCACCCTCATCAAGAGGCTCTTTAGTTCCTCTTCACTTTCTGCCATTAGGGTGGTATCGTCTGCATATCTGAGGTTGTTGATATTTCTCCCGGCAATCTTAACTCCGGCTTGTGATTCATCCAGCCCGGCATTTCTCATGATGTACTCTGCATATAAGTTAAATAAGCAGGGTGATAATATACAGCCTTGTCGTACTCCTTTCCCGATTTTGAACCAGTCGGTTGTTCCATGTCCGGTTCTAACTGTTGCTTCTTGACCCGCATACAGGTTTCTCAGGAGACAGGTAAGGTGGTCTGGTACTCCCATCTCTTTAAGAATTTGCCACAGTTTGTTGTGATCCACACAATCAAATGCTTTAGCGTAGTCAATGAAGCAGAAGTAGATGTTTTTCTGGAACTCTCTTGCTTTTTCCATGATCCAGCGAATGTTGGCAATCTGATCTCTAGTTCCTCTGCCTCTTCGAAACCCAGCTTGCACTTCTGGTAGTTCTCGGTTCACATACTGCTGAAGCCTAGCTTGTAGGATTTTGAGCATAACCTTGCTAGCATGTGAAATGAGCGCAATTGTACGGTAGTTTGAACATTCTTTGGCATTGCCTTTCTTTGGAATTGGAACGTAAACTGACTTTTTCCAATCCTGTGGCCACTGTTGAGTTTTCCAACTTTGTTGGCATATTGAGTGCAGCACTTTAACAGCATCATCTTTTAGGATTTTAAATAGCTCAGCTGGGATACTGTCTTCTCCGCTAGCTTTGTTGTTAGTAATGCTTCCTAAGGCCCACTTGACTTCACTCTCTAGGATGTCCGGCTCAAGGTCAGTGACCACACCATCGTATTTATCAGGGATATTAAGATCTTTCTTGTATAGTTCTTCTGTGTATTCTTGCCACCTCTTCTTAATCTCTTCTGCTTCTGTTAGGTCCCTGCCTTTTTTGTCCTTTATCATGCCCATCTTTGCACAAAATGTTCCCTTGATATCTCTGATTTTCTTGAAGAGATCTCTAGTCTTCCCCACTCTATTGTTGTCCTCGATTTCTTTGCATTGTTCATTTAAGAAGGCCTTCTTATCTCTCCTTGCTATTATCTGGAAATCTGCATTCAGTTGTTTATATCTTTCCCTTTCTCCCTTGCCTTTTGCTTCCCTTCTTTCCTCAGCTATTTGTAAAGCTTCATCAGTCAGCCACTTTGCTTTCTTGCATTTCTTTTTCTTTGGGATGGTTTTAGTTGCTGCCTCCTGTACAATGTTACGAACCTCCATCCATAGTTCTTCAGGCACTCTGTCTACCAGATCTAATCCTTTAAATCTATTCCTCACCTCCACTGTATATTCATAAGGGATATGATTTAGGTCATACCTGAGTGGTCTAGTGGTTTTCTCTACGTTCTTCAATTTAAGCCTAAATTTTGCGATAAGAAGCTCATGATCTGAGCCACAGTCAGCTCCAGGGCTTGTTTTTGCTGATTGTATAGAGCTTCTCCATCTTTGGCTGCAAAGTATATAATCAATCTGATTTCGGTATTGACCATCTGGTGATGTCCATGTGTAGAGTCGTCTCTTGTGTTGTTGGAAAAGAGTGTTTGCTATGACCAGCGTGTTCTCTTGACAAAACTCTATTAGCCTTTGCCCTGCTTCATTTTGTACTCCGAGGCCGAACTTGCCTGTTATTCTGGTTATTTTTTGACTTCCTACTTTAGCATTCCAGTCCCCTATGATGAAAAGGACATCTTTTTTTGGTGTTAGTTCTAGAAGGTGTTGTAGGTCTTCATAGAACCGGTCAACTTCAGCTTCTTTGGCATCAGTGGTTGGGGCATAGACTTGGATCACTGTGATGTTGAATGGTTTGCCCTGGATTCGAACTGAAAGCATTCCGTCGTTTTTGAGGTTGTACCCCAGTACTGCCTTTCCCACTCTTATGTTGACTATGAGAGCTACTCCATTTCTTCTAAGGGATTCTTGCCCACAGTAGTATATATAATGGTCTCCTGAATTAAATTCGCCCATTCCTGTCCATTTTAGTTCGCTGATTCCCAAGATGTCGATGTTCAATCTTGTCATCTCATGTTTGACCACATCCAGCTTACCTTGATTCATAGATCTTACATTCCAGGTTCCTATGCAATATTGTTCTTTACAGCATCGGACTTTCCTTCCACTTCCAGACACATCCACAACTGAGCATCCTTTCGGCTTTGGCCCAGCCGCTTCACTCTTTCTGGAGCTACTCAGAATTGTCCTCCGCTCTTCCCCAGTAGCATTTTGGACACCTTCCAACCTGAGGGGCTCATCTTCCGGCGTCATATCTTTTAGCCTTTTGATACTGTCCATGGGTTTTCTTGGCAAGGATACTGGAGTGGTTTGCCATTCCCTCCTCCAGTTTTGGACCACGTTTTGTCAGAACTCTCCATCATGACCTGTTGTTCTTGACCTGACTTCATTGAGTTACGCAAGCCCCTTCGCCACGACAAGGCAGTGATCCATGAGGGGGTAGTTAAACATACCATCATTTTTTGTAATGTGCAAACCAGGATGCTGTATTCCCATTGCCCAAAAGATTAAGCAGCTTTGATATTTAGAGACATGTCCAACATTTTACTGAATTGTACTGATGTTAACATTGCTCTAAATAATCTCCCTAAATTTCATATTATTGCAAGCCTTTTGACTTTTAGTAATCTCCTCATCATGAGTTACTGTCCTCTCCATCAGTGATCCGTATGGCAAAAACACTCCTAATGCGACCCTGTGGTCACATAAAATGGTAGTTACTGTAGGTTACAGTTGCCACAAGATGCAGCAATTTTGCTGTAGGTGTTTCTGCCTAGCCCAAGAAAGTGCTATAATATAATTCACAGTTGCCTCCAAACAGTGGGAAGCTTACTGCCAGCAGACTGGGCTATAAACTGCAGTGAATCTTCTTAGTTTTACTTTAATAATATGTAGCAATGCACTTGGATGGATCTGGCTGGCTGGAATTCTGTGGAGTGTCTCACATATTGGTAAATGATTCCTTGAGATGTTTTACACATCTTTAAATGGATGCCAGCAGAGATAAATATGTGAAGATTTAAAACATGAGCCCTTCCTTAGTTATGGAGATTCAACATTACAGTATAACCTGTGCTTACCTTGGGTATTTTTCTTTTGTTGAGTTTATCTGAATGTGGGTTGATGGAGAGAACAAATCATTACTTCTCTGAATATCTCCGTGTTCTTCTCCTTTTTAAAAATATTATGCTGCTGGATTCACACATTGCAGCCATTGTTAGTTTGTTGTTCAAGGAGGATGGATCAATCAAGAGTTAGATTGATTAATAATGTTCACTATATGATGATCTTCATATAAATTCATAGTCATGCTATGAAAAACTGCCTATAAAGTAATATAACTTACGGTCTATCCCCAACTGACTGGATATAATATGAAACACACAAACATATTACAAGACAGAAAAAAAATTCTTTCATTCTTTCAGGTACTGTTCAAAAACAGCTTCCAAATCATATTTGTTTTAATAGAAATAATGTTACTATGGTTTAATCATTGGTAAGAGATTATTTTTGTTAATTCATCTATATCTGTATTGGAGAAAGTCGGAAGTCACTTTTTCATCTTTGTTTTCTGTCTATTTGCACTTTATAGTTTTTTCTTCTTTTTTCTTTAGTTCTATTTTCTTGCTTTTCTTTATTTTCTATTTTGTATTTTATCTATACTCTGAAAATCAATAAAGTTTAAACTATACAAATCATATTTAGCTGAATGCATACATTGCTCTCAACAATAATATAAACTTGCCAAGTTCAGGCCTAGGCATAAAAATGTGCATCCAAACATTATGATTGGTTAATGGTTTAATGTGTTGTGTCAACCCAGCTAAAATTTATGCACTAAAATCTAACTTTACTAAGCCATGGTTTGCACAATGTATCCTTAGCCAGTTTGAATCTTAATGCAATGGGATAAATTATTTTAAATAAAATGAAATAATTAAACATGTAACTGAACTAGCTTATGGCCACTGACTTCAGCTAAACTCTTCTTGCTTAACTGGTCTGAGGGACAGCAAAATTATTTTGCCACAAAGCACATTAGTGATTGAAATGGCAAAATCCACTATGGAAAGAGAAATGCATTCGATATTTTTAGTTTGCTTCTACACAGCTATTCCTTTGCTTAGAAATGCAATAAATCCTATTGATTAGCACATTGGTCACTGTCTCAAAGCACAGAAGATGAAGGTAGCTTTATACTTCCTGAACAGAAAAGAGCAATCAGCATTTAGGGTGTGGTTTCAATCAGTGTCTTCATTAAACATTGATGTTCGTCTTTGCTTTTCCACTCAGTCTAATAAATATACTATGCCAGTCATTAAGCTTCAAAAACTGCAGGTTGTTTAAGTGCTGGATGATGCACGTACCCAAAGTGTTGGCTCCTGAAATATTGGCTTTCTGTCTTGATATTTGGATTTGGACTTCTAAGGGATTGCAAAAATACCAATCATTTATGAAGGAAAGGAAGCAAGGGGATAAAAGGGGTAATTGAGACACAGAAACAGCCTTTTCTACTTCCCTCCCCTATCCCTGTGATCTTCTGGGAATAGATGAAAGATAGATTGCGCTTGCTATAGCAGTCTTTCTACGAAGGAGGCAGATTTTGGATGATAAAATCCTGCTTTTAGTCTTCAAACCATGAAGTCTTATTCACTGCCAAACTTCCACTTTTGTCCAGTGGAAAGGGGGGGGGGGGAGAACCAGTTTTGTTGCTGGAGGAGCTTTAAACTTTGCACATGTGTCAATGCTCAGTTTGTTTTGCTTAAAAGCTTCCTTTCTATAATACAAATATGTTATTTGTCAACAAAATTGAAAACCAAAAGTGTGATGCAGCCTCCATCAAGCACTTCTGAACTGTGTTAGTTGCAACGGGAGAGTCAAAAGCTCTTTGGTGAGGAAGACTCCTTTTGTAGGCAGGCAGTAAGACAAAGCTTGCAATCCAGCACAATGTTGAACAAAGGTCTTGTTCAGAGTACAACTGCTGTGAGGATTAAGACTCTTTGCCATCTACAGGTATCGTTCTTTAATCCTAAATCTGTGGATTGACTTACTTGAAGTTATTGAAGGCCACCACCAATTGGGAATGCCAGATGTTGCTGTTGAACTCTGCAATTGAAGAGGTAAAAAAGGTCAACTGAATATTCCAGAGGCCTTGTCTCAAAATGCCTTCTACATCTTGATGTGTGTATCATAGTTGTGAATCCAGAAGCAAATGGAGCTGCAAGTTATATGAGGACTGATTGGCCCTGCTACTTCCTGTACAGAGTTTCCATATTTTTCTTGGATGAGATGATGGTGACAATCTCATCAGATTAGCAGATAACACAACATTTAGTGCATAAGCTAATACCCCCCCTCGCAAAAACCATGAAGACAGAAACAATATTGAAAACCATTCTGAGGGGTTAGGGAAATGGACTGAAGATCACATTTTATAGAGGCACATGCGCAGTCCTTTATTAGGGAAATGAAACACATGGACAGAGGTAGATTAGGAGATACCTGGCTTGGCCATAATATTTGTAAAAGGGGTTTTGGAATTCTGGTTGATCACAAGCTGAATATAAGTCTGTAGTGTGAGATAGCTAATATTTATATTTATATATAAATATAATGCATTATATGATATGATATGATATTATTATATGATATTATTATATTATATATATATATATATATATATATATATACATACATACATACATACATACATACATACATACATACATACACGATAAAAGCAATTTAGGCTGCATTAATAAAAATATCCAAAACAGAGAAAATAATAGTTCTGCTTTAGTCTGGGTTGATCCCACCCCCTGCTGAATACTATATTCAACATGGGACTCCCTACTTTAGGAAAGATTCTGAAACAAATGTAGAGAATGGCAACAAGACATTTAGATCATTGGGAACTTAAATCCTATAAACAGTTTCCAGAATGGCAGTCTTTTTATGGGCACTGAACTTAGCCTTCATTCACTTCACATTTAGAAAATATGTCAAGATACGTTTCTTTTGCTAGGTTTTTAACTGTTGATTAATTTTAAACTTGATTTTAACTGAGGTTATTGAACTTTTTTCCTATTTTCTACCTTGACCATTTTAGCTACCTTAATGCTTGTTTCAGTAGAGAAGTGGGATGTAAATAAATAAATACAGCAAAAACAACAAAGACTCTCGTGGCCCCTTAGATTTGTTACTTTTTATAGAGCTACAAGAGCTTTTGATGTGAATCTGGTGAGAGATTGAGAAATCGGTTGAAGACTTGAGAAGACTGAGAAAGAATATAACACCGCTCTTCAAATACATGAAGGATGTTGCATAGAAAAAGGTCAGGACCCATTCTTCATCCCCCTGAGAGCGAAGGACCTGAAATACTGATTTTAAGTTACAGGAAAGCAAATTGTGTTTGTTATTAAGAAAAACCTCCTGACATAAGAGCAGTTTAAGAGTAGGACCAATTTCCTAGAGAGGTGGTAGGGCTTCTTTTCACTGGATTTGTTCAAGCAGAGACTGTTTGATTCCTGCTTTGAGCAAAGTGTTGGACTTGATGACCTACTTTATATGACCCTTCCAACTCTTGGATTCTATACTATGACCTAGACAGAATAAAAAGCTGGAAATGGTACACAAGATGCATTTCAAGAGTCTTCCCCAAATTCTAGCCTTTACTGTTCTACCCAGCGTTGTTCTCTGAGATCATCTCACTATCTTAAGTGCAAGAACATTCACTCTGGTAAGTGATTTTTCAAGATATGGGATGTTTTCATTAAAAAAAGCCAACTGGCATTTTTAGCTTTCCAATTTTTAAAAAAAGTTTTCATTATGTTTGCCATAGCCATCAAAGCAGCATATTCTAGAGTTGTGTCTGTTTTTTATGCTCAATGTCTTGATCAAATGCTAATTTCAGTAGATTAGCACATTTCACTGGAAGAGTAAAGTATGGGCTTACGTTCTCTAAATGTCCATGATTAATTTCCCACAGTGAGATATAACCCACTATTCTGTTTTTGTAATGCTTGACATCAAAAGTCAGGTATTTTCCCTCATGACTTTTTAATATAAAGAAGCAGGTATTCATGTATTTAGGAAAGCATTATGAATCCAATTTAAAAGAGCTTAGCAGTATAATCTTACATGCCTACCAAGAACATTGAATTTAGTGGATTTATTCCTAAGTATCCAAGTATAGGTTTGCAGTACTATATAATCAGGTGTGGTACGGTGATCTATATTATAAACACATTCCTTTTTCAGCTAGTCTTCTTTTCTCCTTTCCTTTTGTTTTAAGAGAGTCCTGGTATATTAAGTTTTTTAATCAATTGTATACTTCCTGCCCACGAATGAAAAACAAAAACGCACTAATGGACTTTGAAAGTAAGCTGGAAAATTATGAGGCTTCTTTTTGGAGGAGGTATGATTTCTTTTCACTTTGAGGTTTTTAAAACAAGCCATATTCCAGATAGCACACAGTCTCCTGCAGTTTTTCAAATCTATAAAGATATAAGGTCTGCTCTGGAAATGTAAAATAGGGAAAATATGGGTAATATTCTGCTTGCAATAGTGATATCTTGTAAAAAAAAAAGTGATGTTGCTGATTCCTAGAAAGTGCTACATTAAAATATTTTATACAACCACAGACAAAAAAGTAGTTCTTTAAGTTTTAAAGGTATAAATTAAGTGGATCTTGAATAATCAATGTTTAATCGTTTATTTAAAGCTGCAGTGGGGGAAAAGTGGAATGTGCAATTTCTCATTGTTCATGAATGAATGGTTCATTGTTCATGAATTGTATCTAGCTGATCTTGACTGATCTAAAAAGGTAGGCGGGGTCATACTTGATTAATATTGAATGGGTGAGTAGCAGAAAAGCTCTCCCTCCCCCCCATATATGAGGATTGGGGGACAGAAGACAATACTTCTCTGTCATGTCTCTATTCCTGTGGGGTAGCCTGCCTTGAGAGAGCCAGTATGGTGTAGTGGTTAAGGCACTGAGCTAGAAATGGGAGACCATGAGTTCTAGTCTTGCCTTAGGCATGAAGCCAGCTGGGTGATCTTGGGCCAGTCAATCTCTCTCAACCCTAGAAAGAAGAAGGCAATGGCAAACCAATTCCAAAAAATCTTGCCAAGAAAACTGCAGAGACAAGTCCAGGCAGTTGCCAGGAGTCAATGCTGACTTGAAGGCACACAAACACACACCGCCTGCCTTGAGAGATCTAGATGGCACTCTCCCTGAGGGGAGTTAGAAGCGTGATGAAGGCAGAATGTTTTTTAGAGTTTTGAATCTTTAATTTTAATTGTAAGAATAGTTGCTGGATAATGCACGTTAGAGCGGATTGATAGTTTTATGGTTTCATGTTATGTGCTGATTTTATTAATTTTATATGATATTGTAAATTACTGGGAGTCTTTTGGGAGTATGATGGTACAGTTAAAAAGGCCATAAGTAAACAAATCAACAAACTCACCTTTTAACAATTCTTGTCAAATAGAGAGTGTTATCCATGCACTGGTAATTTTCAAGGCCTTGCAATGTTTGCTGCATGTGAGGCTGCTTCCAAGGACAGTTCAGAAATTGCAGTTAGTCCAATACTCAGGGATTTGGATTGGTCACTGGAATTATATCTTGTCTATGCTAAAAGAGCCCTAAGGCTCCCCTGAACATGCTGGCAGATCCATGCAGGACATGAAATGAACCCTTGCCTATCAAATGATTGCATCACTGTGATTTATGCCAGGGTTTCCCAACCTGTTAGGAAGCGGGCTGTGGGGCTCCCTCCTGCAAACCCCTCCCTGGTGCACGCGATTACCCTGCCCACAGTGCGCGCGATTGGCTCCCGCCTGCAAACCCTGCCCCCCAGTCAGCGCGATTGGCTCCTGCCTGCAAACCCCACCCCACTCCCGGTCCGTGGAAAAATTTTCTTCCACGACCGGTCCCTGGTGCCAGAAAGGTTGGGGACCGCTGATTTATGCCATTGCATGGTGCTGGCATGTGGTACAATGGAAAGAACCCAATGATGCCATTAACTGTATGTGGAGGAGAAGAACCTTAGTTTGCTTCCTGGGCAGATTTGAAGCCATATCTAGTAATGTTGTAATTGTTCCTGGTCCATTTTAGAGCATGATCAGGAGGAGTGATACTCTTTTTATCTTTGATATTGGCTCTCTCCAAATTACTGCTAATGGCCCAGTCTTGAAAAATAAAAATCCTGTAAATCAGAAGTGAGTAACCTTAGTTGCTTTGGTTTGTCCATGAAGTGCCACATTCCCTCAGGGATAATCTGAGAAGCCTCCATGTGGACAAAAGGTGGAACAGAGAGACCCACTTCTCTCCCAGATAAAGCTTGAAGGCTTTATGCTGAGGCCTGGATATGGCCCTTGGACTGTACACTGCCCACCACTGTTATAAATAAATTGCCCCTTCATTCCATCTAAATCTATAAAGCTTACAACTTCTAGAGAAAGGTACAGAGAATACCTTCTAGCTGACAGTAAGCTGATTTGTTTTTTGATAGGTCCAAGTACATTGAAAGCTATATAGTCTGCTTCACAATGGTCACTTTTAGCAATGAAATCTTTTACTGTGGGTAGATTTCTTATCAATTGGTTTTAGAGGACTGCTGAATTAAAATTACTTCAGATGTACCTACATTATAGACTTAAATTGGCTTAACAGCCCTTTCACCACCATCTATCAAGCAGCCGCTTCCCCTTGAGGATTTTAGGAACTATAGTTCAGTGAGCAAGACTAGGGAAAAGCAATGTTTGATGTAGAATTTTTAGCACACTACATACTACAGAACCCAATATTCTTTGAGAGGAATGGTGACAAAGAGATAGAGAATGTCTAAGGCCTAGTGTATACATATTTTTTGGAAATCTATTGGGACTGTCCTTTCAGCAGGTATAAGAGGAAGAAACAAGAAAGTAGTTTTAGGTCCTATGGAGAAATCTAAAGAGTTCAATTGAAATACAAATATGTGAGAATTTTCCCTAATATTCTAGCAAAAATAAGCATGTGAAACATGACGGATTCTGTAGGGGAAGAGAAGTTCAGCATCCTGTGGGGGAAGCTGAGGAAGAAAAAATAATTGTTCTTTCCACCAATCAGTCCTCTTAACCGAAAGTTAAACAGTCCTCTTTCCCTACTGCCTTCTTTTGGGATCTTTTTTCAAGCTAGTCTACAGACCTGGGATTTTCTGGTTGTCTACCATCCAAGAACTAACCTGGTCTGACCCAACTAAGTTGTGTTGGGATCAGACAGGTTTGACTAGTGCTGTTACCTTCTGTAGGTAAAAAAAGAGGGCAAGGACTTATGCAATTATCATGCCCCCCATCTGTATCTATGCAAATGTAAGAAATGTTGACCTAGACTTCAGTCTCCATAGTAACTGTTTGAAGCAGGCAGTACTGTCTTTAAGACTAGGACTACCCCCCAGACAGCTTCAAAGATGAAGGGTGTATTCAGTCCCATCTTGCCTTAGAGGCAAATGTTTGAAGCAGCCAAACGTGTGGGAACCTGGGGAAGATTGGCACATGAGGTTTTTTCCCCCCAGATTGTAGGGTCATCCTGAGAGCCAATTTGGTCTAGTGGTTAAGGCACCAGGCTCGAAATCTGGAGACCGTGAGTTCTAATTCTGCCTTGGGCACAAAGCCAACTGGGTGACCTTGGGCCAGTCACTGTTTCTCAGCCCTAGGAAGGAGACAATGGCAAACCACTTCTGAAATCTTGCCAATAAAACTTGCCAGGCAGTTGCCAGGAGTCAACACTGACTCAAAGGCAACCAAAAAAAAAAAAAAAGGATCATCCTTCCTTAAGGCAGGCTTTTGTCCTTGTGAGCTGTCTTCCCATTTAGGCATCACAATTCTTCCCCCCTCAATTCGGACATGTTTGATTCTATGGACCTGGTCTGCTGAAAATGTTATTCCCCAGTAGAAAAAGACAGATATGCATATGCTCCCAATGGCCGGAATCCTTTCAATTTTTTTTTCAACAGAGTTGCAAGGCCAACGTCAGTGGTAGAGTTCTGGTCCTCCCAGTTAAGCCTCTGGGAAGTCCACAAACGAACATTCCATTTTAGAGGTAAATCATCAGTGTGGTAACAGAGAAACCCAGATTGTGTCTTGCAAAACATGAGGTGCCAAAACAAACAAAACAAAACAAAACAAAACAAACAATAAACCCTAGTCTAAATGCACGGTAGAGGAAATATTGACAAAAGTGGGTCGAAATCATAGACAGGCTAAAGGCTAATGCATGCTGATTCCTCCTCATTATACGTTTACAACCTTTGTTGCTTTGAATTATTCATGTTATGGCTTCTCACGTGAGGGGAAAAAAATCTTACAATTCAGTTCTAGATTGGCAGGTATGATTGAAGGGGGTGAGAAGTTGTCCTGAGGTAAGTTCAAACTTTTATATGAATAGCCACTTTGTAAGAAGGACAGAAAGCGGGGAGCAGGATATGGGTAGACAGAGTGTTTCTCCAGTCTTTGGGTTTTTTTTAGATGGGATTAATCAGGTAAATTATCTTTACCAATGGCTCTGTTAATTTTAAGTATTATGGAAGCAAGGATGCAATCATACTTCCCTCAGCATGCCAACAGGCAGCCTATTTAGAGAAGTATGTGAAGCTGCATCTACCACATGGGATGTTTCTTTATTTATATATTTATTACATTTTAATCTATTTCCTCTAAGGAGATATGAATAGCCTTGCTTTCATAGTAATCTTACGAGTTAGGTTTACTGGGAGAGAAAAAGTTGGTTTCTTTTTTTTATAAGAATTTTATTAAGTTTAGAAAAAGTTTGTTTCTTGAGCTTCATAGCTGAACAGGGATTTGAATTCTTTCATTTTTCTACACCAGATTCTAAAATTATAGATGTTTGATCCCACCAGATTTCTGTGGGCATTCCTGTGTGCTGCTGAAATGGCTGAGCCCATAAAATGGAAGCTCCTCTCCCAGGAGCCCATCCTAGCAGTCCTTTGGCTATGGGGCAGTGACTTGGTCATTTCTGCTGCCACTACCTATCTTCTGAGAGTCAGTTTGGTGTAGTGGCACAGGAGGGTTTTTTTTCCAGATTGTAGGGTTATCCTGATAGTCAGTTTGGTGTAGTGGTTAAGGCACCAGGCTAGAAACTGGGAAACTGTGAGTTCTAGTCCCACCTGAGGTACAAAGGCAGCTGGGTGACCTTGGGCCAATCACTCACTCTCAGCCCAAGGAGGGAAGCAATGACAAACCACTTCTGAAAAAACTTACCAAGAAAACTTCAGGGACTTGTCCAGGCAGTATCCAAGAATCGGACACAATTGATCGGATTAAAAAAAAAAAATCTATCTTCCAGGTGGCACTTCACTTGGTGTTCGTCCCCTTACCTCTGGTGAATGAGAGAAATAGGGTTTTCATAACCTCTATTGTCTTTTTGGCTATTAAAAGGTCAAAAAGTAAGAATAGAACTAAATTCATTAATGCTATCTTCTTGTTGCATAGCATAAAGACATGTAGGTAGAGGTTTCACCCTTTCCTCCCTCTTCAGGAGAAAGTCCAGAGATAAACAAAATCAAACTTTATTTTAAAAAAGAAGCCAAGGTAAAATATAAGAGCCCTGAAAATTACAAAATAAAATAGTGTTCCAAGCAGACTACAGAGTAGTGCTGGGTTATTACAAATGACCCCTTTCTCCCTGTGAGAAGTTGCAAATTTAAGATTACAGACCAACAAAAGATTCTAAATAAAATCATTATTTTCTTGCTCCACCTAAAGGTGGAATGCAATGTTAAGGTAACATAAGCATGCAATTTCCTAATTATGTGCAAAGAAATAACATCAGATTGGTACAATTTTTTATTAAAAAATATATAAACAAACACAAATAGAAAACAGAAAAACAATAAAAGAGTAAAGCACAAATGACTAAAAAATGGAACTAAAAATGTAAAAGAGGTTATAGCAGAAAAATAATAATTTTAAAACAGATTCCTGGCTAGACTTGTTATCTATTATTTCAGAACTAGAATTCCCATAAAAACAGATGGTCCCTCTGTTTCAATTACCTGGACATTCCCCAGATTGCTGGCAAACCTAAATTCTAATCAGAGGCTATATGGAATGATCTTAGTCCCATGTTTTTGGATGCTCACTTGGCAGTTTCTTCCTCCAATTCTACCATTGTCTTTTTAAAGGACTCAAATCTTTTCTTCCCAAAATAGAGAGTTGGGATGGGGTATCTCTCTGTGTATATATCTAAGAGCCACTCCTCAGGAGAATATGTTTTCTATGTCTGTCAGGGAGCCTGAAGAATTGAGAATGTCTGAATTAAGGGCCTACATTCACAATGCCATGGCTTGGGGGTTGTCAAAGGAATTATTTAAATATTTGTATTCTTTTAATCCTGCATTAGTATTTAAGTTCTATAAGCTGAATATGTACTTTAACACATGGTTGAATTTCACTAACATTTGTGGAGCAGAAGGTATTGACACTTGGAAACTTTAGCCAAAGTTGTTGTATACAGAATCTATGTATACAGACTCTAAATCTTTAAAAAGTTGCTTTCATCCCAAGCATGAAGTACAACCCACATTATACAAATTATGAGTCCACTATGCACTGAAGACCCAGAGATAAATTTCTGTTGGATAACTGGATGTGGGACAAAGCAGATCCTCCTACAATTGTGATGGGTGGGGTACTTTGGTGCATTCATCACAAACACTTCTTGGTTGAGTGAGATTGAAGCAACAACTTCAGCAGAGAAGTCACAGAGATTGCCTTTATGAAAAAAGAAGGGGTCCTCATGCAAATGATCCCATCAATCTATAAATAACCACTTTTTCCTTCAACACATTTGCCTTTTCACTGATCCAACTTCTGGAGACTACAGGTAGCCAAACATTTGATCTGTGCAATACTGTTATCTTTCAGCTGTCCATAACTTCACAAGTCCAACTTTCAATATTTCCATTCATTTCCCAAAATGTTTTTAAAAAATTAATCAAGGAGGGAAAAAAGTAACAGCCAGATGGAGATAGACTTTCCCCCAGCATATAAATATATGCAAATCAGACATTTAACTATTTAGACCGGATAAAAGATGTGAGAAAAACATTAAAGTCAGGCTGATCAAGCAGCAAGATTAGTAGTGAATATAAGTAAATAAGTCTGTTTTCCTCTACAGCTTGTTCTTATTAATTGAAAGTATTCACCAAATAATGGATGTAACAAAAGTGCCCACTGATTATTTTATTTAGAATTGCAAAGGCTCATGATTAAAATCTTTGAAAAGGCTTATTAAAGACACAATGACTACATTGCAATCAGAGGTTAAGTTCAGTTGTGGATTTAAGATGGCTAAGAGGTAAAGAGGCAATGAGATGGAAATTTTCAACAGAAAGCAGGGTTAATAACAAAAAGACACAGGTACATCACGGCTTCATCATGGGCTCCAAAATAAAGAGGATTGCTAGGTGACGGTGCATGGATAAAACATGTGCCTAAGTTTCGTTATGCATTTCAAGGTTGAATATGGAAAATGTATGAAGGACCTAACACACACAAGCCCGGCCTGATTACAACTTAGCACAATGGTGGATGAAATTCAATTTAGATAAGTGCATGGTAAATTGGCAGACTACAATGAATGGAACAATCTGAACTTCTTGAACATACGGATGTGTTGTGAATTCCAAGTAACATTTCTAAAAGGGAAAGCGTATCTCCTGACAGCATTGGAAAATGCCTGAAGTGCCAAAATGGTGGAGAAAATCATTTTGTTACAAAATTGGAAGGGAGGGAGCTTTAAAATAGATTCCATTAGCTTGGCACTCTTCTAATACAGTATGTTAGAACTATAATTCCCAGAATTCCCAGCCAAACTTCTGTTTGGTTTGCGGTCCCAATATGCCTGGAGGGCATCTGTTTGGGAAAGATTGCTCTAAAGTGTATGAGAGAATAATGGTTGAAAAAAAATGAAGTTGCAATACTTATAGATACATGGAAGGACTCACTTGTTCTAGTCAGATATGTGGACAATATCATCTGATAGAAGATGATAAAGCAACATTTTATTTATTTTATTTTATTTTTATCCCGCCTTTATTATTTTTTTAATTACTCAAGGCGGCGAACATACCTAATACTCCTTCCTCCTCCTATTTTCCGCACAACAGCAACCCTGTGAGGTGAGTTGGGCTGAGAGAGAGTGACTGGCCCAAGGTCACCCAGCCGGCTTTCATGCCTAAGGCGGGACTAGAACTCTCAGTCTGCTGGTTTGCTATTGGCTCCTTCCCAGGGCTGAGAGTGAGTCACTGACCCAAGGTCACCCAGCCGGCTTTCATGCCTAAGGCGGGACTAGAACTCACAGACTCCTGATTTCCTATTGGCTCCTTCCTAGGGCTGAGAGGGACTGGCCCAAGGTCACCCAGCCGGCTTTCATGCCTAAGGCGGGACTAGAACTCACAGACTCCTGGTTTCTAGCCCAACACCTATAGTTTTATAGTTTTATTTGTATTTACTCGTATTTACTTGTATGTTTATAATGCCTTTTTATTTTGTCTTCTTTTATACTTGATATGGTCAAAAGACTAAATCAATAAAGTATCTATCTATCTAGCCCAGCACCTTAACCACTAGACCAAACTGGCTCTTTAAAACACAGACGACATAAAAGCGATGAAAATTACTAACAAAAGAAAGGTTCCATAACATTATGAGGTCAACTTAGACTTGGAAAGAATATTAAATTAATTCTTCTTGGAAAATCCTTATCACTTGCATATGAAAATCTGTGAGACTTTGAACCATGTTACAAGAAGGTATTCAATTAATTTTATTTCAGTCATAGACCAGCATATAACTAACAATTCCACTAAAATAAAAATAAAACATTCATATTGATAGAATAAAATAAAGATAAAATTATTAAGGTAAAATTACAGAGTACAGGTATTAGAACGTAAAAGAATCCTATAAAATTACAATTAAAATTTACAATGAATAATCTAAATGCTATAAACTAAGACAGATAATTATAAAAGGACATAAGTAATACTAGAATATATAAAATGCTATGAGAATGTAAGGCTATGGTAACTTATATTAAGTCTGATAGAAGAAGAAACTTTATTACGGTCATTGACCAATAAAATACATGAAACAAACAGAGCTATCCCCTAGTTTCAGTAGTATCAGTGACTGTTAACAACCATTTGTAGGCGAAGCTTATACAAAACGTAGCACAATGTTGGTACATTCAGAGAAATACATTTATCTTCGTTGTTTAACAGATAATGTAAGTAAAAATTGTCAGAGTGGCCTGGGAATTTAAACAAAAGGGGGGTAATCAGCTGATGGCAAATATCCCTCTAAAACTGACAATAGAAGAGAGCATGGGCCGTGGCCTCTACAGCACCCGTGTCACAGGGGCAAAGACGGGTTTCATATGGTGTCTTCTTATATTTCCCCTCCAAAACAGCTGCAGGGAGGGCATCCAATCAAGCTAGTGTTAGGGCTCTCCTAAATTTTGGAACAGTGATATAATATAAATATGGGGCTGGTTTGGTCAGTAAAATTTGATTATTAACAAATATATTACGAGAAAAGGCAGCAATGTCTGTTTGACCTTCAATATCTAAGTTCCTTTGCCTTAGTAGTGATCTAGCCTAGTCTGGCTCTAAGGCTAAGGTGGCATCACTGGAGAAACCATAGAGGCTCAGTCTCTTTTGGATAGATGTTTCCCCTGAAGGTAGAACTGAGGAATGAAAATCATGCTAGATTTCTGCTATGGTTTTGGTCACAGATTCCTGAAAATGAAACTAGATAGATCACAATCAACAAAAACTTGTTGCTGAACTTCCAAATGACCCAAGTCTGTTTTAAAACTGCCAGGATGGGGTTTTGTTTTTATACTTTCTGGGAAGGGGGTGGTGGCTTTTGAAAGCTTAGTCTTACTGCTGAGTAGGTAGTAAAGGTAGAAGTAGTAAATAACCATATATTCAATACAGTCTCACCTTTACTGGTGAGAAATGTCCACCAGAGAAAATATGGTAACTTTGTAAGACAATATGGCAATAAAAATAATCAGAAAGCAAGAGAGTTTAGTGCAGTTTGAGAATATTAGGCACCACCATACCACCAGCCAACTATTGCCTAATCATTCCCAATGTAGCTTGTGAATCTGGAACTTGCAGTCACACCTTCAACCAACCATGGTTGAGCCCAGGCTAACTGACAGCTGAGTGCTGAGAACTCCAGCCAATCAACACTCACTCTATCAGCCTACTCATCAATCATTGTATTTACTGGTCTACTGATCTCCCATCATTTGTGATCAATGCAGGGCCAGGGAAAAATTGTGCGGTGTGGCTTGTTGATTATATCCACAGGCTGATCCTTTTCAAAAATATGATTGTTTAATAGCCTACAAGTTGTTCAGGCCTTGTTTTGCCCCAAATTCCAACTTTCAGTAAGTGTTGTTCTGATGATCTGCAGAATGAGGAATAGGTTATAGTTTTTCTACAAAGCAGGCTTTTTTAAATAGTTAACTTTAACCTGAGAGGGAGGTTAGATTTGATATGTACCATGAGACAACCTTCTACTGCAACCTCCATACTTAACGTAGTATAGTGGTTAAGGTGTTGGAACAGTACTGGGGAAGCCCAGGTTTAGATCCACCCTTAGACATGGACATCCTCTGAGTGACTTGGAGTCTGTCACAGTCTCCTCCAACCCAGCTCAGGGGCTTGATATGGGCTAAAATGAAGGGAGATTCCTATGTAAGCTGCCTTGAGCTGCTGCAGAACAAATGGGCTGCAAATGGAACCACAAATAATTAATGTTTTCCCTGATCTTGTTCTGCAAATGATAACCATTGCTCAGATGAGAAGGTGGAGAAGAAAGACGAGGGGGATGCTTTAAATTTATATACACTCTCTATTTAGCAGTCATAAAGGGGTTCATACCAATAAGATAGTATAACCACAAAAGCCTAAAATGATACAGTAAAATGAAACTACATCATTGAGGAAAAAAATGCTTCAGGAGGAATCAAAGGCCTTGATAAGAGATGTGCCTTAAGCTATATTGTAACAAAGGCTCCAACCAAAGATCTCAGTGAATGGGCTAGAATAACCTAGGAGAAGTTACTCAAAGATTATTAGAACTTTTAAAACAACGATACATAGAAGAAGACCTAGATTCCAACAGGAGCCAGTGCAGATCACAGAGAAGAGACGTAATATGTCTCCAACTGTGTGCATCCCAGAATAGCTGGAGTGTAGCATTCTGCCACAGCTGAAGCCTCTGAACTGCCTTTAAGGCAACCCCTGATAAAGTACATTGCACTTATCTAGACACAGAATTACTAAGGCATGGATCACTGTGGCCAGAAAAACCCTAACTGTACATTTGTAAGGACTGATTTCTTATCCTCTGCAAATACCTGAACATACCAGTGACAAAGCTGAATGGAGTATCCCTTCATTATACATTCCCTCCTTTGGGGAGTACAATCTGATTATTAAGACATATTATATAGATTTATATGGTCAGCCAATCGATATATGACTCTGGGTGGCTTATCAGTCAATAAAATAAAAACATTAATAAATTGAAAAAAAACACTTAAAACAGCAGATTGCACAAAGAAAAAAAAATGCAATCATCACACTGAGGCAAGCTCACTCAGCAACCTGGCCCAGAGCTCAGAAGAAAAGCCCGGTCTTTAATGACCTACAAAAGGCCAGCAAGGTCGGGACCATCCTGTTCCATAGGGCAGGCACTGCGTCAGAGAAAGTGCGCTTCCCGGGTCCCATTAGATGGCATTGTTTAATAGAGGGAGCATGCTCACCTCGCTAGACTTCGTGGGACAGGCAGATGTAATTGGAAACAGGTGGTCCTGCGAATAACCCAACCCTGTGCCAGGAAAAGGGGCATGGCGGCTTAGCGGGTAAGACGCCAGGCTTGTCGATCGGAAGATCGCAAGTTCGGAGGTTCGAGACCTGAGCGCTGCATGATGGAGTGAGCTTCCACACTAGCTCCAGCTCTTGCCAACCTAGCAATTTGAAAGCACGCAAATGCAAGTAGATGAATAGGTACCACTTCGGTGGGTAGGTAACAGCGTTCCGCGTGCGTCATGCAGCCACATGACCGTGGAAGCCAGGAAAGGCTTTGTAGTTGGTAACCAGCACCTTGAATTGTACTGGAAATCCACTGGAAGCTACTGCAGCTCACGGGGTAGAGATATTATATGGGTAAACTGAGGCATAGCTGCCCTTGCCACTGCATTCTGAACCAGTTGCAGCTTCAAAGTGAGCTTCAGTGCTTGTCTCAGCTCCTAAACTTGGGACACCTCATAATCAGAATTCAAATTTAGCTCATCCAGCCTCTTAATGACTCAGACCCTGGTCCAGGTTCTGCATTAATTCATTTGATCTGAACGGGATGGAACAACAGTTTAGTAACACTGTTCTATAGAAGGTATAGTTCCAGATCTCTGAAGGACTTCTCACAGCAGGTTTAAAAAGCATGCAAGATAATGTAGAAATGAGGCATTCTGCAGTTTATATGCCAGGTGTCATTCAAATACCTTCACCCCAATGAAATTCTCTAGAAATCCTTCTGAAAAAAGGAACAGAACCATTAAATCACTGTGGCCACACCTGACAAAGCCACTCTGGAAGATACTCTGGTCCATGAAATCAAAACCATCTGAGAGATCTAGGATCATCAATGGGGCCATGCTCTGCTGTCTCTCTCCTGGAATAGGTCATCTGCAAGGATAACCAAGGCAGTCTTGGTACTGAACCCAAATCTAAAGCCAGATTGAAATGGATCTGGAGGAGACCAAAGACAAAAATTACTAATGGTGAACAGGATTAATCTCTATCATCATTGGAGAGAGAGAGAGAGAGAGATCAAAATCAAATGTCCTAGCCTAAGTTAGAGAAAATCAATATTGAAAGATATACAGTCTCAAGCAGTTTTTCTGAAAAGGCAGGATAGCACTTTCTATTTTTAAAAGGATAATTTTGTTTTAATTTTAAGGATAGCAAAAAGCATGCAATAGTTTCTCTCCCCAGAATAAATTATATAGAGATAAAAGCAATTGATATTTGGATGAAATACAGCCTGGTGATTGTTTCTGTCTTCTGAACTTTGGCCCTTTGCATGAGACTAGCTGAAATCAGGTGACATCAATGCAGGTTTTTAAAGTTTATTGCAATTATTGGGGAATATAACTTTAGGCCAAATCTTAGCATCAGGGTTAGCCTGCTATAAGGCTGAGTGATATATCTACTTTAGGCAGTGCATCAGGAAGAGCTACAGAGTGAGTTCAGAACCTCATCAGCTAGCTGCTTCTATACCGAAAACAGCCTGGGCATAATAGCTGCAGGTGATTGGATAATATTTATTTATTTATTTGTTTGTTGAATTTTGCCACCGCCCATCTCCCCAAAAAAGAGGGAATATAGAGAACAAGAGCAATGAAGAATTCGGAGAACATATACCTTATAACAATTGCCTTATTATATTAATCTAACACAGTGTTTCTCATCCTTGGCCACATGAAGATGTGTGGACTTCAGCTCCCAGAATTCCATTGCTGGCTGGAATCTTCAAGTGTCCAGGGTTGAGAAACACTGGTCTAACATGTATCTCCTGCAGTCTTGCACAATGGAGTAGCAAGCATCAAAACACTATGTTGGAGAACATGGAGAAGTAGAATCCTAGCACTACATACCACAGCCAGGCTGCATGCTACAGCCATCCAGGATCATTTTGGAATTGGGCACTGCCTAAATCTAAAATAAAATTTTAAAATGAACAAATAAGATGAAGTAGCCATTCCTAGAATCCTACCCCCATGAATTGGACACATCAGTATAAAATATCAGTGTTTGAGAATTTACAATTTACATTTTGGCACGGTGGAACTATCTATGGAAACGGCTGGCAAAAGTTTTGCACTTCCCAATTCTCTTAGCAGCCTTTTGCTACTCTTCTAAATTAATTAAATTCACTTCTCTCTGTAGCTACTGAAAATGCATACCAAACAAGGCATTTCCCCAAAGGCACCTACTGTATATCAGTGCTTATTGCCTAGTAAGAAGACCTTTTTAAAAAAAAACAGTTTGAAGGCAAATATGTTTTAATTTAATAAGCTGATTGCTGTTATGGTAGAGGACTAGCAAACGCTTATTATACACTAAAGTCTGCTCTTCCCCGAAACAGTGGATGTCTCTTGCCTGTAATATGGCCATTGATCTAAACTTGAATAGGTCACCAGAGAATAACAATAGCTCTCTAATGTTAAAGGTGAACGACTAAGTCTACAAGCCCTGCCAACTCTGAAATAGTATAGCAGTTGGCCCTCCTTAGCGTCTATCCCACCAGTGTTCAGAAAATGCATTTATAATGTTTAATATCTTGTGCTCGAGGAATTCATTACCGGTGAAGGCCGCCATTGCTAATAAGCTACACATCCAGTGTCTGCTCTTTAATTTGGCAGGCTAAGAACCTTGTAAATGTGTGTGGGCTTCTTTGGGGAGAGCTAAATGTGAGTTTAAAAAAGCTTCCAAGCTGATTAGATTTTTTTTTCCTTCCCTTACTGCCCGTTGTATAATTTCAAGTCTGAAAGTTCAAAGATGGAAATTTCTGGCTTTTTGCAGTTTACAGATGGAATGCCTGTCTGAGATTTTCCATTCTGACCTAGCTATTCGATGCATATTTTTTGAAATTGTGCCACCTTTTCTAAAATTACGAAGAGGAAAAGTTGGTGTATTCTAAACACGTGTAGTTAATATTGAATAAACATTCTAGCCTAACATTCCCCATCCTTACCATCAATAGACAAAGATGTAGGGTAGGGAATTTGCACAAAGTGTTAAAGAAGGGAAAAGAAAAACCAATCGGGCAGCTGCAATTTCCAGTGGAAGTTCCCACGTACTGTAATGTCTCTTTTGGTATCTGATCAGAAGTAGTTTGGCCAGTTCTGAATAAAAAGTCTCATGTGAAAATGTTTTCTAAAGTATACAACCAAACTCTCCATATTTCTCGAGTTTTGATCAGCCTGGCCTCTTAAGGCATTTTTGGAAGTTTTTTCCTACATCAGTATTCCCTCAAACACAATTGGAAGTATGGCAACAAGTGAGAAATTAGACTGCTTAATTTTATGTAGACAATCTAATGGTCTGAATGGAATACTAATGTGTCTTGCAACACTTCCTTGGGAGATATATTGCTGGATTTTATTGTGTTTTACTCTGTGTTTTATTGGGAGTTATAATATAAAATATAATGTAATCCACACGGAAAATATTTCTTATTGGGTGGAATAAACTTATAATATACAACACAATAGTTAAATAAAGTGCAGTTCATTTTTCTATGAATCTTCCACTGGAAGACTATGTTCATAGTAAATGTATCATGTGTAGGATTAACTTCTGCCTGAGCAACTAATATAAGCAAAACCTTATTCAGATAGATGGTAAATGATGTTTATTGGGGATGAATAAACATGGGCTATATATCATGGCTGCCAGTAGAACAGCAAGAGTATTTATCTCATTTATTTACAGTATAATGCACTCTCTACCTCAATGGGACTACAAGCTAGTTTGCAACTGTAGCCTCTTCAAAATAAACCAACATAACCTGGTTTTCTGACATGTTGAACAATGGCTGTAAACAACTTATGACAGCCAATCCATTTCTTTTTTCTTTTTGGTTAAAGCTTTTATTTTCAGAATATAATTAAAATACAAAAAAGAAAAAAACTATAGAATAGATAGAAAACAGAACTAAAGAAAAAAGAGCAAACTATAAAGATGTGACAGCCAATCCAATTCTTAATTACACCTCCTGCACCAAAATTCAAATAATGCTTAAATTGCTGCATATCGTTTAACAGGAAGCTATCCCATAATATTCCCAGACTCTGCTTCTGTTGGTTACCAGTATCACCCCCGTCAAAGAGCGTGTCTAGTTAAGGTATAAGCTTCTGGTATGGTATCAGTAGAAGTAGGAAGTATTTTAGTATATATTACTCATAATACTACAAGTATATCATCAGACTGTCTGATCAACCCTGACTGTTCATTGGAAGGACAGAAACTGAAGCTGAAGCTCAAATACTTTGGCCACCTAATGCGAAGAGAGGACTCACTGGGAAAGACCCTGATGCTGGGAAAGACTGAAGGCAAAAGGAGAAGGGGATGGCAGAGGATGAGATGGTTAGTTAGCATCACCGATGTAATGAACATGAATCTGAGTCTGTAGCTTGAATCATGTCATCTGAGTAAACTCTGAGAGACAGTGGAGGACAGGAAGGCCTGGCGCGCTATGGTCCATGAGGTCACGAAGAGTCGGACACGACTAAACGACTGAACAACAACAACAACATATCATCAGAGGCTTCTGTTATCCCAACACTATTTATTTACCATTGAGACTACTATATTGAGTACATTTTTCACAGCTTATGTGATCAATGGCCATATTAAAGAAAAGGAAGGAGCTGTTAACCTGGACAGAGTGGTTATGTGAATCTGCTTTAACAGATTATTGTTGGAAAACCTACAATGATTAAATATTTTGCTTTGGAGTTTTATGAAAGGTGCAAAGCCAGTGACTTAGGGCAGCCTTACAGAAGAAGATGAAGGAATTATTTATTGTTTTTGCTGTTTCCTTTTAGTTGTACACCCAAAAGATGTGATATGTGAAAAGGACCTTAGATGTCAGAAAAGCTGGAAACATCGTTTCGAAGCAAATCAGGAAAAAGAAACAGCTCCTTGCCCACTGTATGTATCTTAGAAATAGATCTACTATGTCTAGCAAGATTTATGACCAAACATAAATTTTTAAAAATATGCTGCTCCAGAAACCATTTTTGATGTAAAAGTTTCTTTTTACAACTCCACTGCAAGTTATGTTCACTTACAGCAAGGAGTCTCTTGATTGATGAGGCAGAAAACCAAACCAAAAGCCCTCATTTCTATGCTGTATTCAGAATCACACCAAACTGACAATTCAAATGATGCATAAGAACTTATTCTACTTTACCCATGCATGGCTGTAATTGGCTCTGTTTCACTGACAGCAAAATTGCAGGGTGTTTCTCATGAATATGTAATTTGCCGCATTGAATTATAAAGTGCAGAAAAATCAATTTCACGCAGTTGTGCAAGAAGGTTGCAAAGACAAAGAGGTTGCAACTTTCAAGGTGAAGTTCCTGTTCCTGTTGATGCCTAATCTTAGAGAGGTCAAATGGCAGAAATCTAAAAGTAAACTTTGGGTTTTCCAAGATGAGATTCTGAAGTAGGTGACCTTCAAAGCTGTTTGAGCAGATTTAAGTATGGTCAGAACCAAACCTTTCCTTTTGCATGTACCCTTATTGGTAGCACATATAGCTTTTTCAGAACAATGTATGATCGCATTAACAACTTAGATGTTTTATTTGGAACCAATTTCAATGTTTAAACTTTTTTCAGAGAATGACCCACAAAAAGTGTATGACTATAGCCAAAAATATTAAGGAAGTCATGGATGATGGTTACCAAAACTGGAATATACTGGAAGTGACATTGTTGGAAAACTGATAGGAGACATCTGTCACCATAGATATTACCTGATAACAGGGCAAAAATCAGCAATTTACCAATCTGATCCTTCCAAAAGGAACATGGCCTCAGTTTGGATAAATCAGACGGATTGCTTAGTATCAACATCTCCATTTAATCTGGAGGAAAAGTGGAGTCTCAAGGGGGAAGATATTAGAATGGCTATGGTCCATTAAGGAAAAGTTTTGTCCTTTCACCATCATTGAACAAGAAAAGATTCATTGTCTCTTCAGTGACCAGGAGAAAGAGAACTTTATCTACAAATCTCAGATACTCTAAAAGACTTTAGAGCTGACCTTGACAGTCGGGAAGAACTGTTAAGGAGGGAAGGAATGAACCAGGCATTAAGGGGGGACTTGCAGGAAATATTACACAGTCCTGAGAAGGAAACTCAAAATAATCCTGCCTTGATTTTGTTTAGATTAATATCAAACCTTTGAAGTTGGCCAGGTCAAAAAACAGACATGGCAGGTTTGCAGGAATGAATGCTCTCTTTATTGGTGGAATAACAGAATCTTGAAAAGCTGTCCAGCATTCTCCCTGTTCCATCTTATACTGAACAATATCAAAGTGGTGGTGAGGGGAGGTGTTTTGAGCTTCTTTCTCAGACTGTATAATCTTTTCTGCAAGTCCCCCCTTAATGGCTTGCTCAGACCCAGCCAAGCTGTCCCACCTTGGGATTTCATAGCTGTAGGGTGGTTCTACAACATTTTCCTGCAGCAGGTACCTCTCTGTAAAGAAATTTAGTGCTGACCTTGGGGATAGGAAAGATCTCAGTTTCCTGCTTCCTTAGCGCTAGAAGAACTCCCTGGGACAACTGAAGTCCACCTTATTCCAACTCATTCCAAGTGACTCTCCCTACTTCCAGCAAGACTGGGGGGAAAAGAGCCACACTGAATGATTTCTATAGTAACAATGCTACTATATACTATATACTGTATATACTATATACTATATACTATATACTATATACCAGGGGTACCCAACTTTTTGGCACCAGGGACAGGTCGTGGAAGACAAGATTTCCATGGACTGGGGGGCGGGGTTTGCAGGTGGGAGCCAATCGCACGGACCGGGGGGCAAGGTTTGCAGGCGGGAGCCAATCGTGTGAACTGGGGAGCTGGGTTCGCAAGCAGGAGCCAATTGCGCGGACAGGGGGCGGGGTTTGCATGCAGGAGCCAATCGCGTGGATGGGGGGCGGGGTTTGCAGGCGGGAGCCAATCGCATGGATGGGGGGTGGGGTTTGCAGGCGGGAGCCAATATGCGGACCACCACCGCTCACCTGCTGTGCGGGCCACTTCCTAACAGGCTGCGGCCCACAGGTTGGGGACCCCTGGTATATACTATATACTACAGAGCTTTCCAAACTGTGTGTCGCGACACAAAAGTGTGTCGCCACACACAGTCTGGTGTGTCGCCACACAACCCAGAAGCGCTGATCATCATCAGCGCTTCTGGGTTTTCCCGCGGCGACACACCAATGGCGGGGCCCAAAATCGAAAGCGGCAGCAGCGCTTCCGGGTTTTTGCACACTGCCGCAATAGCGGCACTTCCAGGTTTTCCCGCGGCAACACACCACGGCGGTTGGTGTGTCGCCGCGGGAAAACTTTGGAAAGCCCTGATATACTATATACCAGGGGTCCCCAACCTGTGGGGAACCTGTTAGGAAGTGGGCCGCGGGGCTCCCGCCTGAAAACCTCACCCCCCGGTGTGCGCAATTGGCTCCTGCCTGCAAACCCCACCCCCCCCGGTCCATGGAAAAATTTTCTTCCACGACCGGTCCCTGGTGCCAAAAAGGTTGGGGACCGCTACTATATACTATATACTATATACTATATACTATATACTATATACTATATACTATATACTATATACTATATACTATATACTATATACTATATACTATATACTATATACTATATACTATATACTATATACTATATACTATATACTATATACTATATACTATATACTATATACTATATACTATAGACTAAACAGCAGTTTCAACCACTCAGCGTCTATGCCACAGAATTTGAATCAAACTGTAATATGATATAGTTTAAAAAGCTATACATCTACAAGATAATTCCAATGGGGCTGGCTTGAAATATTCCAGCACCTGGTTTTGGAAGCATACCTAAGACCTGACAAAACTTCAGTTTTTTTGGACAAAATAAGAGACCGTACTCCTTCTATTGTCTGTTTATTTAACCAAACATAGCCATCATCTTTTGGAGCACAATTATAAAGGAAAGATCAAACATGAAAAGAAGAACTTTGTAACTTCTCTTTTCCCTATATTGTTTTAACTTTCAACAAGAAACTTTAAAAAGAATTTTTGTCTTATTTGACATGAACGAGCCTTTTCCAGATCCGAGACTGTCAAAATCTTTAAGCCCAAACTATCTGGAATTGGAAGACAGGGTTTTGCTTTTTTTGTTGTTGTTGTTAATTTGATCAAAGGAGAGTAATATTGCTCATTACTTTTCATTAGTTAAATTGCTGCATAATAATTTTCCCCGTATACTAATTGATCCAAAGGTTTAAACACTTTTTATTAACTTACTATTTTTACACTTCCTATTAGCACTGCTAATGATTTAATCATTAATATTTGATTCTGTTTTGTCTATAGATTGGTTCTGGATAGCTTTAGTTTGAAAAGTTCTTCCTAGCGGAAGGCTCTTCCATCTGAAGCTGCCTTGCCTTTTAGCTATTTTCTCCCTTGCTGGCCAAGGTCACAGCCTCTATTCTTGGCCAAAGGAATATGGATCAATTTCCAGAGAGCTCAGTTAGACTGTTCCTCTCCACTTTCTCCCTGTACATGGCACACATTGCAATCAATACAAACAGTCCCAGTCAGGTTGAGAGTCTCTGAACGGAGGTGTTTCAGACTGCGATGGAGGCAAGCAATGGAGTGCCTGTGGATGCCCTCCTTGCCCACTGGTTCGTTGTCCCACCTGACTTTCATTTTAAGATTACATTCGCTGCATAAAATGTCAAAATTAAATGGGAAGCTGATACCCTGCTGAGCGCCCATTTCTTTTATCACCTTTCTTTACAGGAACATTTCTGGGCCTCACGTAGGCGAGGAGACAGAGAGCTGTATATGACTGGGTGTTGTTTGTTTAACTGTGCCCTCCCTGCTCAAAAACTAGAAGACAAGTTCTAGTTGTAGAGATAATTCTGGGGAGTGAGAGAAGGTGGCAGGGAGCAACCCCACCAATTTGCCTTCTGGATTTTGTTGGGACTGGCCATGTCTTCCACAACAGATAGTTTGTAAGAATGATTATGGCATTGCTTTCCAAAGGGACCCTCAACAGGCCCTCTCTAGCTGTCTAGTCCATATGGGCAAATTGAATTCTGGCAAAGCAATGCTTGATGTATCCCAGTGCTGTGTCATGTAGGGTTTTAAATGGAACCTGCATGCTGAATTGGACCCAGAAATCTACTACCAACCAGTGCAGTGACTTTAAAATTTCCCCCCTTTGCTAATGAAACCTGAGGAGATACGTTTTCTATACATGGGCATCTCTGTGTGGGGGCAAGTGGCGAAATACAGTATGTGTCATGGCACAAATATTGCAACTTACACGCACATCAGATATCAGGATGCAAATGCGTATGGGTCGGATGCACATCATGTATCGTCACATGTGCATTGCCACTTTTGAATAATCATGGCTTGCTGGTTTCTACAGATACCGAAATAAAAGAACAACAATATGTCTATAACTTTACAATCAGAGATCACAACATTCCTTAGATTGCCAAGTTCTTCCTCTAGTTAATAATAAAGACCACTTTAGGTTTCCACTGAATTCAGGGCTTCTAAAAAAATGACCTCACCAGCAACCATACTGTCTGGTTTCTCACCTCATGCTAAGCCATGGTTTATTTAACCAGAATTTATATTGTATAAAAGCAAATAAAATAAATAATTCTTGAGAAGTCACTATGGGACCAACTGAAGTTTGCATGCAGTGGAAAATAGGCTTTGTCCTCCTTCATTCTTCTTTATTATTTTCATTTCATTTGCTACTCTAGGAAATGAAGAAAAGCCTCCACTGTTTGAGATATGACGCCTTCCTTTTGGTCTTGCTCAGCAGTACTCATCCACACACCAAGCTACTTTGTGTTTCATGAGTAACATATATTTTTACCCACTTTGTAAATTTTAGGTATCGTTTATTGAAACATTTGCATAAAGTTGAGTTTCTGTAAGCCATGTCTTACATAACCTGGGGACCATCTGTATGTTTCCAACATTATGGCTTATGCTTTTTTAAACTTCAATTTTGAATTTATTTTATTTGCCAGATTACATTTATTAGCACACTAGGCTCTTTGATATTGTTGTGAATACATCCATGTTAGTGATCGGAAAGAAAAGAATGTCATTATTTTTATCCTTCAGGTTACACAGCATTCCTTTTTTCTCTTTCTCAGTTGCATTTGGAGATTAGGTTTAGTTCAACAGATGCATAAACAAACCACCCTTGAGGATCCTACACAGAATCTGGGTGTTTTGTTCAGCTCCAAATGAATCTCTAATATGGGTCGTACATTTTTTATAAGGAAGATAGACTTGGTTGGTAATTGCTTCTAAGTGTAAGATCTCGGGGTTCATCTGAGACACTCTATTGATTAAATCTCCACTGTCTGCTGGACAATTGAAAACAGAGAAGCTTCACATTCTATATTTGAGAGGGTTTTTTTTTTTAAATCCATTAATACCAAAGGATTGTCTTTCGTCTTGTGCTATTTTAAACAGAACCTTGGCTCCTTGCATTCTACAACTTCTTTTCTGCATCTTTCAGAAACTGGGCAAGAAAAGACTTACTGGAACAGAGATTAGTCTGCTTTGAAGCAAATAGCTGGTGCTAACTGTTATGTGCCGTCTCAATTTTACTGATAGAGATTGTGTCTATTTGACACTGCATTCGGTGGCTTTGGCTTGGAGGGATCCGGGCTGTCATTTGGTTCCACTCCATCTTTGTCTTTTTAAAATCAAGTTTTGCCATGTGCACACCACTGCACACCAGGCTTGCCTTGGGCAAACTGCCACTTTGTTGTAGGAAAGAAATTCAATAAAGAAAATATCCTGCTTCGTCCTGTGGTACTCCTGCAACATCAGAATGGAGGAAACGGGGAGATTATATCTTAATGCAGATAGTGTGCTTTCTCCTCTGCTTCCACCCAGTTTCCTCCTTTTGATGTTACTGCAGCTATGTGGAACGGAGCCATGGAAAGTGCAACAGGCTAAGGAGCACTCTAAAGTCTCCATGAAGGTTGGGCTTAAAGTGAAAAACTATCTTTTGCTTGTCCTTTTTCCTCCTTGACCAGAAAACTTTCTGAAGGAAAAGAATAAAGAAATAAATGGTGATGGTGGCACATTAGATACTGGTCAGCCATCAGTTTTATGGAGAGTGACAGATAGTCCTCAACTTATGACGACAATTGGGACCGGAATTTCTGTCGCTAACAATGTGGTCATAAACCGCCACTGCATCGCTTAGTGACGGCAATCCCTGCAGTCCCAGTTGCCATCGTTAACTGAATCCCACAGTTGTTAGGTGAGGCAACTTCCTGCCGGCTTCCCACAACCAAAGTCAGTGGGGAAGTCGGCAGGAAGTTGCAAGTCCCAGGCCGGCAGGGAGGTAAGTGGCTGCTGCTGGGTGGGGGAGTGAGTGAGGGGATGCACAAAGTTGCGGGGGAGGGTCGGGGAGGGTGCGCAAGGCTGCACAGGGGGTTGCAAGAGGCGCCATGTGGGTCCAGGAGGACGTGCAAGGGTGCACAGGGGTGCGCGAGTGGTGCCGCATGGGCCAGGGAGGGCATGCAGGGGTGTGCATGGGTGCGCAAGAGGTGTGCGCAAGTTGGGGAGGGTGCGCAAGGTGCACGGCAGTGTGTGAGAAGCGCCGCATGGATCACGGAGCGTGCACGAGGGTGTGCAAGTGGCCAGCGCAGTGCAAGTGCAGAGGGGCTGCGGAGGGTGCACAGGTGGGGGAGACTTATCCCAGCAACTTGCGACCCTCTCTGCTGGCTTCCCCATTGACTTTCTGGGGAAGCCAGCAGGGAAGATTGCAAATGGCGATCATGTGATTGCAGGGTGCTTGGCAACCGGTCGTAAGTGCAAACGGGTTGCCAAGCACCCAGCTCGCGATCACGTGACCACAGGAGTGCTGGGATGGCCATAACCCCAAGGACCAATAATAACCACATCTGTTCAGCACTGTTGTAACTTTGAACGGTCGCTGAACGAATGGTCATATGTCGAGGACTACCTGTATTTTAAAGGAGGGTGAAAAGAAAGGAGACACCCTCATCCTCCTACTGCAATAGTGAGTTTTTCTCTCTGCTCTTAGTTTCTGGTTAGAATTTGAAAAAGGGAAATTGGTATTCCTTAGAAGGGGAAATTTAGTCCCTGAGGCTCCCCATTGCTAATCTCTAGTCAAACATTTGTAATTCTGCAGCTAATATCATGATGGATGGATTGCTTGTTTACAAGATATTGTATGACACAATTCCAACTTTTTGTCTACTAAGGGACTTCATGAGTTTCATGATAGATGCTAATAACCCCCTCATCCATATTTATTTTATTGTAATGTTTTTAATTGACTCAATTTAATACTGCTTTTTGTTCTCGATGTTAGCTGCTCTGAGACCTTGCTTGAATTTTATAGCAATATATAAATTGTGAGAACAAATAATAATGATGCCACCAACAGTAACCTATCTGAGATGTGAAGGAGGTTGGAGGATGCTGATTTCATATAATGATTTAAAAAAACAAAAATCATTCAGTGCTAAGCTTTGATTATATCTATTTTATTTATTTATTTATTTTTATTTATTTTATTTATTTATTTAATTTTTATCCCGCCTTTATTATTTTTATAAATAACTCAAGGCGGCGAACATACCTAATACTGTTGTGGGTCTGTGTACACGGCCACACAGCCTGGAAGACCCACAACAGCCATCGAACTCCGGCCGTGAAAGCCTTCGACAATACATTGATACCTAATACTCCTTCCTCCTCCTATTTTCCTCACAACAACAACCCTGTGAGGTGAGCTGGGCTGAGAGAGAGTGACTGGCCCAAGGTCACCCAGCCTGCTTTCATGCCTAAGGCGGGACTAGAACTCACAGACTCCTGGTTTCTAGCCCAGCACCTTAACCACTAGACCAGGGCTTTCCAAAGTGCCGCCGCTGGCAACACACCAGTGGCGGTGGCGGCGGCAGCAGCACGGCGGTGGCGCGTGCGTGCACGGTGGCAGCACGGGGGGTCGCGCATGCACGGTGGCGGTGCGGGGGGACGTGCGGCGGCGTGCGCATGCACGGTGGCGGCGCGGGGGGCGTGCGGCGGCACGTGCGTGCACGGTGGTGGCGCGGGGGGCCTGCGGCAGCGCACGTTTATGGCAACGGCGGCAGCCGCTGCCACTGCCACCATGCACACGCGCACCTCCGCTTCCGGGTGGTGCGGCGACACACCACGCTGTGTGTGGCGACACATTTTTGTATCGCGACACACAGTTTGGAAAGCTCTGCACTAGACCAAACCGGCTCTTCAGAGAGTTATAAATTAATAGCTTTTTCTTAGTCATGAGCCCTTAACATTCTTGCTTAATAGTAATATAATCAACACATCATCTCATAAAGTTTGACCTCATTGTTGGATCTTGATGATCTTCTTTTGCATTGCAGTCAGCCAGTATAATTGGAAGGATTTTTATTATCTAACTAGCTAAAGTCATATTAAGGCCTGATAGATGGAAGAGAAGATGAAAAGTTCCTGCTAAAAGTATGTACCAAAACAATAAAACAATCAATTTAGACAGTGATTGTACTAAAGTCATCTCCAGGTGGCCAGGCTGTCTGGGTTTGGAAGCTAAGCAGAGTTAGACCTGGTCCGTTTCCCAGGGAATCCAAGGGCTATAGGCTAGACTGTGAAGCTGAAAGAAAAAAAATGCCTTGGAAGATCGCATTGGCAAATCACTTCTTTGTTGCAGCCAAGGAAACCACACAGACCAGTTTCCAGTCTAGTTTGATTTGAAATGGATTTTACACTAGATTTCATGTGAAAACTCTGAAATCTCACCCTATTTCATATAACAACAGGAATATTTTATGAGCTATCAAGGGAAAACACCAAATCTCACAAAATTTGTGATTTTGCAATATTTCAACCACTTTATTTATTTATTTATTTATTTATTTATTTATTTATTTATTTCACTTCACTTCACTTCACTTCACTTCATTTCATTTCATTTCATTTCATTTCATTTCATTTCATTTCTTATTTCTGGTAAAATTCCAGAACCTCTTCTTGTTTGAACAAGGAGCCCCTTTTTCTTTTCAGGATGACCCAGCCACCATCTTGTGTTCAGAGAGTCTGTGTTGGGGCTTCGTTACATAAGCCTGGCCTGGGAAATGGATACTTGTAGCTGTTAGGAGATAGAAAATTTAAGTCTTGCAATGTGCCAATAATTCTTCAAGGCACTCCATTTGGGAATAGCTACAGTATAATCAACAAATGTTCACAACTGGAAACACATACAGGACTTTTCTTTCTTTTAACATCAACACACTCTAGGAGAAGACATTCAATGGTATTAAAAGAAGTGCAATTTACTGAAGATGTTTTACGTCTAAAAGGCAACTTTCTTCCTTCGGCTTATAAAGAAATACTTCCAAGCACCTTGAAGAAAGCCAAGACCGGATTAGCACTCTCAGTCTGCCAAGAGTGTGCAGCTGAATATTGAATTGTTTCACTTCCAATCATGAGGTTGGAAAAGTAGCGATTTTCAGTACTTTACTGAATGATGGTTTTTTTATGGCATTCCGAAGCCTATATTATCCTACTCTGCTGTGAATTTTACAATACACATAACTTTCAATAAATTTAACGGGAATGAAATGGATCTTTCTTAACCAAAAATAAGGCTGTGTGTCTCAATTGGTACTCTTTCACATTAGCAAGAACATTGGCAACTAGTAACACCAGCTATAATTGCTCAAAATGCTCCATCCCCTTATTTCAATTCCTATTCATAATTTCCCAGAAATGTATGCTAAAAATTAATGCTTTTCAAAATGAACTGCTAGTAGTGGACTCCCCAGAAACGTGGATTGGGGATCAATGGATCCTTTGCATCCACAGAAAGAACTTCTACTTTTACTTGTTGCCCTTCTTTACTTTCTCTTTGAAAAAATCTCTGCAGGCTTTTGCAAACATCATGCTTTAAAATAATTTGCAGGGTACTTGCTGTTAGAGATCGGGTTTCAATCAAGCATGTCCCACACACAGACTTGAAGGAGGAGACAGCCTCTGCTGTAACCTGATCTCACTTGCTGTGTGTGGGAGGGGCTGAATCCCGGTTTCCTGTTTCCTGTTCCCTTCTCTTTCCTCTTTCTGCTTGAATCTCCTACCAAGGAGGATGGCTCAGCTATGGCTGCCATGTTGATCATACTTCCATCCAGGTGGGCCACATTAAGGAAGCATGTGAATCACATCAGAACCAATTGCTTGCACGCATGGACCGTTTCTACTAAGGAACTGTGAGTTACAATAAAATTGTAAAGTCTTTTTTATGTTACTTTACATTAATGTGTGAAGTGTGTTTATTTTGTGTTTTAAACTGATTAAGCCTTGTGCAAGTTTATGGGAACGCTTCTACTCTGCTATATACTAATAAGAAGCTGCGTGGAGTTCTGGTACTACCACCCCAGAATTCCTACATTTGCATACATTTTAAAGGATAGAACTGTTGTTGTCTCTACGTCACCTGTAAGCTTTGTGTTAGCCATCAGCGGAACTGCTTAGGATTCATAAAATTTTCACAAATATTTCCGTAACTGCACAGTAAAATGTAAAGAAGTGAAAGCAGAAAATTATTTGAAAGTATTCAGCGGAATGGGACCAAGATTTTAATTAACACAAACAGAAAGCAATTTTCATACTTAAATCAATATAACTGGATTGTGATGATGAGTTCAGAGTCTTGCTTTTTCTTCTTATCTAACCGTGGATGTTCTTTGTTCCACTGGTGTTTGATCACCTGTTCATCTGTTATTAATATGTGAGCTAGGGTTATCCTCCCAAAGGCCATCAAGTTTGACAGTCACTGGTAGCCCAAGGGCAAGTTAGCACTGACTGAATATTTATTTTAGATGTTGCATCACCTTAATAATCAAATTAATTTGGATTTCAGATTGGTTTCTCAGCATGTGAAGGGTTAGAAACAAAAAGAAAAGTCTGAATTTGCTTTAACTTGGAGTTTGCTTGATGTTTTTTTTCTTTTTTCTGTCCAATATTATTTTTTTATTTTGACAGCACGGTAGGAAACTGACGGCTTTCCTTGAGCTTTGTCAAAGGCCAAGTAAATGTTGACTTCTGCAAATGTCAGATAACTTGCTGGCACATGTTGTATCTGGATTGTAGGGCCTAAACCCTTGCTTACAGCCATGCTTGGAATTCTGCTCTAGGGTAACTCTACTTGGCTGATTCCTCCTGACTTTTAAAGAGCTCGTTTTTCAACAGACTTACAAGAGATGCTGTTGAACAGAGGTAGGAAATCCTTTAGTAACCAGAACTGTGCTTCATTTTTTTGAGGGAACCAGAATCCCCAGTAGGCAGGGCAATACTAGGAAATAGGCAATGCAAAGTATATTGGTCTGCATCATGCCTGTGGGGTTTTCTGATTGAGGGGGACTATTTTGGAGGTTTTGTGTGATTCTAAAAATGCTAAGGTTACTTTCAGACTTAAAATCATGATGGTGATTTCTCTCCCACCCACCACCCACCCCCCAAAAAACCCATCTAGGAAACACCACTGCCAATGTTCAGGAATGGTGCCACAAAAATCTGCCAGTGTCTCTTGGAGAGGGGCCTCTGCGGTCCACCAAAAGGGGTTTTGAAGCTGGCAGGGAGCATCGGAAATCACTCCTCCTCCTCCTCTTCCTCCTCGCGGAACTGCCTACCACTTTGCTGGCAGGAAGGGGAACAAAGGAAGCCACAGATTGTGAGGAAAACTGCACCCCCACTCCCCATCCCAGCATGTCCCCAAGGGCCCCCTCCCTCCAGGGAGGAAGAGGGCTCACCCGTCGACCAGTGGCGCCCCCCAGCCAGCCCTACCTCACCAGCAGGCATCCAAGTTGCTCCCTCATCCTTCCCTTGCAGGGATATGCCCCTCCCATCTTCCCTTGCACCACGCAACCTACAGGTTTCTGGGAAGTGTACTCGGAAAGTGCGGTAGTGCTAAAGCAGCCACAACTTTTTCAAATTTCAGTCCCATGGGAGTAATGGCTCCTGGATTTTGGATGCATTCTGTAAGTTAGTCCATTTGAGGTACGTTGATTCAAAATTTGTTGCCCTATGATGTACCGTCTCACCCAATTTAAAGTTACAAACAAACAGACATGAGAGTTTTAGTAGCATATAGATATCAATAGAGTTCTCATATTTTTTGCAGTGTCTGTTTCCTGACCTGGTCTACCTCAAAGGGTTGGCACTGCAAAGTCTTATGGAGACTTTAAAGGAAATTTAAAAAGGTAAAGATTCCAGAAACGCTTAATGAATTATTGGACTTTATCTTTCCTGAAGAAAATGTACTGTAATTATGCTCCCTTCCCAGCAATCTTAATACAACTGAGATCCATGGGGGCAGGAGGAAAAGGCTTTAAAATCTCATTCATAGAAATCCTACTCCTAGGCCAAAGCTTTCCAAACTTTTCATGTTGGTGACATACTCTTACAGGAGGGCATCATTTCGCGACACACTCTTACAGCAGGGCACAAGGCAAGCACTAGGAACTGCGTGGAATCACAGCAGGTTTGGAGGCAGCCAGGCACAAGGCAGGCACTAGGACCTGCGCGGAATCCTGGCAGGGCAGGTTTGGAGGCAGCAGGGCACAAGGCAGGCACTAGGACCTGCGCGGAATCCTGGCAGGGCAGGTTTGGAGGCAGCAGGGCACAAGGCAGGCACTAGGACCTGCGCGGAATCACAGCAGGTTTGGAGGCAGCAAGGCACAAGGCAGGCACTGGGATCTGTGTGGAATCCTGGCAGGGCAGGTTTGGAGGCAGCAAGGCACAAGGCAGGCACTAGGACCTGCGTGGAATCCTGGCAGGGCAGGTTTGGAGGCAGCAAGGCACAAGGCAGGCACTAGGACCTGCGTGGAATCCTGGCAGGGCAGGTTTGGAGGCAGCAAGGCACAAGGCAGGCACTAGGACCTGCGTGGAATCCTGGCAGGGCAGGTTTGGAGGCAGCAAGGCACAAGGCAGGCACTAGGACCTGCGTGGAATCCTGGCAGGGCAGGTTTGGAGGCAGCAAGGCACAAGGCAGGCACTAGGACCTGCACGGAATCACAGCAGGTTTGGAGGCAGCAGGGCACAAGGCAGGCACTAGGACCTGCGCGGAATCCTGGCAGGGCAGGTTTGGAGGCAGCAAGGCACAAGGCAGGCACTAGGACCTGCACGGAATCCTGGCAGGGCTCGGAGGCAGCCAGGCACAAGGCAGGCACTAGGACCTGCACGGAATCACAGCAGGTTTGGAGGCAGCACGGCACAAGGCAGGCACTAGGACCTGCACGGAATCCTGGCAGGGCTCGGAGGCAGCAGCAGCCGTGACACACCCAGACACTGCAGCCGACACACTAACGTGTCCCAACACACAGTTTGGAAAGCTCTGTCCTAGGCATTGGTCTCTTTTGTTTCCCAGACAGCTCTGCATGTATCTATGTGTGACTTGCCACCCTGTGTGTGGCAATGCCAACTTGGCAGAGACATCTGATGGAAGTCACGGTGATGTTGTGTACATCATGGCACTGTCGCACAAATGACAGATTTGTGTCATTTGGGCAATGACAAAATGATACATGTGATGTCACTTGCCTCCTTGCCCCTCCCTTGGACAACCATGGGCATGGCATGCCACTTTGGAAACCAGAAGGATTTTTCATCTCATTCCGTTAAGTTAAATAATCTGTAGAGCAATAAAACTGGAGAACTTGCTGAAATGGAAACTGCGGCAGCAATTGCAACTAGTAGAAGTAATAATGGGTTTGGGTGTCTCTACCTTCCCCTCCCCCAGAAAAAAATATTCCCGGAAGCACCACTTGCAAGCTGAAAAATCAGTATCTGAATTACATATCTAGGATTACATACTGGAACATATTCATTCGAATGGAAACTATAAAGTTGGAAGCTAGGGGAGGGTGGGAGAAGAATTCTGCAAGGCCCTCTAAAAAGTTTGAAGGCTTCTGATCATTAACACCCAACAGTCAGTTAAATTGGCACTTAAAGCTAATTCAGTAGAGCAGGTTACTGTTTGGGTTTTTTTTCCTGGAGGACAATGTGCCAGGCACAGCATGGTTCTTGTAACAAACATTAATGTTTCATCTCTTCTAGTTCCCTTGCAGGTGGTGCCACACACAAACTTAAGGCACGCTCCTCTTATTGGCTTACATTTAAATTTCTGGTTGTTGTTTTTTTTACAAAGCCATTCAAGAAAAAGAAAAAGCACAAAATGGTTAATGTCCCAGCATGGGTAAAAAAAAAAGTGAATGGGAATTGGGAATTACAACGGCAAGAAAGTCAACCGCATTTGGATTGATTCAAAAATGGTTTTAATTATTTTCATTTCACCTAATTGTATTTCCCCATGACTGTGTATAGTGCTGTTAATACTAAAATAGCCGCAACCTGAAGTCATGAGGCTGCTAGAATAGAGCAACTGCATGCAGACCTCCTTGAAAAGAGGAATACAATGCTTAATCCTTTTCTTCTGCAAAGGACTTGTTGAACTATATTCATCACCCAGAGAATTCCCGTTTTTACATCCTGTTCTTCCTTCTATGAAGCCTAAGAACTATTCCATGCAGAAAATTCAAGGAATCAAACTCATTCAAATAAAAAAATTGGCATGGAAAGCAACTGAATTTCTCCATGTCCCTATGATTTCAGCAGGCGAGGATTGATTTGATCCAACCACACTTGTGTGAAAAAGTAGTAGAAAGGTATTCCTAATAAAATGTATGTTATTTTGATTTTGTTGTTGAGGTCTTCCCCAATTTTTTATCTTATCCTTACTAACCACACTAAGAAACAGATATACTAGGGATAATTCAGGGTTTATAATTATCTAGTTTATGGTCATAATCTGTGATTTTAGCTAGGGTTATTTTTATGACTGAGCATATTCAGTCACACAATCACACACAGGACAAAATCTTCAATTCTAAGTTACATCTTTCTCTGGTCTCCAGCTGAGGAGCTTAATGTGTTATCAAAAGGAAATTAGAGCCCTTAAAACTGATTTCTGCTCACTATTAACCTAGGAGACATTTCAATTCATTTCACACTTGCCCCTTTCAGCTGTCTTGGGACGCCTGACTTGAATATGGCTCGATGGATCCATCAGATATTACGAACTATTCCTTCCTAGATTGTGCCACTTCCAGCTTCAGTTGGGCAATGAATATTTCCCACTCATGAGAAGTTGGCATGTCTGGGCAAAAGAGTCCATCTATTGATCCTACTGGGAAATCTAGCCTTCAGGGATTAGCTACAGACCTATTCTTGGAAGAACTGCCACTTTGTAGTGGAAAAGATTCTTGAAGGAGATAATCCTTTTCTGATCCTTCTGGCATCTTCATGAAGTTCATATTGGTGCTGGCGGAATTAAGAAAAGGAGAATCATATGTTTCAGCTGCTACCACTACGGGTCCTGCAGTGGGTTGGGATGGAAAGAAAGCTCATGGCATCCTAGAACTCAAAAATTAAAAATAAGATAGTGCCACTTGTATAACTCATCCTAATTCTGAGCTGAAATGCCCTCTGCCCATCCTCAAGCCGGAGAAAAACTACTGTATACCAGTATGACATTTCTTATCCCTCTTGTTGAGCCTTAAAAAAAAAAGGTAAAGGTTCCCCCCACACATTTGTGCAGTCGTGTCCGACTCTAGGGGCCGGTGCTCATCTCCGTTTGTTAGCCGAAGAGCCAGCGCTGTCCGAAGATGCTTCCGCGGTCATGTGGCCGGCATGACGCGCGTGGAACGCTGTTACCATCCCACAGAAGTGGTACCTATTAATCTACTTGCATTTGCATGCTTTCGAATTGCTAGGTTGGCAAGAGCTGGAGCTAGTGCGGGAGCTCACTCCACATGCAGGGCTAGGGATTCGAACCTCCGAACTTGCAATCTTCCGATCGACAAGCCTGGCATCTTACCCGCTGAGCCACCACGCCCCTTGTTGAGCCTTATCTTGCCTCTATTGCCTCTGTTCCCAGTCACTCCAGTCACCTGTCTTCTCACCAAGGTTACCACAGCTAATACATTTTACATGCTTTGAGACTGTCCTTGAATGGTGTGGAATAAGGGCAAAATTGCTACTTTGACAACGGTACAACTAAACATGACTTAGACTTGCCTCAGGCATAAACTGGGGACAAGATGAAAGCAATATAACTATTGATGTGACCCAGGTATGTTTGTGCCATAACTAGGTGAAAGTAGGGAAATGTCCTTAGTTATGCCTCCTGGGAGAAAGGGGAACTTGACTTCAAGCTCGGCCATCAAGAACATGTTCATGGCTTGCTGTCAGGATTGTGCGATAACTAACACTCGTAAATACAGTAAATTCTTTTTCCTGCAGCTGATTGCCTAATATTTGGTCTACAGCAAAATTAGCTTGAGATTAGTTTCAGAGGTAGGAATAAAAGATAAGTGTGGGGGAGATAATAAATTAACTTTTGCAAAATTAATTTCACAAAGCCTTTCTTTTTCTTTGTCACCCCCCGCAAAAGCAGTCTTTTCATAATTATCTCAAGAAACCTGCTAGTATGAATGTCTTTAATTGTTTTTAAATAAAGCAGACAATGCTGTATTTAATTAGAAGGAAGGCTTCCTGCTTTGAAGGTCCTTTAATTCCATGAAAATTACAGCATGCTGCTGCCACTAAATGTTTGTTTTTAGAACTGCTCATTTTCAATAGAAACTTCCAAAAGGGAAAAAAAAAGGAAAATTACGGTATGTGAGAAGATTGGACCTGGTCAAGCAATGAGTACCTGCAGACTTGCTCTGAAAAGCTGTAATACAAATAACCACATGAAGTGAAATGGCTTGGAACAGCAGTTGTGTAGATTGGCCTAACATGGAGCATGTGTGCAGCGAGGGACTGAGATTGCAAAAGTAATGAAAACGCTCTGCACATTTCTGAGAGCATTTGGAGAGGGGATATCTTGCTTAAGATCTTTTTCTAAAAATAAATGTTTTTAATGGTTTGGAAAGACAGAAAATTCACCACTGTAATAATAATGGCAGATAAGGTAAGGAAATAGAACAAGGGAGAAAATCCTTTGTAGATCAACATGTTAAAAAATAAATAAAGAGTGCATCATATTAAAAATGAGAAGCCCCCATTCCTTTAGGGGTGATCAGAGAGGACCTGCTTTAAGGGCTGATCTTAGGCTTTGGAAATCTTCCCCAAGCCAATATGGGGGCGATCTGTTGCAACTTCATTCATTAGTTTGGGAGTATGGTTTGGAAAAATGGAGCTTCATTCTCATGGGGAGGATCCCCTCATTGCATTTTAAAAAAAAATAAACCTCACCCCAACATTGCTGTATGTTAGTCTCTTCTTTTCATTAGTTAAGAATCAACCACTAATTGTAACACATCCCTGATATGTCTGGTGGAAAAGATTGTGGACCAATCCCTTTTTATGATCTTCTGAGTACAAGTCTTCTAGAAGTACTGTCTACAGAGTTCATGCATATTCCATAGGACGGCACAAGCCCTAGAAACCCAGCTCTCTTGAGAATGAGGATGACTTGTCCTGACCATCAAAAGGAAGGGATATCGTGATATTTTTCTTTTAAAGGACCATCCTGACCCTACCCTGGCCAGCAACCTCAGTCCCCTCAGTAAAATCATTAATCCAGCATCTGCCATTACCTAGCTCCACCAATGCCTTTGTTAACTGGAAACTAAATAGAGAAATAGATAGACCTATATCTTGATCCAAGACCTATATCTTGATATTCTGGAGGTGACGGACTTGGCCGTGGGGGAGCTGGGGATGGTGACGGCCGACAGGAAGCTCTGGCGTGGGCTGGTCCGTGAAGTCACGAAGAGTCGGAAGCGACTGAACGAATAAACAACAAAAATATCTTGATCCATCAAAGCAATTCTTAACTTATGGGTAGATATAATCATGCAAAAGGCACATAGGTTTCTTCCAGCATTTAAGCAATGAATTCTTGACATTTTATTACGAAGAATTAAATCTAGTAATAGCTCAGGAAAAGATCAACCTCACAAATTATGATATGTGTGAAAATTAACATCATATAAAAGTGCAAGCATTGCTAATTAATTGAAGATATAGATTACTTCTACTTCAGTTGAGTTGGAAAACTGCCAGTTTAGTATATTGTACAATTGCCTTATTACATTTCACTGATCAATTAAAATTATTTATGATCAAAAGCTTTCAGGTAGAAGTAAATTGTATTAAAATAAAATTCTCACTCACATTCTACAAAGCAACCTTTCCACATTGTATCTATACAGGTGTGGGCTTACTTTCATCATAAAAAACAAATCTTTAAAACGAGACCTCCGTGGAGGAGAACTGACAGCAGAATCTGATTAATAAGAGCAGGATCAATAGATTAAGAAATTTAAAATTAAATTACAAGCCTTATGGTTTCTGAAGATTCAGTGGTGAGAAAATAAGATGCTTTTTTGTTTTGTTTTAAGGCTTCTTCCTTTCAGAATTTATAACTATTACTAGAAATCAACATTTAGGATAATATCTGGGATGCTAGAGTGCTTTTTTTGATAAGTAACACAGGCTGCACAGTATATATTAATCTAATATCACTTCAGAATAATCTAATATAAAGAGATAGGAAGATAGCCTAAATTCATGTTGGAGTCTAAGTAAAGGAGACAGCCTCAAAAAAAATTGTATCACATCAGCCTGTGTATTCAATAGTAAGTGCTCTAATTGCTCCTGCATGTGTAAATTAACACCACCCCTACATAGATACATGGCTTGAGGGAATCCCAAATCATGCAGAAGTATAAAGACGTATTATTTACTAAAAAGTTTCCATGTCCTCTTTCCAACCCCCCTCCCTGCTGGCCACCGGCAAACAAACTGAAAAGCAGTGAAGCAATTCTCCCGTTGAACTGCATTAAATCAGCAATATATTACCCATTAAAATACAATCAAAACACATAAAAGCATTTCCAGAGCTGTGCCCATGGTTGGTGCCAATTGCGTCTGCTTTCAAAAGAGGTGTCAAGACATTTCTTGTTAGCTTAGCTTTTAAATGGTAGGGGCACCAACTCCTGGATTGAGCAGATGCACATCTAAAAATATATACACTTGTCCCAAAGCCACTTTTTTAGAATTAACTTCAGTTAGTGGACCTCTGGGTTCTAGTAAAAGATGAAGTAAATCTTGCTTTCTCTGCCTGCCCTGGGCTAAAACAACTCCACTTCTTCCCTGAAATAACTATGTATATTACAGTAGATACCAAAATCGGATAAATCAACATTCACAAGTGAATACTGATACTCTCAGATTAATTTGGCCCTGTTTGCACCCAGGTCTATGTTTTGCACATGGAGAAAATTAAAGCGAAACACACAGGCCCAAACACAACTATTTTTTACGAACAAACTGGCTTCAGCTGGTAGATGTGGAAGGTCCAGGGGAATTTCCTGCGGCAACTGCTGAAGGCCAAGAGCAGTGAATAGAACTCATCCCCCCCAGTGTTCCTCTGTGCCATCTGGCAATCTGTAAGCAAGCACAGCTCCAACACCATAAGTAGAAGCCTCAGTGCTCAGCAGTGGAGAGGCTGATTTCATCATAATGCATAAGCACATTATCAGAAGACAGTAATTCCTTAATTTTCTGGAAAGCATCCCCACGCTGTTGAGTCCAGCAGCACTGAGCTCCTTTGCCCAGTAATCGGAAAAGTGGTTCAACCAAAGTTGCCTTTTGGGGGAGGAGGATACAGTAAAAATTGAGGGGTCCTAGGAAAGTTTGAAGTTCCTGATTTGTTTCTGAAGTAGGTGTTATCACACTTCCTGTATTTTATCCTGGGTTGAGTGGATATCCAAAAGATAAATGTAGAAGCCTAAGAGTGTGGCATTAGAAGTTCTGATTTCACTGTTTTGACCAAATCTGGTATTTATTTAATAAAACTTTCCTAAAATCTAGCAGTAAGTTCCCCCACCATTGATCCCATAATCAGAACATCAGCAAAATATGGCACAACACCCAAGATTCCAGAAACGTGAGTCTCCATGAAGTGCTGGAATATTCCAGGGGCCACAGAGATTCCAAACGGGAGACACTTAACTCAGAATGCCTTGTATTTCTTTGTTTTACTTTGTTTTTCTCCTTTTAGATGTTGCTGGTAATTGACCGAATAAATATTATTGATTGAGAATGCCCTGAGATACAGTAGGTGATAGTTTGGACATCTGCTGTAGCATCATCAACAACCAGTCGCTGGTACACTTGGGCTAGATCAAGTTTTGCAAAGACTTTCTCCACCGCAAGAACAGGCAAGGAGCTAATTGACCAGAGGCATTGACTATGGATACTAAGTGTCTTATTTATGGTGCACTTATCATCTCTGCATACCCTTTATTAGATTTTAATACTGACACAATGGATATAGCCTACTGTCTCTCTGTATCTGATTCAAGAACTCCTTGCTTGATTAGATTTTCAAGTGCTTCTTTTTTTCCATGTACGGCAAAAGGCAGGTTTCTGGCTTTCATGCAAATTGATGCAACAGATGTATCCAAATGGAATACTAATGTCTTCCCTTTGTAGACTCTTAGTTCCTCAGAAAACACTTTTGGAAATATGTTAATTACTTCTGCTACCTGTCAGCCTTACCAGGTAGACCAGACAGGAAACACAACCAGATAAGCTAATTCTACTTTATTGTAAAGCTACAGTAACAGAATCTTGCAAGTCTGAAAGTACAAATCTCCCGCCATCATATTTACAGCCTGAGAACTTAGGGAGGGTCCCTTCTGAGCCTCTTGCTCTACCCACTATTCAGCTGTGGGCTATGGTCTCTCTTACCTAACCATTCCCTTGGCAGAATCTCTTTGCCCCGTTTCTCAAGGTCATTCCCACATACCAATACAATATCTAACCAACAGTAATGGTGTCCACCCCTTGGATATGATTTCTATTGGTAAGAACCAGTTCCTTCCTAAAATGTTTTTGAGTTCCCTTTCTGTAAAAGTGATTGGAAGCTTCTCCTGAAAAGATCCATACTGCATGTACACATTGCAACTTCCAGCAAGATCAGCCTTCTTTCTTTGTAGTCACAGAGAAAACATCATGGCTCCTGTGAAAATATGCAACAGAAAGTGTTCTTCTCTTAGTCTGTTGAGGTAAACCAGGTCAGAAAATAGACACTAGAACTACTGGAACTCTATTGTACAATAACAGAAACTTGAACCTGACAGAGTTTCCCTCTGCTCCATGTTATATGAAAAAGTATCGTGGTGAGGTTATATTTTATTTCTTTCCCACCCCTTCTTCCTTCTCAAGGCTAAACTGATGTTTTGTTAACCATTCTTGCATTCCTTCATCAAGGTTAGCTCTATACTCTTCTACACTTGTTGATAGTCTAGACTCAGAGTCAACAGCTCCCATTCTGACCCTCAATTAACATTGTTACAAACATTCTGAATATGATACAACTGCTGACCTTCATTATCATGTGAACAATCACATTCATGTAAAACTAAGTGATGTGAATCCTTAGTAAAATCTTTGGTTTCACACTAAAGGACCTTGAATGACATACTTGTTTGATGTGTTTGTTACACAATCTGTATTCCACTCCTTGAATCTTAACACAGAGCGCTGGTGTAGTTTGCCACATCCTAAACATGGATAGGTATGCCTGGGCTATCTGTAGACATTGTGGAGAGTGCATTTTCTGTATTTGGCTTATCTTGTTGTCCCCAGTTTTCAGTCTTCTAGGTATGTATGGTATTTACATTACTTGTTTTCTTGATTTCTGTGACATATTGTAATACAGCTTCCCTGGCTCAGGCCCTTTCTGGAGCCACAACAAATGTCTGTGGCTCAGACAAGAGCCTCTTTTTTTGAGTGCTTCATCACAAACTCCACACACAAGGCAATCAGCTCTCTTCTAAAAAGTCCCCAAAATGGCAATGTTGAGATAAATTAGGTGGCTCTGTGATATAAGCAACAATGCCTTCCTTGGCTTCTTGAACCTGCATATGAAATTTAAATATCCATACAATGACTGATAGTGGTAGCGAGAAATTATCTTTCACAAATTTCAGAAATTCTTCAAATTGTTTATGAAGAGCATGAGTACAAACATTATTGAAAATGTCTGGGGTCCACAGACATTCAAAAGGATAGCTGGTTTTTGTTCAGAGCTACATGTTTTGCTTGCCTCAAGAAAAAAATGAAGGCCTTCCTGCATAGAAATCCTAGAAAATAGCCTAACTCTTCAATCAGGCTCTTCAGTGACTGGTAATTAAAAAATTAATAGCCAAAATCTCCAGTTGGAGATTATGTGTGACTTCTTATCAAAGCACTTGAATATCCAACCACCTCCCTTTTGATCTTTAGCTCCCAGTAAATCCCATCCTCATTGCTAATGATGGTTGTGTTGTAGCAGGAAGAACTAAAACAAGATATGGAGGCTAAAAACACAATAAAATGTTCCAAAAGTCATTGAAAACTTGACTTTGCTCCCAGGCCTGGGGATAGAGTGGTTTTCAAGCCCTTGTCCATTTTGGGGGGAGGGGGGGCTCTTCTAAAACCACATGAGCTGCAGTGCACCAAAAGTGTGCATTACTAACATTCAGTGCCTGCTACTGTAGATGATAGAACATGTACAAGTGAATACCAATAGCCTCATTTAGATGATTTCCCTTTTTTTAGAAAAGGTGTTAGCATATTGCTTAGATTCTGGACATAAAAATTTGCTTGGATTGAAAGTATTCACCCATGATTATCTAAGTACTCCAAATTTGGGACAGTGGCTTTATGTATTATATATACATTAAACAAACTGAATTTTAGCATAAGATCTGAATCACTTTCCATTGTCCTTATGCACCCCTCTCCATTTTGGCACTGTTCTTTATTTTGGCAAACTTTTTGCGCTTTAAGAAACACGTCTTTTTGAGTAAGTGGTTCCTTTGGTGCTTTGGTACATCCATGTTGCCATGGAAACTGCAGAGTGTAGGTAACCACTGATGCCCTTCCTGAGCCCCTTAAAAGGAAGATGCACTAAATGCACTGCGCACTAAGCAGAGACAGCTGTCCATATCTCTGGGAGCAGTGAGTACAATCCAGGACACTTGTATTTTGTAATGGCAAGGAGGCAATGTTAGCATACAGCTAACATATTTCCATGGAAACTACCAGATTCTTTTGTCTTTGAGCAGGCCCATATCTTTGTTTCTCAGAGGGAGTTCTACAGGCTGTAAAGTAATTTTGGAAATCAAAATACAGTAGAAGCCCTCCACTGTGCCATTTGCTTACATATAGTAGCCTTCAAACCTCTCCCACAGAAGTAACGTTTCATCACATTCACCTGAGCAATCCTGGAAACAAAATCATGGTCTTAACACATTGGTCCTCTCTTGATTTCCCAGAAATACATTAAGAACAATCTATGCATTGTCATTTGTGTACAGGATACACCTGTTTCACCAATTTGCTCTGGTCAGCATCTCTTAAATCTCCTCCATCAGGAGTTTCTAAAGCTTCCTAGGTGAATAACCTGAAAAATCACACGTTTTCTGAGATGGGCTTTTACATCACATATTATTTATTTTATTTATTTATTTATTTATTTATTTATTTATTTATTCAATTTATTCCCCGCCCATCTCCCATACAAGGGACTCTGGGCGGGTTACAATAATCAAGGTTAAAAATGATACAATAAAAAGTCTAAAAAATGCAATATAAATAGATAAAATACAAGATGGGGGACGTAGGGAACGTAGCATAGATAGTGTTGCTACGGGGCTAGCCAACCCCAGGAGGCACTACCGCCTCTGTTGTCCCAGGCAAGGTGGCAGAGCCAGGTCTTGAGGGCCTTCCGAAAGGTCAGGAGGGAGGGGGCCAGTCTCACCTCCGGGGGCAAGATATTCCATAGGGCGGGCGCTATCTCAGAGAAGGCACGCCTCCTGGACCCCGCTAGATGGAATTCTCTTGTTGAGGGGGTCCGAAGCATGCCCTCTCTGCATGCACGGGGGGGGGGGCGACGTTATCGGGACAAGTATGAGTATGGTGCCTTGAGCTCCTGGATGTTCTCAGATAGACTGTTTGATAATGATCCCTATTACCTCCTTTGCCAAGTCTTGCCAAGTCTTGACAAACATCTGATCAAGAGCAACTGGGAAAGGGGGAAAGAGGTGGACATTCTTGGGATTATTGGGTGGCAAGCATTCTGCGATGGGGAGGTAAAGGGTGTTTTACTCCAGAAAAGAAACAAAAGAAACAAACAAAAAGTAGTTTCCGCTAATTCTGAAGATCCCCTTTGCTCCTTTTTTTCTTTCTGGAAAATAATATTGATGAGGACTTGGCAAGACTTGGCAAAGGAGGTAATAGGGATTATTATCAAACAGTCTATCGGATAACATCCAGGAGCTCAAGGCAGCATACTTACTATTCCCTCCTATTTTCCCCCACAGCCACCCCATGAGGTAGGTTGAGCTGAGAGAGGTCAATGAGCCCAGATAATATTACCTGGTATTCTTGCTTTTAATAAGTCGTGTCAGTGATATTATTACTTTGGCTTGTTATAGTCACCATGCCACAAGGTAACTATAATGGTTTCTAATATATAGAATAAGTGATAATATATACATCTCTGCAACTTTAGCCTCAGTTTTCTAACTGTAGCTTTTCTTTTTTTTACATTGTGTTAATGTAATCTGATAAAAGATTCTCCAGTTATATGATAGGAATTGTTCATTGTTCCATGCTTGAATCTATAGTCTTTGTATGTAATAGAACAGGGCTTTCCAACGTTTTTCCTGTGGCGACACACCAACCGGCGTTGGTGTGTCGCCGCGGGAAAACCCGGAAGCGCTGATGATGATCAGCGCTTCCGGGTTGTGTGGCGACACACCAGACTGTGTGTGGCGACACACTTTTGTGTCGCGACACACAGTTTGGAAAGCTCTGTAATAGAACGTTAGACTTTGACATGGAGCAAAATGAGTCGAAATCTCCCTCCCTCCCTCCCTCCTTCTCCCCCACCCCCCAGATTAGAATGGGTTAGATCTCTTCCAACAAGAGGTAGGAGGGCCATATTTCATATTCCCCCATGTTTAAAAACCAAAACAAGACTACCTGCAACTAGAAAATTCATAAAAGGAAGGGTTGGCTAGAATGATTTCTTATTATTACATTACATTTATATTCTGCCTTTCTTCTGGGAGCTCAGAGTGACGTCCCACAACAACTCTATGAGCTAAATTGGGCTGGGATTATTGATGGGCCGAATAAGCTCTAGGGTTGAATGAGGACTCAAACCTGAATCCTCTGGGCCCCAATTCAACACTTTAGCCACAATAACTCAAGTCATGCCCATTATTTCTAAACTCATGCTACTAAGCAGTGGCAACCATCAACCCAATAAGACCAGATCAGAGACAAATATCCATCTTTATCTAAACTATAAATACTGATTTGTATTCAACTGTTTCTTTTCAAATCAACTTAGGTCTTCATTTTAGGTGTAAGAATAATCAGGAGAGACACTCTTTGGACAGCCATGGGTACTGTTTGCCTGTCCCATTAGGTCAGATAGGGTGGGCATGCTGCAGGTCCCCTTCCTTAAATGCTATCATCTGGTGGTCCTGCAGAGGTATGCCTTCTCTTTAGCCACCCCAGCCCTTTGGAATAGCCCCCCATGTGAGATTCAATGGGTCCCTACCTTTTAGCCATCTGGAAAGCTGTAAAGACCTGGCTCTTACCCCAAGGATTGGGCTAGGGTGGAGATTGAATCAGGAGGGTCTGGTTGGTCTGGCTGGTGGGAAGGTTTATTATTATTATTATTATTATTATTATTATTATTATTATTATTATTTCTCCTGGTTGTTGTGAGCTACCTAGGATCACTCTATAAGATAGGCAGCCATATAAGTTCTTTAAATAAATAAGTGGATGGGAGACCCCAAGGGAATCCTAGGGCTGTGGGTTAGACTGGGACAACAACCCCCCCCCCCAAAAAAAAAAACGTTCTGGAAGAATCCAGTGATAAAGAATTGCAAAGAAAGCCATCGGTGCCAAAGAATCTTTACCTTATATGATAAGCTCAGTCAAAATGAGCAATGCTTATGTTGTAATATGTTATATCACTATGCCACCTCATTGTTTGAAGGTCATGTTGGTGTTTTAAATCACCCAAGGAAGGTATATATTGGAAAGCAATTTTAAAATATAATCTCCCACTTTATCTTGAAATTAGCATGAAATTATTTATGCTATTTATGCTACTTACTGCATGCGTTTCTACCCCCACCATAATTGAAATGACTCTTGGTGGCTTACATAGAATATAGACAGAAACAATTTAAAACATCTATGGTAATATCAAAACCCTTACAAGAGCAATAAAAACAACAATGAACAAAAAAGAGGACAAAAAATAGTGAGAACACCCAATGTGCTGCCATACTTCATAACATAAAGGCAGGAAGGCTTCTTGAATTTCTATCTCAAATTCCTTAAATTATATAGCAAGTAAAGCATTTATTTCAACATCTGTAAGTGTTTCTGACTGAAACTTATGGAAGCTCATTCTCATCTTTGGCAGTCTCTCCCAATATGTAATCATCTTCTCATAAAAAGGGAAAGAAAGACAGGTGTCTCATATTTAATATCTGAATTCTTTATTGACATTTGTTCCAATTACGCTTTTCTCCGATAGAATAAATCAGTTTTCAGTGCCTGACACTTTCTCCCGGTGGAGGTACTACTTTACAAATCTTCATCAAGCCACTTCTTAACCTTCTTTTCAATAAGTTAATTACGGCTTGCTTTTTCAGCTCTTGGTTCATTCTCTTATTGCCCAACGTCTTTATGTATCTTGTTAAAACCATGGAACCGTTCCCATTCAGTTTCGTCTTCTTAAAAGTAGAAGAGGCAAAGAACAAGAGAGACAAATGTAGCAAACCACAGAGTGAGAAAGGAAAAAGTAGTACAGGAAAAACTGCCTGTGTGAATTATGGCTCGGTGTTAAAAAAATCTCCTAAAAACGCTCTGTCTTAACTAAACCATTTAGAGTTGTTGAATACATTGTCAAACATCTCTAGAACAATGGTATCATGGTGTTTATGTTTGAATGATTCTCTGAGACAGCATCTTTCTCTCTTTTTATTAAAACATCAGCTCGGCTAGTATCAACTTTTTTTTTATTGTTTGCTTGGTGAAAAATAAGTTAGAATGTTGTAGCATTCACCTAATCAAATCTCTAACACATTTCTACACCAAAGCTCACAAAAATGTTTACCAGGTTTATATAGACCACACAAGAGGGAAATGAACTGTCATTTTTGACAGCTGAAATGCCTTCTGTATTCATTTCTTTAATATTTGTTTTCATAAACGAATTAGTTGCTTAGTAATTCAGATCTCCTGTCTGACAGATAGTTGAAGGTGGATAATCTGAGATAATGCTATCTCCTTTCCCAAAATTTACAATATACTTGTGTAAACCATTTTTATTAACACATACATTCTTGAAATAGATTAATGTTGGTCAAATCATACTCCCAAACTGTGAGATCTCTGTGCATTGTTTTCTTTCCATTTTTATTTTACAACAATCCTCTAGATAATGCTATCTAAGAAACTTACAGTAAATTAACGTCTTTGACATTCTACATTTTATGATCATTCCTAGCTCTGGATTCATTGAGTCCATACTACTAGATGCCAGACAAAGGAATCAAGTTAATTGTTAGTCTCTCACTTGAAGCTTTTCCTGTATTATATGATATTGGCTTATTTGATCAAATGCTATTTTCCTTGATTATATGAATCACAAATATTCTCATCCAAAATGGATGGTGTTTCCTCTGTCATAGCAGGCTTAGCTCACTATGAGTTCCCAGTTTTATGATTTTCAAAGGGAGCCTTATTCCAGTTTCTTTGTTCATGGTATAGATGGGAAGTTCAGCTTTTAACCTAATAGTAGCAAGAAGGGAGAGTTAAGGAGAAACAGGAAATTGTGGTTTGTTAGAGAAGCCAGAAGAGAACATTAGGCCCTGTATCAATTTTTCAGGCATCGACATTGAGAAACTGCCCCATTTACATAGGGAACAACCAGAATCATATAGAAGATGATGGCAGTGGAAACAAGAATTCAGTCAGCATGCAGACAGTATACAGATCCAACTGTGGCTGGCAAAAAGGATAATGAAGATAAATGTATTTTACTGTCTCTGGTGGAGGAGAGGGGCCAGGTATTCAGGATGGTATTGTCAGGGACCCTGAAACATTATAGCAGCTAGCGTAAGTGTTTGCTGCATAGTGTGACCTCAGAAAAAGACAGCAGAAAAATACCAGTTTTTCAGATGATTCCAAGAGGAAGGGATAGATAGATCTCAGCATTGAAGTCTCTGTCCTCATTTAGCTCTTAAGACATAAAGGATTCCCCAGTTAAGGGAATTTGTGTGACTCATGGGACTTGGGCTTGAGGAACAAACTAGGCAGAGTGGTAGATCTTACCCTGGCAAAACATCCATCAAATTGTCATAGCAATGGTATAGTCTAATACAGAATAAACATTATATAAAGAGTGATTCATATGGAGAAGATTTACTGGCTCAGTAAAGAAAACTCTTTGGAAGCGTCTTCGGACAACGCTGGCTCTTCGGCTAACAAACAGAGATGAGCACCGGCCCCTAAAGTCGGACACAACTGCACAAATGTGCGGGGGGAAACTTTACCTTACTTTTTAAAGAAAACTCTAAAGTGAATAGGAACTGGATAGGTCATTTGCAAACAAGTGATTCAGCACATGTGCTGGAGAAGGCTGCATGAAGGGCAGAAGTATAAAGTCCAGTTTATGGGCAAGAATGAAGGGATGTGAGAAAAAAAAGAGAATAATCTCAGCCGCCAGTGTTGCAGTAGGCCAGAGTCTGCCCTCTGGAACAACATTTCCCCTGCAGATCCACGCAGTTCCAACATTGCTGTCTTTCAAGAGAGCACAAAATGCCTGGCTATTTCCACAGGCACTGGACCAAAGTGTTATATGAGCCCATTATTGAGTCAGAGATGTTTGTTATTAATCATTGTGGTGTTTTCCCCTGCCACTGCTGTCTCTATTTTTGTTTTAAACTAGACAACCCGTGACCTGTTGGGTCATCATTTCAGAGATATTTCCTGACCAGATTCCTCAATGCCTTCAACAATGGCAGAGCTTCTAATGCACTGCCTTCACTGGAAAAGTTCTTAAAAATTCAGGGAGATATTCAGAGTGGATCTGCCTTGAAAATAGCCCATGTCATTCATACTGAACTGTATAGCACAGTCAAACATCAGAAGTTGACCACAGGAAATGCTTCCGGTGGGAATGGCGGACTGAACGGCTGTGCCCGCTGGTTCAGCAGGCAGAACTGACAACGTGGTAACTTTTTTCAGGCTCAGGCAGGTTTTCCTGAAGCCCATAAACGTTCTCTGGATCAAGGAGAATACCTGGAATCATCCCATCTGTCCTCCGGACAGCTGCTTGCAGCCAGAAGATCGCAAACAGCATTTCGCATTCGACTGGTAAGAGCCAGCTGGGAGGAGGGGACTTCATCACTTTCCAAGCTGCGCTGTAGCCTTAAAGGGACACTAAGACCGGCCACCCCATTTCTAAATCACCAATTTGTATTTTATTTTAAGTATATGTACCCCAAGAGAGGCTTTCTACAGCGAGGAGAAGCTGGTTCTCTTGGTGCTTAACATTATTTTTGGGATTACTTTTTTTTTAAAAAAAAATTCTTTTAAGTTTTGGATTTCATTTTCCTTCCAAAGGAAATTCCAAAGATTGAGAGTAAACAATTGTCTTCCCGTTATTATTTTTGTATTAAATTTGAAGATATTAGCATTTTCCTACATGTTGAATCAGCTGATTTGAACCTTCAGCTTTCTCTTTTCACTTTCCCTTGAGAACTGTCTGCTATCTCACTCTCACTTTATGTAAACACACTTTGGAACTCTTCCATATCTTCGACTTTCGCTGGTTAAGCACCTAGAGGGCACCATAATCTACTGCGTGAGACATGGAGGATTTCAAACAGATTCTTTCTGACTTTCACCAGGATTTTAAACAGATTTCTTCTGACTTTTATCAGGCTTTTATGCAAGATATCCAGGACATTGTGGAAAATGTGAGATCTAAAATGTGCCATCAGGTTGGGAATGTGGTGGATGAAATTGAAGAATTTAAGAGTGATAGAAAGGTTATATTTAAGACTGAGATTGGGATTTTTATTGAGATGCTGGATGAAGATTGGATAATGGAGTTGGAAAATCTAAGGGAGACAGTGATCTGCAAGCCATAAGTAAAATCCATCTCCTGGTGGAATGCCATGAAAAGAACCTGGAATCTTTGAGGGGGGCAGTTGGGCTGTTTGATTCTTTCAAGAGGAAAACTCTGTGCACATTGTGGGGATATGTAACTGCTCTGGTTTATTTTGAAGTGGGATAAGGGTTGAAGAATGTTCATCTGGTTTGCTTTAAGGATTTGATTGATGCTATTTACCTTTAAAGATTTGGATTTACTGTTTTGAATTGGCTTTGTTTTTTGGGATTTTTAAGATTGGGATTATTAAAACTGTTGTACATAATAGCATAATAGCAGACAACTTATGTGCTTTTTAATTTGATTCTTATTATAGTAGACAGAAATGTATAAAATAGTGGTAGGAAGGGAATAATTAAGTATGTTTTATCTTTTGGAGTGGAGAAAGATGTTTAGGAGGTGTGAGGATCACGATCTTATGGCCCAAACTCAGTAATTACCAACACATGGGATATGTGAAATTCTTTATTGGACCAGCATCATGCCACGTTAAAGCTGTGAATGGGGTCCCTTCCCCCCCCTGATCTTTCTTTAAGCCCTCGGCTCCCTTCTCATTCCGCCCATTCTCCCAGGCTTCTTTTGTTATTCAATTTCTTTTTTGCGCCCTCTGTTCTCTTCCGGTCTCTGTGCCTGCGTGCGCTGGTGCTCTCGTGTCCTCTGGACCGGATGTGGTGATGGCTGTCTGTTCTCCCCAGCTTCCCATCGTCTTCTTTCCGCTCCCCGTTCTCCATCGTCTTCTTTCCGCTCCCCGTTCTCCCTTATTCTATCCTGTGTAAGGGTGGAGTATCCAGTCTATTGCTTCTGGATTCTCCATCCTTGCAGGAGGTTTATATGAACTTTTTTTTCTTTATTTTATTATAAGGGGGAGGAGTAACTGTACTTAGTGATTTTTATTATGTGTTAAAGTGGAATGACTTATAGAAATAATGTGGTGTTTTGGTTTAATATAGAGTAAGAGATTGATTATTGAAATTTTTGTATATCCTTGCTGTTAAAAGTCGGAAGCCACATCTTTTTGTAAATTTGAAAAAATTTTCTCTTGTGTTTCCACACTTTTTAAGTTTTTTTTTCTTTCTTTGTAGTTTTTTGTTTTTTGTTTTTGTAGGTTTTATTCTTCTCTTTGAAACTTAATAAAATTTACTATTAAAAAAAAGGAAATGTTTTATGACATTTTGTATTATGTCATAAAATGTTTTATGATAATTTTTATGTGATAAAATGTTTTATAAAATTTGCCAAATTTCTATTCCACGGGAGTCATGGGTCCCGGATTTTGGACACATTCTTGTCAGGCCCAGACCAAGAACGACTCCAAGTCAGTGTATTCCAACTCTAGTTCTTTATTGTTCTCACCTTATAGACAGAATCTTGCCAGACTAAAGCTACTCTAACTAACCTAAGGGTAAATAACCTAGGAGAGGCCCTAGGGCAGAGCTACCTTGAACCTCTTAACTTTCCCAGCAACAGAGTCCAGGCTGCGAATCCTCTTATCTGCCTGGAATGCATTCCCTCCCTGGGAACCAGCGACAGTGCCAGAATCCACCACATCAGCCCCTCCTTCAGGAACACATTCCATCACAATTCTGTAAGTTAGCCCATTTGAGGTTCCTTGGTTCGAAAATTGTTGGCCTATGACGCATTGTTTTACCCAGGTAAAGGTTACCAACAAACAGACATGAGAGTTTCATTGTGGTATTTTCCCCTGCCACTGCTGTCTCTATTTTTGTTTTAAATAATGTATATGGTTTAAATTTATTTATTTAAATTAAATTAAAATGCATTTTATTAAATTTATTTAAATGGTTTAACCCTTATAAAGTGCCCAAAGTATGGACAGCTATAGCTATAGATATATGATGATAGATGATAGATGATAGATAGATAGATAGATAGATAGATAGATAGAGATTCAATGAATAGCATTCATGAGATTACAGATGAAGAAAATATCTTTGTAAATTTAGCAGATTTACAGCCTCACAAGGATAACCCAGAAAAAAGACCCTATTTACAAAAGTTTATTAGGACAAATACTGTAACTCTAAAGTTCCATGTAAATTGTGGAGCCACTTGTAATATTCTACCTATGGCTCTATTGAGTAGCAACATCAGAATGAAAAATGTCAAGAAGTGCTGTTAATGCATCACAAAACAACTCTGCGGCCAGTTGAATAAGGGAAAAATCCATGCAAAAAGACACTGCACCACTTGGAATTTATAGTAATTGACAGGGCAGACACAAATTTATTGCTGTGCAGCTGGGAGCCATCCTCCTGATTACAGAGGAGCAAGAACAATCATTAGATTCCCTGTCCAATATCTTGTCAAAATATGGAGATGTAATTAGGAGTTAGAAATACACCAACAATTGCAACCAACAGATTGCTAAGCATGAGAATTTCCTAGTTCTGCTAGGTCTTTTCAAGAAAGAATTGCCAAACCTGCAGAGGGAAAAAGACATTATCACAACAGTAGAAGCAAGCACTGCCTCAAGCCCTCTTCAAGAGTTTTGGGGTTCAGCTCATATGGAAGCAAGCACACGCAGAGGAAGGCTCCCTGTTGAAAATGGCTATGCTTGAATACATGGACAGCAATCTTTTCAGTGGCATCCTCAGTATGACTTGGGGAGGGGAGGAATTGCCCACTGCTCCTCCTAAGTGGAAGTCAACATGGGAATGTGTTTGTAGCTTGAATCATGTCAACTGGATTTCTATTTTCTCAGTGGAAACGTTTCGCTCCTTATCCAAGGAGCTTCTTCAGTCTGAGCAAAGTTGGTAAGGGAATCCTAAATATGTTTCTAGGTAGCTGTGTGACCTTACACCTGGGGTCATGGTTATATTGAGATGTTATTTTAAGTCCTTTTATTATCTAAAGGAGGATCGTTAAGATCACCATGCTGCTGTTGAGCTTGTGAAATGGTCTTAATCTTCCTAGGCACAGGAGACAATGCGGGGAGGAAGATGGGGGAGAGGTTGTGCCTGAGGCCCCCACCTCTATTCAAGGAAGGATTTTCCAAGTTGGCATAAATGGATTCCTTGACCCAAGGAATGACTTATGCCAACTTGGAAAATCCTTCCTTGAATAGAGGTGGGGGCCTCAGGCACAATCTTTCTCCCATCTTTCTCCCCGCATTGTCTTCTGTGCCTAGGAAGATTAAGACCATTTCACAAGCTCAACAGCAGCATGGTGATCTTAACGATCCTCCTTTAGATAATAAAAGGACTTAAAATAACATCTCAATATAACCATGACCCCAGGTGTAAGGTCACACAGCTACCTAGAAACATATTTAGGATTCCCTTACCAACTTTGCTCAGACTGAAGAAGCTCCTTGGATAAGGAGCGAAACGTTTCCACTGAGAAAATAGAAATCCAGTTGACATGATTCAAGCTACAGACAATTCCACCTGGATGACTGAGAACCTTCATAGACATGGGAATGTGTTGTGTTGAATTCAACATGGGAACAGGGTTGAATCATCACTTAGTAGTAAAAGGGAAACTATCAAGAAAAAAAAGAATTTGCAATCATTCAAAATTAATTAAGGCACTCAGCAAAAAAAAAAAAACACCCTACTCACTGCCAGTAATGGAAGATATACTTCCTGATTTGTTTATGACAGTGTGATGTCAAGTATGGATTTTTGTATATGTAGGTGAATGTTAATTATAATGTAGTATTATCATAGAAAAGGGGATGATAAGGATAAAACATAGATGAAAAGGACAGAAGGCAAGGTCTGTCAAATGTTTTTTTAACCTTGAAAGGACTATGGCAAGGTCTGTACGAGTTGACAGCCCTTGTAGAGGCCAAAGGATATCAAGAGTCCAGCACTTTATTGAGATGATGAATTAGGCATGCAAAGTTTATATACACTGCCTAACATTTATGAACCACTCAGATTGCTAACATACTGTATAACTGTGTAGCTTGGGAATGAGTACAAACCCAAGGGAAGACATGAAGATTTATGTAAAAACTCATCTATTAAGTCCCAACATGGAAGTATTACTATCCAGCAGAAGAACTAATATTACAGAGCACTGCTTTTGGGGGAAAAAAAAGTCTTGGAGGAATACTGAAGCAGAGCCAACAGCCAATGACTTTTGCTAGTAGAGCAATGACTCAAGTCAAAAGATGAAATGCACAGATGTAAAAGAAATTACTAGTGATTTGGAGTGGAACAAACTGTTGGAGACTATAACGAAGAAACTCTTGCTCAGTGCACCTAAGAGATTTCAATGCATGATGCTGAGACTTCTGTTTTGTGATGTGAATATAAAGTTCTACACAGGTAAGTGGCGGGTTATTAAATAAACTTACCATCTGGATATCGATGCAGATTGGTCTGTAGAACAGGAGGTAGACTCCATTACTATGATTCAAGAACTCCACACTTCCTAAGGCAGTCTCACAGCAACCTAAAAGAGTACAAGAATGGTACTGTCCTCTAAGCAATTAAAATATCTGAAAAAAATGGCTAAAGCACCAGATGTAGGTTCCAGCAAAAATTGCTCCGTAGTACTAGAAGAGGAATGAATTATTAAACAAGATGAAATTCTGTTCAAGGGAGACAGAATAATGATCCCAAAAGCTCTGAGGTGAGACATCATGATCTTCATGTCTCAAGCCAGAAATATAATCATGCCTAAAATGAGAGTGAAACTGCATCTTCTGACCAGGTATGAATGCCCACCCAAGAATTCACATGGAGTTGTGTGCAGTGTTTAAGAATACAGTGACAAATAGCAAAAGGAACACTTAACGCTTATTTCTCCTGATTCTCAGAGAAGGTAAGAACCACGTGGTTTAGTTTTTAGGGGCAAGTTAAACTAGCAATTCGAAAGCATGCAAATGCAAGTAGATGAATAGGTACCACTTCGGTGGGTAGGTAACAGCGTTCCGTGTACGTCATGCTGGCCACATGACCCTGGAAACGTCTTCGGACAATGCTGGCTCTTCGGCTAACAAATGGAGATGAGCACCAGTCCCTAGAGTCGGACACGACTGCACAAATGTGCGGGGGGAACCTTTACCTTTACCTTTTTACCTTGATGGTGTACAGGTTAGTACTATGATCAGAAAGCATAAGAAAGAATAGAAAGAAAGAAAGACATGGCCTAAGATAATGACCCACAATCTACTTTTGGAGAAGAATTAAGATACTTTTGTATTGAATGGGAATTCCAATATGTGACTTCATCTTATGAATAACCCAAAAAACGATTGGAAAACAGAATCAGTTATCAAGATAACCAAGAGACTTTTGTTGAAGCAACTATTACTACAAAGAACGTTTACTTGAATAATCACTAAACATGGATCTGTCATATGGACGGACAGCCCAAGGTTTGATGGGCTAGAGAACTAAGAGACTGCTGCCCATGAAAAACCATTTGCTATAATACCAAGGAATAGGGGATCGTATATAGAACTGTTGAAAAAGCTTCAGTCCCAAGAAGCTTTTCAATATAACAAGATTCTAGTGATCTTATGTGCTTATATGCTATCAAGTTGTTTTTGATTCCTAGTGCCCACATACAGTAGATAGATTTTCTCCATGACAATCTGTCCTTAACTGGGTCTTTCAGGTCTCCCAATGGTGCACTCATTGCCACTGTAACTGAGTCCATCCACCTTGCTGCTGGTCATCCTCTTCTTCTCTTTCCTTCCACCTTCCCCAGCATTAGAGCCTTGTCCAGAGAGCTGGGTCTTTGCATAATGGGTCCAAAGTAGGATAATTTGAGCCTGGTCACTTGTGCCTTGAGTGAGAACTCTGGGTTGAGATCTTATGTACAGGGGGAAAGTCGGGGCACTACACCAAAGGTGGGCACACTGCAGGCTACGTGTGGCCTCCAGCACATCAAAATTATGTGATTACATTTTAATGACAAAGTAGCCAAATTTCAGCAGCACGATTTCTTGTTCAAAAATAAAGACAGGAAAGGAGCAAGCACTGCCTCTATTCCCATCCCCCAAATTGTCCTTTCTGTCCCTGTTTTGCCAATTGTTTAAGATTTTAAGGGGGTGTTATGAATGCCATGCTCCTTGCCAAACTCTGTCATATATACAGAGAAGTACATCCCATCCCTCCCTCTGTTCTGAGGATAAAAATGGGTTCTATTAAAAACAAGGCAGAAGTTGATGGACCAAGGCTGCAAAAAGATAAATACCCATGGATTTCAATTTTGATGTTTATTTCTTTGTGCTCTGTAGGCTTCCTAATTTCTCTATGCAAATTTAGTTAATTGCATTTCAGCCTTTTATACATATTTCAGATTGTGCATGGTGAGTTTCTCTATAGCCCCTTTTCTGATTTGGAATTACACTGGTCAATGGCTTTGTTGCATGGATTGTAGTGGGTGTTCTAAGCAGACTTTTTCATGCTGAATTCAAAAATCGGGTGTTTTTTTTCCCTATCAGTCTTTTCTTGTGACCCAATCTTCATTATTCTATTCCATTAATGACATTATGGTACTATATTTTAATGATACTAGCATCTTTGTAACAAAAGGTAAAGGTTCCCCCAAACAGTCCTGTCCGACTCTAGGGGCCGGTGTTCATCTCCGTTTGTTAGCCGAAGAGCCAGTGCTGTCCGAAGACGCTTCCACGGTCATGTGGCCGCATGACACACGCGGAACGCTGTTACCATCCCAGTGAAGTGGTACCTATTCATCTACCTGCATTTGCATGCTTTCGAATTGCTAGGTTGGCAAGAGCTGGGGCGAGTGCGGGAGCTCACTCCGTCATCCAGGGCTAGGGATTCGAACCTCCGAACATGCGACCTTCCGATCGACAAGCCTGGCGTCTTAACCGCTGATCCCCCACGCCCCCGCTTTGTAACTATCATTGAGCAAAATCTAGTTATTATTGTTCTCTAGCATAAACAACCTCAAGAGAAAGGTAGAAGGCATGACAGCTAGCACAGAAAAGCCCACTGTGCAGGTTGAGTCACGTTTGGACATGTCTAGACACAAGCCCAGTCTCTGCCTGAAGAGCAATTCCTTGTCAGACTAGTGTCAGAGCTCACTGTGTAATCAGTTTAACTATATATTTTCTGTATTCAAGTTAAATATTAGATCGATTGTAATAATGTTGTACTTAAGTAGATACTGTTATTATGACACAGAAGTGTGTAAATCATCCTGATACTTTCTGCTGTGGTGAGTTGACATTTAAATCTCCAATACCAAAGCTTCCTGAAAATGTGACATTCAGTGACAATGAATTTGATGGTGATGATGGTGGTGATGCCTATGCACCATCCGGACCCAATATTTCTTTCAAGATAGCCGCTCTTCACATGAGGATTTGGTGCAAGAGTGGACAATCATAGGCATGTGCAGGAAACTCAGATTATGTCAGAATGGTGACATGCATGATGATCTCATGAAGCAAACTCATCCTTATGTACTTATATCCCAACTTTTGACGCAAGTACCTAAGTCACCATTTTTGCATCATGAGGCATGTTTCATCACTTCGTGCCTGTGACACATTGTGGGGAGGCTGGAAAAGAAATAGAAGGGAGAGTAAGCAGTAATAAAGAGACAGAAGGTGAGTCTGTTGGCAACTTATCTCCTAAATGGCAGCTCAACCGAGATGATAAGAAACCTAGGAAGATGTACTGTATTTCAGATCATTTATAGGGATTCCACCTTAATGGAATCTCTCTATAAGTGAGCTTGGGAAATTCCTCTTACATTTTCCAAGATTCTCTATTTACCTCCAGAGTAGCATTCAAGATAACTTACTGAAATCTGTATTGTTCTTGTTTCCTGGATCTTGCCCAACTGCATGGGGCTGAACAGCAACCTTGCCTACACCACCACACCCTACCCAGTTGCTTATGTGGACAATACTTGATGGATACGTGAGCACAAATTAGTCTCCTGAACTTTTGTGATGATGTCACTAGAATGGGTAGAGACACATCTTTTCAGCCCATTTTCTTAGGCATTGCAACAATGGGAATGGCAGCAGGAGGATTCTGGAAGGCAAACCACTCCTATACCCACCCTTAACTCCTTCCATCCTGAACTCCTCAAATTGTTATTTGGGGACCTATATTTGGGCCACTTGTAGGAGTTTGGGCAGAGTTAGGGTGCAGTTGAGGATAGTTTGCCCTCCAGGATTTTATCATAACTACTCCTACTCTGAAATTGAAACCCTGGCTGAGCCTGTAGAGTAGAAGGCTAGACCAGGTCTCAAGCTTCCTTTCCTAGAAGCCCTCTGGTCTTCACACCTTTGTCCTGCCTTTTGCTGCCATCTATTTCCCACAGTGTACCTCACTTGGAGTCCGCTCCCTTAACTCTGGTATATGAGAGAGATAGGAAATTCATGCCCTGTACTGCCTTTCTGGTAATTAAAAGATAAACATTGAAAAATAATGAAATAATATTATAGCACCATCTCCTGGTCATTTGTTGAGGCATTGGCTAGAAGTGCTAAACCTCCACTTCCTTGGGAGATAGACCAATCTCATAAGAGATGAGCAAAACCAAATTTTATTTTTTAAGGAGAATATATAAATTGTAATAACTATTTTTTTTGCTTTGAATATTTAAATGGCAACATTCCTTGTGGAAGGAAGTAAATACAGAGTTGTGCAAATCGCAAGAAAACAGCACTTTCCAAAGAAATTATATCCCCACCCCCTTCAATTTAATGCTCCAGGTAAGCTAGATGATGATGCTGATTTGCTACAAATAAAAACAGAGAACTTGCTGCAAAACGATTAGAGTAGGATTTCAAATTACACTGGGGAGCAAAAAAATTGTGTGTGTGTCACACAAACAAAAACTAGTTAATTGTATATTGTACAGAATTTCTGTAACAGGCAGGATTTTTGAGTGACACGCAACTTTACTTTGATAATAGCCTACATTTATAAGTTAATTAAAAGCACAAAAGTGTTACCTAAAAAGAAGCAGTGTTTGATTTTTCTGCTGAATTTCACCTGAAACATCTTTCCTAAGCATCCAGCAGTAGTCAGCCAGCATACTAAAACTCCACTTGGCTTCGTACCATTTTTCCATGTTTGAAAGGTCCTGGTGAAATTGTTCTCCGACAATTGCTTGTCACTGACTACACCAAGGTTGTCAGGGAAAAAGTCCAAGTGGGAGTCCAAGAAATGAACTGTCAATGATATGTTACATCCCATAGCTTGGTACGACTTCAGGAGATCACTCACTATTTTGCAATCATTTCTTGCTTTATGATTTCCTCAAAAGGGTTTGCAGATGCTTTTGAATGACTGCATGCAGCTTTTTCAACTTCACTTAACTCTTCATCAAATTTGTCATCTTTTATCTATTCTCCTATCTGTGGACTTTAAAATATCTTCCTTAATTTTAGCATCACTAATCCTGGGAAATTTATTCCTCAAGTATATGAACCCAGTTCCTGTTTTATCCATTGCTTCAATTAAGTTTTTCATAAATCTAAATTTGATGTGCAAAGGAGGAGGGAAACCATTTTCAGAGTTAACAAGTAGATTGTTTACCATATTCTTTTTTTCCTGGAACAAGTGAGATACATTTTGGCCATTCTTTCTGAATGTAATGGTTTTTTCTTTTCTTACTATTACACTAACACAAAACAACAACAGTACGTTGTATATCCAAGTTGCAGGCTGAGCAGAAGTGCAATGCCCTTCAGTTCGTCACAGATATTCCATTTATAATTTTTCATACTGGATCTTTTCCAAAAGTAATTTCATGTTCTCATATGACTCTTTCATGTTAGCAGCATGGGCTAACGGTACAGATGGTAATTTCTGTACCGTTTCCATTATGAAGAACAGCTGGGGGAGGCATGGCAAGCTAAACACATCTCCAACAGAGACAGAGATGACAACCACAGCAAAGAATGAAGAACTGGTGAGTAGACCAGTTCTTCAGAACCTCTCCAGATAAGGAGAGGATGGGAGATCACCTACATGTGCTCTGGACCGCTGCTTCTTGAAAGGAGACTGTAGGACAGCGGTCTCCCGCAGGTCTGAGAGCCAGGAGATGAAGGGATCAGCCATCACTGCTAGCCTCACTTTCTAATCGCTTTTGAAGATTGCTTGTTCAACTATTCTAAGGCTATTAGAGATCTTCCGAATGACAAGTTTGAAAAGCCACCCAGTGAATTTACCTTTCTTCTGGAACAAAAGAAATATTAACTATAAGTTTAAGAATTGAAAGAAATGGAAAGAAATGGCAAAAATCTAAATAGGATTTTAATAATAACCTAAGATTTTAATAATAATCTAAATCTAAATAAGATTTTGATCTAAGGAAGTTATAAATGAATTAAGGGTCCAGACAACTTTGGAACATGGAAAGTTTTACTGTAACATTTTGGAAATAATTAAATAAAATAAACAGCATTTTGTGGAATCATAATATTTTGTCAATCTTGAGTCAGAAATTGGAGACTTACAATTTCAGAAATTAGACACTAGAGGGGACTAAAGATTCCAAGCAGGAAAAAAAAGTGTATATGTCTTTGGATTTCAGTTAGTGTGGGGATTTACAAAATGACCCAAAATGCTATAACATTAGAAATACTTCAGGAGATTTTCAAAGAATGGGGCCAGATATTAGTAGTTGCAATATCAGAAATGTCAGCAATGATGTCTGTTTCTATGGATAGACTATGTCCAAAAGATATTAAATCTGATGCAGAAATATTACAATAAGAAATACTGGATAATATAAAAAAGTGTGGATTACAAGATAGAGAAGGCAGTTACAGTGGAATTACAAATGACAAGCCAAGAGAATGACCCTGACAAGGACTTTTTACTGGATATACAAATGAAGCTGGTTAAAGCTTTGAAAATCAAAGTGGAAATGCAAATGCCAATGCTAAACCATGACCTGGATAATGACTTTTTACTGGATTTACAAAAGAGGTTTGTCAAAGCCTCAAATAAGCCTCTGCAATGGGAAAAATCTAAATTGAAGAAGAACCAAATTCTACGACATGATTGTAGTAAAAGGAAGGGATATAGAGTTGGTTTGTTTGATCAAGGTTAAAATAAGGCATGTGTTTATAAAACTCAGGTAACCCTTTCTGCTGACACCAGGACTGAAAAGTTGATGATTTATGGATTTGCATATCGATAAGGGATGGTTATGGGATATTTGTTTGTAACCTTATAGGGGGTGAAGAGTTATCAAATTTGTTTTTACTTGTTGTGATGAAGATTGGAAGTTGCTTCTTTACATATTTTCTTTCTTTTTCTTTACCTTACTTTCTTCTGTTTCTTTTTCTTTCTTTGCACTTTTTATTCTATTTCTTTTTCTGAGTTTAGTTTGTATTTGCTTTTACTACTGTAATTAAAATCTTTAATAAAAATTATGGGGGGAAAAAGGACAACTTGCAGGCTAACTTTCAAGGAGTCAATGAATAAGCACCACTTTTTTTACATTGTGTTCATGGACAAGAACCTCCATAACTGGCTTCCGGGTGCTGAAGACGCCGGTGCGCTGAACCGAGCGCTCCTGGCTCGGCTCCGCTGTTTGCCTGCTTGCAGCGGTTTTTAAAGAAATAAAACTGCTGAAATCTCCCCTTTGAAGAAAAGGGGATCAGAAGATAAACCACAAGGGTCGCCGGAACCGTCGCTCTTTCCCAATTCCCGTTTTTCCACCACAGGAAAAAGGAAATTGAAGCGACGAAAGCGACTGGAAGGACCATCGTTATTGCTCTGCAGGAAACAGCGAAATCTTTTCAGATAAGTAGCACCTAAATTCAGCACTTTTAGTCACTGTTTTATATTTGTGTTTATTTTAATTTTACATATTATCTGCTAAGATCCTTCTATGGACATGATCGATGCTGCTGGTGCTTGTGTAACTTTCTTGCTAAAGAAGACTTGAGAAATGGTGGGAGCTTAAAGAATAATGACTTTACTTGGAAGTGAAATGGAGTGACATTGACGATTGACGAATGGCTTATTTACTGAAGTGGGACTAATCTATTTTCCTCTCTGGATTTTGAATTCAAATGGGTTAACGGTCTGCCTTTTATCTTATTTTTTATTTTCTGCTTTTCATCTTGAGATGGTATTTTTTTTTCTTTTTTTTTCTGTAATGCGTTTGGAAATTATTTGGATTATAATGGGTATTTTTGGAATATTTTTGTTTTGAACAGTTTTGGGAATTTCCTTTTATATGGGATTTTAGTGGACTTTCTTGTTGCTTTTTGTCTTGGAGAGTGAAGACATTTGGAGTTGGGGCTTTTTCCTCCCCCCCCCCCTTCTCTCTTTTTTTTTCTTTTCTTCTCTCTCCTCTTTGGGACTTGTGATTATAAGCTTGCCTGAGAACTGGATTGTTATTACATTTTCAAGGATATTTTGACTACAGCTAAAGGACTTACCCGTTGTACTCTTATCTTTTATTTTTTTTCATGTGAGAATTGTTGATTTTACCAAAGTACATTTTGCCCTTTTTTTTATGCAACATCTATTAAGAAAAAGCAGTATTATTTTTATTATTTTAATTTTTTATTGTATCTGGATTTTTTTCCCCTCTCTTCCCCCTTTTTTCCTTTTGAATCTTTAATAATTTTTTATCCCTCTTCTTCCCTTTTTCTTTTTTTTTATTGTTTATAGTGGTTTTCTTTTGTCTTTTGTTATTTTTCTTTTCTCTTTACAGGAATATTATATACAACCTGGTTACTGCGGTTGCAAGAGTGAAGAGGGATAGAGATAAGGAAATGGAGTCCATGGCTGCACCTTCAGAAGTACCAACATCAGATATAGAAAAAATATTGGATGCGATTACAGCACTGAATCAAAAAATAGATGATTCAACTACTGCCTTGGAGGAAAAGATGGATATTTTAACTGTTACCTTGGAGAAAAAGATGGATGACTTAATTACTTCTTTAGATATAAAAATAGACAAAAAAAATGGACAATATTCTAGATCAACAAGTAGAAGAGAAAATGGAAGTGATGAAGGAAGACTCAAAAAAAGAATTTAGAAATGAAATACAGATTGTCAAAGAAATTGCAAATATTTTTCCAGGGGATTTTAAAGAGACACAAGGCCAGGTTAAGAAATTGGAGATTAAATCAGATTTTATTACTATGGAATATAATTTAGATGCTATTGTATTAGCAGAAATGAGAGAAGAAGAATTTATTTTGAGTCTGAGAGGAGCCCTGGAAAAATTAGATGAGAATATGAGAAAATATATAGTTGATACTTTAGTTCAATATTTAGAGATAGAAGAAGAAGACATGGACTCTGAGATAGATAAAATTTTCAGAGTTGACTCACGTTACGTTAGAGATAAGAAATTGTCAAGATATTTTGTGAGAAAAGTTACAAAAGAGCAAAATCTGAAGAAATATTATAGTGAGAGATCCAAAACAGTAGGGTTGGGCATAACTTAAAAGAATTAAACCAGAATTTTTTCTTTTTTGCTTGGAATCTGGGTTGTATAAATAGAAAAATTCTTTTCTTTTTATTTCTATATGCATAGTATAATAGTATGGTTGGGTATAAATTAAAAGACTTAAACTAGAATTTTTTCTTTTTATCTGGAATTTGGGATGCACAAATAGAAAAAAATTGTTCTCTTTACTTACATATGTATAGTTTTGGAAAAATTAAAGTGTACCAACAATACAGGAATTGATGTTGAAACTACTAGAAATGGCAGAAAATGACAAATTGATTTGCCTACTAAAAGAAACATTTAATTATTATTCTTTAATGAGTGGAAATTTTTTATGGACTATTTGCAAAAAGCAGGAGGAGTAAAGCTAAATATGGGGTTTTGATGATTAGATTATAGATAAATAGTATATAATAGACAAGGAAAAATATATGAATGTTATATGAATAGCCAGCATGTTAAAACAAACTATCTTCTTTATTCTTATGACCATAGACGGATCGGAGGTTATCTAATTTCTATGTATGTCTTTTTCTTTATTTTTTTTTCTTTTTCTTTACTGCACTTTTCCTTTTCTTTTCTTTTAATTTGTATTTCTTTTTCCGACTCATCTTTAACTTTTAGCTTTGTATATTTAAAAACCTAATAAAACTTATGTAAAAAAAAAAAAGAACCTCCATAACCAAACAAACATCTTTAGAAAACACTAGTCCATCTTCTTGGAAGAAGTATTCATTAAATGCATCATGGCATCCACCACAAACAAACAAACACACTTTAGTAACACGGCAGAGAAAAGTCAAGCCCTTTAATCTCAAAAAGTTCAGACTGCTTCTTAGATCACAAACAAGATCATTCAGATCATTTTGGGTCAACAAATGTGGCTCAAATGTTTGTCCACTCAAATGACTGTCCACTCTTGTACCAAATCCTCATGTGAAAGAATAATGCCTGCAAGATGTGTTGGACTTCAACTCCCATTAACCTACATGCAGTACTTCTGGAGGCCTCTGTCAGCCCTTTGAGGTAGTCCAGCCAAGAAACCAATACCATGAGCACTAACACTACCTTTATTGTAAGGTTATAGTAACAGAATCTTGCAAGTCTGAAAGCACGTCTCCCCCCCCCCTTTGCCTTTACTTTCCAGGGAACTAGGGAGGGTCCCTTCTGAGACGCTTTCCACGCCCCCATTCCTTCTGTGAGCTGACATGTCTCTTATCTGACCGTTGCCCCGGCTGTGGCTCCTCCACCCCCTGTCTCTCAAGGATATTCCCACAGACCATTACAGGCTCCCAGTTAGAGAAGGCTGGTAATGATCTATATCATTGAATTTCTATGTGTGTGGTCAACAGAGGAGAGATTGCAGAAGCCAGAGGCATTGTTCAAAAACTATGATTTTTTTTGCCCACTTTCCCTGGAGTTAATTCCAATGTATTTGATGAGATTTGTTTCCAAGTAGCTATTCATAGGATTAAGCTGCATGATGTATAGCAGCAGGGCTTTTCACAGCTCCTTGTTTGCAGTTAGTCCTGTTCTACAATTAGCAGCAAATGGTATGAAGCAATTATTTTCATCATCTTTTCTGAACTTAGAATTTGGATTTTTTTAAGTGTATGTTTTTAATGGTATTTTTGGTATAAAATGCTTAGTTTAAGCTTTCCATCTGATACTCACACGGGTTTGTGCAATGCTTCAAATGAAAAGTTGACAATTATTTAACAGTTTGGAACTGTCACGTTAACATCAATTGAATTGTCACAAATCCTTCACCACAGATACACTCCAATTTAAAACACATAGAGTAGATGCAAGACTGAATACAAATGTTATACTGCCTTTTTTCATCAAGTTTTTTCCTTCTTTCCTATTATTATCAGAACTATTTTCCTGCTTCCATTAAAAAAATAATAATATATGCCACCATGAAAACTCACAGGATGGCGTTGGGCCAACTGCTTTGCATCCAACCTAGTCACAGGGTTGCTCTTATTATAGTAAGATGGAGACCCTCCATCTAGTCCATGTTGATCTGTTGGAGGAAAGGCAGGGCATAAATCTAACCGAACAAACAAATAAATGAACAATACAGCCTTGAGGTCACAAGTTGAAGTCTTGCTGTGGTTTTGAGTTGTAACTTGAGTGCACAGAATTTAAGGGCGTGGTGGCTCAGCGGGTAAGACGCCAGGCTTGTCGATCGGAAGATCACAAGTTTGGAGGTTCGAATCCCTAGCCCCATGTGACTTAGTGAGCTCCCGCACTCGCCCCAGCTCTTGCCAACCTAGCAATTCGAAAGCATGCAAATGCAAGTAGATGAATAGGTACCACTTCGGTGGGATGGTAACAGCGTTTCACGTGCGTCATGCGGCCACATGACTGCGGAAGCGTCTTCGGACAACGCTGGCTCTTCGGCCAACAAACGGAAATGAGCACCAGCCCCTAGAGTCGGACACGACTGCACAAATGTGCGGGGGGGGGAACCTTTACCTTTACCTATGGCTGCAGCAGTAGAAAATCAGCGTTGCCTTGTCTTGTCTTTCTTTGAATTCATTTTTAAAAAGCCTGATCTGCCAATCTGGGAAGCAGAAGTGGTGGGAACACAAAGCATGCAAAGTTAATGACTAGACCAGAGCTTTCCAAACTTTTCATGTTGGTGACACACTTTTTAGACATGCATCATTTTGCGACACACTCTTACAGCAGGGCACAAGGCAGGCACTAGGACCTGTGTGGATTCACAGCAGGTTTGGAGGCAGCAAGGCACAAGGCAGGCACTAGGACCTGCATGGAATCCTGGCAGGGCTTGGAGGCAGCAGCAGCCGCGACACACCCAGACACTGCAGCCGACACACTAACGTGTCCTGACACACAGTTTGGAAAGCTCTGGACTAGACAAAGGAAGTGACATGAGCTGCCAGTCAAAAGATACAGCCAAAGCACAACTGGATGCATACTGTAAGACAGCAGGAATTCCAGAGAAAGCAGAGCCTCATTTAGTTCTAAAAGTATCCCTGGTGGGAGGATCATTGGGTCTCCTGCTGAGTAGTAAGGTGTTGGAAACCTGTTTTCAAGTGACCTGGCCAATTCATTTCTAAAGCAACAGCAGATGGCACTAGACAGATGGCTTGGTTTTGATAAAGCTTCTCCAGAGAAGGAAGGTGGCACTTCACTATATTATCTTGACAGTAATTCTGGACTTCAGGAATAAAAGTCTGAGCCCATGTGATATTTAAGCATCTCTCAGAGAGGTGTGGCTGAAGTCTTCTTCTTGCTTTCTTTTATGCTTACAGTTTCTATAGAATTAGCATTTCAATCATTTCTATCGATAGGCTACGCCAGCCTTCCCAATCCTCTTGGTCTCCAAATGTATTGAACTATAGCTCTGGATGATAGAACTAAACCCACTGGAAAGCACCAGATAGAGAAAGGCTAGTTTCCACTGCTGGAAAAGTTGGTCATGTGAAGCAGTTTGAGCAGCATTCTTTCTTCTGAACCATCGTTTGCATCTCTTGATGTAGAACAGTGACACCGATGCAACAAGAATGCTGGCTGGGGATGATGGGTTTGAGGTCTGGAGGTAACAGCCTAGAAAAGATGCTGTCGCATTTAAGCCTTAGCTGCACTTGGCCAGCATCACCAATCATGCTGATCCTTTCCTTCAATTCTTGACCTCAGTGATTGGGTGGACAGAATATGCTAAACCCAAACCAAACAAACTGCATTAATGCACAGCCGTATTGAAACATACATTTTCATTACAATAACCTTCAATCCATCAGGCGGATGCTACTGGAGCCCATATGAGATGTTAAGGGAATACATCTCTATGACAGAAGCATCTGGGATACTTTCCCCAGGCAACGGTGAAGCCACTACAAGATTATTTTATTTTGATTTAATTTTTTTTCTTCCCTTTAAGATATGTCTCTACAACTCATGCAGCTAAATCTCCCCTATCCTTCAAGTGCTTGGGAGAGATAAACTGCATCACATCAGGAGAGATAAAAGCCAGTGGCATCTCCTTTTCTCTCTGCAAAACTCCAGAAGGGAAGTTCCTTCAGCTTTACTAACAACTGTCTGGAGGGCACCTTCAGGGTTCCCAACCAGGGGAGCCTGATTTCTTTATATCTCTTGAATGAAACATTTTGTCTGGCTTTTGCAACAAGAGAGGAGGGAGGGGGAGGGGGAGGAGGGCACAGCAATCACATACATAAATGCCTCAAAACCATATTAAAATAGAGAACTTCAATAAAATGATAAACCACCTCCATGCTTATTCTAGTACAGAGTCTTAGGAGCATAAAGGTGAGTTACTCTAGTAAGAAAAAGGCTCTGTTATTTTATAAATGGTTCCTACCTCTTCCCTTATCATTTTGAAACTTGTCTCTTTTCTTCTTTCTTGTTTTGCTCATAATGGCCTAAAGAGAGCCCCATATACCCTAGGTTTTTGTTGGAAAAATGCTGGCTTATAGGGAAAGAGGCGCAGAGTAAACAGACACAGAGTGGAGCTTTTCAAAGCTTAAAATCTTTACTATAGATAAAGCAGAGTTGTATATACAGGTACAGCATTGCAAAAGTAAAAATAGCTTACAAGCAGAATACACATAATCCACATGCGTCGCTTCCACTGCACAGACATGAAAGAGCACATACCTAGGAAAACAACTCTCTCAGAACCAGGCATAGCTACACACTTCTCAGTCCTCAGGAGCAGAACACATGGAGATGGCTAAAAGACGGGCAGAAGTCAAGAAGCAAAGGACACCATTTTGCATGGGTAGAAATACACTTTTTTACCAACTTGATTGGCTGAAACTTAGGTGTGAAAAACACCAAGCACAACGCATAGAACATAGCACATACTATAATCTGTCAATGGGTGGCAGTGTTGCATCTAAGCAAGCATGTGATCTCCCCCTTCCCGTTCTCCCAGGGCAGGCTCTTCCCACGAAGCATCGGGGGAAAATGTTCCCATGCGAACGTTTTGGGACTAGACGTAAACAATGCATCACATGGTACCTTTACTGGCCACCTGCACCTTCATATCTATGGAAGATATGGGCAAAGCCATTCAAAGCTATGAGAAAGCTTTGTTCCATGCAGAAAGCGATTTGCTATTTCACATGAGAAATCTGACAGTTTTCTGCATACCTCCATTCTGGTAGACCAAAATGGCTGTTAGATGATACAGTATGGGGTACTCATCCTGATGTCCTTTATATATTTTGGATCAATCCCAAAGCATTGACCATGATGATTTGGACTGATGGGAATTGAAATCCAAATATCTAGAGGTTATTGGGACTACCTACCCCGATACAGTGCTACTGGCTTAAGATAAAGTGGTGCAGGTAGAAGTGGGGATAAAGCAATCAAAATCCTGCAGAATCCTGGGTTTCTGGTCATATATCCACCTGGGTATTTATAAAAAAAAGTCATCTTCAGACCTATAGTTCTTGAAATGGTAGAGTCCCAGAGGACTATATCATCTGACATTTATGAAAGTATGAATTCCTTCCAGGCGTGGAAGAACAGCTTCTTTGTCCATTTGAAAGACTCCTTGGGAAGGTACCGTAGTTTCTATGACACTGGTGGCTCTCGTTACAAGTTGCTTTGGATCCTCTGTGAGAGCCATGTTGCACAGGACTCAGTGTTAGAATGGAATCTAAACTTGCTCCGTTTCTAGTGACTTGTTGTTTATTCGTTCAGTCGCTTCCGACTCTTCATGACTTCATGGACCAGCCCATTCCAGAGCTTCCTGTCGGCCGTCGCCATCCCCAGCTCCCCCAAGGTCAAGTCTGTCACCTCCAGAATATCATCCATCCATCTTGCCCTTGGTCGGCCCCTCTTCCTTTTGCCTTCCACTTTCCCTAGCATCAGCATCTTCATGCTCTTTCTAGGACACACTAGACCAGTGTTTCTCAACCTTGGCAACTTTAAGCTGTGTGGACTTCAACTCCCAGAATTCTGGGAGTTGAAGTCCACACAGCTTAAAGTTGCTAAGGTTGAGAAACACTGCACTAGAGCGTAAAGAAATGTTGGGAATGGGCTAAAGTATTATGTGCTTATTTGAGGATACAGCAACTCTTAGGATGGGTTTGTAACACAGAGCATCCCCTAAAAGGGCATTCCTTATTGAACTGCTAGTAGCATTAGAGCAGGGCTTTCCAAACTTTTGCCATTGGCGACACACCAACGGCCGGCCCACAAAAACCCGGAAGCGCCGGCGGCGGCACTTCTGGGCTGCCGCTGCTCCTTCGAAAGGGCAGGCTCCGGGGACCCTGAAAATGCCCTCGGTTCCGGCAGGGAGGTGAAAATCGCATGCGCACGCTGCTGGGCTGCTTCCCTGCTGCACAGCTGATCGGCGTGTGGGGGGGGCCGGGGTGGAAATTCTCCGCACTGATCAGCTGTGCGCCAGGAAGCCCGGCAGTGTGCACGCACATTTTTCGTCTCCCTGCCAGAACCAAGGGCATTTTCATCAGCACTTTCAGGTTGTCACGCGACACACTTGGGGGCCCCAGGCGACACAGTATTATGTTGCGACACACAGTTTGGAAACCCTGCATTAGAGGTATATCCAATTTCTTTCATATAATTACACCCTTAGATATTTTCCATCAGTTTCCTTAATAGCCTAGTTTTGTCTAGTAATGTGCATTAACCCTTTGCAACAAATGGTCTTAATTTGCTTTTGAGATAATATTCTGGTGTTGAAATACAGATCTGTTTACCTGACATCCCAGTTGTTGTTTAAAATGTGCATTTCTTTTCCCTTGGCAAGAACAAAGTGGTGCATATTCTATTGGAAATTCAGCCAGCCATCTGATACAGACGATGTCACATGGGAAATTGCTGCTTAAAAATACAAAAGGTGAGCATAAATCCAAATATTAGATTGGTAAGGTGCCAGTTACAGATACTTACAGGGAAATTTCCAAGCTGAAAATAAACAAATAATGGCATTCCTCATGAAAAATGTTGCAATATGCTATAATTAATTCAATATTTTCAGTAGCAGTCTGGGCATCAGATGTAAAAGAAACAAAGAATACACATTTGTGTATGACAGCAGTTTGCAGTGCAGTATTAGTATTAGTATAGAGAAGGTATAAATTTATCCAGAATGAATAGAAGAATTTAGAGCCCTAAGAATACATGGCATGCAATATGATATGTTGGTGCATAAGATCAATTGCACTTCTTTAGATACCAATTACAGATAACCTGAAAACTCTGTGGCCCATTTCATAGATTTGTATCATTCCCAATCTTCAACATTTGAAAGGGCTCATCAGACCAGTGAGCATAATGTATCAACTGGGATCAGCTGTTTCGTCCTTATAGCACTCTGATGGCACCCGGACAGAATCATTTGCTCAGGCAGCTCAGCTGTTGGTGCTATAAACACCAGGGCTAAGTGTGCTCCATGCCCTGTAGACAAGTAAACAACATCGATGCTGCCAAGACCATATCGATGTACAAAGTTGAATGGCAAAGAGAGGGATGGGGAAGAGAACAACAACCAGATCTTTAGCCAGAAACAATATTGGTAAGTTAAATGGGAGAAAGCAGAGAGAAAAGCATTGATTTCTTGTAAGGGGCGTGGTGGCTCAGCAGGTAAGACGCCAGGCTTGTTGATCGGAAGATTGCAAGTTCGGAGGTTCAAATCCCTAGCCCCGCGTGACGGAGTGAGCTCCCGCACTCGCCCCAGCTCTTGCCGACCTAGCAATTTGAAAGCATGCAAATGCAAGTAGATGAATAGGTACCACTTCGGTGGGAAGGTAACAGCGTTTCACGCGTGTCATGCCGGCCACATGACTGTGGAAGCGTCTTCGGACAACGGTGGCTCTTCGGCTAACAAACGGAGATGAGCACCGGCCCCTAGAGTCAGACACGACTGCACAAATGTGCCGGGGGAACCTTTACCTTTTACTGGTAAGAAAAGTAGCATCTGTGTGAATTTATATCAGGCCAGAGATCCATCTAAGATAACTTTTGTCTGCATCAGCCTTCTCTGCTTCTGCACTTTCCTTCTGGGTTGAATTTCAGCTCCCATAATCTCTATCCGATTTAGCCGTTGACCCGTTCCCGGCTGAGAAAAACCAGGGTACGTGACTGGCAGCAGCTCTCTAAGGTATTCTTCCCACCTAGAATATTTTATTTAATATATTTTGGGGTGACTTTTTAAAACCAACAAAAACAGCATACATAGTGAAAGGCTTTCAGGAAAAAGAAAAGGAGGAGGAGGAGGAGGAGGAGGAGGAGGAGGAGGAGGAGGAGGAGGAGGAGGAGGAGGAGGAGGAGGAGGAGGAGGAGAACTAATTTAATTTAAAACAGTGTTTCTCAACCTCAGCAGCTTTAAGATGTGTGGATGCTGCATGATGGCTGGGGAATTCTGGGAGTTGGAGTCCATACATCTTAAAAACAATAGCAAATGGGGCTGTGTTGTATATGAGCTGTGTGCTGCCACAGAGCCGCAGTTTCCCCTTCAGAGCTGGAGTGGCTTCAGTGTTCTTGCATCTTTGAATGATTTCCAAAGAGCTCAGCAAGGATTTCTGACTCCCAGTTGTTCAACATTAGCAGTAACAGAATGATTCCCTGATTGCTCTACCCGACACCTCCCATTGACATGAAAAGGCTTAGGGGCTTTTTTATGAAAGGACTGAGTCCCCTCAATTTGGAGACTCAAAAATACTTTAATTCGAAGTGCATGTCTCCAGGATCAGACTGTAGGTAATGAATGTATGAGCTCGAGAAAAAAAACCCAAGTAATTCTCACAGACTTAAATTCTGCCTAACCACCACCCCTCCACATTTTAAGTCTGTGTAGTATAGTGGCTAACTAATTCATTGGAAGGACAGATGCTGAAGCTGAACCCCAAATACTTTGGCCACCTAATGCAAAGAGAGGACTCACTGGAAAAGACCCTGATGCTGGGAAAGACTGAAGGCAAAAGGAGAAGGGGACGGCAGAGGATGAGATGGTTAGATAGCATCACCGATGCAATGAACATGAACTTGAGCAAACTCCGAGAGGCAGTGGAGGACAGGAAGGCCTGGCGTGCTATGGTCCATGAGGTCACGAAGAGTCGGACACGACTAAACGACTGAACAACAAAATAGTGGCTAAACATACTGAAACACAAATGACAAGGTCTCTGATTCAAGCAAGGCTTCCATCCCAGATGGCTTTCAGCAAACAATTTTTTCTAGATGTGATTTTTCTTGGGCAATCAACTTGCCTTCTTCACAGAATTACAAGGGGCAGGTTCTCTGTGGAATGACAATTTGGTGGGAAGTTTGGGAGAGGTTATGAGGGACACACCCACAATTTTTAGGAAATGATGGTGGCCTTGATGCCTTAGGTTACGATCTCTGATCTACAGAGACTGACCCCTAGGTTCTATAACAAATGATCAATCTTTGAAAGAATAATTGTGCCAATGGAGATAGTGCCCTAATCCACTAAGTATTGGAAGTCATCTTCTGCTGAGATTCACTGGTCTGGAAAGAATACCTGGAGAGAGGTGAAGGTGTGACAGCTCTCTGTCTTCCTTTAGCCCTGCAGTAGAATTAGACCAACCTATAGTCCAAATACATCAAGTTGGGAAAGGCTGTTCTGGATTCCTGGCAATTTAGAAGAATTCTAGTAGGAAACCTCTTCCAGAACTGTGGATGAAGTATGAGTGAAGTATGCTGAGCAAAACAAATGGTGCCATCTCCTGGAAAAACAGAGGTGGTTCAAGGTACATCAGGTACTGAATGCATGCAACAGCTTACAGATACTGTTCCACAGTGATGGAAAAGGCAAAAACCAAATGAAATCTTTCCACCAAAATGAAATTTTACACATAGGTAAGGGAGCTAAATAAATAAACAAGCAAGCAAACCATTATTGTTCGGTGCTAGCATAGTAACTCCTGAATAGCTAAAGTCAGGCAGTGACTTTGCTGTCACAGTCCAGGAATATTGACCTATAACACCCTATTGTTACTTCAGCTGGTTGCTAAGACAGTAGCTAACATTGGTGGCTTGTTATCAACATCTTTTTTATTTTTTGCTCATCTTGTGGCACGTATCTTCAGACTGTTTTATTCCCCTTTAAGCTTTAAATCAAGTTTGTACAAATACGAAATGAGCTTTTATTTATTTATTTATTTAATTTATTTATTATTCATATTTATACCCCGCCTATCCCCTCCCTATCGGAGGACTCTAGGCGGCTTACAACAACATTGAATTCATATACAATTATACAGCTCATATTTAACAACATTATTTTACCACGCGCTAAGAGGATGAGTCTCTTCCATTGTTAGGACATCCCACCTCCTCTCTCTTCCTGCTTCCTGGGATTTCCCCCTTTTCATTGTACAACAGGGGTGGGCAACGTCAGGCCCGCGGGCCATATAAGGCCCGCAGGGCTCCCGCCCGCAAACCCCGCCCCCAGTGCTTGTGATTGGCTCCCACCTGCAAACTCCGGCCCCCAGTCCACAGAAATCCCAGAAACCCCGCCCCCACCCCCCCCGGTCCCCGGTTAAAAATATCCAAATGGCCCTTGGCAGAAAAAAGGTTCCCCACCCCTGTTGTACAAGGATACGGAGGGGCAGCTTTGCAATTTGACCAGTGCAAGGAGGAATCAGGATTTTAATATATATTTTTCTTTGCCATAAAAAGAAACTGCTGGGCATCCTTTCACTGACCAACCAGAGGCATTGTTAGCTGGCAACAGAGATGGATGGAGATCAGCAGTGCCAACAGCCTCCAATACTTGAAAGTGTTAGAGAAGGTAAGGAGCAAGACAAGTGGCTGTGAAGGAGCCCCCTCGATATCATGTCCACATCCGACATGCTATTCAGAAGCTACTGGTTATCCATTTTGAATCTTTTGTAGGTTAAGAAACACATAAATATAGGAATGAATAAATAATTTAGGTTAAATGACTGGGAAAAATCCATGCAATTTGTTTGGAAAACTATTGATATAATTATACTGTACATTTGAAATTGGGATTTCATGGAAATGTTTCTCATTAATACATTTTTTTACTAAGGCAATTAAATAGTTTTAAATTACACATACACACACAGAGATCATGCCTGAAGCTCCTAGAGGAATGAGCAGGATATAACCATAATAGATAAACAATTCTTTGGGGTTCATACATTCTGTAGTATACAATCATATCCAGAAGAAAGCTTGTCTGCTTCACTAATAATATTTCCCACCCATCTTGATATTTTATACATTAATTGTATATAGCTTTGGGTATATTTTGAGACAAGAAGTCGATTAATAGAACATTTTGAATGAATAAATAATTATTAAATAAAAGGATTATATTAAATTGGCAATATGAAATTTACAAGATTCCAAATTCTAATGAACTTAACTGATCATCTTACAATATATACAGTATTCTAACCAAAGACACAACTGGTTTTTCAATTTCAGTAGCATTTTCTTGTCATAGAACTGATTTCTTTTTCTAAAAAAAGAATAAAAGGAATGTCAAAGCACCTTTTCTGAAGCAAGTTTCAATGCTTTCAGAAATAATTTCAGCCCAGATTACATTTGATTTTGTTTTAGTTTCAGTTTCTGTGCTTCAACATGTATCTATTCTGTACAATTTGGACTTTCGTGATTGATGTCTCCTCTACTTAATTGAGTCTAAAAATAATTCTTGGCATTCACGAGGCAATCTTTAACATATATTAGTTTCCTAATCAAAGCAACCTTGTGAGAACTGTAAAATGAGATTTCGCTAAGTAAATCATGGGGCTTAATGATGCCATCCGAGAAGCTAAATGTTAAGTCATACAACTATGATACGTTTTATGCTTTTAGAGTGAATTCAAATTACTGTTCTTACCATTATTAACAATTGCTAACAAAAATAATAAAGCATAATAAAATAAAAAGATTAAAAAAACTTGTCACAAAATACAAAAAACTGGCCATGTTGAATGTGAATCAAACAAGCTTGATGGCCTATGCACTTTAATGCATAGGAAGGGAATAACATAAATTGGGTTTACCCAGTGAGAAAGCTTTGTCTTATGTCCTGGCCAAATAAATCCCTAGATGTTGATGGAACCAAAAGAAGCATCTCTCAGAAGTTCTCAAGACATCAGCAGTAAAAGACAGGTCTTCTGATATCCCAAAACTGCAAGCTACTTATGATTTTATAGATTATAGCCAATTAAAGATTAAATTAGAAAATGGTTCAGAAGCTCAGCATATATGGGGGTATTTATTACAGGATGATTGACGAGGACACCTTGCGACTGGAAAAACATTATGGGATGACTGAAAACCCACCTTCTGAATGGAAGAGGAGGTGGTTTGATTTCATTGTATGAATCCACCCCTCTTTCTCTTTCTATCAGGTTATGTTTAGCTATTGAGGGTTAGAATTCACAGATATAGAACCTTATTTTTGTTGACCCATAGAAAGAACTAGCCAAAAGAGTTAATGGAAGTTCCATTGGATACTCATAGTTAGCTCAAATTAAAAAGCTTGGGAACTATTTAGGTTGGACATTCTCAATTTCACCTTAAATTCGCCACCAGTTGCTTACCCATCTTTTATTTAAATTCCCGGGGCATTCTGATAATTTTAATTTGCATTATCCGATAAACAACCAAGATCAATTTATTTCTCTAAAAGTAGCAAAATGCTGCTATATTATGTGTAAGCTTCGCCCACAAATGGCTGCCAACAGTTATTGATGTTAGGGGATAATTTTGCTTTGTTTGTTTTATAGAATGTATTTTTATTGGTCAATGACCGAAATAAAGTTTCTGTCTGTCAAAAAACCCAAAAAACCCCCAAAAAAACCAATTGGGTCCTTTACAGTTCAGAGCAAATGAAGTACTTCAACATTTTAAAGCAGATCTAATTGATTGCTCTTGTTGTGTATGATGCTATTATTGTTTTAACTGTAAATCTATTGTGGTTTATATCCAGGCAGCAGAATCTCCTAGTGGAGGAAGGCAGGAGGCAGTGTCTACCTATTCCCATTCGACTCCTCATTCAACTCCCCTCACGGTTCCAAAAAGTCCCCTAGCCCTTTAAGGCAGCTTTTTAGAATGCACAGAAATTTGCTGGAGAAACAAAGAATTAAAGGTTAAGAGAGTTACACTGTTGGGATTTTTGGATCTAATCTTTATAATGCTTTTTATGGTTTTATAAAAGCTAAATATGTACCTTGACAAATAAAATACTACAAATGCAGATTATCACTGCTTAAACTAGGAGATGCAATTTGTAATTAGCAAAGGGGCACGATGGCTCAGTGGTTAAGACGCCAGGCTTGTCGACTGGAAGGTCGGCGGTTTGAGACCCTATTAGAGCTCCCGCACTCGCCCCAGCTCTTGCCAACCTAGCAATTCGAAAGCATGCAAATGCAAGTAGATGAATAGGTACCACTTCCGTGGGAAGGTAACAGTGTTCCATGCTTGTCATGCTGGCCACATGACCACAGAAGTGTCTTCGGACAGCGCTGGCTCTTTGGCTAAGAAACGGAGATGAGCACTGGCCCCTAGAGTCGAACACAACTGTGCAGGGAAAACCTTTACTTTTACTTAAGACATGATGAACAAGTTACATATATACTAGCCAATAACATATCAGCACCTGGCAGGTTACTTGGTAAGACATTTTGGATCTACTTCTTGGGTGGGATAGCTGATTCTGGATAAGAATAAATTGTGGGGCATCATGAGAGGAGTGAAGTGGGAAATCTGCTTTGCATATAATCCCCAACCTTAGGGAGTAAGAGCAGCCGGCAATTCATTGTCATGTACAGGCAAAATTGAGACCATATGTCTTTCTAAAAGCACTCTGAAGTCCACTGATAAGTTATTGGGTTCAATAATACTTAGAGCAAGAAAGAATAATTTCTTCCTTTTCAAAGACTGCGGCATGAAAAACTCTGTCATATATCCTATGGAAGAAGTGAGATGATAATGAGTCTGGCCAAAACCCATCAGAGAAATGTCAAGAAATGAACTGTACAGCTTCAGATTGCAAATGTGGAAATCTGATTTTTTAGAATATATCTCCACATTAAAGATTCCCTGTGATTAGAAAACCAGCCCTGAAGATTAAGGGCTGCCCTGGATCCTTTTCTCCTAATATGCTTGATTTTTCATCTCTTGAAGTGAGTTTTTAATTGGCAAGGATAAGCATTTGAAAGTGCTGTTCTTCAGCTATAGTCTGAAGTGGTTCAAAGCATTTATCATCTCAACATGATACCATCTTGTTCCTATCTCATTCTTTTGCATATGTACAGTTAGCCCCAGTGATTTCTTCTGGAACAATTCACATGATACATGACTTCTGCAAATAGACTTGGCTCATCTGAACTCAATTATCGATAATATCTCATTCCAGAACTTGGAAGGATGACTGTGTTACCAGTGAATTACAAAGAAATGTGCCATCTGATGATCAGGTGCATATTCAGTCTGAATTGTTCATTAATACTATTTGTCAGAGGTTCATGCTCATGAACTCCATCAGTATTTTTACTGTAGTAAGCATCCTGGTCTTCCAGATTTCTTGCCTGAAATATCTGGACCTCCATCCTCAGGTTCAACAAGGGTGACAGCTCTCTAGTACAGAGAAAACAGCCCTTTTCGCCGTAACAACTTTGTGCTGGAATATTTGGTTACTAGAAGAGCATCCAGAATTGCTGGAAGTCAGGCAGCATATAAATTTAATAACCAATCACATTCACCCATACAGATTTGTTTACTGGACTGCAAATGTGCAGGATAGGATTTCATGGAATTTCTGGATGAGGTAGCTCTGACTCAAGGTCACCATTTTAGGAATCAGACTTTGACATTTAATATTTCAGTTAATGACTTAGTGAGGTTACCATGTATTGAGCATAATAAATCTTGCTTTTGGGTAATGGCAACAACAAAGCTAAGAAAATTCTGATGGACTAAGAAGGGGGGGAAGCTTGGGACAAATCCTTGGTTTTAGCATGGCACAACAGTGCCCTCTAACACATCTGTAAATCATCCCCATACTATTCAACCTGAATAAAGGAAATTCAACTATCCTGTCCCCCCCGCAAAAAATTATCCCATAGAATCCTCTTTATACATTGGCATAGCTGGTGAAAACTAGATTGTGCCTTTATCATTCCATCAAGGGTTAGCTGGTGGGTGGTTTTTGATTTGCTGGCTAAACCTAGTCATCCGGGAGGAAGCATTTTCTGGGTAAGGCAGGGGTGGGGAACGTCTGGACCGCGGGCCGTATAAGGCCCGCGAAATCATCTGGTCTGGCCCTGCCAAGGCAACCGCAAACCTTGAAATTAAATAAACCTAGGAAAGCTCCCGCCCGCAAACCCCGCCCCTTCTGCGTGATTGGCTCCCGCCCTCAAACCCCGCCCCCTGGTCCGCGAATGATGTTATAAATATCCAAATGGGCCTTGGCAGAAAAAAGGTTCCCCACCCCTGGGGTAAGGCAATGCAATTGTCCCTCTTTGCAAACAGGCTGGCTCTTATTTATTCTCCATATTTTATAACATTGAGACTAATGCTCAGGAAGGAAGGAGGGCTTCCATATCAACACCGAAGCCTGAGGCCCAGATCTTTCTCCAACCTCCTTTCTGCTATGAACTCTGAACATATTTTGAAATCCAAAAGCTTATTCAAGGAGGGTAAGCTAGGTTTTCTGCATTGATTTTGTGGAAATATGGATGTGGTTCATTATCTCCCTTCCTCGTTTTTCCTGTTTCCCCTTTTCCCAATAAATCCTTTTTCATATGTAGATTTGGCTTCATGGGTTTAACAAGGAAATTTCTGATTAAAACTTTCTCCTTGTGCAAAACTGCACAGTTACACAACTACTTGTGTTTCAGGACTGTCACAAGGTTTGAGTTCTATTTTTCCGTTTTTTTGGCAGGAAGGTCCAAAGCACTTCCCTTTCTATTTCCTAGGGCAAGTTTGAAGGAAGAATTCCCCAGCTGGACAAGCTAGAGTGTGTTAGGGGCTACCGCCTTGCTAGTGGCAACCTGTTTTAAGTGTATTTTAATTGGGAATCCTTTGAAGAAGTGGTTTGCCAGTGAAGTTTTTAATTAATCCATTCTCCCAGTTCTTAATAAGTATTTCCTAGCTAAAAGCTCATGAATACTTGTATATTGATACAGTCTCTCTCTATGATTGTGCCAGTAAATCTGCAACAGGGAACCAGGTGCTTAAGGTAAAGGATCTGGTTCCTTTTGAGGGCATCATCTCTGGAGACTACCAAGGCTGTCAGTGGAATGAATCAGTGCCAGTCAACCAAGCACTCTTTGCAGACATTTCCCAACAATCGTCAAGTTCTGCTTGGCTGGGATTCAGTTGTTTTGCTGGCTGCCCTTAAGCCATGAAATGAAGCTCCCTCCAAAGGATGCCTGGACTCATTTCCTTGCTAACCATCTGTGTAAACCTGGTAGGAAGGTCTTCAGAGTATAATTTTTACTAGTTCTTTTAATTAATCACTATTTCATACATTTTAAATAACTTCAGTTGCTGTTATGCTTTTGACCTTTTTCTGAGGCTGCTTTGCTTATTTTGTATTTGTGTTTCAGAGCAATGCTTTTAGTTGTTAACATTTAATTCTTGTAAGCCATCCAGACTTCTGTGGAGAGTAGGGAGGATATAAAGGTTTTAAGTAAACAGAATACATACATACATACATTTTTTTTCCTGCCGTTCAATCGTGTTCGATTCTCGGTGACTGCCTGGACTAGTCCCTGCAATTTTCTTGGCAAGATTTCAGAAGTGGTTTGCCATTGCCTCCTTCCTAGGACTGAGATAAAGTGACTGGCCCAAGGTCACCCTGCTTGCTTCGTGCCTAAGGCGGGACTAGAACTCACAGTCTTCTGGTTTCTAGCCTGATGTCTTAACCACTACACAAGACTGGCTTAATACATGCATGCATGTTATTAGGATGGGGTTGCCTTGGATTTGCAAGCTGTCCATATCCTCCTTGGTTGAGATTGTGAACTCTGAATTCTGCTCCAAAACTATTACCAATCACCCAGATGAAAAATGCTTTGGTACTATGACAGCTTGATTCAGTTCAGCTAAAGTACAATGTCTTTTACATGAAGCAGGAACAGGTTATCCAGCACAGATCAAAACATTAGTTTGATCAGGGCTGCTTGTTTGCAAAAACAGCTCATTCTGGCACTTACAGGTTCTATAAGCAAGATCCACTGAATGCCCTCATTTACAGATAATTGTTCTCAAGAGGCATTATAAATCATTGTTAGCAGTAAAAAGGTGCGGGGGGGGGGGAGTCTTAACTGGAAGCAGTTAATAGCAGCAGTGGATCCATATGTCGGGGGAAGGGGCGCGATGGCTCAGCAGTTAAGACACCAGGCTTGTTGATCGGAAGGTCGCAAATTCGGAGGTTCAAGACCCTAGCCCCGCATGACAGAGTGAGCTCCTGCACTTGCCCCAGCTCTTGCCAACCTAGCAATTCGAAAGCATGCAAATGCAAGTAGATGAATAGGTACCACTTTGGTGGGATGGTAACAGCGTTCCGTGCTTGTCATGCCGGCCACGTGACCGCGGAAGCGTCTTCGAACAGCGCTGGCTCTTCGGCTAACAAACGGAGATGAGCACCTCCCCCTAGAGTCGGACACGACTGTGCAGGGGAAACCTTTACCTATATGTCGGGGGAAGATCATTCCAGAGGGCAGGGGCAACCAGTTAGAGAAAAGTGTACAAATAAAATAATGGGGAAGCTGAAACCCAGGAAGGTCCCAAGGAAGAATCCAGAACCTTCCAAACTGATTCAAAATAATTCAAACTAGCAGCTATCAGTCCTGACCTCAGCATTACATATATTGAGAGATTGGCTTGTATAACCAGAGAGTGGGGCTTAGCTATAATTTTCCCCATTTTCAAGAAGAGCAAGAAATATGAGCCAGTTAACTACTCCCCGTCAACCTGCTAGATATTATTACCAAGCTGTACACCAGACTTTTCTAATCACTTGTATTGGAAGGTGCTAGATTTGTTGGAGGCAGAGAATACCTTATGAGATGCATAAGCGGGCTTTAGATCAGACTAATCTGCCCTTGGTGACATCCTAGGGCTTTATCATCTGGTCTTAAAATACATTCAGTCACCTAAAGGAGCTTTGCCTACTGCTTTCATAGACTTTAATCGAGCTTTGGTTAAAGCTGGTGAAATCCTTTGGCACAAACTCAAAGGACTGTCATTTGTATTACACAATATCGGTTTGGGGTAATGGTGCAACACAGTAGGACATCTTTTACAGACAGATCCAGCAAGAAAGGGAGTTAAACAAAGATGCATCTTTGCCACAGTATTCAATACATACATTTAAAAAAATAGTGGATATTTAATCGAGGAGGAACATTCTCTCCCAAAGTCAGCCAATAAACCTATACAACAGAACACAACACAACATACCAGTGTAATTTTATCACAAAACCTAGTAGGTCTAAGGCAGAGCTTTCCAAACTGTGTGTCGCGACACAAAAGTGTCTCGCCGCACACAGTCTGGTGTGTCGCCACACAACCCGGAAGCGCTGATCATCATCAGCGCTTCCGGGTTTTCCCGCGGCGACACACCAACTGCAGCGTGCAAAACCTGAAAGCGGCAGCAGCGCTTCCGGGGTTTTGCGCGCTGCCGCAACGGCGGCACTTCCGGGTTTTCCCACGGCGACACACCAACGCCGGTTGGTGTGTCGCCGTGGGAAAAACTTTGGAAAGCCCTGGTCTAGGGAAACAGGGGAAGCTCATTTCTGTAGCGATCACTCACTACAGATCAGTTTTGAGTAAACCAAATTTATGCATTTAGCAAAAAGACACCTCCCCGCTAAAATAAATGACCTTGAGTACTGTATTGGGGAGCACAGCACTGCTCAGATGACATACTTCAAATATTTAAGTTTGTGTTTCAATCAACAGGAGGTGAAATGCCCATATTACTCATGCTTTACTAAATGCCCAACATTGCTCATTGGGATTGCTTTCTTCTTCTACTCCAGAAGTGCAGAATATCTACTAGCATTTCTAAAATTATTTTAGGCCAAGGCACTGGCACACCTCCTCTATGGAGCCAAACTAAGCCCATGCATATGCAGCAGTGCAAACCAAATTTTTAATTTGGTTAAATTGTTTCGGGTTCCTCTATGCTAGAAGAAGGCAAAGACCAAAGTACGGGCAAACATCTTCAAGGATGGGCTAAAGTTTTTTTTATTTTTATTTTTTCCAAAAAGCTTAGCCCTTTTAATTCTGTCTGACTGTTATTGACCTCAATAGAAGAGAATATCTGTAGCTCAGGGCTGAGCTGTTGAACTGTTGAACTGTTCTTGGTGCCCTCTGAGCTTGGTTGTTTGCTTGCAGACGTTTCATTGCCCAACTAGGTAACATCATCAGTGCGAGTGTGGCATTTGCTGCCCATTTATATATAGTAGTTTGCCCAGCCAGTTTTGGGGGTGTATGGTTTCCTCCTTGGTGGTTCCTTGATTAGAGTATTGTTTTCTGCCTGATTGTTTGTCCGGTGTTGATCCCGGCTTATCTGAATGTTGGCTGCTGGAGGGGATGTGTTTTGGTCTTTTTGCATCCTTCCTAGGTTTTTTATTGTCTAAAAGGGCTGACAGGAAGAAAGGAGGATGTAGGGGGGAGAAGCTACCAAGCATCATTGCTTCTGGCATTCTGGAGTCAGCTGTTCCCTCAAATCAGCATCTGTAGCAGCTCTGCTACCTCTCCCCTAGGCCGGGGAATGGATGTTTTGTGGTGCCTAAGAAGGTGAAGGGAGAGCCCTGAGGAATTTTGCTGTTGTGAGGGAAAAGCAGCCATTTGCCTGCCTGCCTGCCTGCCTGCCTTTTGCCTTAATTGCTGCAGTCTAGGGACTGGGCTCAATGCCTCAGCTCTCATACCACTGGGAGACTCATTATTTTGAGGTCCAAAGAGCTCTGACCTCCCCATGAGGGTTGACCTTGGGTTACAAGGAGGCCATGGCAAACATTAAGCAAAGGATTCCGGGTATGGAATCACAAATTAAGCTTGACAGAATTTCTGCAAGAGTCAAACTGTGAAACCATAAGAACCATTTTAAACCAGCTCGGTTCCTCAAGCAACTCACAGTTACCATTAACCGTTCTTGCGAGTAGATTCAGAAAGAGCCTCTCGGCAGGAGAAATCTGCCCTTGCAGAGTGGATGGTGTTCAGTCAGTGGCTCACATCCTTCTCTGTTGTGACTTCTGTAGAGAGTCTCATTATTCTCCAAGCATCTGAATTTCAGGCTGGCTTGTGACATATGTGGCTTCCTTTTTCCCATCCACCCCATACCAGTGGAAGTGATATCCAACTGAAAGATATAGCACATTCAGATATCAAACAATCGCCAAATGTCACAGAGCTTCAAAACACCACGTCCATAGACATGTCCATCCAGTCACCAGGAATTCAGCACAACTCAAGGGAGACGCTATCCTTTTACAAAAACAGCCCGAATGGGTACAAAAACATGAAAACGTTCATTTTCGATAATTGTCAAGTATTGCCCAGGAACTTTGGTCTCTTCAAATTAAAAAGGCAAACCTCAGTGCTCCCTAAAGCTCTATCTAAGAGGCTCACAGTTAATATTTCATTGGAATGATTAAAGATTAACCGGCTGGTCCCAAGACTTGCTGAAGTAGCAAATAAGACATTTGGAGAGATGATGCCATCCCGGCTGGGCTGCCAGCTTGTGCTTTGGTAATCTGGCACTGCAGGGACAGCAGCTGTAATAGATATATTAGTGCACTCATTTAGAGAGCCAGGGTGGTGTAGTGATTAAAGTGCTGCACTAGAAGCAGGGAGACCCTGATTCTAGTCCTCCATCAGCTGCGTCACTTTGGACCAGTCCCTCCCTCTCAGCCCTAATCAGCATCAGGCTCTGGAAGGAGAGTCTGCTGATAAAACCCCTCCTCACATCATGCACTGATAGCTTTGCTGTAAGAACAAGGTGAGCGCAGTGCAAAGCAAGTGACCCCTGCAACTACGCAGGACAACGCTAAGGAAAACAACAACATGCCAGTGCAGTCGTTTAGAACTGGATCACTAGATGTACAGCATTTCAGATCTGAAACTCAAAGGATACCACAGAGCAGGCATGGGTACCTGTGCCATAGCTGTTGGACTCCTTCAAAGAAGTTGCATCTTTTCCTGGGCTCAGTGCTTCAATTGAGAAGGCACCAACAGCATGCCCATGCCTTTTCTGAAGCACCTTCTTGCATTGCCTCCATAACTCAAGTGCATCTTTTCCTGGGTATGGATGGCTACTGTATGAACTCAGGAAAAGACACAGCTTCTTTAAGGAGGCATTGACTCTACCCCAGTGTTTTTCAAACTTGGCAACTCTAACACGTGGGGACTTTAACTCCCAGAATTCAACCAGCCAGCATGCTGGCTGGGGAATTCTGGAAGTTGAAGTCCACACATCTTAAAGTTGCCAAGTTTGAAAAAACACTGCTCTACCCTCTCCAAATCACCTTTTCAGCTTCTGCTCCAAAGTGCTGCACATCCCTACAAATGTAAATTTAAGCTTGCCCACAGCATTTCTTAACTACAGTATCTCTTGCTTCCATTCCTTCTTGCTTCTTTTCTGCTATTAATTTCTACAAATATATCTTTGTAAAGACCCCGTGCTCTAAAACTAAGCCCCTGACACTTGCCATCCACATATTGTGAAAATATGGCTGGTTGTGATCTATTAGTCCACAGGACAAGCAGTGTTGTCATGGGGCACAAAGTTCGTTGTCATAACTGTCACAGCCCTACTTCTTCCTCCATCAGAAAGGACTTTTCTGGGATGCTGCCAGATTCTTTGGTAATTTTAGAATCCTGATTGGTGTGGCATTAGGAAGTGTTCTTCATCTTCCTTTTACTGCTATGACAATGAACTGGAGAAAATTTGCTGCAACTGTATTCCTAATGGGATGCATTTTATTTTAATGTTGGGGAATTCTGGAATGCTAGTAACAGAAGAAAAAAAACCCATGCAGCGTTTATCTAGTTTAGCAGAGTAAAAAAGCGTCCTGTAATAAACTTGCACATAAGGCTCAATTAAGTTCAGAGTAAAATAAACACACTTCACACGTTAATGTAAAGTTACAGAAAAATAGCTTACAGTTTTATTGTAGATCAGTTTCATGGTAGCAGAGGATGGTTCATGCATGCGAGCGATAGGTTCTGACCAAACCCACAGTCTTCTTAATGTGGCCTTGCTGAATGCAAGTATGAGCAATGTGGACAGCCATGGATGACCATCCTCCCAGGTGGAGATTCAAGCAGGAAAAGAGAAAGAAAGGAAGTAGAGTAACAGGAAATCGGATTTTCAAGCCCCTCCCACACAAAGCAAGTAAGATTAGGCTGCAGCAGGACTGCCCCTCCTTCAAGCTTGTGTGAGATGTGCTTGGTTCAAACCTGATATCTCTAACACCTTTTACTGCTATGACAATGAACTGGAGAAAATTTGCTGCAACTGTATTCCTAATGGGATGCATTTTACTTTATTTGGGGAATAAAGAGAGAATGACTCATGTTGTATGCTGTGCAGGATATCTGATGTTGAAGTGCTGTGGATCAAACCTTTCTGTTTCCATACCTGGACTATCTGGACTAGAGGGGAAGTTGGCTTGACAGCAAAAATGGGCTGGAATATATGAAACATATGCTTGGAGGGGAGTTGTAAATCATAAGATTAGAGGCAACAGAAAGTACAGAGAGTGAACAATGACAATGGTCATTCACTGGACTGTTGTATGATTTTTAAAAATGCAGCTCCACTGTGTTCCTGCTTAAGACACAAGGACAGAAATTATTCCTTTTCATAAACTGCAGTACAGCAGACTTTCTTTAGTCTGTTACGATTGCTCACCGATTGGCGGTTTCAAATAATTTAATATTTTGGTTGATTTTAAGAAGTGTGGTACATTGCTGATTTTTTTATTAAAAAGTCTGATTTTTCCCCCCCTGAAATATACAGTACATTCGCTATTGTGTCTCAGGAGGGACTTTCAAAAGATGGGGAAAGTCTCTAACTAGAATCAAAGAATGTAATGTATTGCAGATGTCGCAGCAATACGCATGGCATTCTGCAAATTGCACCAGGGTGAGAATGTTGCAGTCATCAAAGGAGGATTGTTCATGTGTATTCTTAAGCCATCTGCTTTTCTTTCTTAGCCTTGAGTCAACAGTAGAATTGCAAAACAAGGGAAGTAACCTGGGATTTGCTTGCCACATAAGGTTGCAATAGATGCATCCAGGCTTAACTGCTTTAATGGGCCACAATTATATGCAAATTACCCCCTGTTGCATTTTCAAGCAATGAGAAACCAAAGGATATACATAGAGGTATAAACTTAAAGGGAGGGAAGCAATGGCATATGATGGTGGATAAGGTGGGAGTAGAATGATTACCCAGGCAGAAATAGACCATCCACAAAGACTTGCCTGCAGTTTTGATTTTATTTATTCATCATACTTATATCCCGCCCATCTCCCTCTCAAGGAGGGACCCTAGGCAGTTTTGCTATATTCAAAGAAATGGGAAGCATCTGTCACATCTCAGGGTCTCCAAGTTTATGGCCTTCTAACCTTCAGTTTATGCACCTTCACCCTCCATTTGCTAAAAGGAAAGGGAAGAGATTGCCATGCTTCATTAATAGACAGGCTGTGCTTGTATGTAACTCCGGGGAGATTTTAAAATGTCGAGCTTTCTTTGGAAAGCAGTTCTGGAAACGGGCCTCTTGGGAGGTGGAAAATAGCTTTGCCAAAGGAGATGACTAAAATGAAAGGATGCTTCCTTCATAAATGCCCAGACCCATCTACGGATAAGCTAAGACTTGCTGGATGTAATAAGACCATCTGTAAGATTGGTCTTGGGCTCCATCATGCCTGATCCAGGGTTGGGATAATTTCAGGCTTGCTCAGGGGAAAAAATGATAGAAATGACCAGATAACTAATCTGGAACATTTTTTTCCATGATATATTGGACTGACTGTAAATGTGCAAAAAGTAGTAATTGGTTTTTTTTTAACACCATGTTCTGTAACTGAAGTGCCAGTGGCCAGAATCATATGACCACATGATCAATTATTTGTGAAAATTATTATTATTGTTATTGTTATTATTGTTATTATCCCGCCTTTATTATTTTTATAAATAGCCTTTCTTCTTGGCTCCTCTCAGCATTAGAAGAAAGAGGCTACCCATTCTGGGCTGATATATTTTGGGAATCCTGGGGAGAGAGAAGCTAGTTCCCTTTTGTCAGGGTTTTCCTGTGAATTGCAAATTGTTTTCTTTACTTTCTGTTTCCCAAAAGAACTTCACTGATAAGATGCAGGTGGCTGCCACCAAGTGATGTTATGTCTCAGTCTAAAAACTATCCCATGGGAACTCCAGGGGGGAGACAGTATGCTTGGTTAGGTGCGACACCGCCACCTCATGGCGGTTTATACTATGTGCAATCCTGAACGCTTTAGGCTTTGTAAATCTGAAAAAGCTTTGTGACCCTCTGATCCTAAGGTTCCACCAATCAGAAAGCTGAAACAAGTGTATATCTCAGCTGTGAACTATGGGTCTATGCTTCTTGACTTCTGTGCGGTCTTTTAGCCATGTTTGTGTGTGTGTTCTACTTCTGAAGACTGGGAAGTGTGTAGCTATGCGTGGCTGTGTGTGTAGGCCATGGCATGAGCCCCTTCATGTCTGTCAATGGAAACAATACACGAAACTCTGCTTGTAAGTTTGTTTTTCCTTTTTGCGATAATGTAACTGTATATACATTTATTGCCTTTATTACAAGTAAACATTTTAGCCATAAAAGCTGCACTCTGTCTGTTTACTCTGCACCTTAACCCTATAAGCCAGCATTATCCCACACCTTTATCCTTCCATTGAGCTTTTCTGCTAGAGTTTCTAATGATGCTCTTTCTACACAACTGATGGCTTTATTGCATGTCATTTGTATTCCTTTTATACTCCATCAGCAGATCGTTCGATCATTTCCCACAAGGTGGCTACGTTTTCCAAGTACTTAAGAAGGCTCTATCCCAAGTACATGGGGTACTATATATTTTAATGCTGTATTTTAGGGCTACCTGATCTCAAGAGCCAAAACAGAGGACAAATTTGCATATTATTTTGCTAGTTAATTTGTAATCACTTGGCCTTGACACTGTCAACCTATACCTTTGGTTTAGTTTTACGAGCTCTTGTTTTAGGCATTATTCTTTTTTAGAACAAAACCCCTTTATTCTACTTGTTTAGCAAATAATACACAGCTGGGGAAAGAACCCAAAATACCAGATAAGTCACTTTTATTTTTTGCTACAGATGATGTACAAATGTTCCAAATTTAAAATAATAAAAATTATTATTTAATTTGAAATAATACTATAAAAATCTGTCCTTTCCTGATTCTTCCTGCTGTGCTCATGCATATTTTTCATTAGAGCAAATACTATTTAGTCAAGTTGGGCTGTTCAGCAGATATGCATGGAAGTCTTTGCACTGCTATCTGCTCTTTCCGGATTTCATCCTCTGACCCACCTCCTCACCTCCTCAAGTCTCCCATCAACCACATACCTAACAAAGTCTTGCCATATAATTACGTACTGTCTATTTGGATAAAAATGAGCTATCTACTAGCACAACTGAGGAAAGTACAGTAAGGGAGGAGAGGCAGGAATGAGAAATTAGGAGAAGGAAATTATCATTGGCTTTGTATGCTTTGCATCACATCTGAGTTTCATAGAAGATGAGATTTTGAATTAGAATTTCCCTAACATTAAAATTTTCCATGAATTAAAATTTCCCTAAAATATTCTGCTTATTCAGTTCTTCAGTCTGACAATTTACTGGTAGTCCTCGCTTAACAACCACAATTGGGACCAGAATTTTGGTTGCTAAGCAAAGTGGTCATTAAGCAAATCTGACCCGATTCTACAACCTTTTCTGCGGTAGTCATTAAGTGAATCACCACAGGCGTTAAGCGAACCACGTGGTCGTTAAGCGAATCACGCAGTTCCCCATTGATTTTGCTTGCCAGAAGCCAGCTGAGAAGGTCGAAAATGGCAATCACGTGACCATGGGATGCTGTGATCATCATAAATGTGAACCAGTTGCCAAGTGCCCAAATTGTGATTACATGACCGTGGGGACGGCGCAACAGTCGTGTGAGGACCAGTCATAAGTCATTTTTTCCAGCACCATTGTAAGTCCAAACCATCACTAAACGAATGGTTGTTAAGTGAGGACTACCTGTAATTTAACTTCTGCATGTGCTCAGATTCCCTTTACAAAAAGTGATGCTTTAATATTACTGTAAACTGCTTTTATTTGAGAAGTTGCTTAAACCTGGAAAGTGGTATATATCAGTATGTACCAATCATTGTCCCATCTTTCCCTTTCTATGCCTCCAGTTTTACAGTGGTGTTCAGGGGCTGAATCCACAAATCATACTAAGCCATAATGACCGGGTTGGCATGACACTTTAGTTAGGCTAAATTGGGGTGGGTACTTTGCAATTTAGCATCATTCAGGACCAGGTAGCCCTACTGTATTTTCCAAATATTGAGGTCAAGCACCATCTCAAATCTCACTATGAGAAATTAAAAACCAGTATGGAAAGTTATTTCCTGACTCCCAATGGCTGGTGTTTATCCCAATTGGTGACAAGCAACGTAATGCAATCACGGGAAGTGATGTTTTTAAAACTTCCACTTTAACCATTTGCAGACTGAACGCTCCCCTGCTGCTATTCCTCTTACTGCTTCCTCCTGGATTAACAAAGGGCTTGATAAACGTGATTTGCAACTTGGCTTAACATGCTCAGGTCTGGCCCAAACAAATTCGTTGCTTGAGAAAAATAACCTCAATAGCGGCCCTGCTGCAATCGGAGAGAGAAAACAAGGGCTCAGTGAGAATAAGACTGCTCATTGCAATAGCCAACTTATGCTCACTGATTGCAGTGCAGTTCTGATTATAGCAGGCATTTGCTGCCCTTACATATACCGAGAATATGTAGAAGCCATTGTCTGACCATGTAATCCTAGATGGCTATAATTTGTATGGAAACTTTACAGTAACATGGGTGGGGCTGATAGGTGGTTCTTAGCCATTCATCGCCAGTTCACAGAAAAAGAGAACAGTGGTAATGATGCAGATGTGGAGCATCATACCTGTACTACAACTATATAAGAACATAGAGAGCTGCTGTCCTGTGGCAGCAATTCCAAGTACAGCTGCACATCTCACCACAGTACAAGAATGCAAGAGCTCAGGGAAAGAAAGAAAAAAACAAGCCAGCTTACTTCAGAAAATGAAGCTCCATGCAGACAAACCCAAGACCCAGGAATCAGACCTAAGAACAATCTTGTACCAATCCAGAGGTCAGTCAGGGAATCAGCAGCAGCCCATATTCAGATTCAAGGTTGGAAAGTTGCTTGCCGACAGAAGCCTGACTCCCAAATCCTTCTTTTGTGGCACTAAGTCAGGCATGCCTATTTTCCTGAGTCATGCCTCTTTCTTTTGAGGAGTCTCACTGAATGTCTTTATTCTGCTCACTTGATCTTGCTCCAGGTATGGGGACTGAGGTTTTTTTTTTCTGCTCAGGCTCTAGAGTAGGACTTCAGGGGTCCTCAACCTCAGCCATTTTAAGATGTGTGGACTTCAACTCCCAGAATACTCCAGCCAGAGTATTCTGGGAGTTGACGTCCACACATCTTAAAATGGCTGAGGTTGAGGACCCCTGGAGTAGGTGACTCAGCCTGACTGCTTCTGCAATAGGTGGCTGATTACCTGGCTGCTCCAGACCATCTGCAGGATCATCTTTCAACAGGTCCTGCTCTTTCTGAGGCCCCTGTGCAGAAATACGAGAACCCACTGACTTCTGAATTGCAGAGTTAGAATATGTCAAGCCCTACTCCTCCACGTCAGAGCCTAAGTGAGGCCAGCCCATAATGGCTACCTTAAGTTAAGTCAACCTATTGGTCCATCTAAACTAGTATTGCTTTTTTTTACTTACAATGGCTAGAGGTCTGTTTAGCTGGATCTGTTGATGCCAGGTTGGAGAAGATTGCTCTCTGATGTTAAATGCGGGGTTCACCTACCATACCTGGATCCTAGGGATTAAATGTGTCAATATCTATGCAACATACCATATGTGCTTTTCATTGAAATATGGTGAAGGGATTTAAGAGCTGTATTTTGTATTACTAATGTATACCCTAATGAACTGTATAAACCTTTTAGAATTATGCCGTGTTAACATAACTGCTCTTTGCTTCTGTAAACACGCTTCAGCTAAGAAAGTACAGGTATCCAGGACTAGGAAGGCTATTCAGTACAGAATGTAACACCTTCTAGTGAACAGGACAGAGATAAGAAATGCCTACGCACTGGGAAGAGGCGTGAGAAGCTCCTTTGTTCTATGTTGTCTATGTCATTTGATTCCTGCTTGTTTGTGACCTTGTTCTAGTTGCAGGGTATAAAATGTCTGTAGACCCCCTTGTGGTCATGGTTTTTCCTATAGGCGTTTGCCTGTCACGGCACCCATCAGGAAGTTCCATCCAGCTTTATTTGATCAAATAAAAACTGCTTTATTCTTTTTACTACATCCAAGCCTCGCTCAAGTTTTCTTCCATTGGTAATCAAGGGAAGCTTGGGGAAAATATCATACCTTTCAATGGTTCATCCCAAGATGAAGAGGGTCCTATCCATTTTAGATATAAAATGATGAAAGTAAGCAAGGCTGTTCTTTCTTCTTGCTTAGGAATCTTGTTATGACCTGCTGGTCTAAAGAAGGCAGTTAGTCAGATGGAAGAGCAAGTCATGACCAGCCATGTCAGAAAAACTCTCAATCTGACTAAACAGCCAGACCAGAAAAAGAAGCTTTGGAATACACAACTTCTTCTGGGCTGACAAAACCAACAACTCCATTTTCCCAGCTTCACTGCTTTTGGTAAACCATTGTTTTTCATTGAGGAGATTCAATCTTGTAGATTCAATTTAGAGAGGTGCCATTAGCAGGATCAACTAAAATGGCTAACCACATCCGAGTACTTTTTGTAATAATAGAGAAGTTGTACCTGCCCCATATACTGTATAGTGGATCAGATGCAAAGCTTGCTAGTAAATAGGAAGGAAAGAAAAGCATGTTCCCTCACTTTACAGTGAGTCTTTTATTACCATATCTGGGAAATTACATTACCTATCTGGGACAGCTTCAATATTACTATTCTACTTACAATGCAATTTTATACATATCTACTGAGAAGTCAGTCTTATTGATTCTGAGGGGCTTATTCCCATTAAAATATCTTAGGACTGCAACTTAGTCATCATTTAGCGACGGACTTCTTTAGCAACCATTTGCAGTTATGAGGGTGATGAAAAAGTAACTTTATGGCCAATCCTTGCATTTGTGACCTTCACAGGTCTGTAAAGGAAAGGAAAGCTGAAGTGAGTTCATAAGCACAGTCACAGTTTTACTTAGCGACCACTTCACTTAATGACCTAGTTGCTGGTCCCAATTGTGGTTGCTAAACAAGGACTACCTGTATCATTGCCAGGCCAACCTAGATGACAGTACTGTGGCTGATCCAAAAGGCTAAGCAAGTTCAGACCTGATTATGGGCCCATGTGGGATCCAAAAGCTTTGAAGAATGCCCAACTTCCTTGGGTGCCACCAAAAGTCTCCATAGGAACAAAAATGCCATAGTTATCATGTTCTCTTTCCCTCTCCTGGTGTACTTCACATGGTTGTGAATTTTAGAGAGAAAGTATTATGCATACTACCTTTTGGGGAAGAAATATGAGCATGAAAGAGAACAAGAAGAATGGGAAGAAAAAAAAGGCAGATGAGTGAGAACAGTGGAATGAGAGAAAGAATGGATAACATAGAAAAAGAGGGTGTTGGAGTAGAGTAGCAGTGGAACAGGTAATAGAAAGATGGGTGCACAAAAGCAGGAAATAGAGTGATAGAATGAGCAATAGAGAGAAAACAATAGGATGAATGAAAGATCCCTGAATGAGAGAGACTGAGCTAGCAGTCCTGATGGATGTTTAAACATGCTGGTCAAACTTTGCCTCTCTTCCACCCCACTTCATGATAGAGATTATGGATTGATGGCAGGAAATGCACCAATAGTTTTCCTTAACTTGCCCCAGATTAAAGCCATCAAGATGCCACCACTTGCTGGTCTCATACCAAGGCAGAATAGAAATTGGCTGTTGAGAAAGTGCAAATTATACTGGTATACTTTTGTGCTGCTCAAGGACTGGAGGAAAGCACATTAAACCAATGGCCTGGATAGGCTCTAAACCACTATATTACATTCTTGTTGGATTCTTAAAGGTTAGAATAAGAACTCCAAGCAGCAAACAACAATCTAGCAGAGTAAGAAACGTGTACCCAAGGAAGGCTTGCACTTAAAGCTTAATTGCGTTCAGAAATGAATCCAGTCTTCACACATTAGTTAGATGAAGAAAGATAAAGATAGCTTACATTTATTCTGTAGATCTAGTTACAAGCAGATTCATGGTAGAAAAAGACTTAATCATCTTCAGTGCATGGAAGCGATACATATTCGGATAAGACCCACATTGTTAGCGGCCCTCCTGCAAGCACATGTGTGTTGGAAGAAGAAAAGATGGAGACCGACTCTCTTTGAGAAGGAGCAGGAGCAGGAAGTGGAAGTCAGGTGACTCAGGCACGTCCCACAAACACAGTAGAGATATGTTTTACTAGAAAAGCCCCTTTATGCTTGTGAGACAATGCTGAGTTGATTCCTGAGATTCCCAACAGAAAGCACATTAAACCAATGGCCTGGATGGGCTCTAAACCACTATATTACATTGTCTCTCAAGGACCTGCTGCTTTATATTTCCAGGACTGAGGTCTGGCACTGAACTATTAAGCTTTGACTGTTCAACACATTCCTACTCTTCTCCTATAAACAACACTTACAAAAAACCATTCTGTTCCTACTACATCATTGATTTCAGAATTAGACTTTCTTTAATCCGTGTTTTATATTTGGTATTCCTCATAGCCCAGATACTACTGGATGTTGCAGACTCAAAGAAAAGATGTCCCACTCCCTATTTCCACTCCTGATCAAATCTTTGCTTCCAACATCTAACTCAATCAAGGCAGTAGCTCAATCCTTCCTGCGGGACCATCACGTTTCCCATATAATAGCATTGTAAGGCATACCAAAGCAGGAATAAATTTAGTCGAAGTGGACAGGCCGCTTGTTTTCTTCAAGGAACATCTGCAAATGATCAGCATCAAAATTCCATCTGATTGCTGGACAGCTAAGAAATGCAACTTGAAACATCTGTCAGCTCTGCAGCATTGCAGATCCATCTGCAAAACACATGATGTGCCAGTTGACTGACTTGGTTGAATGGGATATCAAAGAGAAGAAGCGGGGAGGGTTTAATCCTCTCTATACAGTTTCTTTGTCTCTTTCTTTCCCTCACACACTCCCTTGTTATCATAACCATGTTCTCATCCAGGGATACAAAAATAAAGGACTAATTTTTCAAATGACAGGGACAAAGAAAATCAAAATGTAGGGGTTTCCTATTTTAAAACAGGAAACCACGGAGGGAGAGAGTCTGCCATCTCTGTATTTCAGGCTACATGTGCTATTCCTTGGCAGTTATTTCTGACACACTTACTGGTTTTATGTTCTTGTTATCACTGAGATTGAAACAGGGGGCTGTTTTTGGTAACACTTTTACCAATAGTGAAAATAAGCACTCTAGTTATTTGATGACTTGGGGTAACTGAGAGTGTTCACCAGAATCACCAAAATATATAATCTGTAGTTACTAAATACTGCTAAGTAAATAAAGCCAATTTAGTGTGAGACTGCTGTGCTTGAAGCACTGCATTATCCTCAATCCATCAATAATGTTTGCACTTATTTATTATTCACATACTCTACTCTGATTCTGTTACATTCTTGGAATCACCCAATGAATTTGTTTGGTCATGATTAGGACCAAAAAAAAAAGGAGAAATGTATAATCTTATTTGTCAGCTATATTATTATTCACTGGTTTCTCCCAACCCGGTATGTTGGAACTTTAATTCCCAGAATTCCAGAAGTTGCAATTTCAGAACATCTAGAGTAGAAAGTGTATACCCATAAGAAAGTATAATTTGATATACAGTAGTAGGATTGATTTCTGAGTAGACATAGAAGATTGCACTGTAAATCTCCTGCTAACTGTTGATCATGATATTTAGATTGAATGCCCATTTCCAAACCATTTGAGTACCAGTTGCAGAGAGACAAACAATAAGGAAAGGCTACAGTATTGCCTTTTTGCCTATTTTTGAGCTTTTGGGAAATCTGGTTAACTTTTCTGGAAACATTCAGATAGTGGTATTCTCTAGATGTTTTGCCCTGTAACTCCCATAATCTATAGTTACTGATTATATTAGATGTGCCTTGTGGATTTTTTTTTAGTTCAAAATGTCTAAAAGAGTAAGTAAAGGTAAAGGTTCCCACCGCACATTTGTGCAGTCGTGTCCGACTCTAGGGGCCGGTGCTCATATCCGTTCGTTAGCCAAAGAGCCAGTGTTGTCCGAAGACGCTTCCACGGTCATGTGGCCGGCATGACGCACGCAGAACACTGTTACCTACCCACTGAAGTGGTACCTATTCATCTACTTGCATTTGCATGCTTTCAAATTGCTAGGTTGGCAAGAGCTGGAGCTAGTGCAGGAGCTCACTCCGTCACGCGGGGCTAGGGATTCGAACCTCTGAACTTGCGACCTTCTGATCGACAAGCCTGGCATCTTACCCGCTGAGCCACCATGCCCCTTTATCTAAAAGAGTGCAAGTTGATTATTTCACGGTTCCCTCAGAGTTTATAGTTTAGCAGAATTTTTAATCATACAAAAAAAATCTTCTCCAAATCTTTATTTCTCCCTGTAATTCTTCTTATGCCCTTTCACCATTGTGTGTGTGTGTGTGTGTGGTGCTCATGAGTTGTCCACATAAAGGTCCTGAGGTGTGCAACAATCTGCCTCTACCAAAGGACAAAGCTGGTTACAGTCTCTCTCTTGCTACAGTCAAAAATCTCCGGTCAATTGGAATACCCACATTAGACCATGTTGACCTATTGTCCTAGGTATAAAAGCCATTTAGGTTCTTCTGAATAACATATCTTCTATGTTCTACCATCTGCAGTTATGTCCATGTCAACCTCTGCAGGTTTTCTTAGTTATGTCTGCCACAGTTCCTCTCTAGCAGAAGTTGGTCCAGCATTTAATGCTTTGTTGCCAAAAGAAGTATTTTGTGTGATATCATTGGCCATGAATGAGAATCTGATGGAGGTGGGTCCCTTTTGAAGACCTTTGTGAATGCCTTAACTGTGGTTCATCCTCAGTTGCTGCTTATTGTAATCCCCTTTTGCATCTTGCACCACTTCAGCTGGATAGGGGCATGGTGGCTCAACGGGTAAGACGCCAGGCTTGTCAATCGGAAGATTGCAAGTTCAGAGGTTCGAAGCCCTAGCCCCGCGTGATGGAGTGAGCTCCCGCACTCACCCCAGCTCTTGCCAACCTAGCAATTCAAAAGCATGCAATTGCAAGTAGATGAATAGGTACCACTTCGGTGGGAAGGTAACAGCGTTCCACATGCGTCATGCCGGCCACATGACCGTGGAAGCGTCTTCCGACAACACTGACTCTTCAGCTAACAAACGGAGATGAGTACCGGCCCCTAGAGTCGGACACGACTGCACAACTGTGCAAGGGGAACCTTTACCTTACCTTACCACTTTAGCTGATTGCAGATCCCTTTCTGAAACCAACTGCGATGCTAGTTTGAAGCTAGGGACAGGGAATTGCTGCGGTAGTATTGGCTGCTGGTGATTATTGGGTTCAGATCCTGACACTTTACTTTCAGGTAGCCTTCCTCTCTCGTCAAAAGTAAGCCACAATCATTTTAATCCTTCCAGTGGACACATCTAGGATCCTGTGCCAATTGCATATCCAACCATGATATTTTCTTTAACTCTCTAGTCCAGTTTTTGCCCCCCCCCCCCCAGGAATATAGGCATATTGCTTTAGATGTAAAAATCTTTAAATGATTTAACTGGCTTTTCTGTTGAACCATAGTTCACAAGAAGTGATATTTATGGCACTTATTTATTTAGCTGTTGACATAACTTCTCCCCAACATTTTTGATCCAGGCTGGAGTCAACTAACATAACTCTACACATATCCAATAGGGAACAATTCTTTATTTCTGCTAATCCATTTTGTTCTGCTATACAGGGAACAGATCTGTCATGAATACTTCTATTTTCCTTTAAATAATCAGACATCTACTTATTCACACTATTTCATTATCAGAATTAAAATCTGTAGTTTTCTTCCAGATTAGTTGTCCACATAAGCCATAAATTGTCTGAATTTTCTGAACCCTTCGTCCTCATACCTTATCAAATTCAAATGGCAAAAAGGAAATGCTTCAATGAAGAAAATTACAAAATGCCTATTTCCTCTATTTGACTTAATGGAAAGGGAACAAAGGCCACTATGGATTTTCTCATGCACTTAATATTGCTGTTAGATTGCATTTCTCATATTTTCCAAGCTTTTAGTACTTTCTGTATGGTGTGATTCTCAAGGACATTTACCATGTAAACACACAGAACAGTGGTGATTTGCAGTTTGCAATTTTGTAATTTTTGGCTTGTTTTTTCTTTTGTATCTTCCTTTCTATATTCTGAAGGCCCGGTTTTCGGTGCCAATTTCTCCCTTTACATTACTTTGCTAGCTTTACAATCTCAACTGGTTTTCTCTTATCTGAGAATTCACAAGTCTCTGGGGAATTCATACGAAAAGTCCAGATTCTAACAATGTTCCTTTCAACAACAGATCTCCATCCTTATTACTGAGCCATCAACAACAAATCAGCAAGAATTCCACCAACAAATTCGACTCTATTTCCTTTTCTGACTGCATAACTGACAGTAAATTGGAAACCAAATCTGGACATTACAGTGCATCCTTCACATACAAAGCATTTGTCTCTTCATCGCCGTTTGCATTTTGTTAATGCTTTTCCAATCCCTTGCAAGCTTATTTGCTTTCCATATGCCAATCTGATCTGTACTTTTCAATTTATATCAATATCAACAATAACAAAACCTTTTATTTTTTAAACATCAGAGCAGTTGTTCCACTATCTAGATAATGAGTTCAGATCACCACTATCACCACTAGACTATATCATTTCCTGCCATTTGAGTTTAGCTTCACCTTCTTTTCCAGCCTCCGTCATTTATCCTTCCCTTGAAAGAAAACAAAATCCATCTTGGCCATTTGCACCTCTCACCTACTGTCCAGGACCTTTGTCATGGTTTACTTTTGCAAGTAGAAGAGGATTTTCCTCTAGCTTTGAAAACAGTTGGCTTGGAGAATTTCTCTGTTCTCCTTAGGGATTCCTCTTCGTGTATTTTGGATATTGCCTGATTCAAGGTTTTCTTCAAACATTATTGCTTGTTTCAACACATTAAAATGTTGAGACAGAGACATTAGATCCAAGTTTTCCAAGTTTGGTATTTCCAAGCTCTTTGCTTCATACTTCCAGAGGGCCTTTGTGCTTCTAGAACTTGCCATAATTCAAGGGCCTCTGAGAATATCTCCATATGATAGGCCCATTCTCCCCAGTCCTGGTGTTATGGACTAAAAGGGTTGTCTTGTGCTGCCTGTATCTTTGTTTCTCGCAACTTTCTCTGTTTTTTCCACCAAACAAATAAGCGAAAAATTGAGCTGGCTGTCTTGCCTCTCCTCACTTACTTTGCCAATTTTGAGATCTCTGCACTTACTATGGTAATCCTTCATTTCTGGCTATTCAGCAGCTAACTTTGAGATTTGAAACTCAGCAAGAACCTTGTTTAGAGTGCTGAAAGAATATCAAGTAATTAAATAGCAGAGCAACTCAATGAAAAAGTAAAATGCTCGTAATACAGTTGTCTTGGATGCAGAGTATAGGTCTTGCATCTGATGCACATTCATTGCATCTGATGCACATTCATTGCATCTGATGCACATTCATTGCATCTGATGCACATTCATTGCATCTGAAGGTAAAAGTAGTTTTGTTAGAAAATACATGAGGATAGAAAAGCCTCACTTCCATCTAAACCACATCTTGAAGAGAGGTAAGCACAAGAGAGAAAGAGAGAGGAAGTTCCCTTTTGTCTCTTAAACTCAGACCCTAACAATCGGCCAGGTGAGAGACAGACATGGGGGCAGCTTTTGAAGATCTTTCCCCTTATCTGTCTCTTTCCATTTACCCTAGTAGTGAAAACAGTTTATAGGTGTAAAGAGATGATGTAATCTCCAAGAGTGGGCAGTTTTCTAATGCTGTTGTTCTAATGCTTTTTTTTAATTTGGATAAATTTCATAAACTGTGTTACTGTGGCAAGAACATCAGCTTAGAGGAAGATTCTTTCCTTTGGATCAACTGATCATTTGTATAATTGCTAAATATGAGTGACACCTGCCCACTTCCTCATGGCATGCCATTCCACTGAATATGCCATCAGCTACAAGTTCAACACAGAAATGGTGATTTTCAGTGAATGTCTGAATCAATTCTATTGGTCTGAAATCCTGTGTCAGATTACGTACCTTCCATAGCAAGAGATGTTTAATAGTGCTGGGTCTGCAAGAGGTCAATGAACATTGAGACTATGATTGGGCATCTCTCAAAACAATCTTCAATATATAGAGTGAGTTTCAGTATTTGGTTTGTGTATGACTTTCCTGGGTCAAAACCAGCTTGCTCTGGCTTGCGTCATCTATCTTCTCTGGGTGAAAGTCAGCTCAAGGTCATGTGTTCATACAGCTTGTATGGCTGGCATAGGAGGGAGACTGCCCAGAAGCCCTCTGGACCTGAAGGACCTTTGCCCAGTTGCTACAACGTATGACTGGCTCCATGTCTTAGATGTTTCATCTGTTTTTACACATGATTTGAATCTCCTGCTGCCCAGTCTGAAGTGTTTAGTTTGCTTAATTTGAGCATCACTGAGGTCAGCATTTTTGCCAGATTTTAAAGGCTTAATGGCATTTTGTAGGTCCACCGTTATAAAAAGGTCTTTAAAATACTCATTTTCTTGATGTTCCTGCTGTTTCATTTTCTTTTTCTGTAATTTATTTTTGGAGATTTGCCATTTAGGAGCATGTGGTATGCTACCTGGCTGGTTATTAAGTGTGGTAGTGTCCTTCCTTGGGTTGGTCAACTTCCTAATGGTGCTCCAAACTCTCTTACAGTTGTGGGTCATGTTTATGCTTTCCGTCAGTTCCTAACTAACATAGCTGCAAGCTCTTCTCTGTAGAGTTGGTATTTTCTGCAAAAGGAGTGGTATTACTCATTTGGAAGTTGTTATTGTTATATAGTGAACAAATGATGCATGAGATCAGGGACCTAGCTTTCTCATAATCTCCACGTATATGTACACTGGAAGCAAACTGTAGGCCTTTTAAGTAAGTTTTCATATTTTTGTAGATTGGGTTTTGTATTTGCCACTGTGCTGTCAAAATGAGCCATGAAATTCTGTCATTTAGCTTTTTAAAAAACTGAATTGATGTTAGAAAGCTATTGTCTTTGGTGCAATTATCTGGTGAACTTGAACAGCAACAGAGCAATATCAGGAGTGTGAACTGGGTCTTAGACCAACTTGCTGCTTAGTGACCCAATAATATGGCTATCAAAGGTCAATTCCAGATTGTAGCTGAATTTTCAGACTTGCAAGATTGATGTCAGCCTTGTGAGACAGTCCAGCAAGAAGCATCCCCAGGTGTACTAATTCTACTTTACTGTATGGTTACATTAACAGTAGTAGTAGTAGTAGTAGTAGTAGTGGTGTGGTGGCTCAGCGGGTAAGACGCCAGGCTTGTTGATCAGAAGATTGCAAGTTCAGAGGTTCGAATCCCTAGTCCCGCATGACAGAGTGAGCTCCCACACTTGCCCCAGCTCTTGCCAACCTAGCAATTTGAAAGCATGCAAAAAAAAAGATGAATAGGTACCACTTCGGTGGGAAGGTAACAGCGTTCCACACGCGTCATGCCGGCCACATGACCACGGAAGCGTCTTCGGACAACGCTAGCTCTTCGGCTAACAAATGGAGATGAGCACCGGCCCCTAGAGTCGGACACGACTGCACAAATGTGCAGGGAGAGCCTTTTCCTTTTTTTTTTTACATTAACAGAATCTTGCAAGTCTGAAAGTACATTTCTCCCCCGTTGCCTTTACAGCCCAAGAAACTAGGGAGGGTCCCTTCTGAGACGTTTGCCACGCCCACCTTCCTGCTGCAGGCTAAGCTGCCTCTTGTCTGACCATTGCCCTGGCTGTGGCTCTTCCCCCTGTCTCCCAAGGTCATTCCCACATTACACTACATACTTTTAGAATTGTTTTCCATTTTTATTAAAACGAATGGGCATGCAATTAAAACTGTAATTGTTGTAACATGCATCCAGATGTTTACAATGAGAAGCAGCATACAGATATTCCCGTTATTCAGCACCCTGCCTGTAGTGGAGGACAGTTGGCTAAACCAGTGGACAGTTTGCTGGTATGTCTTATTGCAACACTGGAGGAAACAAGGGTGATGCAAAGGTGTATATATGCTTTTATACTGAAATTATCCTCACTTTTATTTATTTATTTAATTTTTTATCCCGCCTTCATTATTTTTATAAATAACTCAAGGCAGCTAACATACCTAATACTCCTTCCTCCTCCTATTTTCCCCACAACAACAACCCTGTGAGGTGAGTTGGGCTGAGAGAGTGACTGGCCCAAGGTCACCCAGCCAGCTTTCATGCCTAAGGCGGGACTAGAACTCTCAGTCTCCTGGTTTGCTATTGGCTCCTTCCTAGGGCTGAGAGACAGGGACTGGCCCAAGGTCACCCAGCCAGCTTTCAGGCCTAAGGCGGGACTAGAACTCTCAGTCTCCTGGTTTCCCATTGGCTCCTTCCTAGGGCTGAGAGACAGGGACTGGCCCAAGGTCACCCAGCTGGCTTTCGTGCCTAAGGCGGGACTAGAACTCACAGACTCCTGGTTTCTAGCCCAGCACCTTAACCACTTGGAAATGGGAAAGTTGGTACAGTAGTTCCAACCCTGAAAGATAAAATATACAAGCCAAAACTGCATCTGATGCAGCTATTGCAGGATTGTAGCATTTCTGTGGGCATGTGGATGTTCAAATATCTTTATTTCCCCACACAAAATATACTGGATACTTGAGAACGTAGCTTTTAGATATCTTGATATACTACCTGTGCTTACTGTGGAAATATTCAAATGGATGAGCTGCTACTGCAGTCTGATATGCTACAGCTTTGAGAGTTTCTCATCTGTTTTACCTCTCAGTGAAAATGCTGCTCTTTGAATTCAGGTGATGGCCAAGACATTATGAAGTGGGTAACAGCACATTGTTTTGTGAAACCAGCCATAATGTTTGGTGTTGAAATTTCACTGGGTATGGAATCCAGATGTTAGTGACAGTCTGCAGATGGTTGATGAAGGAGTGCATTAAGTAAAACTCAGCAACAGAACCAGGCCCTCTCCTTCTGCTAGTAAAGTCTGTGTTATCACAAAGAGGAAGAAGTTCAGTCTTAATAGCCCCTTTTAATGTTGTGACTTTGAAGCACAGGTTCCCCCAAGTAATGCTGATGCTGATAATTTTATAATGAGCCTTGCAGTAGTGTTGGAGGGCTGTATGGATCTTAAGTGGCTAACTGTTAAGATCAAGAAAGTGAAGAAAAATAGAATTCTAATTTATTTAATATTATGGTATTTTGATCTGCCTTCCAACTAAATCAATCTTAGGTGGATGATTGATTGAAAGACTCCATAAACGTGCAAATAAGTTGAAAGAGATATAGGGGAAATTACTTCCTTTGGGTGTTTTTTTTTTTTAAGATTATGCCATGGCAAATTGCCAGTAGTTTAATGGATAAAAGACTGAATAAATTAATCCATCTGGGTGATTAATTTGCAGCCATAATTATTTAGTATGAGCACACAAATAATAATTAGAAGTTTAGTCAACTAGTGGGGGTAGTAGAGAGTGAGTCTATGGGATCCTCATCCACAATGCCAAATCATTCAGTTTTGGGGATAAGGTGCAGCTAGCACCTTCCCTGGAACAGTGTCTCCAAATGCAGGAAGAATTCAGTGGCAATGATTCATTTGTATGAGAATAAAAACCCTAAAGGAATGCACTTAGAAATCATTGGGGGAGGAGCTGAACCTACTTTCCCACTAGTGATCCTGACCACTGGGAATTAGGCCTGACTTCACTAGCTCTAGGATTGGTGGTTGTCTACTGTAGTCTATACATGTGAAAAGGTCCTAAAATTGTCTATGTCAGAGCTTTCCAAACTTTTCATGTTGGTGACACACTTTTTAGACATGCATCATTTCGTGACACACTCTTACAGCAGGGCACAAGGCAGGCACTAGGACCTGCGCGGAATCCTGGCAGGGCTGGGAGGCAGCAGCAGCCACGACACACCCAGACACTGCAGCCGACACACTAACGTGTCCCGACACACAGTTTGGAAAGCTATGGTCTATGTAGAATGAGTTGGCTGTTGAATGTCCATTAAGAATTCTAGGACATAGGATGGACCTTTCTGCATTTGGATGTAAGACCACTAGGGGCCACTGTTGTGTCAGCCATATTGGTAGTCAAGAGATTCAACTCTGTCTACTCTAGCTATTTCCCCATATGCCAGATAAATTTTGGATAGATGCAAGTTTCATCACTTTAAGGGCATTTTGATGGGAAAATAGCAAAAATAAGAGGGATGTCATTACTAAAAATGTAGCATGCTGAGAAATGTTAGGTTTGGCATCATCAGTGGTTTTGGAATGGGGTTTGTGGTTCCAGAACTATAATTTGCAAGCCTCTGAAAAAGAGACAGGAAAATGTGTTGAACAAAATTCCGACTACTCCATGCAAATAATTTAAATTAAAAATAGAGCACCAAATCAAAAGCAACAAGAAGTAAAATTTGCAACAATCCCTAAATGAAAATGTAGATTTTAAAACTGAGACAGTCAGTCTACCAAGGCTATTTAAAAGGTCTTCTCCCAATGCTGAAAAGATCACAGTGGTTGTTGTTTATTCGTTCAGTTGCTTCCGACTCTTCGTGACTTCATGGACCAGCCCACGCCAGAGCTTCCTGTCGGCCGTCACCATCCCCAGCTCCCCCACGGTCGAGTCCGTCACCTCCAGAATATCATCCATCCACCTTGCCCTTGGTCGGACCCTCTTCCTTTTGCCTTCCACTTTCCCTAGCATCAGCTTCTTCTCCAGGGTATCCTGTCTTCTCATTATGTGGTCAAAGTACTTCAGATTTGCCTTTAATATCATTCCCTCAAGTGAGCAGTCTGGCTTGATTTCCTGGAGTATGGACTGGCTTGATCTTCTTGCAGTCCAAGGCACTCTCAGAATTTTCCTCCATCACAGTGGTGGCGCCAGGCAAATCTGCAGCTAGAGAACTTCTCTCTTCACAGCCACAATCCAACCAAAATTAAACACTTTTAAGGCTCATTGCCCTAAGTGGTTCAGGCATGTGCTTAACACATCCATTATGTCCGGTGGTATTCAAACATTCTTTGGCCAAATTGTGCCTGACAATAAGTTTGCTGGTGACTGAGGCTATTTTACTACCAGTGGCCTTCCGTAACATGAAACCTAGCTCTCACATTGGAAGTCATGGGACCAAATATTTGAGGCATGGGAAACATTTCTACTGGAATTGAAGAGGAAGATGCTTTTAAGATGATGATGATGATGATGATGATGATGATGATGATGATGATGATGGTGATGATGCAGCAAAAGCCTACACATTGGGATGCAAAGAGAAAAAATCTTCAAAATGGGATGGATGAGTATTTGTTACGCATGGCAATGATCATATGAGCTCAGCAGATAAAAACCTATCTGATGGAGGCAGCACTATAAAAAGCTTTGCGCTACCAATCCATCTTTAGTTTGTGCATCTAACTGCATACAATAAAGGTTTTGTTCCAGGTGTGAATATGAGTTGTAGTGCTACATCTGAAGACACATCCAGGCAAGTCCATAGTCACATATGTGGATAAAGGAGTAAATATTCATTTCCTGGGAATGCAGAAGCTTGCAATTGTCCTTTTCTGGATCAGGGCAGAGACTGTTGTATTTCCTTTTATCATTCAAATGTTATACCATTTCAAAAATACCTTCAGCATTTCAGATCAATTGGCTTATTCTAAATCAGCCTCCTTGCAACCTGGTGCCTCCAGATGTGTTGAAGGACAACTCCTATTAACTAGGTAGCTTGGCCCGTAGTCAGGCTGGCTGGGCTCACACATTGCATTAAGCCAAAAATCAATTAAACCAGTAACATATATAATTCCACACCCTGTGCAGACAAAGGAGGAATCAGTGATGGCTGCGTACTTCTCTTCCCAATTTTTTTTTAAAAAGCTTTATGTATGTTTTCTTCTGTTTATGGTAACCAAAGTGAATGCTACTTTACAATAAGCCTATAAGCAATTTGACTTAAAGTGACCTCTCTTACTTTATGGCAGCCCCATTTTGGGGGGCGGGGGAATTAAGCCAGCATGATTTTTACTTGAGAGCATATCATTTATCATTTGCAGAGGTCTTCCTGCCATATCCTGTGAGGGACTGAAATAGTCTCCCTGTGTTTAGGGTTACAGTAGTTCTGCCTGCAGGCCATTTTTAGAAATGTCTGGAAGTTTGCTTTGTGCCAGCACAGGAAGAATGTGTCAGCATTAAACTTAAGCCAGGTCATCCTGTTCAGTGCAGGCACTGAGGCTGGCTATGATGAGTGGGCTTAGAGGATTTTCCAGTATCCAAAGTGGAATCTGCTGCGGAAAAGTTAACCCTTCTTGTCTTCTACATAGAAACAGAACCATCTTTTTTCTAGTAGATTCCTACACATTCAAGGCAACGCCATACTATGAAATGTCTTTCTCTTCCCAAGGAAAGCTCAGGTGTGCGTCCTTTATAAATCCAGGAGATTCCCACTTTAAAACTTATTTTGTGTAATTCATTTTGATTTCCCTAGAACAGGGGTCGGCAAACTTTTTATGCCGGGAGCCATTTTGACATGCTCGTGCACATTTTGAAATGCTCGAGAGACAGGGGGCGGGGTTTGCGGGCGGGGGCCAATCGCGTGGAAGGGGGCGGGGTTTGCGGGCGGGGGCCAATCGCGTGGAAGGGGGTGGGGTTTGCGGGCGGGAGCCAATCACGTGGAACGGGGCGGGGGGCTCACGGAGGGAGGGGGCGCAGCCAGCGGCTCCGCGAACCTGGCCCGGCCGCCCCACCGGGAGTGGCAGAGAAAGAGCTGCCACCCTCCGGCCGGCAGGACGGGCGCGGGAGAGCGGAAGGCTGCGCCCTCTCCACTGGGCGGGACCCGCGCCTCCTTCCCCGCCGGCGCCCGAGCACAGACACCAGCCAGGACCCCGCGCGGAAGATGCCGCGTGCCGCCAGCGCCTGACGTCAAGGCGGCTGCGCTTCCGCGCCCGGCGGGCGGGCAAGGCAGGGAGAGAAGGGGAGACGGAGGGGCTCCCTCTCCGGCCTCTGTGCCCCTTCAGGCCCATCTCTGCGAGGCCCGGCGCGGCAGGGAGGCGCTGCTGGCCCGGGACGCAGCGCTGTCGGAGGCGGCGCAGGAGCGGCTGCAGGGGCTGCTGCGGCTGGAGATGGCGCTGCTCCACGGCATCCAGGTGCTGGGCAAGGGCGCAGGCCTGGGACGCGAGCGGCAGGGCGGCGCAGGGGGCCTGGCCGGGGTGGTGGCGGTGGCGGCGGAGCCGGTGGAGGTTTGCCGGGCGGCAGGACGGGGCGGGCGGCAGGACGGGGCGGGCGGCACTGCTGGGGCTGGTGGCAGAGCTGGAGGGAGTGGAGGGACCAGGTGTTCCTGTGGGTGCAGCGCGCGCTCTGCAACCCGCCTTGGAGAAGCGGCCGCGGGAGGCCCTCCGGGTGCACCCTCCCGCCCCATCAATCCCCCCACCCCGCCGTTCGGCGTCCTCTCCCCCCGCTAACCCGAGCCCTGCGGCGGCCAGGGGAGCCGAGCCAGGCTCGGACCGGAGGCGGCCAAGGGGAGAGCAGGCGGCTCTTCGCCCTGCGCCGCCCTGCCGCTCGCGTCCCGGGCCCGCGCCCTCGCCCAGCACCTGGCTGCCGCGGAGCAGCGCCATCTCCAGCCGCAGCAGCCCCTGCAGTCGCTCCTGCGCCGCCTCCGACAGCGCCGCGTCCCGGGCCAGCAGCGCCTCCCTGCCGCGCCGGGCCTTGCTCAGTGCGAGAGCCAGGGGGCAGGTTTTGCGGGCGGGGGCCAATCGCGTGGAAGGGGCGGGGGTGAGTTCAGCTGCGGAAGAGCCACACTCAAGGGGCCAAAGAGCCGCATCTGGCTCGCAAGCCGCCATTTCCGACCCTTGCCCTAGAAGGAAGGAGAGAGCGAGCAGTTGTGTCTGCATATCCATTAAAAATCACCCAATTGGTGAACTGTCAGTCCTCCCTTTCTTTGAGAAATTTTTGCAGGTGTATCCACGCATTTTCAAATATGCCTCAAGCAGGCCCTTACCCAATATCACATTTACTGTTTTTGGACTTGTACAAACACATGATGTGTAAAACAGTGCTGCGCACAGGGTTCATTATAGCTCCGAGAGAGATGGTGGCTTGAATTTCTTCCATGTTATATCCTAGTCCAATATAATGGATACTACTATGCCAGTAACTAATGTTATCAGGTGCAGCTCCTGAAAGCTTTGAAAAGGTGATACAATCATGTATTTTTACATCCGATTTTACAACCCTTGAATATCTGTCTTTTGATGCTTCATAGCAGGATGTGGAAATTGCCTCCTGAAAATTCCATCGGGGGGAATTTGATCCATGCGGGTTCATTGACACTTTTGGACATCACATTTCAAAAGTTCATTGACTTTCACACACTGTCAGTAATCCTTTTGATGAGCTAGGCCTACATTAATGGCTTGCCTACATCCTTATAGCATAGGCATCTTGTACAAGCCGCAATGATGTCATGTGCCATGATGTGAATAATACAAATTACACCGCTCACATTAGATGTATGATGTCATGATATACACAGATGCCCATGCCTCATAGGGAATATTTATGAGTTGTCCTTCTTTTCTGGGCTCTGCCTTTCCACAAGATGAGGGGAAAGGGGTATACAAGTCAAATGAATAACATGGAGGGCATAACCATTTGTTTTAACAGCTAGCCTGTACAATAAAGCTGGGCTTGAGTATTTAAAATGTCCCTAAATTTTAATAGCCCAATCTCATGTATGGTTATTTTGGAACTATATGACCCTAAAGATCAAGCAAGACATCATTTGGATGTTTTGTGGTCTTACCTTGTAGAAAAGCAAAAGGAGTGGGAAAGGTAGAATTTGCAATAGAAGAGGAAGGATGATGTATTTCCCCAACTTTGATTGTTGTTTATTGCCTCCTGAAAGAAAAAGACATTGGACCTGCCCATTTATTGATTTATTCTTTTTATAACTTGCCTTTCTAGTAATTGGATAAACAAGATAGCTTGAATTTATTTATTCTATTTACAGTATATATTGCCACATCTTGCAACCCTTGGTGGTTCACAGCGATTATAAAATACCACAATAAAATGTCCATTAAAAGTCAAAATTAAATTAAAATCTGTGTTAGATTAAGCAAAATTGATACGGCACAAAGGACAATTCTTGCATTATATTGTCACGTGGATAGGAGAAGTAACCCAGAGATCTCCACTCCCTTCCTTCCTCAGTCTACAGCATTCACCTCAAAGCCTTCCAGAATACCTTGGTTTTAGCTAGCTTCTGGAAAGCGATTATCAATGGATCCGATCTCACATTCAGGAGGATATATTTCTGGAAGACCAAGATTAACACAGGCTCTTGCCAAGGGATAAGAGCAACTAGGTACTGTATGTTTATGCGTCTACACATGACTGGGTTCCCATACCATATTAAGCCAAGATGGTTTGAGCTTCCAGTGCTATAGAGCAGGGGTACCCAACCTTTTTGGCATGAGGGACTGGTTTCGTGGAAAACAATTTTTCCATAGACCGGAGGGGGGGTGGAGTTTGCAGGCGGGAGCCAATCGTGCAGACCGGGGGCGGGGGTTGCAGGCGGGAGCCAATTGCATGGATCGGGGGCGGGGTTTGCAGGCGGGAGCCAATCGTGTGGATCGGGACGGGGTTTGCAGGCGGGAGCCAATCGCGTGGACCAGGGGCGGGGTTTCCAAGCGGGAGCCAATCGTGCGGATCGGGGCCAGGGTTTGCAGGCGGGAGCCAATCGTGCTGATCGGGGGCAGGGTTTGCAGACGGGAGCCAATCGCGTGGACCAGGGGCGGGGTTTGCAAGCGGGAGCCAATCGCGTGGACCAGGGGCGGGGTTTGCAAGCGGGAGCCAATCGTGCGGATCGGGGGCAGGGTTTGCAGACGGGAGCCAATCGCGTGGACCAGGGGCGGGGTTTGCAAGTGGGAGCCAATCGCGCAGGCTGGGGGGCGGGGTTCGGAGACTGGCATGGCGGCCCGGTTCCTAACAGGCCATGGACCGGTACCGGTCTACAGCCCAGAGGTTGGGGACCCCTGCTGCAGAGAACCAGCCAGTGGGGATGGTAAAACAGGCTGTACAGCCGGAGTGCCAATTGTGCAATCCCTGGGTTGCATCTAGCCTGAGTGTTCGGTGCAACCAGTGATGCTATTCCCAACCCCTCCCATGTTCTTCAATCTACGCCCTTTGCTGCCTCCCTGTCCTCTCTCATCAAGCCAACCCATCTTGCCTCTCCAAATCCCCATTCAGCAGCAGCCCATCTTCCTTCTGACCCACCTGCTCACTAAGACTGCGACTTTTTTTCTCTTGGAACAGACAGAATCGGACGTTCCTCCTGCCTGTCCCCACTCCCCAAAGACCCCCGCACAGTTTCATTTTTTAAAGCAGCAAAGGAAGCGGTAGTGCTGAAAAAGAGTGTTAGTGCCGTAGCAACCCCCCACTGATTTAAAAAAAAGGTGGCAGTTTTTTTTTAAATAAAACAATTTAACAAAAATAATGTTAAAACAATCAGAAAAAAATAACATTAAAGCTACCCAAAAATGGGTAGTTCCACCCATTTTTGGATACCGCCTTCAAAATGCCAAACAAGGCCCATTGCAGCACTCATGGTTTATGGCTTAGGGTCCTGTGCTTTGCTCAGCAAACCCTACTTAAATAAGCCACAGAATAGTGATGTCAAAACTAGGCTGCCTGTGATTTAAGTTCGGGAAGCAACATCGAGAAGGAAGCTTACCCATTCCCACCATTTGAATCCAGAGCTGCTCAACCACACTTTTGTGCTTTCCTATTCTACATCTTTGTTGGTGTTGTTCAGTCGTTTAGTCGTGTCCGACGCTCCGTGACCTCATGGACCATAGCACGCCAGGCCTTCCTGTCCTCCACTGTCACCCGGAGTTTACTCAAATTCATGTTCATTACATCGGTGATGCTATCTAACCATCTCCTCCTCTGCCGTCCCCTTCTCCTTTTGCCTTCAGTCTTTCCCAGTACATCTACTTTGGCCTTAAGGTTACTGAAATCAGTGCCCTTAAGCAGATCTGATCTTGCATAGGAGTTCATTGGTGCCTTTTCCCCCCAACAGCCACACATCAGATTGCAGGCTAAAAGTACAATAAAATGGAAATAGGAACCCATACATTGGCTCCGTTTCTCACCTCTGTTTGCATGTATGAACTGCAGCCAAATTTTATGGAAATCTGTTTCCATCTGTAATTAGTCTGCCTGCACTTAGAGATAATGTCATCAGGTAAGACTCCAATTAAAACTGTGGTTTGATTCTTTTCAAGGATAACAAAAGCTTTCTCAAACAAGTATTTTAAACCCATTATTTCCTTGGTTGTTTGGTATGTAAGCACTTAAAGAAAACGACAGTATTTTCTAAAACCTGGATAAGCTCATTTCCTTACTGGGAATCCCTATTGCATGAGACAATCTTGCCACAAATCTCTTCAGGTTAGTTTGACTGCAATTAAGAAAAAAAGGTTAGCTTGAAGCAATTAACTTTAAGTTGAAGTACTTCATGGTAAAATGGTCTTTGGTAAGAAGAATGAGATGTAGCAGCTTGGGGTTGGATGATACACAAAATACTTATCTACCCATCCAACTATTCCCTTTCAAGTAAGCAATGGTATGCACAGCATAGAAATGAGTAAGATAATTGAGTGCAAGATGAAGTGAGGAGTTGTAGAGACATAAAAATGTGAAAGCATTACGTTACTGAAGTTAGATTTGAATCTACTGCAGGAATACCATTGGCTTGAGGGTCAGATAAGTCTTTATGCAGTATTTTGAGGGCTACTTTCCAAAAGTGGGCAGAGTCATGTCCCAAAATGGACATGTTTTCTTTTTTTTAATTTTTAATTTATTTTATACTTCAATGTTTTTATTTGACTTTTTAAATTTTTTTATTTGTAATAGCCAAATTATTCCCCCCCACCCTGCAGTTCTTTCATCAGTAGGGGGTGCTATGGAACTGAGATTTTTTTCAATGCCAAAGCTCCCCCTGCTGATGGAAAAAAAAGCCTGCAGGATTTTTTGGAAGTGGGGACAGGCAGAAGCACCTATCACTATGTAACAGCCCCAGTAATAATATTTTAATCTGTGTTGGTTCATGTTTGCTCTCAGATCTTCATCATTTGCACACCAGCAGCCTGTCCTCCCAGAATCTTTTTTCAGTGTCAGGGCTCCCTCTAGTAATGAATTTTAAAAATGGCAAGGTTTTGTTTTGTATTGTATTTTAACGGAGATAAACAACTTACTTCTTCTATATGTTGCAGAACAAAACAGCTGCAGCCTTGGCAAATAAGAGAGTAGGCGGACAAGCAACTCAGAAAGAATTGGGCAGAGTTGGGGAAGGAAGCAGAGGGAGGTTAGAGAAGAACAGCCAGGCTGGTAGCAAGACCAGCTGCTTTGTAGTTGTGTGGCTGCAAAAATAACAAAAATTAAGCTGCTGAAATCAGTCTCTCTCTCTCTGTCTCTTTATGCTGCCTCCTTGGTAGATTCTAGGTCAGAGCTTTTTGTGACACACTTTTTAGACATGCATCATTTCGGGACACACTCTTACAGCAGAGCACAAGGCAGGCACTAGGACCTGCGTGGAATCCTGGCAGGGCTCGGAGGCAGCAGCAGCCACGACACACCCAGACACTACAGCCGACACACTAACGTGTCCCAACACACAGTTTGGAAAGCTCTGCTCTAGGTAGCTTATGGTAAAATAAAAGAAAAAGGCCCAGAATTTTGGAGAAAGCAGATGGAACTATCTGCCTCCCCAGATGGCAGATAGTTCAGGCCTATCATTAAACTATGAACCTGGTCCTTCAATAAGAATGTAATCTCATCTAGGTCTGATTTCATATCATCCTCTCAGTTTCTGAACCCATGTTCCTCTGCTTTGTCTGGATTTTGTCTGAATATTACTGTAGTCATTTCAAGATTTTTCATGGGAAGCAATATACAAATAAATAAGCAAGCAAGCAAGCAAATTCACTTTCATGCATGCCAAGACTGCCTTTGGACTCCTATTCAAAAGCTGTTCAGCCTTCTCTGCAATACTAGAAACAGAAAATTGAAGTAGGATGGCAGGTCATCTGTATATGAGTTACTACAATGTACTGTCAGATCTCCTAGTTAAGCTTGACTCCTGGTGATTTCATGTAATTTTCTTAGCAACAATACAAAAGTGGTTGCTTTAGCCTTCTAGATTTTTTTTACTTCCCAGTTTGGTCTACAGGTCTGAGATTTCCTGGGGTCTCCCACGCAATTACTAACCAATTACTACTTAGCTTTTTCAGGATCAGCCAAGTTCAGCCTGAACCATCAGATTAATCTTCCCAGTGACTTCATATATATGGATGAGCTCAGAATCAAACTCAGCATATTACTTGCTTTAACTCATGATTAATTGTATGCAGAAACACCTGCATCCTTATAAATTAAATTATTCACATGTCTCACCATTAAGGTTCTAATTGGCTCAACTGTTCATATTCCACCAAATTTGTCTTTATAGATAATGTGAATTCAGTTCTGTATTTCTCAGCTTGTAAACAAAATCAGAATAAAAAACTCTGTCACTCTTTGGCTGACATTACTTGTAACATTACTGAATTATGATGATAGAGAGGCAGTAACATATATAAATGTCAGCCCTACGAAGTTGTCCAGATCAGGAAACAGATTCCACAAGAAGACTAGGACTATACTTTATTGAGAAAGGCTATTAATAACAGAATTTGGCAAATCTGACTACATTTTCCCTTCCCTCCCACTTTTAACCCAGGGAGTCGTGAAGGAGCCAGTCTGAGTCTCTTTCTACTATTTTCTCTTCACCCTGGGCTTAAAGCATCCTTCCGCCCCTGTTGTTGTCTTAACGGCTTCTGGACAGTTTCTCCAAAGTCATCTCCATGCCTCCCTACAATAAATTGGTCCAGTGGAACTGATGCAGTTGAGAGAATGGCATGAGCGAGGCCAAAAAGTGGTATCACAAAATCTGTTTTAAGTTTGGATGGCCAGGATACAATATACAGTCCATTAATATTTTCTAAGAATGACTTTTCAGGCAGAGTTTGGAAATTACTAGCCACTGTAAGACAACATATTTAGACCGGCCCTAGCAGGAATTTCTTTTACAAATTTGAGCTGCCATTTAAATAAAATTCAGATCTTTGCTTGTGTATGAACAAATTTCAGTCCATATGTGAAGAAATTCCAGTCTGAAAATACGGTTGAAGTTTTCTATTAATTTCTCAATTTCTGAAGAAGTGAATCACAAATTCAAGATTAATGGTTCATCAATAACAAAAGAATTGACAGCAAAGGTTCTGTTGCTTCATTTAGAGCAGGGGTGGGCAACCTTTTTTCTGCCAAGGGCCATTTGGATATTTATAACCGGGGACCGGGGGGGGGCGGGGTTTCTGGGATTTCCGTGGACCGGGCGCCGGAGTTTGCGGGCGGGAGCCAATCACAAGCACTGGGGGGCAGGGTTTGCGGGCCGGAGCCAATCGCGTGGAAGGGGCGGAGTTTGCGGGCGGGAGCCCCGCGGGCCTTATACGGCCCGTGGGCCTGACGTTGCCCACCCCTGATTTAGAGAGTGGACCAAACTGTTTTGTTTCCTTTCCAGACACAGGAAATGGACATAAGCTATTAGGTTAAATATTAGTGGGCATGATATACCCAAAGAAATGCAAATGTGTCATGATGGGTGAAGCTCACTGGTTCTGCCTCATAAGTCTGTATTGTTTCTATTGCAACTTACTGTACATGGTATTTCATAGAGTAATACTTTAAAAACTTGTAAATTTTCCCAGGAAGAATACAGTTGAGGAAATGGAGGAAAAAATCCCATATATATTAGTGGGGTTCACACTTCAAGTTAAATCATAATATAATCTAATTGGTTTTAGCTTAGCAGCTGTGTAAAAACAACCATTACAGTTTGCAAATCATCATTTATACTTAGCAAGTTGTGTCTGCCCAGTGGCTAAGTTCAAGCCTTAGACTAAGTCATGATTCACTGAACAAGCCAGAGTAGTCTGCTTCACACATAATTTTAAGCTGTAAACCATAAGTTACAACCACAATTACCAGGTTCATATATTAAACTAGAGAGCCAGTTTGGTATAGTGGTTAAGGCATCAGGCTAGAAACCGGGAGACCATGAGTTCTAGTCCCACTTTAGGCACAAAGCCAGCTGGTGACCTTGGGCCTGTCACTCCCTCTCAGCCCTAGGAAGCAGGCAATGGTGAACCACTTCTGAAAAACCTTGCCAAAAAAACTGCAGGGACTTGTCCAGGCAGTCTCTGAGAATTGGACATGATTGAATAGGGGGGGGGGGTAGAGAGAGAGAGAGAAAACTAAGGCAACCAAACCAATCTTTTTTGGTAGAAAGATGGGGAAACAACTTTTGTTTGTTTCATTACATGCCATAAAAATGAAGTATCTAGCCAAGCCATATATAAATTCTATTTTGACTCACTTTTATATCTGTTCTCTCCCCTTCTTTATTTCTGGAAGTATTCATTGCTTCATCTTTATTTTTAACTTTAAAAAAGCCAGCTATTATTAATTTAAATGACCCAGTATTTTTCTACACTTGGAAATACATCGCATCTCTCTCTATCTTAGCATCTTTTTCAGTGACTAAGCCACCTATCTTAGCATTTTCCCCATAGGTATGAATATCACCTATCAATTTATGTAATAGTTTATTTATGTAAAATGAGCAAAGAGAGTCTTATTGACATCTACTGTTTTCTCGGTAACAAGAGGCATTTATGAGGGGGGAGGAATCTAGGCTGGCTCTGCATTTTGATTGCATGTGTAGAAGAATATAATTATGTTTTATGATAAAATAATACAGATGAATCACACACTAAAATTCCAGTAGTATCAATAACAGAATTAAATACATGGATGTTTGGATGGAATCCTGAGGGCAAGTATTTGGAGATAAGACTAACTGAATAGAGCAAGAATCTGAGTCTAAGTAAATTTATATAAGACAATGCTGGAAGTGTCTCCCATTGAAAACCAAAGAACGTGACACCTGGCTTGTGTGTATTTTATCTTACCTTAGTTAAAGTTTCCAAAATTTCATTTCTGAATGAGATTGATGGATTTCTGTGCCACTTCAATAAAAGTTTCTTATGGAGGGCATGGGAAGGGTGAAATGTTGATGAAGTTTGTTAAATTCTGGGACAGGAAGACTCTGTTGCCCGAAATAGAAAATAATGGTTGCTGCCAATTTTGTGAAGTCATGGATTTTGAGTGTCACACTCTCTTTGTGCTTAAGAGCTAAGAATAGGCAAATACTGTGTATTGTCAACTCTCCTGCTGTTATGTTATTATTACATCCTTTATGATGAGTGGAAACTGGATTAGAATCCAAAGGGTGGATGAGGAGACACACACACACACACACACACACACACACACACACAACCAACCCGCCTGACTCTGAGATTTGAAAGACTGTTTAAAAGATGCAGTCCACTCCAGGCTCAGGACTGCACTGGCTTTTTATATAAATGAACATTAGACTGAGGAAGGAAAGGAATGGAAATCTCAAGGTTACTTTTCCTATCCACATGACAATTGTCCTTTGTCCCAGATCAATTTTGTTTAATCCAACATAGATTTTAATTATTGTTTCATGATCTACATTCTCTGATGACATTGGTTCCCCACACTATATGTGTGGAATGTGGGTAGTTACTCTTTAACACACTCAACGTTTATACTAATTTCTACTTCTTGTTTAAATGAAAGATGGTCCGCTGTGGAATGTGGAACCTCTATGTGGGTTGGGGTTTTGGCACTTGTGGCACTTATATTACCTTGATGCGTCAGTGAAGCACCTTATATTGGTTAGTGATATGAGAAGTCCTAAACTGCATGGAAGTAATTTGAGCCATGCTTAACCATTATGGGATAATTTGGCAAACCACGGCTGATCTTGGAAGCTAAGCAGTGTTGGCCTGATCAGTATTTAGATGGGAAACCGCATGGATATCCCAAATTAGTGGGCTAGAAGGAGAAGCCAAAAATGTATTCCACAAGGAAGCAGTGTTAAATCACTTCCACACATTGCCAAGAAATCTGCAGGGATGCAGTCACCAGGAATTAAGCTCAACTCAAGTGCATCTTTATCTTCTTACAGTAGCAACTGGTTAGCCACACATACTCATTCGTATCTGCTGGTTGCCTCCTTCCAATTAAAGCCACAACATTTGTTAAATCTTTTTTCCTCTGTTGCTCCATCTGCAGGTGGCAGTACTAAGGTCGCCTTGGCTGGGGCTACCATGCCTTGGCTGCAAAACCCTAGATGACCACTAGATAGCAGCAAGGAGATACAGCAAACTATTTTGCTGTCATCTAGTGGTCATCTGGATCTTTTAATATGTCCATTAATTGATTGATTATGTGCCATGAAGTCATTGTTGACTCTTAGTGACCACATAGGTAGATTTTCTCCATGATGATCTGTCCCTAACCTGGTCCTTCAGCTCTTTCAATGGTGCACTCATCGCTACTGTAACTGAGTCCATCCACCTTGCTGCTGGTTGTCCTCTTCTTCTCTTCCCTTCCACCTTCCCCAGTATTAGAGCCTTCTCCAGAGATGTCCATTAATATGTCCATGAAAAAATCATTTCCATAAAAGAGAGGACCCAAAGGTACTGAAGGATTCTACAGCAACTCTTTAACCCAATCCTTTTAGCACTTTCTGGTGCTAATGATTTCTAAAGGTGAGTCTGTGATCCTATTTTATCCTCTTTTAATTTTGCCCATACTTGTGCTGAAAACAACAGCAGCAGGGTATAAGGAAAGGCGCTGTTGGGAGGTGGAGAGGAAATGAGTTGTTGAGATTTAGCTCAGCGGAGCATTTAAGCACACATTAACTTTAAGGGAGTGAGTAATTGTGTTGACTTTGGTTAGATGTGCTTCACTGCATGGTGAGAGGTATAGCTTGTGTCAATCTTACACGAAGCACCCAACTGCTTGTCTTTGTCAATAGAAAGGAAGCACATAATTGACAGAAGGAAAACAACCCTCACTGAAGAAAAAACATGATTTCGTAGGGACTCAAATATAGCTTAGGGGTAAAGAAGTAACCAGAGGGCTAAAGGGAACTTGTGGATTGCTGTGCTCTTAAAGAGGCTGCAGAAAACTCTGTAGAGATTGAAGGAGGATATTGCTGACTTAAGGCTGAGAGAAAGATCTACCTTTAAGCAATGGATGCTCATAAGCAGGCATCAGTGGAGATGCTGTGTATTCCAGAGACTTATTCATGCATACAGTAGTCAGATACAACTCTGAAAGGGCAAATGGGAACCTTCCTGGGACTGTGCCACTGACAGCACCAGTAGGAAAAGCGTTATGGCTGTCGGAGTCACAATGCAATATTGGTGCTTTACGTTAAATTGTAGTGTGGGAAGATAATCAACCAGCTGAGTTCTTTAAGACTCACTTAGAAAATAGGGCTACCTGATCTGGGCTACAAAAATCCAGGTGAGCGTTTGATGGCAGAAAAGAGATACGGCAAAATTTAACCCTTTGCTATCACCTTGAGATCATCTGGATTTCTGCTGGCCCAGATCCGGTGGCACTATTGTTAATGTCTTTGAAAAGACGCTGCGAAAGGAGAGAGATTATATTTGGATTCTATCGCCGGGCTAACCCGGCAATATATGGATTAATCCTTCCCCTTTGTAGATGCAGTTACTCTGCATGGCTGGCTGGGGAATTCTGGGAGTTGAAGTCCACACAACTTAACGTCACCAAGGTTGAGAAACACTGATCTATGATCTCTCAAGTTTCAATCTGTGGCAGTATAAAAGGAGCTCCTTTGCTATGTGCCATTTTAAGAGGATCTTAAGAGATTTTAAGAGAGCCAGTTTGGTCTAGTGGTTAAGGTGCTGGGCTAGAAACCAGGAGCCTGAGAGTTCTAGTCCCACCTTAGGCATGAAAGCCGGCTGGGTGACCTTGGGCCAGTCCCTCTCTCTCAGCCCTAGGAAGGAGCCAATGGGAAACCAGGAGTCTGAGAGTTCTAGTCCTGTCTTAGGCATGAAAGCCGGCTGGGTGACCTTGGGCCAGTCACTCTCTCTCAGCCCAACTCACCTCACAGGGTTGTTGTTGTGGGGAAAACAGGAGGAGGAAGGAGTATTAGGTATGTTCGCTGCCTTGAGTTATTTTTAAAAATAATAAAGGCAGGATAGAAAACAAACAAACAAATCTCTACTTTACAAAGCCCAACCCCTAAAAAAGCAAGATTCATGCCAGCCAGGGGACAGTGGTGGTGGAGGGAAGACCATTTGAAAGGAAAATTGGCAGCAAAGTGAAGAATAGAACTGGCTCTACTGTTAGGTTGAATGAGGCAGCCACTTTAAATGATGTACACAGGAAGATGGGGGATGGCATTTCAAAAATTAGTTGTTACCTTCCTAAGCTACGATTTCAGATAATGCACCAATATTGCCCTGTGATTCCAGCTTCCATAAGGCTGTTCCTGCTGGTGCTCTCAGTCGCACCTTTGTCCCAAGGAAGTTCCCATTTGCCCTTTCAGAGTTGTGTCAGAGCACCATGTGGTGATCTGCTGGACAGTCAGGAATAAACGACCCCTTTCATTTCATACATCTTACTTTCAAAATCAATCTTCATCCCTTTTCCTATGTATTTGTTCCGATGTTAGCCTAACACCCATATCCACTGGCTAGGCTTTAAGCATGGGCTTTTTCTTCGTTGCTGTTAGAAAAGGGAATATAAAATATTTTTTCTGCTCTCTTTCCGGACTGACATTTGAATTTATGGAACCGTTAAGGTGTTTTGGGTGGGTGTGTGTTAATTCCTACTGAGCTCTGCAGGAGGGTGAATACAATTTAGCAGTCCCTGTTCAGGTCACGTACTGTCTCCTTGTGCCCTTTCAGTGGCTCAGAGATTTTGTTTGTTTAGCTTGCTTTGAGGTGACTATTATTAAGATGTATTTAAAACATCCTTTTTCTTCTTTATTTTGAGCTTCTGCCTGACTCTGCTGGGTAATTACATGTAACCACTTCACTTTGTAATATATTCCCCATATTTCCCTTCCAGCTGACCTAATGCTTTCATACAGTAACATACTACAAAGTTCGCTAACCCTTTTTATCTAAGGGCATAAATAGGCCTCTGTTGCTTCTGCTTCTTTAAAATCCACATCACTCCTTCTAAGCAAACTGTCTTTTCAAATGCAGATATCTCGAGGACTTTTCCCCCCTCCCCCGCGCTCCCCCCACTTCCCCCTCAGCCCAAGGGGAAAGGCTTATTCACTTCCTTGGGGTATCTTGCAACCTATCTGTTGTATTTATTTTCAAAACAACCCTGCAAGTTGCATGTGGGTACGAAGCCCAGCCTAGCTTGGTAACAGATGTGATGTGGAAAGGTATTTTATTAGCATATGGCCCATTTTAAAATTCAAAGTTGGGATGTATTTGAAATCCAATAGTGACTAAAATTTGAGTACAGCGGTGATGGGTGCACCACTGGGACCACGCCGAAGGAACCGGATGGGGACAGATCATCCTGCAGAAGGTCCCTCTGTGCGGTCACTAAGAGTTGACAACAACTTGATGGCAGATAATCAATTTTAAAAAATGACTGAAATGAATGGCTGCCCATAACATTTATGGAAAACACACACTGCTTGATAGCCCTTTGCTGCTCTGAAAGCACGCATGCCGTTCTTTGAAGTTATTTTTTCTGATTGTTATTTTTAAAAAAAACCTAAGTTTATAGTGGAGTCCTTGGTGCTCTCTGAGCCTTGTTGTTTTCTTGCAGATGTTTCATTGCCAGGCTAGGCAACGTCTTCAGTGCGAAACTGAAGACGTTGCCTAGCCTGGCAATGAAACGTCTGCAAGAAAACAACAAGGCTCAGAGAGCACCAAGGACTCCACAGTTCAACCCTGAGCTACAAATATTCTCTTCAATTGGTAAGTTTATAGTTTTGGTTACATTCAGGCTAAAACAGAAAAAAAATTAGAGTAGTACTTACTGGCTAATGCCCATAATACATTTCTTGAAAACTTGTGACTCTGCTAAGCCTCCAGCTCTTTTTTTCATGTGGATGGATAACATTATTCTAATTCTGCAGTATGTAAAATAAATTCAGCTTCATCAGTACTCAGCAAAGCATTCAATTAAAGGTGGGGAAATATTTAAGCTTCATTAAATGAGCATCTCAGCAGGGTCAGGCCTGGTTAGTACTTGGAGGGGTGATGACAGGGAATACCAGAGCTGTAGGCTTGACTAGGATATTGCAGAACAACCCAGAAGAAGGCATCGGCAAACCATTTATTTAATAATTGCTGAGAAAACTGCATGAGCATGTCCATGACATCATCAGCAGTTAAGAAGGTTGCCTTCTCTCACCTACCACAGTGTACCAGGCAACTGTGAATAATTTGCTGCATGCATTTCCTTCCACCACTACACCCTGGATATACTAAGAATTCTAATTTTTCTCCTAAATATAACATTTAATAAAAACAAAAATTGTAACAGAATTGTGTTTACTTTTAAAATTTTCTTTTAAAGCAGAACTTTCCAAACTTTTCATGTTGGTGACACACTTTTTAGTCATGCATCATTTTGCGACACACTCTTACAGCAGAGCATCATTTTGTGACATACTCTTACAGCAGGGCACAAGGCAGGCACTAGGACCTGCGCGGAATCACAGCAGGTTTGGAGGCAGCAAGGCACAAGGCAGGCACTAGGACCTGCGCGAAATCCTGGCAGGGCAGGTTTGAGGGCAGCAAGGCACAAGGCAGGCGCTAGGACCTGTGCGGAATCACAGCAGGTTTGGAGGCAGCAAGGCACAAGGGAGGCACTAGGACCTGCGCGGAATCCTGGGAGGGCTCAGAGGCAGCAGCCGCCATGACACACCCAGACACTGCAGCCAACACACTAACATGTTGTGACACACAGTTTGGAAAGCTCTGTTTTAAAGTATCATATTTTGGCTCTTTCCCCCCTCTCCCCAAATCTCTAGGTTTTCTTACTGGGGCAGGGGGACTTGCCACACAGGCTGAAACAGTCTTAGACAAACTTTATCTTGAGCTCTGACATTGTGCTGCAGTCAAGCAATAGGGCCAACTGAACCAGAATCCCTTTATTTAGTATTTAAGTTTTTTATATCCTGCATTCTAAAATGACTAATTTAATACTTTAGTGAGATACTATATCTGTCTGCTAACTATGCTAAACTACTTTTTCCAATGTGGGCAAATAAAAGTACTATCAGAGAACTAAGAGGGAAGAAAAGGTTCAAGACTGCTCCTCAGGACACTGTAACTTCTCTCAAAATATCCCTCCTACAAAGAATGAATGTTTCTTCTGCTTAAGGGGAAATGTCACCATCAGTGCCTTTGAAAGGTCTGCAGCAATTACACTAATCCAGATTTCTTTGTCCTAGATCTATTTGTATGACTAGCAGACTTCTATGTTATAAGGCAGGGGTGGGGAACCTTTTTTCTGCCAAGGGCCATTTGGATATTTATAACTGGGGACCGGGGGGTGGGGTTTCTGGGATTTCCGCAGACTGGGGGCTGGAGTTTGCGGGCAAGAGCCAATCACAAGCACTGGGGGGCGGGGTTTGCGGGCGGGAGCCAATCGCGTGGAAGGGGCGGGGTTTGCAGGCAGGAGCCCCGCGGGCCGTATACAGCCCGCGGGCCTGACGTTACCCACCCCTGTTATAAGGCAATGCCTATTGATGCTGGGAAAGATGGAAGGAAAGAGAAGAAGAGGACAACCAGCAGCAAGTTGATGGACTCAGTCATAGTGGCTATGAGTGCACGGTTGGAAGAGCTAAAGGACCAGGTTAGGGACATATTGCCACAGAGAAAATCTATCTATGTCAGCCTTTCTCAACCTTTTGACCCTGGAGGAACCCTTGAAATATTTTTCAGGCCTCAGGGAACCCCTGCACATTCAGGCTCAAATATAGGCCAGAACTTACAAAATTATTATATTCATTTCATATGTAGGCCTGTACATATGCATGAACAGTGTTCTTAAACTAAAAATAAAGAATGAAACTTACCTAAATCGTGATCTCCCTGGGAACCCCTAGTGACAGAATCCTGGTTGAGAAACCCTGATACATGTGGTCACTAACAGTCAACAACAACCTGATGGCATGTAATCAATCAGACAATTATTTTTAGTAGATCCTGACCACCTCATCTGAGGAAGACTCCTCAAAAGGAGGGAGATGAGGAGAGGGTATTTTCTTGTACCAACTCTTAAGCCATGGAATGCCCTCCCTTGTGAGTGGTGTTTGGGATTTCCTTTCTCTGCATGGAGAAAATCCAGACTTTTGAACTCAGTGATTTTATTTTTTTTGATTTTTTAAAAAATAATATGATTTAAGGCATGGGTGTCCAACCTTTTGGCTTCCCTGGGCCACACTGAGTGAAGAGGAATTGTCTTGGGCCACATATAAAATATATAATATAGTTAATGCATATAAGTAATAAAACTTCATTCATTTTTTATATTTTTATTATAAAATTTAAAAAAAGAGGGCAACATAAAACTAGTGGGATATTTGACCTTGTTTTTGTGAAACTAATGCATCAATGTCTGGTTCAATGAAAGTGGTTGCAATTCTCAGTGAGTTCTCAAGGTGCTCGTCAGCTTTTACCTGGGAGAACCATCACCCATTGGCGACTGCTGCTAACGGCACATTTTTCTGCCGGAGCTGCTGGCGGCCTCCCCTTCCCGCTTGGCATCTCGGCTCTGCTCCGAGCGGCACCTTCCACCAATCTTCGCCTACTAACTACAGATGCACTAATGGTAGAGTGGCGGACTCCGCTTGGCTTGTGAGTCAAGTTGCAAAACTGACTTCGGCGGCTGCTCGCAAACCGGCAGAAGGCCGCTGCCTGCCTGCGTGGGAAGCCGAGAGGGAAGTGGATGCTCTACGCAGGCGATGTAACTACCCTGAGCTTTGTTACTGTCTCAAATGTACCGGGATTGTCTATTTTTGGCGTGGGCCTGGCTGCAAAACAGAAGAAAGAGAGAACGGCAACCAAAAACTTGCAAAATAATGTTAAAAGTTTACGATTTTTGGGGGCCGCATTACTAGCTGTTCAGGGCCACAGGTTGGACACACCTGATTTAACGTATACAGCAAGCTGCTTTGAGTGTCGTTTCAAATAAAAAACAGCATATACATCAGATTAAAATAATAATCTCTATTTTATTGATGCTTTTGAAGGGGGGAAAAGGCAGGAAACTTTCTTTAGTGTAAGGAAAGAGAACAGTACTTAGGAAATGGCTCCCCACCCCCCTGTACTCCCACTTCACTCTTTCCATGCTTGGGTATGGAGTGTGAAAACAGAGTCAGTGGAAAAGATTGCAGTGGGAGAAGCCCATGTTGTGGGCACTTCCATTTTCCATTTCTCCATTTGAAGGCAGGCAGGGAGACTTAATCACAGATCAAACCTTCCTTAAATGGGGCTTCAGGTGGATAAATAGTATGAACTGTGGTTTCCTCCTTAATTGTAATTTAACTTAAGGTCCAGGTTCAGATGTCACATAAGGCTGAGAAAGTTGGGTAAACTATCTCCCATTTCCCTATCACTTCAATCAGTGCAATTCCATTAGAAAGAATAGGGTCCTTCTTATCTCATCCCATTGTCACAGCATGTGTATGACAGACTTGTGGCTGTGGTTGCATACCTTGTAGCGGAGCCTTAAGTCATAACTTTCAAAGTACAATGGGGGAGTCAAATCTAAATAAGTCACATCACATTTTTGCATGTGGTGTGATTAGGACACAACAACGTTTAACAATGTCAAACAGGAGTGGGGAAAGAACCGAACCCTGTGGCACCCCACAAAGGAGGGGTCAAGGGTCGGATCTCCCGCTCCCTATCACCACTGATTGGGACCGGCCCTGGAGGAAGGAGGTGAACCAGCGCAGAACTATGCCGCCCACCCCCAACTCCCTGAGCCGACCCAAAAGGATACCATGGTCAATGGTATCGAAAGCCGCTGAGAGGTCAAGAAGAGCCAGGATGGATGCACTGCCCCATCTCACTCCCTCCAGAGATCATCCATAAGCACAACCAATGCAGTTTCCATCCCATATCCAGGCCTGAAACCTGACTGGAAGGGGTCTAGATAATCCGCTTCATCCAGAATCCTCTGGAGCTGCAACGCCACCACTTTCTCAACCACCTTCCCTAAACTGGGGAGGTGGGAGACTGGACAGAAATTGTCCAGCACGGTAGGGTCCAGCGTTGGTTTCTTGAGGAGGGGGTGCACCACCAGCGCCTCCTTAAAGGCAGCCGGAAACACCCCTTCTCTCAAGGATGAATTCACCATTGCCTGGACCCAACCACACGTCACCTCCCAAGCTGCCTTCACCAGCCAGGAGGGGCATGGATCTAATTGACAAGTGGTGGCATTTACAGTCCGGAGGACCCTGTCCACTCCCTCGGGCCCAACAGGATCAAACTGTTCCCAGATAACCGGGTAAGTACGTTCCCCAGGCATCTCTACAGACCATGCCTCACGCTTGGAATTCAACTTGGAATGGATCCGAGCGATTTTATCCTGCAGATGCCGAGAAAACTCCTCTGCGCGGCCATGAAGGTGGGTCACTGTGCCCACCTTTCCCAAAAGGGATTGATTGACCTTAAACAGGGCCGCTGCATTCTGGGGGTGCAATAAGAGTGGAGAAATATTGACATTTCACCGCTCTTACCGCCACAAGGTAGGCCTTAACAGCGGGTTCGATGGGGCAAGAGAGGTCGCACAGGTGCGATCCTTTCCAAGGCCCTATCGCCTCCCTATTCCAGGTGGCAGCCAGGGTCTCCGCTGGACCATGCAGCAGATCCTCGGGTATAGCCCCCAGCTCCCTTTGGAACCTCACTGGGTCCATCAGTTGCTGGGGATGGACCAATCAAACGGGTCCTGCCTCCCTGCGGAGGGGAGCAGCATAGGAGAAACTCAAGGCCACCAGGGCGTGATCTGACCATGACAGAGGGGACAGATGTAACTCTCCCTTCAGATCACATTGCCACTGCTCTGACAAGAAAACCAAGTCCGGAATGAGGCCACTGTCCTGAGTTGGGTCTTGAATAATCTGGGACAGGCCCACGGCCGCCATGGTAGCCATGAACTCCCGAGCCACCTTTGAGGCACGCCCGAGGGACAGCAGATTGAAGTCCACAGAACCATAAGTCTGGGGAACTCCAATGCCAACCCTGAGACGGCCTCCAGTAGCTCAGGCAGGGAGGTTGCTACACAGCAGGGAGGCTGGTACAACAGCAACAATCCCAACTGTTCTTGGGAGCCCAACTTCAAAAACAGGGTCTCACAACCAGCCACTTGTGGAGCAGCACCCCTGAAGGCCAACAGAGATTCCCGGATGACAATAGCTTCCCCTCCTCTCCTGCCCTGGGATCTCAGCTGGTGCCATACTGTAAACCCAGCCGGGCACATCTCCAAAAGGGGCACCCCCCCTTCAGGTCCCAGCCAGGTCTCGGTAATACATGCCAGGTCTGCCCCCTCCTCAGTGATCAAATCACATATGAGGGGGCCTTTGTTGTTAACTGACCTGGCGTTAAGAAGCAACATCCGGAGGCCAGGGCCCCCACGAGTCTGCTGTCCAGGGCCTGGGTCTGAGCACAGAGGGCCAGAACATGCAACAGATATCAAACACCGGGAGTGTCTTCCCCGAAGATGTCCCTACAGAGTCCTACAGAGAGGCCTCAATTACAACACAGAGGATGTGAATAAATTAGAATTCTTTGCAGCTTCAGAAGCAGCATTGAAAACTATAGGACTTACCACAGAAACCCAAGAGAACGTAAGACAGATAATCATACCACAAACCAGAAGGACATGGAAACAGAACCAACTGAAAGCAGAGGACAGAGGAGCACTCAAAAACCTAAAGAGGGACCAGACTATCATCATCCTCCCAGCAGACAAAGGCCGCACCACCGTCATTATGGACAGATCGCAATATATACAAAAGGCTAAAGAATTAATTGAGGACAAAGAAACATACAGTACACCCTAGTAAACACCAATCCCATATAGAAACTGGACAACAAGGTAAAAAGAACTCTTAATGACCTCACCAAGAAAGGTCAAATCACAAAAGAAGAACAGAGGTGGATGAACAGCAGTGGACCCATCCTCCCATGCTTCTATGGACACCCCAAAATACACAAACCTGGCATACTGCTTCGGCCAATTGTATCGTTACCAGGGACTTCCACTTACAACATAGCTAAAGAGCTCACAAAAAAACTTAGGCATCTTACAGAGGAGGGCGAATATTCTATCAACTCCCCACTACAGTGCCTCCAGAAAATCAAAGACTTAAAAATAGAAGAAGATGAAATTATGGTGTCATTCAATGTCATTGCACTCTTTACATCCATAGACCCATCACTAGCGAAAGAATCCATGGCAGCAGTTCTACGAAACACACCTGGCCTAGCGAAATACACTAAGATAGAAATACCCAGAATCATGGACCTCATCAACCTCTGCCTCACTACCTACTTTCAGTTTGATGGACAAATATACCAACCAACAAATCAAAGGAACACCCATGGGATCACCACTTTCAGGACTCATAGTAGAGATTGTAATGCAGCGTCTAGAAAGGATAGCACTTCCACGTATAAAACGCAAAGTATGGATCCGGTATGTAGATGACACCTTCGTCATAATAAAAAAGGAACAACTGGAGGAAACACATGAAACCATCAACATCTTCTTCAATGGAATAAAATTCACAAGGGAAGAAGAAAACAACAACACACTACCTTTCTTGGACATCCTCATCAGTAGAGGAAATGGAGGCATTCTAGAAATACAAGTGTACCAGAAATCTACCCACACTAACCAAGTGCTCCATTACCAAAGCAACAACCCAAACTCCCACAAGAGAAGCTGTGTAAGAACATTATTCTGACGAGCACTAACACACTGCAGCAACCCAGAACACCAGAAAAAGGAAACAGATAATCTATACAGCATTTTCCAGCAAAATGGATACCCACGCAACTTTATCAAAAAGTGCCTGACTACCCAACCCACGACAACATAACCAACAGAAGCTATGAAAAGGATAACACTGCCATACATCAGAAACAACCAATAGACTGTTACAACCACATGGCAACACCATAGCACATAAACCAACCAAAACCCTTCAGAACATCTTTTGTTGTTGTTTATTCGTTCAGTCGCTTCCGACTCTTCGTGACTTCATGGACCAGCCCACGCCAGAGCTTCCTGTCGGCCGTCACCATCCCCAGCTCCCCCATGGTTGAGTCTGTCACCTCCAGAATATCATCCATCCATCTTGCCCTTGGTCGGCCCCTCTTCCTTTTGCCTTCCACTTTCCCTAGCATCAGCTTCTTCTCCAGAGTATCCTGTCTTCTCATTATGTGGCCAAAGTACTTCAGTTTTGCCTTTAATATCATTCCCTCAAGTGAGCAGTCTGGCTTTATTTCCTGGAGTATGGACTGGTTTGATCTTCTTGCAGTCCAAGGCATGCCCCACTTTCCTCCAACACCACAGTTCAAAAGCATCTATCTTCCTTCGCTCAGCCTTCCTTATGGTCCAGCTCTCACAGCCATAGGTTACTACAGGGAATACCATTGCTTTAACTATGCGGACCTTTGTTGTCAGTGTGATGTCTCTGCTCTTAACTATTTTATCAAGATTTGCCATTGCTCTCCTCCCAAGAAGTAGACGTCTTCTGATTTCCTGGCTGCGGTCAGCATCTGCAGTAATCTTTGCGCCTAGAAATACAAAGTCTGTCACTGCCTCCACTTTTTCTCCCTCTATTTGCCAGTTATCAATCAAGCTGGTTGCCATAATCTTGGTTTTTTTGAGGTTTAACTGCAACTCAGCTTTTGCACTTTCTTCTTTCACCTTCGTCATAAGGCTCCTCAACTCCTCCTCGCTTTCAGCCATCAAAGTGGTATCATCTGCATATCTAAGATTATTAATGTTTCTTCCAGCAATTTTAACTCCAGCCTTGGATTCCTCAAGCCCAGCACATCGCATGATGTGTTCTGAGTACAGGTTGAATAGGTAGGGTGAGAGTATACAGCCCTGCCGTACTCCTTTCCCAATCTTAAACCAGTCCGTTGTTCTGTGCTCTGTTCTTACCGTTGCTACTTGGTCGTTATACAGATTCCTCAGGAGGCAGACAAGATGACTTGGTATCCCCATACCACCAAGAACTTGCCACAATTTGTTATGATCCACACAGTCAAAGGCTTTAGAATAGTCAATAAAACAAAAATAGATGTTTTTCTGAAACTCCCTGGCTTTCTCCATTATCCAGCGGATATTGGCAATTTGGTCTCTAGTTCCTCTGCCTTTTCTAAACCCAGCTTGTACATCTGGCAATTCTCGCTCCATGAATTGCTGGAGTCTACCTTGCAAGATCTTGAGCATTACCTTACTGGCATGTGAAATAAGTGCCACTGTTCGATAGTTTGAACATTCTTTAGTGCTTCCCTTTTTTGGTATGGGGATATAAGTTGATTTTTTCCAATCTGATGGCCATTCTTGTGTTTTCCAAATTTGCTGGCATATGGCATGCATCACCTTGACAGCATCATCTTGCAAGATTTTAAACAATTCAGCTGGGATACCGTCGTCTCCTGCTGCCTTGTTATTAGCAATGCTTCTTAAGGCCCATTCAACCTCACTCTTCAGGATGTCTGGCTCTTAACTCACTGACCACACCGTCAAAGCTATCTCCAATATTATTATCCTTCCTATACAGATCTTCCGTATATTCTTGCCACCTTTTCTTGATCTCTTCTGCTTCTGTTAGGTCCTTACCATCTTTGTTTTTGATCATACCCATTTTTGCCTGGAATTTACCTCCGATGTTTCTAATTTTCTGGAAGAGGTCTCTTGTCCTTCCTATTCTATTGTCTTCTTCCACTTCCGCACATTGCTTGTTTAAAAATAATTCCTTATCTCTTCTGGCTAACCTCTGGAATTTTGCATTTAATTGGGCATATCTCCCCCTATCCCTGTTGCCTTTTGCTTTCCTTCTTTCTTGGGCTACTTCCAGTGTCTCAGCAGACAGCCATCTTGCCTTCTTGGTTTTCTTTTTCTTTGGGACGGTTTTGTTGCCTCCTCCTGAACAATGTTGCGAACTTCTGTCCATAGTTCTTCCGGGACCCTATCTACTAAATCTAGTCCCTTAAATCTATTCTTCACCTCCACTGCATATTCCTTAGGAATATTAGTGAGCTCATATCTAACTGATCTGTGGGTCTTCCCTATTCTCTTTAGTCTGATTCTAAATTTTGCAATAAGAAGTTCGTGATCTGAAGTACAGTCAGCTCCAGGTCTTGTTTTTACTGACTGTATAGATGTCCGCCACCTTTGGCTGCAAAGGATGTAGTCAATCTGATTTCGGTGTCGACCATCTGGTGAAGTCCATGTATAAAGTCGTCTTTTAGGTTGTTGGAAGAGAGTGTTTGTTATGCACAGTGAGTTGTCTTGGCAAAATTCTATCAGCCTATGTCCTGCTTCATTTTGTTCTCCCAGACCATGGTTGCCTGTAATTCCAGGTGTCGTCTGACTACCCACCTTAGCGTTCCAGTCTCCTGTAATGAAAATAACATCTCTTTTTGGTGTATTATCCAGTAGGTGCTGCAGATCCGCATAAAACTGATCTACTTCTGCTTCTCCGGCATCTGTGGTTGGGGTGTATATTTGGATCACTGTGATGTTAAATGGCTTACCCTAAATTCGAATTGAGATCATTCTATCGTTTTTTGGATTGTATCCAAGCACTGCTTTAGCCACTTTATTATTAATTTTGAAGGCTACTCCATTTCTTCTGTGTTCCTCTTGTCCACAGTAGTAGATCTGGTGGTCATCTGATGTGAAGTGGCCCATTCCAGTCCATTTCAGTTCACTGACACCCAAAATGTCTATGTTTAATCTTGACATCTCACCAATATCCACATCCAATTTGCCCTGGCTCATAGATCTTACATTCCAGGTTCCTATGGTGTGTTGATCTTTAGAACATCGGATTCATCGTTCACCACCAGCACCGTCGGCCGCTAGCCGTCCTTTCGGCTTTGAGCTAGCTGCGTCATCACATCTGGGGCTAGTTGAACGTATCCTCTGTTCCTCCCCAGTAGCATTTTGACCATCTTCCGACCTGGGAGTCCCATCTTCCGATGGTATACCGACATATCTCTGGTTGTACTGATCCATTTAGTTTTCACGGCAAGAATACTGGGGTGAGTTGCCATTACCTTCCCCAGGGATCGTATTTAGTCTGACCTCTCTGCCATGACCTTCCCGTCTTGGGTGTCCCTTCATGGTTTAGCTCATGGTTTCATTGAGGTGCTCAAGCTCCAGCACCACGACAAGGTAACGATCTCCTTCGCTGGAGTCAGAACATCTTAAGTAACCCAAAAGACCCAGTAGCCCAAGAAGAAAAAACAGGAGTTATCTACAATATACAGTGTAAGGACTGTAGCAGCCACTATGTAGGACAGACGGGCAGAAGACTAGCAGAGCGCATCCATGAACACCAACTAGCAGTCAGAAGACACGATGAAAACTCCTTAACCTCACAACACATGGACAGACTCAACCATACTTTCAACTGGGAAACTGAGCATCTTAAACCAAGCCAAACCCAAAAACACTAGAGAATTCTTGGAAGCTTAGCACTCAGACAAAGCAGCCATCAACAGACACATAGAGGTAAACAACATTTACATACCATTCATAAGAGACAATAGAAAAGCCAGAAGACCAGAACACTTCCTCGCCAGCAATGATCACCCAGATATACAAAGATTAACACCAAGATTAGCAGCAGAGGAACAATCAAACAGCACAATATACCCTAATCAAGGAACTATTAACTCAGTCAATCAACCAAGCAGCAAACAACAGCCCAATCAAGGAACTCCTAAGGGGAGAACAACACCTCCACCAACACAAGCAGGACAAGCCATGGTATATAAACAGAAAGCAAGTCCCACTCCCATTTTGCCCTGAAGATGTTGCCTAGTCTGGCAATGAAATGTCTGCAAGAAAACAAGAAGACTCAGAGAGCACCAAGGACTTCACAGTTCAACCCTGAGCTACAAATATTTTCTTTATGGCTGTGTGTTATACAGTTTAACCAATTATGATTTATTCAATAAATCATGATTAAGCAAACTGGTGCAGCATTGTTTTTATGAAAAGATAGATACTCCTCTAATATCTCTTTCCATTAAGTGAAAATGTGGTTGGGTACAAGCCCTTTTTTCCTGTAAAGCTTAGTTGTTCTTCTGTTCTAATTATTAAAGCTATTTTTATTCTAGCTGGGTTTTTTTACACCACATAATAACATTCACCAGAAGGAAGGTGATGCAGCACTTTGTGGCATGTCTTTTTCTCACCATCACGTGTCAACAACTTACCTAATTTTAAAGAGCTGGCATATATTATAGTGGCTGCAGATGAGGCTGGGTGGGGAACCAGGAAGTTCCCACTCTAGAAGCTACCCTTGATGTGAAATGAGGTGACCATTCTGCCCCCAGGGCTCCTATTTGTAATAGTAGTAATAGTACAATCCAAAGCATGTTTATTCACAACATTATGTTCAGTAGGACATATACCTGGGTAAATGTTCTTAGAACTGCACTCTAAGGTTGAATAGTATTTTTCTGAAACTAAATCCCACTAAGAGAGCTAGTTGTAGTAGTAGTAGTTAAAGGTGCTGGATTAGGAGCTGGGAGACTATCCGATCTACTCCTGCCTTAGGCACGAAAGCCAACTGGGTGACTTTGGGCCTGTCCCTCTCTCTCAGCCTTAGGAAGAAGGTACTGGCAAACCACTTCTGCAAATGTTGCAGTCATCAGGAGTCAGAAATGACTGTACATCACAACTCTCTTGTGGGAGGTTGGGTTGTTGCTTTTGTAACAACTGTAACAACAACAACAAGTCCCACTACATTCAGTGGGGCTTTCTTCTAAGTCAATGTTTTTAAAAGTGTGGTCCTAGGACCCCTGAGGGTCCTCCAAGACCCTCTCAGGGGTCCGCAAAATCACAATTATTTGCCAGCCTATGTTGAAAAATAAGACAATATTAAAATCCCATCAAACAACCGTGTTCTCATGCGGCAGCAAATGCATCAATTTTAATTTTTAATACCGTAAATATAGATAAATACAGTCCATACAAACAAAAGCTCTTTTGGGGTCCTCCATAATTTTTAAAATTGGGAAGGAGTCCTGAGAGATATAAGTTTAAGAAACACTGTTCTAAGTAATACCCCTATGATTATACAAATACTGAAAGTGACTTTTCTTACAGATTGTCCACACAGCATACTAAACTAGGAAGCTTGATGAACAAGTGTGTGTGCCCCCATCACCAAATTGCTAACTTTAACTATGGTTTGGAGGCCTCTCATGTAGTTCAGGACAGAACAGCTGCCATTTGCCAGTATTGTTGAGTTTGGATTGCAAACTTCTGGATCTAGTGTATTGTAAACACATGCTAAGCCCAATCATTACAGGCTGGGACAAATGGAAAAAAATAGGGTCCCCCCTATTCTTGGCTTAATATCTTTTGGATCCATCTTTAGATTTTAAACTCCTTATGATAGCTCTTTTTCTCATTTTGTTTAGAGCTATGTACCTAGATGTAGCTTTCATTGTGTTCACTGAATCATGATTTACTCAATCCAATTTTCTGTGTCCATGTGACATACTGAGCCAAAATTAACCACGTAGGTTAGGTTTGTACCAAACACTTAAAATGTGGTTGGCTACTTTGGGGTTGTATAACACAATGTGTAGTATAAACATAGCCAAAATGCAATTCACTTGTGGGGGCTTCTAATAGAAACAAAAAATTCAAGCAATCTGATGAGGAAACTTCAATATCAAGGATGGGTTGAGGCAGAGTTATTTGTATATAAATTCCATGAAGTTTCACCTCTTGGACCCCCTGTACCTTTAGGAGGTAAACTTTTATCTTTTAAGTGAATTTTTATTTGTGTAGTTATAATACTCAGATTAGTTCAACTCAACAGAAAAATGACAAGCCTTCCAGATTTCCAAATCATCATGAATATCTGAGTCACTTAAAAACGTGGACATTTTTCACCTTTTGATTTAGCCCAATACACATTTTGCCCTGTGGATTTGAGATTTCTCAACTTTGCTTCCTGAATGTTTATATAGATTATTTGGAAGTTTCCACTCTTTTGTTGCCTCACACTCTTGTTATTCCACTAGTATTGCTGTCTGAGGATTATCAGAGTTGGAGGCAAACATACATAGAGGACACCAGCGGTGACGTGTGACGTGCGAGCAAGGGTGAATGCGGCCTGGCTGCGTTGGCGAGAACTCACCGGTGTGCTTTGTGACAAACAAATGCCAATCCGTCTCAAATCTAAGATCTATAAGACGATTGTCCGCCCCGTGGCATTGTATGGCACTGAGTGTTGGGCAGCAAACAAAGAGTGTAGAGAGCCGTCTCCATGTTATGGAAATGCATATGCTCCGTTGGATATCAGGCATCTCCCTACTCGACCACGTCACAAATGATGCCATTCGACAACAGCTAGGCATGTCATTAATTACAGAGAAGATGAGAGAAAGCCGGCTTCATTGGTATGGACATGTCCTTAGAGCGGCACCTTCCACTGTCGCCAAAATAGCTTACCATCTTAAAATCGATGGCCGACAGCCACGTGGGCAACCAAAACAGAGATGGCAGGACACCATCAATAAGGACATGCAAATTGATGGGCTATGCCCTGAGGATGCGGATGATCGGGCAAAGTGGTGTTTCAAGATCCGAAAAGCAGACTCTGCGAAAATAGCAGGAAAACGCTAGGAAGAAGAAGATACATAGAGGACACCAGATTGGGAAAAATAGCTTTCAGCAAACTGCAAGATGAAGGAACTATCTTGGAAGAAGTTCCTAGTTCTCTGAGGAGGTTCTCATATCAGAGTAAGCCATAATGTGGTTCATTTGGTTTTGGCCTACCATGTTGTATGAACCCAATTGCTATGATTTATTAAGCATGGCATACAATATTGGGCAAATCTAGCCAACTGCAGTTTATTCAGGAAATGTAGGAGGGAAGACCCCTGACATTTGGGTATGAGCAATTTTCTTAACCTACTTTTTTAATTAAAAGGTCTAACTCATCAACTAAGAATTCTTTAGAACCAAATGATGGCCCTAGAAAATGGTACTACTGGTTGTATTCACATATGCTCAGCTATAAGTCATGATTTACAAACCACGGTGTTTAGGTTCAACCACAGCAAGCCAGAAAACAAGCCTCATTAGGAATAACCATACTGTGTGAATACAGCTAATGATGGTCTGATCTTGTTTTCTTAGAACTTAGTTTTTTTCTGAGAGCTGCTGTTGAAAGAGGGGGAAATCAGTGCAGTGAGTAGATTTGGCCCAAGGGTTTGGCTGTTGATCTAAAATGAAAGAGAGAACAGTGACTTCAAAGCAGGCTGTTGGGGGGGGGCAGAAGCCCTGTATCTTGAGCAATTTATTTGTCTTGTAGCTTCACCAGGTTGCTTTTCTGTGAAAGGGGTATTGGGTGACTGACTCCAGGCCATCACAGGCCTCATTCTGTGACTGAGCAAGCTGCCTTTTGGCAGTGGACTATCCCCTGACTTTACAGTCTTCCTTCCTAGGATCTGATTCACACAGATTCCTAGGCCAGAGTCTCTTTAACCATCCTTTATGGCAGTGTTCCTCAACCTCAGCAACTTTAAGATGTGTGGACTTCAACTCCCAGAATTCCCCAGCCAGCCATGCTGGCTGGGGAATTCTGGGAATTGAAGTCCACACATCTTAAAGTTGCTGAGGTTGAGGAACACTGCTTTATGGAACAAACCACACTCAGAAAACAGGCTAAGCCCAAACCATGCCACCTTATAGCTTCGTGTACTATAATTATAAATCCAACCACTCTACCTGGCGGCTTAGGTTAAAAACCAGCCAAACGTTGCAACAACTGCAGGGCTTTAGTGATGATCCACTGGCTAGAAGCGGCTTGTGCCTAAGAAGGGGGTTAACTTATCAGCAAGGCATTCCCTGGGTCTCCTGTATGAATACGCGGCTGTTCTGGGTTTCCCCGATATGGGTGCGCGGAGCATTATTCCTGACCTGTTGCACCGCCACCGCCCTAAGGACTGCGCTGGGTCGTCGCCGCGTGGGATGTCTTGCAACAACTACGCGGAAAATCCAGCAGGAGGCCAACTGGGCCCGGGGCGGAGGTCAGAGCGGGGAGAGGAGGAGGGCTTCTCCGGGCGGCGGCGGGAGAGTTTAGGGTTAGGCACCTCCTGCGGCCAATCCCCCCCGAGCGTGCGACTTGCTGCCTCCGTCCACGGGCTGCTCCAGAAGCCGCAGAGCCTCCGCCGCCCGGCTCTCGGAGCAACGTTGCGCGGGGAAGGCGAGCGCCTGACGGAGGGAGCGGGCGGGGGACGGAGCCCCCTCCCCCCGCGGCATGGCGAGTCCTCCTCCTCTTCGCAACCTGGGACAGAGACCCTTTAAGAGGTGGGGGCAGCGCCTGGAAGGCTTGGCTAGGGGGTGATTTCGGGAGTGGGCCGCTAGGACAGCCGCCTTAGGCGCCCTAAGAAGAAAAACATACTTTGATCGGGGGGGGGGGGGGGGAAGCCGACCACCGAAGCCCACCTCCGCACTGTTAGTACTTTGGCCGAGTGAATGAGATTTCCAACCCCTCTTCCTTCTCCTCCGTGTGTCTCCCCCCCACCCATCCGTGCCCCGGGCGTGGAGTAAAGTAGGATGGTGGTGCACAACGCCGGGCTTCGTTTGCTGCTGAATTGCCTCCTCCTGCTGCTGGCGGGAGCGAAGCAGAGCCGGGATCCCGCTGCTACCAGCTGCGAGCTCCGCAGAAAAGTAAGTTCTTGCCCCGGGAGGGCGAGGTGCGGGCGAGTTTCACCCAGCGCGGGATGGGGAGGGACCCCCTTCTCCCGGGTTCGTCCCGCAAAGGTGGGAGGGCGGCTTGGAAGGGGAGTTTGACTCTCGGGAATCGGAGGGGGAGGGCGCGCACACCTCCAACTGTTCGTGCCTGTAAGATCAGGGAGCTCCTGAGCTCTACCCATCTGTGCAGGCTTTTTCGTGTAGAGCGGTGGAAAGCTATACGGTCGGATCGGAGTTTCGGTTTTGACCGAGGCTTACGGGACGAGGCGACGGCAGGCTTGTCAGAAGGCGCATGAAAGCCGGACCTACCGCGCCCTCCGTGCAGGCGAGGCTTCCTCCCTTCAAGCCACACCAGCGCGACCCTGTGTGTGTTTTATGAGTCAAAGCGAATAAATGGCTCTCTATCAGAGAGAGGTCACCTTGGGACGTCGTAGGGTATCTGTCAGAAACGCTGGAGAAGTTCTTTGGCTCAGGGAAGTTTACGAGGAAGTCAGCCCCTGGGCAGATACGTGCTTACCAGGGAGTAAGTCGTGCCCCCCCCCCATCAGCACAGGACTTCAGAGTAAACCTGCAGGGTATCAGCATCTTTCTGCTCCCTTTCTACTCTAGGTGTGTTGAAAGCGGTGGGCTGGCCCCTGAGGTTTCTTTCTCGCAATTCCTCGGGAGGAAGCAGGGGTGTACTCTGTGTGTGGGAGAGAATTAACTTCTTGGGTAAGTTAAGTCTTCTTGTAGACTGAAGATCCAGTCTCCCCACACAGAAGCTGAGTGGAAGGAAGGGAACCGCTTTTCCAGGCTCTGAGAGATTGGAGATAGCCTGGGTGGTGTTTTCCTCATAAGAGAGGGGGCGGGGCGTAAATTAGCCCTTGATGGGATTTAGAGTGCCTTTAATGAGATCCAGCGGGGAGAGGAGATAAGGTTCAACGGAGGTGCCTGCCTGCTGTTTGTTTGGGTCGGCCTCTTTTTAGTTTTGTTTACTTTTGACACTCCTTTGCCAATCTCTGGATCCTCCGCAGCGTCAGCATCTAACCAAGATGGGGGTGGGTGAGGGGGAGGTGGTGGGAGGGAGCGAAATCAGACAGGAGATTCCTATATTCCAAATGAACCTCATCAGCAACAGCTTCCTTCTCCTGTTTGCTTTATCTCTTGGTCCTTAATTATATATAAATTTATATATATTTGTCAAATGGCTAAGTTTAAATCTGTTAAAGCCTTCCTCCCCCGCCTTCCTTTCTCTCTCAAAAGTCTACCTGCTGATTTCTGGGGCATCTGAACTAGCTAAATAAAATTACTTGTCACATTTTTTTCTTAGAGACACCCCCACCCCCCACTCCGAGTTCTATCTACAGTTCCCTCTTTACAGAAAATCGCAAAGAGAAAGATGATCTTTGGATGACCTCTATAATCTTGTTCCCTGGAGATACTAATTCAGCCCTAAAATATTACATTGGGGTGAAACTATTTTTAAAACTAAACAGTGTGCATCCTGTGCATGTACTGTTGTATGCTGGGGAGTGTGAGGCTACCCCCAAGGAAGTGTACATAAGGTTGCAGCTACAGTTGTGAACTTAAAACTGTTGAAGTGGCCCTTTCTTCTGAACAAGCCTGTGTAGGATGGGGTTACTGGTGTAACATTAAGGCATGGCCAGTTTGACTCTGAAACTTGTAATATCTTTTTCCTTGTCCAACAAATGCTCAAAAACTCTACTTCAGAACTCTGGGTCAGTTCTGAACTAGAGTTACACTTGAACGCTAGAGGCATGTGTATATTTCGTATCCAGAAAATTGTATCAGGAAGTGTATGGGTCCAAGAAAACACCCACTGGGTCAGGCTATATACTAATATCAGAGCATTCACATTTGTTTCTTAAAATAATCTAAAAAGAATGGCTACAAAGCCTGTATTTACCTCACTTACTTAAGTTCCGTCCAGTTAGGAAGCAACTGACAGTATGTACAGAATTGTGGCCCTTGATAATAGCAATGAAGAATGAAATCGAAGAGAAAGACTGTTAAAGAAATCCAAGCACACGGTTAGAATGGGGCAGAGTCCAGAAAGCAACTTTTCAAAGTGTTTTAATCCTGTGTACATTCCTTGAAAGCAAGTCAGTTTTAATTTAGTGTCATGCAGTGCACTGGGGAATCAGTCTGCTAGAGTGACATTAGAGTGGTATGTTGTGATGGTTGAACGAGAATTTAAAAATGCCGTTTATCAGCAGACTAAAACAATGCTAAAAACCCAGCAAGGGTTAGTCAGAAATCAGTTTTATCTTATATTACTTTATTCAGAAGTAAATCCTGCTAAATCGAAGGGGTTTTACTCCCGAGAAAGCATGTACAGCATGGCAGCTGTGTTCCCACTGAAATCAGTTGGGTTTATGCTAGTCCAAAATTATTCCTTTGCTTTTAATGGCATTTATAGAGTCCCCCAGTTGAGGGAGGTGGGCGGTGATATAAATTTATATAATAAATAAATAAATAAAGTTATCTGCCATTACATCGGACTTGAATTTATTTCAAATCTAAGCCATACTGAAAGTGCTGTTGGAAAATTATTTATTTATTTTATTTATTATTTAAATTTATATGACCGCCCATCTCCCCCAATCGGGGGACAACAAAATTATTTGTTGTTCAGTTGTTAAGTCGTGTCCGACTCTTCATGACCCCATGGACCATAGCACGCCAGGCCTTCCTGTCCTCCACTGTCTCCCGGAGTTTACTCAAATTCATGTTCATTACATCGGTGATGCTATCTAACCATCTCATCCTCTGCCGCCCCCTTCTCCTTTTGCCTTAATGGAAAATTATGGTGCTATCCAAAATAATGAATGCAGCAGAGAGAGATTCATGCAGTGCTTTCCTGATGATCTCATTGTGCAAGTTGGTTTGTACGGGTAGTTAAATTTCAGCTAATCTGATTCTAGTCAGTTTGAAAACATACTGGCCCTAGAAACTAATTGACCGGCATTGCATTAAATACAGCACTAGCATAATATGATGATTGACATGGGCCTGCCCACAGACTTGATATTGTGCCCCTTATCACTTGGAGTTTCTGCCTATATAGGATGTTACAGCAATCTAGTCTGGAGGTTACTAAACTATAAATAATTGTAACAAGATCAGTGTTCTCCAGAAAAGACATAATTGTTGAATCATTTGAAGGTACTTTTGAAGGTACATTTGAAGGGGGCGTGGTGGCTCAGCGGGTAAGATGACAGGTTTGTTGACTGGAAGATCGCAAGTTCGGAGGTTCAAATCCCTAGTCTCGCGTGACGGAGTGAGCTCCAGCTCTTGCCAACCTAGCAATTCGAAAGCATGCACATGCAAGTAGATAAATAGGTACCACTTTGGTGGGAAGGTAACAGCGTTCCACGCACGTCATGACGGCCACATGACCGTGGAAGCGTCTTCGGACAATGCTGGCTCTTCAGCTAACAAACGGAGATGAGCACCGGCCCCTAGAGTTGGACACGAGTGCACAAATGTGCAGGGGGAACCTTTACCTTTTTAAACCAGGAATAATACATGAGGAAAGACAACCCCTTAGAGAACCTCAAAGGCTGATGGCTGGTGGCTTTGAGGACAAACAAGACTCCACGGTACATATTGAGAGTTGCTTTCCAGAAACAGTTGGAACCATCAGAAAGGTTGCCTTCAAGTTCCTTAGAAGAAAACCAAGGCTGACAATATCAAAACCAGCAGAGAAGCACTCCCTCTCTTTATCTCCCAGTGTAAATAACCCCATCAGAATGATCAAAGCTGTATCCAGCCCTAAACCAGGCTGAAAATCTGATTTTAAAGGATCCAGATCACAGGTGGGTAACACCTGGGCTGTTAACCACACTTTTGTATTCACTGATTAATTGCTGGCCCACATTCTCTGGGTGATATACTGTCTGAGAAATTGGGTGATAAATAAGGGAAGTCTTGGTTTGAATCTTACATCTTCTGTCATATCCCTAGTTGGCCTTAGGCAAGACACATGGCAGCAACAGTAAGGAGCAGATGCTACTTCTGGACTTATTACATACAGCAGTAAAAGATTAGCTGGCACTTGTGACAAAATATAGGGTAGGGGGGATATTGGTTTCTCTACATCCAAGGAATTGGCATATTTGGACATACCACATGTGCCTCTAATGCTGTGCTCCCCAGTGAGCCCAAAGACTTGTAATAAATTTTCAAGCATCTTGTATTGGTTGGACTCAAAGCAGATGCTGGCTAATATCAATTGACAGGTCTTTGCTATGCCGCACTAGTCTTTCAAATATAGGCAAATCTTAAAAAGATGAGCTGCTCTCACTGCATTGTCCCATCTGTCACTTGGCTTCCAAAATACTCCCACTAGCTCTGGTAATGAGAGATATAATACACTCAACCAGGTTCTGTACCGCAGGGCACATCTCATGGAGAATAGTGCATCCATCTCTCCAAAAGGGATGGAAGTCGCTGGAAGCTGAATGGACGGAATGTACTGAAATGACAGGTGTGACATGTGGTGCTATCTGAGAGAGTTTTGAACCTCCGGATCTTGAGGAAGTAGACAGAGTTCTCTGCAATTTTAGCTTTACCACTTGTGATTTGGATCCCTTCCCCACCTGGGTAATTAAAGTGATGAAGGAGGGGGCCAGTGGTTTGATCTGGGCTACAGGGGTCCCTAACCTGTGGGCTGCGGCCTGTTAGGAAGTGGGCCGCGGGGCTTCCACCTGCAACCCCCCCTGGTGCGCGTGATTACCCCACCCCCCCAGTGTGCGCGATTGGCTCCCGCCTGCAAAACCCGCCCCCCAGTCCGTGGAAAAATTTTCTTCCGCGACCGGTCCCTGGTGCCAAAAAGGTTGGGGACTGCTGCCCTTAAGGACGGCTCCCTCTGTCATGGCCATCCAGAAGCAGGTGAAAATATTTCTGGAGGGCCTTTGGGGATTAAGTGTACACAGCAGCACCATTTTCCATAAATCCATAATTTTAGTCTTTTTACCTTTAGTTGTTTTTTCAATTAATTTTATTCTGATATGTATTCTGTTTACTGTGCAGATTCTGTAAGCTACCTAGAGTCTGGTTGGTTTCAAGCGGTCAGATAAATTTAATAAATAAAAGACACACATTTCTTGTGATGTCTGGCTGTACAGTTGTCTGAATGCATAAGTAAGAGAAATATCTGATTCTGTCTCGGTTAGCATCTTTATTGTGCCTTGTTTATCACAAAGACGTTTTAAGCTTATACCTAGATTTGCTTTGGGAATATCTCAGCCCAAGTATGTCGGTAACTTTATTTCATGGAAGATTTGCATGGTGCTATTGACCAGACCTTTCCCAGATCTCTGAACCAGCTTGCTAAGTTCACTGATTGTGGGTGTTTCTCTATAGATATAATTGGAAGGTAGGTTAAAAAAATATCCTTTTGTATGCCTGTTACTTGAGGCTGGTTATAGTGTATAGTATGCAGAACAAAGTGTCCAGACTGCTTGTTTTTCTGACAAGAAAAGAATTCTATTGCCCTAGATTCAGTTATGTTATGGTAGAACTATGAAACAGGAAAAGCTACTCAGTGTGTGTTCAGATGGGAAATGAGAAACCTGGGTCAGCATCGTTATCTGGTAAATCTGATGTTCTCTTGCCATCCTTGTAGGATCTGATTGCCACCTCCAAAGCTGTTTAGTTTCATCTTCCCCATTGTGGCTGCACCTTTCAATGCTAATCTGGAAAGGGTAAAGTGAAGTCTGGTAATCTGATCAAGACCACTGATCTTCTAAAAATCTACTCCCACTGATATTGGGTCAAAGGTAGCCTGCTGTCATGAAAGAACAGTAAGTGTGTAGCCAGGAATGATTGTCCATGTGTTCCATTAAGGTGCCCAACTTTGGACCATCTGGACTTTTCCTACTATATCTGAGTTGAACTATCTGGAATTAATAGTTATGGGACCATGTTCCCATGTTATACCCTTTTTGGTGATTGCTCTTCGTGATGGTGCCTACATTAAAATTGTATCTGCTTTCCCAGTTATCTTAGGTTGAAAGAAGGTGAGAAAGAAAGCTGCTTGGCAAAAATGTTCCTTTTCCAAGAGTAGTAATGGCAAAAATGGGGAAAGAGGCAATTTATTTATTTATTTTATTTATTTAATTTATTCCCCGCCCATCTCCCATACAAGGGACTCTGGGCGGGTTACAATAATTAAGACTTAAAAATTTAAAATATTTAAAACCATACAGAGTAGAAAATGTATAAAAATAAATCCAAATATAATATAAAATAAAATAGAATAGAATCCAAGATGGATTGGAGAGCGTAGCATAGGTCTTATTGCTACGGGGCCAGCCAACCCCAGGAGGCACTGCCACCTCCGTTGTCCCAGGCCAGGCGGCAGAGCCAGGTCTTAAGGGCCTTCCGAAAGGCCAGGAGTGAAGGGGCCAGTCTCACCTCCGGGGGCAAGATGTTCCATAAGGCGGGGGCTGTCGCAGAGAAAGCACGCCTCCTGGACCCCGCTAGATGGAATTCTCTTGTTGAGGGGGTCCGAAGCATGCCCTCTCTGCACGCACGGGTGGGGCGGGCTGACGTTATCGGGACGAGACGGTCCCTCAGGTACCCTGGTCCTATGCCATATAGGGCTTTAAAGGTAATCACCAACACCTTGAATTGGACCCGGAAGCAAACTGGCAACCAATGCAGCTCGCGTAGCAGAGGTGTTACATGTGCCGATCTTATGGCACCCGTAACTGCTCGCGCCGCCGCATTCTGTACCAGCTGAAGCTTCCGGATACTCTTCAGGGGTAGCCCCATGTAGAGCGCATTACAGTAGTCTATGCGGGAGATGACAAGGGCATGAGTGACTGTTCGGAGGGCCTCCTGATCCAAGAAAGGGCGTAACTGGCGCACAACTCAAAGTTGTGCAAAGGCTCTCCTGGCCGCGACTGCCACCTGCTCTTCGAGCAGGAGTCGCGAGTCCAGGAGGACCCCCAGATTCCGCACTGGATCTGAGTGAGGTAGTGCAACCCCACCCAGAACCAAAGATGACAACTTCCCAGATCTAGGGGGGCCGTCAATCCACAGCCACTCCGTCTTACCAGGGTTCAGTTGAAGCCTGTTGTTCCCCATCCAGACCCCCACAGCCTCCAGACACTGAAATAGGGCATCGACCGCATCACCTACTTCACCCGGGATGGAGATGTATAACTGGGTATCATCAGCATATTGGTGATACCTCATCCCGTGGTGACGGATGATCTCGCCCAGCGGCTTCATGTAGATGTTGAATAGGAGAGAGAGAACCGATCCCTGCGGCACCCCACAAGACAGGGGTCGCGGGTCAGCTCTCTCCTCCCCTATCAACACCGACTGGGAATGGCCCCGGAGGAAGGAGGCGAACCAGCGCAAAACCACGCCGCCCGCCCCCAACTCCCTGAGCCGCCCCAAGAGTATACCATGGTCGACGGTATCAAAAGCCGCTGAGAGATCTAAGAGAGCCAGGATGGACGCACTCCCTCCATCCCGCCCTCGCCAGAGATCATCCATAAGCGCGACCAATGCAGTCTCTGTCCCATATCCTGGCCTGAAACCTGACTGAAAAGGGTCCAGATAATCCGTTTCTTCCAGAATCCTCTGGAGTTGCAATGCCACCACCTTCTCAACCACCTTTCCTAAAAAGGGAAGGTGGGAGACTGGGCGAAAATTGCCCAGAATAGTAGGGTCCAAAGACGCTTGGCAAAAATGTTCCTTTTCCAAGAGTAGTAATGGCAAAAATGGGGAAAGAGGCAACCTTGTTGTCTATGGCTTCTTTAGCCTACTTGTTATCCTTAAGTGCCTAGGTGAGCTCCTAAAGTACCATGCCCATAAAAAGCCAGGATCTGAAGAGCTGGACATAAAATGTCTCATTTTTTAAATCACTCTCAGCAGTTTCTGTTTCTATTTCTATTTCTATTTCTATTTCTATTTCTATTTCTATTTCTATTTCTATTATTTCTATTTCTATTTCTTCTATTATTTCTATTATTTCTATTATTTCTATTTCTATTATTTGAATTTTATTAAGTTTCAAGCAAAGATAAAAGCTAAAGAAAAACAAAAAACTACTAAGGAAGAAAAGAGAAAAAATAAAAAAGTGTAGAAACACAAGAGAATTTTTTTTTCAAAATTACAAAAAGAGGTGACTTCCGACTTTTAACAGCAAGGATATACAAAAATTTCCATAATCAATCCCTTGCTCTATATTAAACCAAAATCACATTATTTCTATGAATCATTCCACTGGTACATTATAAAAATCACTAAATACAGTTCCTAATCAACTTCCCCCCCAAAGATAACATTTATTTAATTATTTCTTTCCTACTACTATTCTATACGTTTCTGTCTACTATAATAAAGATCAAACTAAAAAACATATAAATTGTCTGCCATTGTACTTGATAATACAACAATTTTAATAATCTTAATCATATTAAACCCAAACCATCCAAATAGACATTTATTATTTTTTATTATATCTTAATAATCTTAATCCAAATCGTTAAAGATAAATGAAATCAGCCAAACCCTAAAAGCAATCCAGATAAATATTCTTAAACCCTTATCCCACTTCAAAATAAACCAGAGCATTTACATATTCCCACAATGCGCACAGAGCTTTTTTCTTAAAAAAAATCAAACAGCCCAACTGCCCCCCTCAGAAACTCTGACTTCAGGAGACCTCCCATACATAATAACCCCTTCTTTTCCATGGCGTTCCACCAGAAGATCAATTTCACTTGTGGCTTGCAACTCGATCTGTCCCTTAAATTTCTCCAAATCGACAATCCAATCTCCAACTCAGCTATCCAGCATTTCAGCAGAAATCCCGATCTCACTCTTAGAAGATACATTTCTGTCACTGTTAAATTCCTCAGTTTCATCCATGACATCCCCAACCAGATGACACATTTTCAACCTCATATTTTCCACAATGTCCTGAATGCCTTGCATTAAAACTTGGTAGGAATCAGAAAGAATCTTTAAAATCTTGTTGGAAGTCAGAGAAAGTCTGTTTAAAATCCTCCATGTCTCACGCGGTAGATTATGGCGCCCCCTAGGAGTTTAACCAGCGAAAGTCGAAGATATGAAAGGATTCCGGAATGTGTTTACACAAGCGAAAGTGAGATATGCAGACAGTTCCCCAGGGAAAGTAGAAGCAGAAAACTGAAGATTCAAAACAGCCAATTCAACGTGTAGGAAAATGCTAATATCTTCAAATTTAGTACAAACATAATAACAGGGAGACAATTATTTATTCTCAATCCTCCTTAATATTTGGAGGGAAAACAAAGTCCAAAACTTAAAAAGAATTTTAAAAAAATTAATCCCAAAAATAACTATAAGCACCAAGAGAACCCGCTTCTCCTTGCTGTAGAAAGCCTCTCTTAGGGTATGCGTACTTAAAGAAATATAAATTGGGTGATTTAGAAATGGGGTGGCTGGTCTTAGTGTCCCTTTAAGGCTACAGTGCGGCTTGGAAAATGGTGACGTCCTAGCCTCCTGGCTAGCTCTTTCCAGTCAAACGCAAACACTGTTTGCGATCTTCTGGCTGCAAGCAGCCATCCAGAGGACAAATGGGGTGATTCCAGGTGTTTTCCTTTTTCCAGAAAAACACTCCTAGGCTTCAGGAGAAACCTTCCTGAGCCTAAAAAACCTGCCGCGTTGTCAGTTCTGCCCGCTGAGCCCACAGGCACAGCTGTTCAGTCTGCCATGTCCCCACCGGAAGTCTCAGCAGTTTCTATTTCTGATCCCTTATTTTTATCACTTTCATGGACTTTTGAGAATGGCACGTTTTCTTGTAGTGAGAAAAGCTTCTCTATCCTTTTACATGCTAATTTACTTCTTGATCTATCCTATTTCCAAACATAGAATGATTTATTTTATGTCATAGCTCTTATTTAAAAGGAACAAGCTGGAACATATTTCATAATCCCATTCCCCCCCCCCCAAATATTAAAAAAGGCCTATTTTTTTCAGACTTTCACATCTCTAGCCTCATCCAAGTTTTGTTACATGTGGGATGTTCACATGTTAGCTTCCTATTTTCAGTATGGTAATATTTGTAAGTTTTAATCTAAGGGTTACTGTTAAAATAATCCTAAAGTACTGAACACTATAAAAAGGTAAAGGTTTCCCCCACACATTTGTGCACTCGTGTCCGACTCTAGGGGCTGGTGCTCATCTCCGTTTGTTAGCCGAAGAGCCAGCGCTGTCCGAAGACGCTTCCGTGGTCATGTGGCCGGCATGACACGCGCGGAACGCTGTTACCATCCCACTGAAGTGGTACCTATTCATCTACTTGCATTTGCATGCTTTCGAATTGCTAGGTTGGCAAGAGCTGGGGCGAGTGCGGGAGCTCACTCCATCACGCGGGGCTAGGGATTCGAACCTCCAAACTTGCGATCTTCTGATCGACAAGCCGGGCGTCTTACCCGCTGAACCACCATGCCCCTTATATACATGCTAACTAATGAAAATTAAAACTAGTATTCAGTGTTTTGAGCATAGGTCCCTGAACTGTGCACATGCACCCCATCCATTCAAACATCGAGCTTCTATACGTTGAGTGTGTGATTCTTGCTTTGCACCGTGCTAGCAGTTTCACCTCTAGACTTCACTTTGCCAGATGGAGCCATATTTTATTACAGAAGCCGGATTGTCAAAAGAAGATCAGTTATCAGCAGGAAGAAGCAAGTTCCATGCTGGCTTCAATCTCTCTCTCTCTCTTGCCAATGAATGAGACTGGAGATTGCTCAGTTTCGGACTGGATGTTCCCCTACCTTTCACTGTTTGTGCAGTGAAGGCACAGTTTCATTGTGTTGGGTTTGTATTTTGAAAACCTATTTTTCCTATGACTAATCAGATTTGTTTCATTTTAGCATTAGTACTTTTTTCAGCCAGCTTTCCCACTGTAAAGAATGGGTCTGAGAAGTATGTAACCTTCCCCAGGAAAGTCTTGGAGAGAACAGTTTGTAGCGAGATCTTGGTTTGAAACCCTGTTTCATTTCTCTTATGGCAAAGGCAGTGGTACTCTGAGTGATTAAATATGTTCATAGAGGCTCATTACATCTTTATTACTTAGCCATTAAACTGTGTGACCACTTGTAGCTTTTCTTAAGGTTAATTTTCTTCCTCCCAGTTATCATAATAATAGGAAGAGAATTACTCAACAGTTAAGTTCATGCACCCTGCTTAGCAATATGAGGACCTTAGTTGCAAATGCAGTTTATTGTTGTTTGTTATTTATTATAATTTTGGTTGTCCTTCCTGATAACACTGTATATGATTTCTCCTCCATTCATTCTGTCTTATGCCTATTAAAACCCTGTGAAAAATGGGGTTCAACACAGAGTGTATGGCCAAGTTCCCATACCATACTAAGCCATAGCATGATTTTTTTAGCTTTTGCTTAATGAGGTGTCATGTATGTCAACCATAGTTTAGGTTTAGTGTGTTTGAAACCAACTCATTGTGGTTTCTACAAACCATGTAGTATACGAACCTAATTTCTGCGTGATATCAATGAGCAAAGTATCATTTCAGTTAGTAACTGTTAACCTAAGTTTTTAGAAGTCTTCACCAACATGTTGCCATCCTAGAATGTTTGTCTACAATTCCCATCATCCTGCAACCATCACTGTTCAGGTTGGAGAAGACTGCACTACACCACACTTTTCTACCTCTTCTTTCTTTTCTACTGTCAAAATATAAGCTCTTGGGACAAGGACCTAGCTATTTATTCCACTGTTCAATGGTCTTTCTACCTAGTTTGTGGCACATTAATCTTGCCACTTATTGATGATAATCTTCAAAAGCTATGTAATACATTTCCCTGTGCAAAGATTCTGTTTTTACAGCTGCTGTAAAATGTTAAGGTGAGATCAAAAGGAAATGAAAGGTGGCACTCTGAAGACAGCCTATGTGTTTGCTTCCTGCTTTCTGAACCTTATATTTTGGAATGCTTATAGTTTCAGTTCACGGACGGTAAGTGAACTCTAGGCCACCAAGAGGAGCCTTCAAGAATTTATGGAGGAGTGTAGCAGGTCAGTTTATGGAGGAGTACTGCAAGGGAGGTAATTTTAGATCCAAGACATAATGGCCAGGGGTGGGGGGGCCTTAGACAACTGTAGGCATTAGTTATTTGGGACACACAGCTTTATTGGGAAGCTCATAATTAAGACTGAACTCTCCTCTCCTTTATAATGCTGCCAATTTAGAAAGTATTGTGGCACTATTCCAATGGATTTATGGAATATTTGATTGCAGACAAATAATGGGCATTATCAGGGACGACATTTGAGAACAACATTGAAGCAGTTTGCTCTTGTTGCTTTCAGGACTGTTTTTTCCCCAACTTCTCCAGTTAGTCTACAGCTCTGGGTTTTCTTGTAAGACTTCCAAGAAACCAGCAATTTTATCCTTCTGTAGTTAGCTTGTTTTTAAGTTCTTGCTCTATACTGAGATAGCGAATTTTATATGTTTTAATTCATTGCTGTGCCATTTATTAACAGTATTTTATTTTTGTTGTTTTACTCTCTTTTTTTAAAGACACTTCTAGCACCTTCTAGAACAGGGGTGGGGAACCTTTTTTCTGCCAAGGGCCATTTGGATATTTATAACCGGGGGTGGGGGGCGGGGTTTCTGGGATTTCCGTGGACCGGGGGCTGGAGTTTGTGGGCGGGAGCCAATCACAAGCACTGGGGGGCAGGGTTTGCGAGTGGGAGCCAATCACGTGGAAGGGGTGGGGTTTGCGGGTGGGAGCCCCACGGGCCTTATACGGCCCGCGGGCCTGACGTTGCCCACCCCTGGTCTAGAATGTTCTATAGCTTTTATCTTTGGTTATAGGACAAATTAATAATAATAATAAACTGCCTTGGAGTCAGTCTTGACTCTTGGTGACTGCCTGGACTAGTCCCTGCAGATTTTTTGGCCAGATTTTTGGAAGTGGTTTGCCATTGCCTCCTTCCAAGGACTGGGAGAGAGAGACTGGCCCAGAGTCAACCAGCTGGCTCTGTGCCTAAGGCGGGACTAGAACTCACGGTCTTCTGGTTTCTAGCCTGGAGCCTTAACCGCAACACCAAACTGGCTTTCCTTGAACAAAATAGGAGTATAATAAATAAAATAAATTCATAGCAGAAATAATCCAAGGTAACATAGTTGTTCTCCACATTGGGCCACACTTAACGACAGTGATGTGGAAAATGACAGAGGTGCAGTCTTTCTGCTGTGACTGAAGTTGATCTGGGTAAATGGAATCTAAGTGTTTTTTAATAAGATAGACAATGCTGATGAGCGTTCCTTTTTTTTTTGCCATAGTGGTCTCTATTAAATAATTGTCGAATAGCTTTTGAAGATGAAAACAATGTCAGATTTTGGTGTATAATTTTAAAAATGGCATTTTCAAATTCAGACCATCTGGGAGAACACATTGTTGCTGCTTCGGAAATATTTCTGCTAAACTGCAATACAACATTAAGGAAAGTAATAGGAAAATGTTACTGGTGTGAATGGCATGCTATTTCCTGTTTTGGATCTATAAATACAACCTTTTTCTTCCTGGATAAATATGGCAGTGGCCATAGCTTGAATGAACTTAGTATCTATTTTAAATGTTTTAAAAATAAAAGTTATTTGATAGCTGGCCACAAAATCCTTTGCTCATGAGAATGAACAGTGTTTTGGCCAAAAGCATCATAGCCCACTTAGAGCCTCAGGTAGAACTCTTCATTCATTCCAGTAGAGCTTGTCTAGAAAATCTTAGTTATATCCAGGATCATTCTCCTGGTTGAATGTCTAAGTACGTGATCATCATGAGTTTTTTGCACAATAGACTTTTGGGAGTGCATCTGAATGTATCAAGCGTCATTACCGAGAGAGGTTGGGAGGCAGACCCCCCTTCCTTGGATGTGTTCAGCTGGAGGCGAGAAGCACTATTTGCCATGCTTGGATTTATTTATTTAGTATTTATTAGCTTTTATTCGATGACTCCCGACTCCAAATGACTCTGAATTTGGATTTCTGCACCGAGTGGGAGGTTGGACTCAGTGGCCTATGTGCTCCTTCCAGTTCTATAGTTCTGTGATCCTAAGTTTAAGACAGTCCCCCACCAAAAAGAAGATTTGACTGGAAAAAAAATCTGAATAAATACAAAAATCCTCTCTAATGCCCATCTTCCCCACCTTGCCAAACCTAGTGTCGATGGCAGATGAAACCAATCCTGAAATCTCACCCAAAATGTGTGTATCCATGAAACCTTTGCATATATTTTTGCATATATGTATGTGTGTATATACCATATGCCTGCCAGGCACTCTACAAAAAGGCAAGGTCACAATAATAATTAAAAAGTATTAATTGAATTAAAAGCAATTAACATTCATTGACTGTAAAAGTACCTCATTTATAAAATTAACTAATTCACATCTACATATACAGTATTAATCATACTCTCACTGACATAGAAACCACTATCCCACATAGAAATGTACAATAAGAATAAATGTGAGCCAAAAAGTTGAGATAGGCTGCAGCTTCTTGCACACGTGCTCGGTGTGGCCAACGGGCTTCATCCTTGTAATGTATGAGTATCACTGAACTGCAAGCGCATAGCAATAAGCTTTACATTCCTTGTAGGCGGCTTCAGATTATTGGTACTTTTAATTTAACTGGACTGTGTTTTGGGAATAACCATATTGGTCTGGGGAAGCTTTATGTAGCTCCCCAAAAGAGACTAGGCGAGCTGTCCCACTACCATCAGATCTGTCTGGGGGAAGTGAGGGGGCCTTGTGGATGCCTGGGGTCAGTCTCTAGAGCAGTGTTTCTCAAGCTCAGCAACTTTAAGATGTGTGGACTTCAACTCCCAGAATTCCCCAGCCAGACTAGCTCCACTTCTGTTGAACTTCCATTAGCAAGGAAAAGTATTTTCATTCAGATGGGCTTGGGGCTGTTAAGCCATGGAGAAAACCAGGAAAGGGAGCTGGGGGCATCCCTTGCCACAGCCGCCACCTCTGAGGCTGCTCATAATTCACAAGGCCTGAGAGAAGGTAGGAGGGTGGAATTTTAGACCTAGGACCTGATGTAGAAAGCGATGGCTGAGTTCTCACTGCCTGCCGTTCCTTTAAAGTGTCAGCTCTGTCAAAGTCTACGTCCAGTAAGATCTACTTAGGTTTCACTGGGTTCCGGTTCTCCAGCCTCTCTTTTGCCACAGGTTTCGGAGCAATTTACTATGTGAGAAGAGCACTTTTTCAGGGCATCAACTCCCTTTTTCTTGTGCAACCACAATGTCTGGTTTTAAAGTTGCAAGACTGAGTCCTGGCCGCAAGCAGGAATGCCCTGCATAGGGCTGTCTGACAAAACGCAGGGCTTTGTCTCATCTTGGGACCTTTATTACATTAGATTTGAAAACAAGGGGTGGAGAGTGGGTGGGCATTAATCAAATTCTGAGTGGGCCTGGGGCAGTGCCTTTTCATTCTGAAATGCCTTTGAGAAAGACTTGGGTCTGTCTGTGTGCTCTTTGTCCCACACAAATCAGGCTTATTTAAAACAAAGGCCTATTGACCCCCTCCATGCCTGTGGCAGCTTTCAGACTCATTGTTTGCTTTTAAGTGGGTAGGTGACACTTCTCGCCTCTTCTTCGGACTTTCAGTTATCTTCATTCATCCTTATCAACAAATAAAAGAGGCTTCCTTCTTTTGCCCTCATACCCCGCCCCAAATTGCTTTGCCTTTATCTATAAGCTGGGCTAGAATCAATCAATCTATGAGATTTTCAAAGTTATAAAATACATTTTATGAACATTTGAAGGCTATTTGCAGCATCCTGTTTCTTTTTGCTTACTGGGAGATGCTGTAGCCTTGGTCTTTTTATTGGAGCATTTACAGAAGGGTTTATTATTGATGTATAATGTCAAAGTTTTTCTTTTTTTATTTTTACTTTTACATATATACCTACCCATTGTACTGTCTGTAGCTTGAATCATGTCAACTGGATTTCTATTTTCTTAGTGGAAACGTTTCGCTCTTTATCCAAGGAGCTTCTTCAGTCTGAGCAAAGTTGGTAAGGGAATCCTAAATATGTTCCTAGGTAGCTGTGTGACCTTACACCTGGGGCTAGGTCATGGTTATATTGAGATGTTATTTTAAGTCCTTTTATCATCTAAAGGAGGATCGTTAAGATCACCATGCTGCTGTTGAGCTTCTGAAATGGTCTTAATCTTCCTAGGCACAGAAGACAACACGGGGAGGAAGATGGGGGAGAGTTTGTGCCTGAGGCCCCCACCTCTATTCAAGGAAGGATTTTCCAAGTTGGCATAAATGGATTCCTTGACCCCTCTCTCAAACCACCTATCTTCTCTGTCTAAAATGTGAACATTAATGTCCTCAAATGAGTGTCCTTTTTCTTTTAGATGAAGATAAACTGCTGACTCTGGTCCTGTGGTGTTATTTCTCCTGTGTTGGGCCATCCTCCTGTACATAGGTTGTTTGGTTTCTCCAATGTAGAGTTCAGAGCACTCCTCACTGCACTGGATTGCATACACTACATTGCTTTCCTTGTGTTTTGGAGTTTGATCTTTGGGGTGTACAAGCCTCTGTCTCAGTGTGTTGGTGGGTTTGAAATATACAGGTATGTGGTGTTTGCCAAATATCCGTTTGATCTTTTCAGACACGCCAGCCATGTAAGGAATGACCAGGTTCTTCCGTTTACTCTGAGTCTCAGCCCTATCTGTCGCTGTTTTAGGTCTGGTAGACTTAGATTTGGTGAAGGCCCAATTTGGATATCCACAGGCCTTCAGGGCTGTTCTCAGGTGCTGATTTTCATTCTTTTTGGAATCCATGGAGGTGGGGATGGTTTCTGCTCTGTGTGACAATGTCCTGATGACTCCTAGTTTGTGCTGCAGTGGATGGTGGGAGTCAAACATCAGGTATTGATCTGTGTGTGTGGGTTTCCTGTAGATCCCTATTTCTAGCTTGCCACCGGTCCCAATGAGGACTTCACAGTCTAGGAATGCCAGTCTGTTGTCCTTGGTGTCTTCTCTGGTGAAGCTAATGTTGGCATCTATAGTGTTTATATGGTCCGTGAAGGCCTGTACTTCCTGGGCCTTGATTTTGACCCAGGTGTCATCCACATACCTAAACCAGTGGGTGGGCACCGTTCCCTGGAATGTGTTGAGTGCTTTCTTCTCCACTTCTTCCATGTATAAATTGGCCACAATGGGTGACACAGGTGCCCACCCACTGGTTTAGGTATGTGGATGACACCTGGGTCAAAATCAAGGCCCAGGAAGTACAGGCCTTCACGGACCATATAAACACTATAGATGCCAACATTAGCTTCACCAGAGAAGACACCAAGGACAACAGACTGGCATTCCTAGACTGTGAAGTCCTCATTGGGACCGGTGGCAAGCTAGAAATAGGGATCTACAGGAAACCCACACACACAGATCAATATCTGATGTTTGACTCCCACCATCCACTGCAGCACAAACTAGGAGTCATCAGGACATTGTCACACAGAGCAGAAACCATCCCCACCTCCATGGATTCCAAAAAGAATGAAAATCAGCACCTGAGAACAGCCCTGAAGGCCTGTGGATATCCAAATTGGGCCTTCACCAAATCTAAATCTACCAGACCTAAAACAGCGACAGATAGGGCTGAGACTCAGAGTAAACGAAAGAACCTGGTCATTCCCTACATGGCTGGCGTGTCTGAAAAGATAAAACGGATATTTGGCAAACACCACATACCTGTATATTTCAAACCCACCAACACACTGAGACAGAGGCTTGTACACCCCAAAGATCAAACTCCAAAACATAAGAAAAGCAATGTAGTTTATGCAATCCAGTGCAGTGAGGAGTGCTCTGAACTCTACATTGGAGAAACCAAACAACCTATGTACAGGAGGATGGCCCAACACAGGAGAAATAACACCACAGGACCAGAGTCAGCAGTTTATCTTCATCTAAAAGAAAAAGGACACTCATTTGAGGACATTAATGTTCACATTTTAGACAGAGAAGATAGGTGGTTTGAGAGAGGGGTCAAGGAATCCATTTATGCCAACTTGGAAAATCCTTCCTTGAATAGAGGTGGGGGCCTCAGGCACAAACTCTCCCCCATCTTCCTCCCCGTGTTGTCTTCTGTGCCTAGGAAGATTAAGACCATTTCAGAAGCTCAACAGCAGCATGGTGATTTTAACGACCCTCCATTAGATGATAAAAGGACTTAAAAATTACATCTCAATATAACCATGACCTAGCCCCAGGTGTAAGGTCACACAGCTACCTAGGAACATATTTAGGATTCCCTTACCAACTTTGCTCAGACTGAAGAAGCTCCTTGGATAAAGAGCGAAACGTTTCCACTAAGAAAATAGAAATCCAGTTGACATGATTCAAGCTACAGACAATTCCACCTGGATGACTGAGAACCTTCATAGACATACTACCCATTGTACTGTTTCCTTTGGGGTGAACAACATTGTGCAAAGCACAAAGTAAGGTGTAGTAAGCAAAAGAAATTGGAGGTACCAGATTAGAGAAGAAGAAAGCCTTCTAAATATATGGATTTAAACAGCATTTTTAAGAAAATGCTCTATGTAACATCAGTCCATTTTCCTCTAGTTGAAATAAGTAATCGTGCTATTCTGTTCATTTCTCAGTGTTTGTTCATTTCTCTGTTTCAGCTGATCCAACACACTTATGTAGCCTATTACCATGAGAACCTTATCTAATATCTAATGAAGACAAGTTTTTGTTTTGTTTTGTTTTTTGGATTTTTCCCTGCCTTTCTGATTCTTTAAAACTTAGCCTCGTTCAAGATTGGTATACAATTTACTTCTTTCTCAGTAACTTTAATGACAGGCCATGCAACTCATCCATCTTGCTTAATGATTAGTTTCCCCCCATGTTGTTTCCACACATATAGCCTTGTTTATTTTCACTGCTGTGTTTCCTTTCCTTCAGCAAAGTGAGTTGAACTCCTTCCTGTGGACTATAAAGAGAGACCCGCCATCTTACTTTTTTGGTACCATTCATGTCCCGTATACTCGAGTCTGGGATTTTATCCCTGAGAATTCTAAGAAAGCCTTCCAGGAGAGCCATATTGTCTACTTCGAGCTGGACCTCACAGATCCCTACACAATTGCTGCTTTAACCAGTTGCCAGCTCCTACCACAGGGTGAGAACCTTCAGGATGTGCTCCCCAGGGACATCTACCGCCGTCTCAAGCGCCATTTGGAGTATGTCAAGCTCATGATGCCTTCCTGGATGACTCCAGATCAACGAGGCAAAGGGCTATATGCTGACTATCTCTTCAATGCTATTGCAGGCAACTGGGAGAGGAAAAGGCCCGTTTGGGTCATGCTAATGGTGAATTCTCTAACTGAGGTGGACATCAAGTCACGTGGTGTGCCTGTCTTGGATCTGTATCTGGCCCAGGAGGCTGAACGCCTCCAAAAGCAGACTGGGGCAGTGGAAAAAGTAGAGGAACAGTGCCATCCATTGAATGGTCTCAATTTTTCTCAGGTAAGGAAGCTCAGACTGTTGTTGTTGTTGTTGTTGTTGTTGTTAGACATATGAGATACTCAATCTGTGCTCTCATAATTCTTAGCTGGTAACCATGTGATTCAGAGGAATCAAAGAAGCTGGAACATTAGGTCAGCTTTTTATCATTGAATACTTTTGTCTAATATTATAAAAGAAGGAAATGTAGAACAGAATGTCCAGTCCATAGGACTGTGCTTTTATTAAACCCCCAGCAAAATAAATATCTCCTGTTTGAATAGTAATATATTTGTTCTAGGAATACAGCATTTTTTAAATTTTATTTAAAAAACACTTTCCACACACACAGCAATAGTTACTTTGTGTGTTCAGGCTTGAACTGTTTCACATTACTCCTATGCAAACTTGTACATATCTGTCAAGTATTTGTTCTAAGCCGAATGTGTGAATTGAGATCCTTAACACATGTCTGTTTAACAAACCAGAGTTGTAAGCCAGTTTTTTTCTTTTGTAATATATGATGTAGGCTTGCTAAGAGAACCTTGCTTTACAGCTTTCCATTAAAGCCGGGATGATTAATACAGTATATGGACTGCAAGTCCCTCATCATTGACCATTTTGGCTAAGACTGATGAGTGTTGGAGTTCAGTGGCATCTTGGCTAAAAAAAGCCCCCAAACATATAGATTTCTCTTGGTTAGCCAGCCAAGAGGAGAAATTGGAATGCTGGTGAAGCATGCATGAGCATACTTGCTGTGTAATTATAGCCAATTAGCATGACTTGACAAATTTATTGTTCTTTGATTAACAGTCAGTTGCTCTGAGGGCTGTGCAGCACTTCAGTTCAAAGGCAAAATTTAGCACCTGTCTGCAATCCTTTAAAGCGGGCCTGTATCTTCTCCCGGGATTGCGCAGGTACTGTCCATGGCTGCAGCGCAATCCCAGGAAAAGACAGATTTGGGTTAGGGAGTTGCAGACAGGTGCTCTGTGTGCACCTCTGTGTTCTCCAAAGCACCTTTTTGCTTTCAAATCCTAAGCACTGACCTATGCTGGTACTTGGTGCCTTACCACTTGGAACTTAATGGGGCTATTTGACAAGATATCTGTAATTCCAACAGAAATAAAAGAAAGGATTCATTTCAAGATATGGAGAATGCAACATATTGGAATGTATGTCTTCACGACGCATTCAGCCCTGTTAAACAGTATTACGGTAAACAACTGTAATGCCGTTGCACAAAGAACTCGGGAAATTTTAATATTGTGTATGTGCTAAATGATGGCTGAAGTCATTGCCATTCCTTCTATGGAAGCAGCATGTTTGGAATAAGTTGAAATGTTTAATGTAAACATGTCCTCTGTTGCTTTGAAATTAAGTACACTAAAAGTGCCTTACCATGATAATAAAATGGTATACAGTAGAGTCTGGAGGCAGCCGCTGATAAAATGAATATCAAAGAGCCCAGGCTTTCCCACAAATACTTTTCTTTGTCCCTGATGGTTTTGGAACCTGTTATTCCTCCACAGCCTTTCAAACTGTCTTAAAAGTTGGACATCCAGTGCCTGTCCTTGTTCTGCAAAGTTTTTAATGCAAGATGTTGACACAACATGAGAGTCTGCGTTCACAGATACCCAGATAGCTCTAGGACATATGTGAAGGCTCTTGATATTATCAGAAGCATTTTGTAATAAACCAAAAAGAGAGAAAAAATGTATAACTTATTTTGAGGAGAAGATACATCTTTGAAGATATTTTTTTTAAAAAAAGGTTGTATAGAAAGGAGTATGCCTGATCCCCACTCCCTTTTCTCTAAAAGAGCTACATTGGCCTTTATATTGCTTCTTGGATAATCTTTTCCTCTAGTTCAGTGTTTTTCAAACTTGGCAACTTTAAGATGTGTGGACTTCAACTCCCAGAATTCCCCAGCTGGCTGTTCCTCAACATTTCAAAAGGTGGGATAAGGAGGCTTGGAGCTTCTTAGACTGTCTTCATATATGTGCCTTTCAAAGGAACCCTTAAGCCCCAACCCTATAGTATTTTTAGAGCATGGTGGAAACTAGTCCAGGATAAGAAAACAGTGACATGGTATTTAGGACCTGGGGCATTCTCTAGGAAATTTAATCCAGAATATAGCATGCTCCAGTTTCCATGTGTGGAGTAAGGGAAGCACTCAGGCCGCTCTCCCCACAAAAGAGCATTCTCTGAAGAATTCCCATGGAAATTTGCTAATGGGGTATTACTTGATGAGCATATAATTTTGTTTTGTTGTAAAGAACTGATTTGTTAACAGTCAAAGTCTGATGAATCTCTAATATCAAATTCATCCCGTTTGGATGGGTGGAAGACACACTTCCATTTTCATAACAGTATTAGCATCTTAGTACTATACATATTTTGCTGTGCTGCTTTTAATCAAAGTTATTCCCACATATAGTGGTACTTACTTAATTGCAAATCTGATTGGACATTTTTTATTTTTATTTTTATCCCGCCTTTATTATTTTTTTATAAATAACTCAAGGCAGCGAACATACCTAATACTCCTTCCTCCTCCTATTTTCCCCACAACAACAACCCTGTGAGGTGAGTTGGGCTGAGAGAGAGTGACTGGCCCAAGGTCACCCAGCCAGCTTTCACGCCTAAGGCGGGACTAGAACTCTCTGTCTCCTGGTTTGCCATTGGCTCCTTCCTAGGGCTGAGAGACAGGGACTGGCCCAAGGTCACCCGGCCAGCTTTCATGCCTAAGGCGGGACTAGAACTCTCAGTCTCTTGGTTTGCCATTGGCTCCTTCCTAGGGCTGAGAGAGAGGGACTGGCCCAAGGTCACCCGGCCAGCTTTCATGCCTAAGGCGGGACTAGAACTCTCAGTCTCTTGGTTTGCCATTGGCTCCTTCCTAGGGCTGAGAGAGAGAGAGAGACCAAACTAGACCAAACTGACATGAAGGTGCTGAGCTCTTATGTCAGACAGGGTTGGTCTGTCTTCAGTTTCCATCAGTGTTCTCTTTTTGCAGTTTTATCTGCCGAGGATCTGTTGCACTTCTGGGAGATCACAATGTGTTCCAAGATGCTTTCCTACTCAATGTGCCTACCAGTCCAATAATGTTAAATGTATTGTCGAGAAGGCTTTCACGGCCGGAGTTTGATGGCTGTCATTGGAGTTCGATGACAGCCACCAATAATGTTATTCCAGCTTATCATTGCTCCAAATTAACTGACAGGGCTTTGGGGAACATACTTACCATTTTCCTTTGGTTATGCATGGCAGGAGAAAAACTGATTTGCCATTACTGTACAGTATTTATATTTTGTCTGAAGAACCAATATTTCCCAGGACATAATTTGAAGTGCCTGTCCTTGATCAATGGTACCAACGTCACTCCTGTTTCAATGGGTCACAGAGAATGATTTGATGTTTTTTGAGCATTCAGAAAGCATGCCTGCTGCCTATATTTCAAATCCCAACTGAAGATTGCATAACTAATTTTTATAAGGCATACTAACTTTAAAGGAAAACTATTTTCCCCCAAAAATGAGAAAGTCATCTTAGATTCACTGAGAAAACAGTACTGAAGGTAGATAGTATCACCTTTCTAATGGGTTAAGGCTCATCTTTCCAGATGGTGAATCTATGTTCTTTGAACACCAGAGGGCACCTCTAAAACAGAGTGTAAAAAGGTAAAGGTCCCCCCCACACACACATTTGTGCAGTCGTGTCCAACTCTAAGGGCTGGTGCTCATCTCCGTTTGTTATCCGAAGAGCCAGCGTTGTCCGAAGTTGCTTCCACGGTCATGAAAACAGAGTGTACAAGCTCTTGAAAGCAGCCACATACCGTCTCCACATACCATTGTTCATAGGAAGTGTAGTTCACTTTGTTGCCACCTTTTGACTTGGAAAATTATGGATACAGCAATCTTAATGGGGCAAAGCAAATAAAAGATCCAGGGTTTATTACTGTCAAGCATAATGACAGATACCTGGTCTCAGCATTCTAATTTCATGAGAATGATAGTCTCTTATTATCCAACACATCTACTGTATTTTCAGAATGGGTATGACAGATAAAATTACAGTATTTCATTGAAGTTACACGAAACAACTTGCAGACATTATTTCCCCTCTCATTTATGTCTGCACTTGCTTTCTGCTGTATGTGGGATCACATTTCTTGCCTTACAAATGAGTTTTTTTTAAAAAAAAATAACCAAATTCATAGCAGAGCTAATTTTTAGCTTTATAAGAAATTTGGGCAAACTCTAATCACAGTATGTTTTAATAGCTTTTTGTACCCCATGTTTGTTTTGTATTGTTAGAAGCCACGATAGAAGATGACACTGTGGAGCTTTATAGGATTAATGTTCTGAGCAAGGCATAACCTCCACTGATTGATTCCGACACAATTTTTAATTTTTTTCTTTTTATTAAAACATTTGAAAAGAAAACCTAAGAGGATAAATAACTATAAAAAGAAGAAAAAGAGAAAGGTAGTGGATAAAAGAATAACATATCAGTAAATAAACAGGAAGTTTACAATAGTCATGAAATGTCCAGTTCATTATTTCATTAATTAATTTATTAATTGTATAGAATTAGGTTGATTATATCATTTTAAAACAATAACTAGAAATTTCTATATGAAATTAATATCACCACTATATAATTATTTCAAAAATAAATGCACATAATCATACAAGAAGAAAGAAGAAAAAATAGTATTAGTTTTAAATTCCCTCCCATAGTACCCCAACTGAGATTTGCCATTTTTATTGAAAGTATCTGTCATCTGAAGGGGAGAGAATGCTTTGGCCAGAATAAACTAGATGCAGTGCTTTGTACTCATGTCTAAATGCAAATTTACCTTGGAGGATGAAATGTTTTAGACCAGTGTTTCTCAACCTTGGCAACTTTAAGATGTGTGGACTTGAACTCCCAGAATTCCCCAGCCAGCATGAATTATACTTTTAGCTACAGCCAGACAAAACTGCTCTTCTGTGAGAAAACACAGCATTTTATGTTTTCATAATCAGTCCACTGTAGAGATGTTATATTGCCTGCCAACAGCAGGAACTGGTACTACACAGTTCAACTGCTTTCTATGCTGGAAGACAATTTAAATTGAATAGGTTAAATCCAAGATTCCGCCATAATGTTCATTTCCAAACCCCCATAATGCCTGGCAGGATGATCCTATAATGACTCTGTTCAAAAAATGGCTGGCTGGGGGAATTCTGGGAGTTGAAGTCCACACATCTTAAAGGTGCCAAGATTGAGAAACAGTGTTTTCGACTGAGTGGCCATTAGACTGTTGGGAAAAATGAAAGGTCAGTGAAATTCTAAGAGCCAATGAACTTTTAATTCCAAAGCTGTGTCACCAATCAGCTGCGAGTGGAAGGAAAATAGAATACTGGGAAGCAGTGGCAGTTGAAAGGGAGAGACCACATGGATCAATAATTGGAAGGACCCCGAGAAGAAAGAAGAGATACAGAGGCAAGAAGAAAAGAGCTCAAATTGCTGTCAGTTTCAGGAGACCAGTGGAAAACAGTGTGAGTTGGGGGATAGGCAAAATCCCAACACAACAAACTGGGCCAGTTCGTGAATTAACCCAGAAGAACGTCTACTGAGGTAGTCATGAAAGGAAGAGGCACTTTCTGGGACCCTACGCTCTTCTGTGAAGTGTGTCTTCTCTACCAAATCTATCTTCCTCGGTTAATGTAACGAACGAGGAGAATACAGTAGTTTAGAAGGATGATCATTTTGCTTTGGGAAAGGAGTGATATATTCTTCTGTGGAGTATTAGGATGAGGGACTTGGCCTGTTTTAACTACCCACCTCTAACACCTTTTGTAACTATAATTAAGAATACACAACTGCACTGCCTTTATTGGTGTCTGTGTTCACTAATAAGGGTTAGATAGGGTAAACTCTAGTCTCTTTTCTTAAGAAAGATAGTGAAAGATAGTGGCTGCAAATAATGGGTTTTAAACCAAAAGATAGGGAGGGAAAAGCCTATCATTTGGTTTAAAACCCACTATTTGGATAGAGTGGTAGAGAGGAGAAGCTTGAAGCTTGAAGCTTCCATAGTTTGCACAGGAACCACTGTATGAGAAAGCTGCCAGGGTCTGTCTGCCTTCCTTCCTTCCTTCCTTCCTTCCTTCCTTCCTTCCTTCCTTCCTTCCTTCCTTCCTTCCTTCCTCTTGTGTATCTGATTTGATATCAACCAGTCATTACTTAGAGAGCCAGTTTGGTGTAGTGGTTAAGACATCAGGCTAGAAATTGGGAGACCTCTCTTAGGCATGAAGCCAGCTGGGTGACCCTGGACCAGTCACTCACCTTCAGCCCTAGGAAGCAAACAAGGGCAAACCACTTCTGAAAAACCTTGCCAAGAAAACTGCAGGGACTTGTCCAGGCAGTCGCCAAGGGTCAACACTGACTGGATGTCACCCCTCTCCCCTAAAGTCATTACTTAAGCAATAATCCATCTTGGTAGGTGAATGTAAGATTGTGTTCTCAACACATAGGGAGGGCTCAAGTCGAGATGGGTTTGAGGTGTTAGGGTGACCCATCATTTCTATGGCCTGTCTAGAAGATACTCAGATTTTATAATCTCATTAATTTGTCAAGGAGATCTTGATAAGATGCCCCTTGGCTATGCCCTTTTGTAACAGATTAATTTTGTGGGGAACAAACATCTTTCAGATTTGGTTTCTACTTTCCTGCCTATTAATTTCTCTACAGCTCTTTAATTTTTATAAATAAATAATAGGTTTGCATTGGCTGCTTCCTTACTGTTTATCTCCACTTATACTCTTATATCATTATTAAGTATAAATCATCTTTCAAATATTGCATCATTATTTTTTTGTGTGCATATGTTTTATGTGGTGGTAAAGCAAACTCTTATCTGTTGTCATTATACTATCACTGTGCTCAAGAGAAACTTTGCCTTATCTGTGTCCTGGCATCCTTGAAAACAAATACAAGCCTTGAATTGTCCATTTTGGCAGCAAGTTGCATAATTATGCCTGGAAAGTATGCACCAATTTTCATTCCTGTATCTCAGTCTTCAGTAAAGGTAAAGTAAAGGTAAAGGTTCCCCCCGCACATTTGTGCAGTCCGACTTCTTCAGTAGGGATATTTTAATATTTTATAATATTAAAATATTAAAATATATTTTAATACAGTGGCAAATCCTGGCTTATCATGACTGTGCTGGTACACAGTTATCTTGTTGGCTCCCTTTTCCTGGAACCATGAGTGGCAGAAATAAAAAGTTCAGTAACATCTCCAAACCTGGGAACCCGGTTTGGTTTTTTGTAATAGAGAGAACTTTGTTACAGTTCTGTTGAGACAATGGCTTAAATACCTCAACTTTTAATTATACTCAGTTTTAGAACAGAGTCATTATAGGATCATCCTGCTAGCATTATAGGGGTTTGGAAATGAACATTATGGCTAGAATCTTGGATTCAACCTATTCAATTTAAATTGTCCCTCCAGCATAGAAAGCAGTTGAACTGTGTAGTACCAGTTCCCGCAGTTTGCAGGCAATATAATATCTCTACAGTGGACTGATTATGAAAACATAAAATGCTGTGTTTTCTCATAGAAGAGCAGTTTTTTCTGGCTGTAGCTAAAAGTATAATTCTGCTAGGGTATCATTATTTGCAAAGATAGAGTAGTTTATATTCTATAATACATGATGCATTTGCACCTTTGCAAGCATTTACCATAAATATTGTGCACAAATGGTGATCATCTGAAATTTCTAACCTATTCAATCAAATATTAAATGTTTTTGGTGATATATAAATAAACATGACCATGTATAACACTTTTCTGCATTTGGGTTTTTAGTTTGGTCATGACAGGCAGATGAGTTAACTCATTTTAACAACTTGGAAAAAAATATTTAGACATTCATCAGTAGCAGGTGATTTGACCTAAGATTAGCATTGAAAAATACTTTTCTTTAAAAAAAAAGCAACAGTTTTTCAGTCTTTGCATTAGAGTTTGAAATGATTTTGTCTATATCAAGGACAAATGTGACCAGCCAAGTATTTGAAGGAAGCCTTTTTTTCTATATTTGGCAATGAATTTTGAAGGCAGAAAAAAAAAAAGGAATGTGCAAGATGATCCGCACCTACTTAACTGTAATTGGCTGTTGGATTTGAGTGTGAAAAATGTTTAGGCTAAGGATTTGTTGTAATTTCAGCTCTGTCATATACTGGCATTGAGGAAGATTTATGTATCCGGCCTTGTAAATTTCTTAAGAGTTTTGTTGCCTTGCTATAACAGGATTAACTGATTGCTACATGTGGCCAGATGATCTCTTAATAAAAGGTGAACTGATTCAGACTTTAGCGGATCTTTAGTTGGAGTTCAGAAGAACATGTCCTTCAAAATGTTCTTTTGCGTACTTGTGTTCTGTTTGCTTTTAGAACAGACAGTTCTTTGTGGGCTGTGTTCGTATGCTCACATAAAAAATAAGACTTAAAATATTGATTCTTCAAATATGTACTGAATCTGAATCAGTAGTCTGTTTAACCCAGTCTTGGACATTCTAATGAGACCTGACCTGTTTCAGTCCTCTTTGCCAAGAGAACCCAGGGAAACATAAATCTTGATTCCAAATAATACTTAAAACCCTGTTTCCATTGTGTGGGCAAATAATCCTTCATGGAAAATTATCCCATCAGGTCTAGAATGCTTTGTGAAAAAAATAGGACAAACTGTTCAGAACCTGGGAGGACGTTGTGCTGTGAATATGCCTGACTTTTTCAAGTAGTCCCAATGCACTAGGACAAGGGTCGGAAATGGTGGCTCGCGAGCCAGATCTGGCTCTTTGGCCCCTCGGCTCTGGCTCTCTCTCTCTCTCTGTCTGCCGCCCGACATCCGGAAAGCCGGTCTCCGGAAGCAGAGCGAACCCTGGGGAAGAAACAGACGCTGATTGGTGGAGGCTCAGAAGGAAGGATGCCTCCACCAATCAGCGCGCGCCAAAGGGGAGCAGAGAGGCGGGCTGAACAAGGTGAAGCCCGATTGGCCCTGCTACCCAGAGGCGCGAAAAAAAGACCGGCGCGGGGCCTCGCTCAGCTGGACGAGCCGCTGGACCTGGAGCGCTTCCGCGCGCAGCTGAGCGAGGCCCCGCGCCGGTCTTTTTGGAGCGCATTTTCACAGCCTAGCGCTCAGCTGCGCGCGGAAGCGCTCCAAAAAGGCCAGCGCTGGCTGGCTTTCTTCCACCGCCCGCTCTGCACGGGAGCGGAGCGCGCTGCCAAATCACATCCGCTCCCACCCCTGCCCTTTTCCAAATACCCCCCTCCGATCCTTGGAAGGCGAGGCCCTGGTGGTGTAGGGGGGGGCGAGGAGGATTCTCAGTCGGGAGGGGGAAATCCCCGGGTCTGCGGAGGTCTTTCCGCGCCGCCTTGAGGCGTGCGTGGGCGCCCAGGGCAGGGGAGGAACGGGGAGCGCCAGGAGACTCACCCGCTGCTGCTCGGCTGCCACCTTCCTCCTCCGCTTCAGCCGCCCGCCCGCCGAGTCCCGGCTTTTCAGCCCCCGCTGGGGGGAGGGGGGCAGGGACTCAGCGCCCGGAGCCCGGCAGAGCTGCGTCTCGCCCCGCCCTCCCAGAGTGGCCAGCGGAGCGCCACCGGCGCCCACCTGCTCGGGCAGGTACCAGCCTCTCTGCACGCTCCTTCCGCTGCTGCTGCTGCAGGGAGACGGCATCCACCCGGCCCAGCTGCCCGAGGTCCAGGGAGATCAGCTCCGGCGGGATCTGTGGCGAAGAGCGGCCGTGGCGGGGGGGAACGAGGCGGGCGGATCTGATCTCCCTGGACCCCAGGCAGCTGGGCCGGGTGGACGCCGTCTCCCTGCAGCAGCAGCAGCGGAAGGAGCGTGCAGAGAGGCTGGTACCTGCCCGAGCAGGAAAGAGCCAGTTTGGGCAAAGCAATCCTAATCGGAGGAGTAAAGCTGGAAGAAACTCGCTAAGTGGGCTCCTTGTCTGAAGCTCCAGCCGGACATTCCATCCCAGGGAGAAAGCAAGCTGGACTCGCCCACTCTCCCGGAAACAACGCCTGAGCCAGCGAAGTCGGTTCGCGCCGCTCCTTCTACAAAGAGTAGAGAAAGAGCGACTTCTCCCTCGCTTGCGCGCTTGCTTGCTCCCCCTGCCCCCACGCACGTGCGCACGCCTTCACCCACCGTAGGGGGCATAGCCGCCACCTCAGGCCACGCCAGTCTCGAGGGGGGCGGGGAAATACGCCAAACGGTGGAGGGAAAGTCCTATGCCTTTCCCTCTGCCTGTCTCCTTCGAAGCAAGCGCGCGCGCAAGCGAGAGAGAAGCCGCTCTTTCTTTCTTCCTACGTCCTATGCCGGCGTAGGAAGAAAGAAAGAGCGGCTTTTGTCTCGCTTGCGCGCGCGCTTACTTCAAAGGAGACAGGCAGACAGAAGACAGAAGAAGGAGACAGAGACGAAATCTCTGTGAGGGGGAGGGAGGAGAAGGGTGGGCGGAGGTGGGGCAGGGGTGGTGGGTGCCGGCGAGGGAGAGAAGAAGGAAGGCAGTAAGGAGCGGCAGTGGGAGCAGCGAGGATGGAGGAGGAGGTCTTCACGAAGGACCCCAGGGGAGGAGGCGGGGCAATGCTTCGCTCGCCGTCCGCCCGTCGCGGCTTACTCGGACCCCGGGGGAGGTGCAGTGGCGGACGTGGCGTGGCAGGCGTGGCAGCGGGCATGGTGGGCGTGGCGGCGGCGGGCAATGCAGTGGGCGTGGCGGGCGTGGCGGCAGCAGGCCCTAAGTGTGCGTGATTGGTCCCTGCCCGCAAACCCCGCCCCCTTCCACGCGATTGGCCCCCGCCTGCAAACCCCGCCCCCTTCCACGCGATTGGCCCCCACCCGCAAACCCCGTCCCCTGGCTCTCGAGCATTTCAAAATGTGCACGAGCATGTCAAAATGGCTCTCGGCATAAAAAGTTTGCCGACCCCTGCACTAGGAAGATGCCGCATTGAAGAAGCCTGTCCTAACGGAATTCTGCAAGATCTTACCACATACTATTTGAGGTTTTTCTTACTGGAAAATGATAGGGATTAAATCTGAGATTTTCTATATGCCAAAACGTAACTGTGTGTGTAGCATTGTTAATTTTTTTTCTGTATCCAGAAAACCAGGGTTAGGCAATGTCTCACTATTTCAGAAAAACTCTGAAATAAAATATTTTATCTCTGCCTCCTTAGGAATTCTTAGAGTTGACTTTGCCTCTGCCTAAAAGCATTGCTTGTCCTTTTGGTGTCATCATTAAGTTACAGAGCTTCATATCAGACCAGTTAAAGCTTAAATTACAGGTAGTCCTCGCTTAGCAACTGCCTCGGATAGTGAATGTTCGCAGTTACGACAGTGATGAAAAGGTAACTTTGCAACCAGTTCCCACATTTATGACCTTTGTAGGTCTGTAAAGGAAAAGAAAGCTGAAGTAAAATCATAAGCACAGTTGCAGTTTCACTTAGTGAAACCAAGTTGCTTGTCCCAACTGTGGTTGCTAAATGAGGACTACCTGTAGTGGATTCAATAAGGACTGCTTTTTGATTGCAAATATTGTCAAAAAATTAAAACCCAAAGTGAATTCTTGGCAGTATTAGTTCAATGTCTTTTTCTACTTCTGACATATAAAGATATTTATCAGCAGCCAAAGTGGCAGAGAAAAAAAACGGTGAACTAGAACTTTTGTGGTCTTATTTAATGGGATCTTTTTCAGCTCTGTACACTTCTGAAACAACCACACTCAAAATAATAGTTGCAAAAATATAACCTCTTTTTTTTATTGGCAGTATTTCTCCCATGTGTCAAACCTGTTGTGTTCAATATATTGAAACATATGTTTAGAAATTATTCTAAATTCTCTTGTTACCACAGTAATCTTTTTTTTTCAGTTGTCAACTTGTGTGGCAGACATAGAAACTAAAATTGGCTCATTTAGTTCAAAGCTCTAGAGAGTTAGACAATGATGACACGATTACTCAAAATACAAAATTCAGGATTGCAGTTAAACTTGAAGCTGTCCGATACTTTAAATCAGGTCTTTCCAAAGTGCTGCCGCTGGCGACACACCAGCGGCAGCGGCAGCGGCAGCGCGCGTGCGCGCACGGCGACAGCGCAGGGGGCGTGCGGCGGCGCACACGCGCACGGTGGCGGCACGGGGGGGCGTGCGGGGGGTGCGCGCCGCCGCTTCCGGGTGGTGTGGCGACACATCACACTGTGTGTGGCGACACACTTTTGTGTCGCGACACACAGTTTGCAAAGCTCTGCTTTAAATACTAACTCAGTCCATACCAGTTAATATAACTGGTGTGAAATGCATTTACAAATATGCTCCTGAAGTCCTATTTCTCAGTCTTGTATCTGGCTGAGTAGAGATTGGCTGTTCAACAGCTGACCAATTCTGTCTCTGAAGGCAACTTCTAATGCTGCTGAGATTTCAGAATCATTAGGATCCTTTAAAGGGTTGTTTTGAGCATATCAGGGAAGCTGTCAGTTTGTATTAGTAAAGACATGCCATCTCCACAGTGGCCCATAGTTCCTGCTACTTGGAGTGTGATGTTTTCATAACTTCCAATAATTATGAGCTTCCTCAGGACTCCTTGATAAAGACTGTCTTGTCTTCCTCGGCTTGCCATTGGTCATGGAGTGTGATCACAAACAACTGCTTGTCAAATTTAAGGTTTTTTTTCTGGTTCTTCCTCTCCCCTGCTCCCTTGCCTCTGGTAAGTTCCTAGAGGTTACTCATCACGAGATCCGGTGTTGGCTCAGAAGGACATAGGCTTGGCATCACTCTGGAGCTGGAATGCGAGAAATAGCTAGATCATTTTTCGTCCTAAAATGGCTGGGAATAGTGGAAAAGTTCCTAAAAAAACACCTTTTCTGTGATTTTCCTTGCTCTTTTTACAGTCTGTAACTAAGACTTATACATGCCATTGTACAGGTGTCTTCTAGCATTTTCCCCTTCCTGCCTACGTGCTCTTGGTCTTATGCTGAGTCATAGGCCTTCTTAACAAAATCCATGACCTCAGCGCTGAGTCAGCCACTTTCCTTCAGACAGGCACTTCACCCTGCCACACTTTCCTTTCCATCATTAGCCAACCGAGTTTGCAAGCTGAAATGCTTTTGTATTTTGCACAGTAGAACATAGGATCTTACTAGAAACCTTCCAAAACTAACGGGGTTCTGTGTGCATAGTACCTCACAATTTAATAAATCCTATTAACCATTTCTTGTATAGCTGTAGCTGTTTCAAATGAAAGAGAGATGAAGAAATAACAAAGAAAGCCATCCCTCTCCACCCATGGCTATTCTCAGATTGTAGGTCCTATGTCTGCAGTGGCCACATGTTGTTGTTGTTGTTGTTGTTCAGTCGTTTAGTCGTGTCCGACTCTTCGTGACCTCATGGACCATAGCACGCCAGGCCTTCCTGTCCTCCACTGTCTCTCGGAGTTTACTCAAATTCATGTTCATTACATTGGTGATGCTTTCTAACCATCTCATCCTCTGCCATCCCCTTCTCCTTTTGCCTTCAGTCTTTCCCAGCATCAGGGTCTTTTCCAGTGAATCCTCTCTTCGCATTAGGTGGCCAAAGTATTTGAGCTTCAGCTTCAGTATCTGTCCTTCCAATGAGCAGTCAGGGTTGATTTCCTTTAGGATTGACTGGTTTGACCTCCTTGCAGTCCAAGGGACTCTCAAGAGTCTTCTCCAGCACCACAGTTCGAAAGCATCAATTCTTCGGCGCTCAGCCTTCCTTATGGTCCAACTCTCACAGCCATACATTACTACTGGGAAAACCATAGCTTTAACTATATGGACCTTTGTCGGCAAGGTGATTGGTTCAATTTTGAACCAATCGGTTGTTCCATGTCCGGTTCTAACTGTTGCTTCTGCAGAAGACAGATGGTCTTAAATGCAGATGGTTGCTTTTATTTCTATTGTGGAACAGCTGTAGCTCAGTGGAGAGATACTGCATGAGGGCTAGCTAGCTATCAGATGGGAGCACTGCAGATCTAATCAGAAAAGGGTTAATCATCTTCTACATTGTTTTATTTTCCTACTTACGCTTTTAAGATGTGCAGTGATTTCTAGGTCTTCTTGGGCCCTGAGGAACTTTGCAAATTAAACTACTGCTTTTATGGTTCTTGAGTTGTATACTGTTTTTATGTTTTCTTTCTAACAGCTACTTTTGCTTTCTTTACTGATTTATTAAAAGAAAACAACAGCACAACGTTTGACAGATGCATGCCAGCAACTTGGGTTTCCAATGCCATAGAAAAATATAATTGACCATCCTCTTTCCTGTCATAAAGACTTCATAGACTGGTATGTCTAACCCAGGGCTTTCCAAACTTGCCGTTGACGACACACCAACGGCCGGCCCACAAAAACCCGGAAGCGCCGCTGCCGGTGCGGCATGCAGAAACCAGAAGCGCTGGTGGCGGTGCTTCTGGGTTGCCACCACAATGCATTTCGGGGTCCCCGGAGCCTGCCCTTTCGAAGGGGCAGCACCTCAGTTTAGGCAGGGAGGCTGCGCGCAAGCAGCGCTCAGCTGTTCTGCGGGGAAAACTTCCACCCCACTCCAGGGCAGCGTGTGCGTGCGGGGAAGGGAAGAGAGGCTTTTGCCTCCCTGCCAGAACCGAGGGCATTTTCGGGGTCCCCGGAGCCTGCCCTTTCGAAGGGGCAGCACCTCAGTTTAGGCAGGGAGGCTGCGCGCAAGCAGCGCTCAGCTGTTCTGCGGGGAAAACTTCCACCCCACTCCAGGGCAGCTGTGCGTGCGGGGAAGGGAAGAGAGGCTTTTGCCTCCCTGCCAGAACCGAGGGCATTTTCGGGGTCCCCGGAGCCTGCCCTTTCGAAGGGGCAGCACCTCAGTTTAGGCAGGGAGGGTGCGCGCAAGCAGCGCTCAGCTGTTCTGCGGGGAAAACTTCCACCCCACTCCAGGGCAGCGTGTGCATGCGGGGAAGGGAAGAGAGGCTTTTGCCTCCCTGCCAGAACCGAGGGCATTTTCGGGGTCCCCGGAGCCTGCCCTTTTGAAGGGGCAGCACCTCAGTTTAGGCAGGGAGGGTGCGCGCAAGCAGCGCTCAGCTGTTCTGCGGGGAAAACTTCCACCCCACTCCAGGGCAGCGTGTGCGTGCGGGGAAGGGAAGAGAGGCTTTTGCCTCCCTGCCAGAACCGAGGGCATTTTCGGGGTCCCCGGAGCCTGCCCTTTTGAAGGGGCAGCACCTCAGTTTAGGCAGGGAGGCTGCGCGCAAGCAGCGCTCAGCTGTTCTGCGGGGAAAACTTCCACCCCACTCCAGTGCAGCGTGTGCGTGTGGGGAAGGGAAGAGAGGCTTTTGCCTCCCTGCCAGAACCGAGGGCATTTTCGGGGTCCCCGGAGCCTGCCCTTTTGAAGGGGCAGCACCTCAGTTTAGGCAGGGAGGCTGCGTGCAAGCAGCGCTCAGCTGTTCTGCGGGGAAAACTTCCACCCCACTCCAGGGCAGTGTGTGCGTGCGGGGAAGGGAAGAGAGGCTTTTGCCTCCCTGCCAGAACCGAGGGCATTTTCGGGGTCCCCGGAGCCTGCCCTTTCTAAGGGGCAGCCATTGCCGCCGCAGCCACAACCGCCGGTGCTTCCAGGTTTTTGTGGGCTGGCCGTTGGTGTGTCGCCAACGGCAAAAGTTTGGAAAGCCCTGCCTTAACCTCTTCCTTGCTGCTCTGCTTACTCTTTTTCTCCGTGCAAAAGCAGCACATTTCCACCCCACAGCCCTAAGTGTGCGCAATTGGCTCCCGCCCGCAAACCCCGCTCCCGCGCTGGATTCCCCACCAGCTTTACTTTGCCTGGACTGGGGGCGTGAGAGGCTCCGGAAGAGAAGCGACTGGAGCAGTCGAGCCTCTCTTTCCCTTCTTCTTCCAAACCTCCCCCGCCCCCTTCCAGAGCAATTTGTCGAAGACGCCCGCTTGCTGCTGCTGCGTGGCTGCTGCTCAACTGATCATGAAGGAACCAGGATGTTTACGCGAGCGTGCTTTACCTACCCACTTTTTAACATATTTGGTTCTGCTGGGGGCGGGGAAAGGATCTTGACCGGCCAGGGAAGGCGCGCGGGCGGAGCTGCCTGCCTGGCACTCGGGCGCTCCGGCTGGGGTGCAGCGCGACGGGAGCATCGCCGGCGGCCCGCGAGGACCGGCCAGGGAAGGCACGCGGGCGGAGCTGCCTGCCTGGCACTCGGGCGCTCCGGCTGGGGTGCAGCGGGATGGGAGCTCCGCCCGCGTGCCTTCCCTGGCCGGTCCTCGCGGGCCGCCGGCGATGCTCCCGTCCCGCTGCACCCCAGCCAGAGCGCCCGAGTGCCAGGCAGGCAGCTCCGCCTGCGCAGTCGTGGCAGCGGGCATGGCGGCGGCGGGCACTGCAGCGGGCATGGCGGCAGCAGGCCCTAAGTGTGCGCGATTGGCCCCCGCCCGCAAACCCCGCCCCCTTCCACGCGATTGGCTCCCGCCCGCAAACCCTGCCCCCTTCCACGCGATTGGCTCCCGCCCGCAAACCCCGCCCCCTTCCACGCGATTGGCCCCCGCCCGCAAACCCCGCCCCCTGGCTCTCGAGCACTTAAAAATGTGCACGAGCATACCAAAATGGCTCTCGGCTCAAAAAGTTTGCCGACCCTTGCCCTAGGATGATCATAACCTAACCTCTAAGTTTCATTATGTGCTAAAGCCTTTGCTCTGAATTTTTTTAAAAAGAATATTTTCAATATTTTTGTTTACTGTTTTGTCTTCAGGTGGATATGTTTCTATAATTTGAGGAAATATGAAAAAGTATCTCTGGTCTGAAAATAAAGAAACATGGTCATTTTAATTATTTAATTGTCATGAGATGCTGAAATTTTCAATCTGTTTCTTTGCCCAGTGATGTGTCCTAAATCCTAATTTGAGAATTTACTTTGGCAAGTGTTGCTTGATTTGCTCCATAACACAGGGATGTTTATCTGTGAGGCTGCTGGCATTTAAATGGGGTTCAGTTGGCATAAAATAGTAGCATCATGACTGACAGGCACAGAACATAATGGTTCATTTCCAACTTTGAACTGCATGATAATTACAGATCATCCTGCTTTTCAAGAAACAGTGGAATCCCCAGGACATGAATGAAATATGATCATCTAGGACTTTCCTTAGGTTCTTATTAGCAGATTACAAAAATTGGGACCAGATGGTAGTCATATAAACTCCAACGATAACGATAAACTTGAAGTTTATCATGGGGATCATCCAGTTTAACTGTAGTTTCTAACAGTTTACCATGCAGTTATAGTTTTTATGGACTGCTTCCTTAAACATTTTTGAGAGAGTTCTGTTCCCAAGTAAGAATTGGTCTGTTGATGCCAAGTTAGCAAACTTGGCATCAGCAAATGGTGGTTGTCAGTGCCCTGACAACCTGGCAACATCTACTTTCTGGAAGCCACAATTTTTTTAGTGGTTTCTGTTTTTTATTGATGATGCCATGGAATAATTCATATCTGTCCTCCTTCAAGGTGAAACCCTCCAGGTTTTCATGAACTGCTATTGTAGGAAGGGGCCCATGAGATAGCCTTTGCCAGTGGTGACCTACCCTCCCTGAAATGCACTAAATATTGTGTATTTGAATAAATTTTAATCAGCTGTGCATTCAGTTTTTAACAGAATTGTTTATTGGATGTAACAGAGCTGCAAAAGCCACCACGCAACAACATTAGGCCAATTTTAGAACAGTGGGACCTTTTCTACGACTGAAGCCTGGAAGTATTGTGGATGTTGCTAGGAGGCTATAAATGATGATTGGTGTAGTTTTTTTTTTTTTTTTAAGAAAACCAACTGTCTTTAATAATTAAAGAGAAGAAAGGAATACTGTACAATATCTCGTTCCACTGATGGGTAGCAATTGGGTGGGCTGTTTAAAGTATGATTAAACTCTACAGCCTTAGTTACATCCAGAAAAACAGTGGTGGGAGGCTTCCAGTATTTGCAATGCAGCCCTATTGCAAACACGTTTTTTAAGTTGCAGACGTGGATTTTGGTTGGGTTTCTGCTTTAGTTCAAATAGCGTTATCCTTTTACCTGAAAATTAGCTGCTCTCAGTAGATGTATGAGCAACAGAAGCCCTTTTAAGACATCTGTTGTGGACACTTAAAGTGAGCAGAGAAGCCATGTTTGCTACCTTGCCTCCTGTGTCCTTTTTCATGCTTGAGACTTTTAAGTATTCAGTACAAAAGTTGGAAGAGATTCTACATTCATTTAGCTGAGCATGTTTAGAAGCCTTCCTATGAATGGAAAACCTGGCACTCTAATATAGACCTTGGAGAACCTTTGGTTAGTGTTCAGTGAACATCCTTTCAGATGTTCAACCTGAGTGAACATATGAAGGCCAGGAGTGATGGAGATGGGAAAAGAACAAGAAGGGAGTTTGATGATACAGTCCATGTGCCAGCTCCCTATATCCCACACAGTGGTTTCTCAAACAATTGGCAGAATGTCTGCATAAATGTCTGCATGAGATAAAAAGATAGATTTCTAGATTACTGCATTAGTCAAATGTAGTTAACTGAGGACTTTCTTATAAGGGAGGAGGGGTGAAAGCGAAGGGAAAGGGAGACAGAAGAGAGGTAGCTGACAGAGTAAAAATGGAAAAGAAAAGGAGAAATCGGTATCTAAAAGGAAAGAGATTCTGGTGTCCCTTGTGAAAAAAAAACACCTGTCATTCTCTAAATTAGCATGGACTGTTGATGTACCTCTTAAGAGGAACATCTTATATCCTACATTAATTCTTCCTACAATGATATTGTTAAGTAAACTTTAATTGTTCACAGTCATCTGGTCCTCTGAGCAAATGCAGAATAGAATAGCACTCCTCCCCACACGTCTAAGAGACTACAGAGTCAGAAAAAGGACCAATTTGGAGATGAGATGATCTCAGTTTATCATTTGGGGTAGTACTAACGAGATTTTAAGATTCATTTAGCTATCCTCAAAAAGATCAGATGAACCAGGTTTTGACACAGGTTATTGCAAGGATGGGCTTCAGCTCCAAGATTTGCACTTAGTGTTGGGTTTGGGATTGCACATACTGAGGCTACTTGCTTACACAAATCTCCCCACTGCTCCCAAATCTTAATGCGTTTACAAATGCAAGGAAAGAAAGGTTGAAGCCCCTTCCTTCTCATTTCTCTGCCCCTCTTGATTCATCAGCATTGCAATATCTGCTGAGTTTCGAAAAGTTCCGTTCCTACAGGAAACTTCTAATGCAATCCCCAAATTGTCAGATTGTAAATTAAGACCGAGAAAACTACATTAGTCCTGTTGTGCATGCATGATGGGAGTAGAAAAGGAATATTAAGGGAAAACTATAGTTCTTCCTGAATATGATATCTAAAAAGCATATGTGTAGGTGAAATATTGATAATCAGCAATTAATTTTCATGGAATGATAGAAGTGATGCTTAATCCATTAAAAGAGTTTTAGTTGGCTGACCATATTTCCTTCAGAGGAAAACGGGACCCTAACCTACCCATGGCTCACCAGACAAAGTGGGTGCACGTGCGCGTGGGCGTGCAGGCCTGCTTTGCCGCGGGAACTTTAAAAAACGGGACAAAATGGATGTTTTTCTTAAAACGACGGGATGGTTGGGAATTGTTTAGAAAATGGGACTGTCCCGTTCAAAACGGGACGTATGGTCAGCCTAACTTTTAGCCTTAATTCCTATCTGTAAAACTTTATAGCAGAATACTGTCTTGGACAATATCTTCAATAAAATGAGCAAGGTGTTTAGATTGTCAGCTGAGAGAGAAATGTGTCTCCATAGTTCCTTACTTGTGTTGGCCTAGTTTGTTTGGTTTATAAATAGGAAGAAGGCCTGAATGGATGCATTTGATTAATATTTAAAAGACTTCATTCCAACCTATTTAAACTCAAAAGAGGGAACAAACTTCCCGTAAACATCACCTGCCCAAAGTAGTGCAGGATTCACTCAGGATTGAGAAAACTGGATTTTCATGCTTACAGTGACACCTGCAGTATATCATAGAAGCTTCCTCAATCGGTAGTTGTTTGAATGGATTTTCCTCACAGCTCTTTTGTGTGGTAGGATCTCTGATTGGGAAACACTTGTTACTTACCGCATGCTGGACTGATGAGAATACTGAGCATTGATGAATATTCTGTTTTCCAGAATATTCAAAGTACTTCACGGGTTTATATCTGGAATTGTTACTGCAATTGTGCAATGCACTTTCATCACCTCCAGCCCAGTGAGACCTGCAACACATGATGCAATGTGGAGTGTTCCAGTTTATGACTGGCTGCACCCCTACCTTGTTGCAGGACACTTAGCTCCATCTCTTCTCTCTGCCCCACTTTTCCATTGATTTCCTTTCGTTTCCAACTTTTAGGGAGCACCCCATGGCCACTTGCCTCAGTGCTCATTGTGTTTAGAGGGAAAGAGCTGAAAGATACATCTCTGCATATCTTGAAACTCTCCAAACCTGATGATGCCTCTCTTTCATGTTTAAACATTGCCATTTTGCTTATGGGACTAGACACTAGAGAGAGAAAAATTGAAATTTATACATACAATTTTGTATGTATAAATGTTTAAAGCATTTGGCTGCATATCTAGAACCTAGCAGGTTGATATTAATTATTTAGATTAGAGGTTGGTAGCTTTTTAAAGCATGGGTTCCATTCAAATTAAAGTTAAATATGGTAAGAAAAGCTTGTAAAGTATGGCTTCTGGAATTCTTTCCAACTCTCTAATAGCAGCTCTACTCTGGGTCATGCGACCAGGAGTTGTGGGGGGCTTAGAATGGAGCAGACACAAAGATTATGAACTGCTGCCTAGCTATCACTTCCAAAGGATTGCATTGGGAGATAATCTTAATGATTATTTCCTTTCTGCAGCCGCTCACTAGATCCGGCCCATTTTTGAACTTGAACTCTTTGGTTGGTTTTTCCTACCACATCAAATTTGGTCCTGTTTTTTCCCCCCTGTTCTTGGAGAGTTACCCTGCTGGCAGACAGATGGAGAGATAGTCCTCAGCCCCTTAATGTAATTTCTTTCCAACATTCCCTTGGTTGGAAGGAATAAAAATGGACCAGATCTCTCAAGATCGCCAGGTATTGTGAGCTTCTGAAATATCACATGGGATCCCATAACATTTTATGCAAGTATATGTGGCACTTTGACACTTATGTGAGTTCCCATGAGATTTTGGACATTTAACATTTTAAAATTATTTAATGTTGAGATTCTGTGGAACATATGTAGGGGTGCTGCAGTTGGCTTAAAAACTAGAGCATTTATAGAAAACTGACATTGATTATTCTACATCAGTAATGTCAACTTCAACCTAGAACAAAACTTGTACATGATTTCACTGTGTAAGACTTGCATAGCTTTACAAAAATTCCTAATCAAATGCACGAGTGATAGCATTAAGAAGGAGGCTGAATTAATTCACTTCATTTGAAAAAAAATGTGTTCTTGTGTGGGATTAGAGAGGGAATTTTTTTCCTGGTTGGCATTCTGCATTGATTTGCGCAGGGAGCAGAATGTTAGGAAATCAAAGATACATTGTGTTGCAACTATTTATTATTTTGCTTTTTCTTAAACATAAAGGGGACATTGGTTGGTTTTTCTAAAAAACTGCATAAGACATGAGGCATGGGCGACAGAATTACAGGTTTTCCCTCAACTCCTTTCAAAGACTCACCCTTCTCCCAAATGTTGTGTTATTTTCACTGATGCTTAGAATTTATATAAAAAAGGCAAGATATGATTTTCAGATAAATGAACCCTACCCAGCCTTTTTCCCTCAAAAAATGCATGAGTAGCCTATGCAGAAAATACACAATTTTCATTATTGTGTGTTTAAGAGATTTAAGTTTTACTAGCGATACAATTCTTAAAATCAAAAATCATGCAATTTCATTATGGAAAATAAATATTTTCCAGCTCCCACATACATAGATGCTTCTGAAAAATGATTTGATGTCTTTTAAATAATAGTATTTCAGAATAGAAACATAAATGTGCATGGTTTTCCCTTGCTTATTTTCTTTCTTTGAGAAGCATTTATTCCTTGATTAGACCTTTGATTTTTATTATTAGTCATTTGCCTAGGGGTGTTTTTTTGTAATATACTCTTCATTGTTTCTTTTCCTTTTTCTTTCAAGGAAAAAATTGATGCAGGTATCAAATTGTGTTGGAAATTGCGTAAGTGACCCTAGAAAGTTGGTTATAAAGAGAGAAGTAGAAGAAGATGCTTGTTTACGTCAGCATAGGGCAAGAGAAATGTGTAATCATCAACTTATTTGCTGGTGAATGTTTTGAAATGGGCTTGATGCTACTGTCTTTGAACTACTTTACTACTTCTTAAATGGGGGGGGGGTGATTCAGTCAAGGTTACTTTTCTTGGCATGGATAATGCTACAGTTATTTGTAGGATTGTGAGCAGAGCTTCTCCAGGCTGATGTTAAATGCCTGCAGATGTCATGGCCAAGGGCATTCTGATGGCCCTTTACAAAGTCTGCCATTTACCAGGCTGGGGACTTTGCTTAGTATTTGCTCAAGGCTCTATGTTTGTGGCTGAAAATTAACCTGGAAAAAAATTACTCTGTTTTTCTCCTGATGTTTTAATATCTAACAAGAAGTCCCAAGGGAGAGATTGAGGAATTGTGAGGGAAGCTTCTCTTCTATACAGATTTGGGAAACCAGCAATGTTTATTTTATGTAAAAGCAATGTGAGAACATTTTCCTAACAAGCATGGGCAAGACTGCATGTTACAAAGAATATGGCTTGCCACAAAGATGTTAATTCCTATCATGTATTTCTAGATCAATTTATTTTGGATGTCCTGACTTCATAACAGTTACAGCTTCCTTATTCCTTCCAGTGGCAGTCAATAATGCAAAGTAGAGCAGGGAAATGCATATTATATTGGCCTTGGGTTCTAAAAGTAAGCTGTACTACAAATTATGAAAATGAGGAGGAAAATTGATATGAATCTATCATTTTCAATATGATTTTTTTCCTTTGTAAGATAGAGCTTTGCTTTTAATTAAAAAAAGTAGAAAAATCTATTAAGATTTCCATTCTTATACATTCTTGCAAGCTTTACTGAAGAATGATACAGAAGCCTTTAAAAAAATCTCAACTTGATAACGAACCTGTCTTGTGCTTAGTTTTATTTTAAAGATTAAATACTATAAGAGTTGTGGTCCTCATCTGGATTGAGAAAGGCAGTGCTGATGAAATTGAAAATTTCAGCAGTAGTCTGAAAGAAATAGAAAAGAAACATTGTTGTACTTTAACAAAAAATAAAGGAAATATTTAATATTTTGGACTTTCAGCATGAAATATGCATAGACAATTTTGAACCAGGGTTAAATTTCTTCAATCCAAGTTAATGGACTTCACAAGCTTTTGTTTATAGACCTAAGTCACACCAACTCCTAATGTTCAGTATTCAGAAACGAAGCTACATTTCCCAAACCGCCCAGGGTCCCTCTTTATGGGGGAGATGGGCGGGATATAAATGTGACAAACAAACAAACAAACAAATAAATAAATGCTGTGGGACCATTTGCTATTTATGTGAAACTGATCTAAATGGTGACATAAAAGCACTTAGCCAGGCCCGCAACTGGGGTCTGTGTCACCCGGGGCAAACATGGATTAGGGTTTCCCAAATAAGAGTATTCAGTCTTGTGAAGTTATCAACGAAGTTTTACTGTATAAGCAATATGAGGAAGTTTATTTTATTTTCATTTAGATTTGCAAAATTTCTTGTGATGATTCCTGTGAGAATATGGAGAGCTGAGAATGTTGATACTGTATGTTGATTTAGGCCAGGGGTCGGCAAACTTTTTATGCCAGGAGCCATTTTGACATGCTCGTGCACATTTTGAAATGCTAGAGAGCCAGGGGGCGGGGTTTGCGGGTGGGGGCCAATCACGTGGAAGGGGGCGGGGTTTGCGGGCGGGGGCCATTCGCATGGAAGGGGGCGAGGTTTGCGGGCGGGGGCCAATCACGTGGAAGGGGGCGGGGTTTGCGGGCGGGAGAGGGCGTCCACCCGGCCCAGCTGCCCGGGGTCCAGGGAGATCAGCTCCGGCGGGATCTGTGGCGAAGAGCGGCCGTGGGGGGGGGCGGGTGGCGACGACAAGCGACGCGCTTCAGGCTTTCAGCGCTGGAAGGAGGCCGCCTTCCAGCGCTGAAAGCCTGAAGCGCGCCGCTTGTCGCCGCCGCCTGCCCCCCCCACGGCCGCTCTTCGCCCGCCCACGTTGAACAAAGAAGATGATGGAGGGTGGGAAACGAGGCCTGCCCGCTTACCTGCCTGCTTGCCTCCCTCCGCGAGGCCCCCCGCTGCCTTCCCGGGGTCCAAGCCGGATCGGGGGCCTCGCGGAGAGAGGCAGGCAGGCAGGTAAGCGGGCAGCCCTGGACTCCGCCGCCGGGCCCGCCCCCCTCGGCCGCTTCCGCCCGCCTGCGTTGAAGAAAGAAGACGATGGAGGGTGGGAAACGAGGCCTGCCACTTACCTGCCTGCTTGCCTCCCTCCGCGAGGCCCCCCGCTGCCTTCCCGGGGTCCAAGCCGGATCGGGGGCCTCGCGGAGAGAAGCAGGCAGGCAGGTAAGCGGGCAGCCCTGGCCTCCGCCGCCGGGCCCGCCCCCCTCGGCCGCTTCCGCCCGCCCGCGTTGAAGAAAGATGATGATGGAGGGTGGGAAATGAGGCCTGCCCGCTTACCTGCCTGCTTGCCTCCCTCCGCGAGGCCCTCCGCTGCTTTCCCGGGGTCCAAGCCGGATCGGGGGCCTCGCGGAGAGAGGCAGGCAGGCAGGTAAGCGGGCAGCCCTGGCCTCCGCCGCCGGGCCCGCCCCCCTCGGCCGCTTCCGCCCGCCCGCGTTGAGCGAAGATGATGATGGGGGGCGGGAAACGAGGCCTGCCCGCTTACCTGCCTGCTTGCCTCTCTCCGCGCAGGAGCTGCTGCGGCTGGAGATGGCGCTGCCTCCCTGCCGCACTGGGCCTTGCTCAGTGCGAGAGCCAGGGGGCGGGGTTTGCGGGCGGGGGCCTATCACGTGGAAGGGGCGGGGGTGAGTTCAGCTGCGGAAGAGCCACACTCAAGGGGCCAAAGAGCCGCATCTGGCTCGCGAGCCGCCATTTCCGACCCTTGATTTAGGCAAAAAAAATAGAAAGTGAAAGAACACTCATGGAGAACATGTGAGATACAAGAAGATTGGAGGAAACTAATTCTAATGAAAATTCACATTACAAACCTTACAAGTTAGGATGTTACATTTTATCTCTGAATATTATATTTGGAAGAGATTCTGGGGCCACCCCCAGGACTTATGAGGGCCACAGTTAGTGTAAACAAGAAACAGAATCCAAGTGACAGATGTTATACAGATGGTGTTCAAGTTAATGGACTGCAGGTAGTTGAAAGGTGGCAAAAATCTACGCATCTCTCCCCTCTCCAAAATAATTTTTTTACTTTTTTTCCTATAGAAATAAATAACTGCTGCTCACTTTGGTAATTAAATAGAATGCAGTGAATCTGAGAACAGAATTGCAGTGGAAGGCAGGTGTGACTCTTCTCTCCCCACAAGCTGGTTGGACTGACTTCCATAAGATATGCAGCTGACCAAGACCCTGCAACTTTGGATCTTGTCACTGTAAGACCAGCCTGCCACATGTGCCATTTATTATAACACTGGCTTGGTCTTCTCCCTTTTATCTTCAGATAGGGTATGTTTGATTTGTTAGTGGGGAGTAAGATTCACTTAGAGTGGCATCTGCTAACGGAGCACAGTCTCTCAGCTGAGTGAGTGCGATCTCTTTATTGGTAGATTGAGTTAATAGAAACATCAGCCCTAGCTCCAGCTTTTATTCCTAATAATGAATCATGATGCACGAGACTGTTTATCCTTCAAGGTGACATCTACTAATGTTGAGCAAAGGCAGAGAAGTGCACAATGTAACATCACATTGCGCACTTCATTATTATATAAACATCATAGGGGAGTTCTAGGGGACTCTGATGCTCTATAGCTATTTGGAGCCCTCACAATTATTTGATGCAGTATTATTGCCAAGAATAGAGCCCTCTACTAAATATTAGTTCACCTCCCAAGATACAGCTGTTCCTGCTCCTCCTCCTGCTTCTTTTGTTGGGGAAGAGGGAAACTTAGAAAAAACACAGTGGAGAATGGGATGCAAGCTCCATTTTAAATGAGCTTTGGAATGGGCTAGACTTAGCTTGGCATGGCATTAAAGGCCACACACTCCTGTCCAAAAACCTTTACAAATGCACGCTCTGTTTCTGATTCTGAGTTGTAGGATTATTTGTTTGGGAATTTAGAATTTATGCTCAAAGTAACATTCAGGAATACTGAATACTCTTTCCATTTTCTCGGCCATTTTATAAGCAGAAGCTCTTATAATTCACAAAATTCCTCTTCTGCTTGTCAAGACGTTGCTTTACTGAAATCATTATTTTATTTATTTATTTATTTATTTTCTATCCCGCCTTTATTATTTTTGTAAACAACTCAAGGCGGCGAACATACCTAATACTCCTTCCTCCTCCTATTTTCCCCACAACAGCAACCCTGTGAGGTGAGTTGGGCTGAGAGAGAGTGACTGGCCCAAGGTCACCCAGCTGGCTTTCATGCCTAAGGCGGGACTAGAACTCTCAGTCTCCTGGTTTCCTATTGGCTCCTTCCCAGGGCTGAGTGACTGGCCCAAAGTCACCCATCCAGCTTTCATGCCTAAGGCGGGACTAGAACTCTCAGTCTCCTGGTTTCCTATTGGCTCCTTCCCAGGGCTGAGAGGGAGTGACTGGCCCAAGGTCACCCATCCGGCTTTCATGCCTAAGGCGGGACTAGAACTCTCAGTCTCCTGGTTTCCCATTGGCTCCTTCCTAGGACTGAGAGAGAGTGACTGGCCCAAGGTCACCCAGCCGGCTTTCATGCCTAAGGCGGGACTAAAACTCTCAGTCTCCTGGTTTCTAGCCCAGCACCTTAACCACTAGACCAAACTGGCTCTCATTTTATGCTACTTTTGCAGGGATATCTTTGTAGCAAGCTAAGATTTCATCAACATGATGAAATGTGTGCCATGATGTCACCATACAAACTCCATCCCTTCTCTTACATACTTACATGCATACAAAATACAAAAGGCGGAGCTTGCATCACAACTCATGTTTCATCATTTGTCTCTCAGCCCTAGGATGCCCATATATACATGTGTAGCTAGTGTTCTGAAATGTTAATCATGCTGGGGTTCTGTTTCATCTTTACTGAAATTTCTAGGAGCTGCCTGGCGGCCCAGTTTCAAGGACAAAAGGTAGTTTAAAATTAGCAAGATAACAGCCTACCTATATCTGATCCATGGGTGTGTGTTGAAGTTGAGCTGCTTTTTATTTTTGGTCTGTATTTATTAAATATATATTTCTGGAAAGCAGTTTCAAAGTGAGGTCCATTTTATCTCAAATCCAGACTGATTGCTAGGAAGTCTTGCTTTGCATCTGTTAGAATTAATAGTTAATAAGCACAGAAATTGACTGTTAAATTTGAAAAAAAGCCATAGGCTTTATTTTGTATCTGATGCTTTTGATGTCAATTTATCCAGGAATTGGCTCATAAAAATGTGCATGACTTTTGCTTAATTATAATGGCTCCTTACACATCAAGCATATTTGATCTGGGGAAATACTTTAGTATTTCTTTTAACAAACCTACGTAGGGTGAAACAGCGTTAAAAGAACTTGATTCAACCAGGGCTTCCCAAGACTATGAACACAGAGCAGGTATTTCATGAATGTTTGTCATTTAAGAGATAGGTGGGAAATATTATATCCGCAGCTATTGTTATTTCAGCTTCAGAGATTACCTATTACTCAGAAATTACGTAGCAGGGTTTTTATTTGAAAATTAAGTTTATTAACAAAATATATTGGACACTGAATGAGAGTACCATTCACTGAAAACGCTAGAGTAAAGCTCATGTTGAGGGCAGACATTTGTTGTATAAGATCTGGAAAGTTTGTCCATCTGTTTCGTGCAATCATATTCCGGGTGGCTCTTCACGGAGCCTGTTGTCATCATGGAGAATGTTCAGGTTATGCACTTTGTGAAGGGCTTCAAAAGCATCGGAGAGTCAGACATAGGACATCTAAGGAAGTGCAAAGCATCTGAGTGAAGAATCTCACTTTTCTTCTTGGTGCTCAGCACGAACCATTACCATGACAAAAGAGGATTATTGACTTTCATAGCCATGCTGCCTTTGATTCAAGGATTGCTTTGATTCAGGGCCGCAGCCTTTGCTTGCAAGACACAGAGCCTGGTCTCCTGTGTCAGGTGAAGAGGAAGGGAATGGAGAAGTGGTCAATTGTGCAAGTATTCCCAGCGTGAGGGTCTTGAGTGATGTGGCAGGTTGAAACGATGCCTGGGACAATGAAAGACAACCGAGCGGTCCTCCTGAATCCGGGAAGATGTTCAGCCTCGACTATAATTCATGGAGCTGAATGGCTCTCCAAACTGAGAGCTGAAAACAAATGCACACACATGCTCGTGCAGAGAGAGAGAGAGAAGATGAGGCAAAGGGATCGAACAGATGTGGGAGCCTTTGTTGAGAGGCCTCAGAGGATAGCGGGGTGGCGATAGGCTAATTTGAGGCACATAATGCCAGGTCCCTTTCATATGTAGAGCAGCACTTTGATCCAGCCTGGATGAAAGTGATGAAAAGTGGAGAGGATGGCTGGGGGTCTTTTGTCTTTGACAAAAAAGGCATCTGCTGGACTCTGACACCCCCCCCCTCTCCATGCAGCCTCTAGCAGGCTGTTCCAACAATGCTGGTAAAAGGGATGTGTCTCTTTCTTATCCCTCCGTTCCCTGGCCAAAAAACCCTTGTCCTGACAGCTGAAGAAATCCTAGCCAGAAATAGAAGACTAAGCAGCATCTTGACTACAAAGCTTAATCATTTATTTTCCACCGTACTAACGTTTTCTCTGTGTTTATCTGTCTGCAAGGTCCAATACAGTTGTTACATTTGTTCTCCCAGTACATCCTTTCAAGAGACACTTTGAAGTTGGTATGAATTTTTTTTCATAGGGATGGAGTATCGCTTCTGGGGAATGAGAGATACTTTTCTGAAGGGGCAACGAATGTGGCCTGACTTGCAGTCCAAAGAAAAGGTTTTGAATTCCAGAGCACTGCGCAGGATAAGGGAGCAAAAATGTACATTCAGCATATTTTGGGTGGGGATAAAGATAAAAGTAACAGTGAATCCATACTTTGGTTAAACAATGAATACTTCGGACTGATTTAACCTTCTTTTTCTGACTTTTCTGTTTGTAAATAGCAATTCTACCTTAAGGGAAATTGCACCAAAATTTATTTTGTGAGGATTTTCCTAACATTGAAAATGGTGGAATTGCTTGTTGAGAATAAAGATAACATGAAATTGGTATGTGGCTTTTTTTTTTAAACTAACAAGTATATTGTATCTGTCTGAGGTGGCCCACCCCTTGGCGTTGTACAGTGATTGGGACAGCATATCCTTGAATATTTCTCTCCCTTGGGATTATGTTTGCTGTTACAATTCTATTCAGAAACATTCAAGATTCAGGCTTAAGCCAAAAAGGGTGGTTGTCGTGGGGAAAATAGGAGGCAGGAATATTAGGTATGTTTGCTGCCTTGAGTTGACCAAATATTTTTTAAAAGGCAGGATAAAAATATAATAAAAATATAATAATAATATGTGACCTACCATAATAAATTCATTTATTAGTGAATGTCATTTTTTAAAATCCTGGATGAAACATCCTTGGGTCAAGAGAAGAATTCAGCTTCTTTATATTCACTCATGTATTTATGAACATGGAATCAATAAGTTAAAACATCTTTCTTTGACTTCTATGCTATAGATGTAGAAAGACTTCCGTGGTCATGTTGTGCTTGTTTTCAGTTTAGTGACTTCACATTTACATTCTCCTTTAATCTTTCATCTCCAAACTCTAGAATACTAGCAACAGTGAGAGAATCATCACGATGGAAGGGAGTCACAGTTATGGTCTTTCCAATAATGAGGGGGTGGTGGTGGTTGTGGTGATGGTGATGGTGACCAGGTTTGAGGGTGAGGGGAGGAAGGTAACTTTTCCTCCTCTGAAGTTTTCCAAGTGAAATATGCTGAAGCTGCTGGCTGCTCCACTGAGTGAAATGAAAGAGGCCCTTATTCTGCGTTACAGGTATATACAAAACATTTTGGATTCAAAACATTTTGAAAACTGTTTTCAACTTAAAATGGCCCTTTTTGAGGTGGAAACAGTTGTTTCGCATCTGAAATGGACTGTTTTGATCATTTGTAAATGGTTTTTTCCCCCCTCCCTCTCTATATACAGAACTGTCTCGAGCTCGGAACACTTCCAGAATGATTGAAACCATCCATTTTGAATGTGAAACAGCTGCTTTGCATTCAAAGAGGGGTATTTTGAATTCAAAATGGAAAAGACTTTGTATGCCACTATTATGTTCTAATCAGCAGAGCAAAGAGCAGTTTTGGAAGAGGGCATTTTAATTGGATAAAGGGGAGGGGGATGGAATTATCCCTTTTCTTTTTACTATTTAAGGGGGGGAAAGCCATACTGGAGATCTAAAAACAGAAGTCTCAGTGCCTGCTCTGTCTTGACCTTAGAGCTAAAGTCAATATGATCTAAATTTTATACATCCAGACTAGATTTAGTTTAAACTGCATGTTTAACCAGAAGTAGAATAATACAAACATTACCAAGGCGTAATCTCTGCTGAGAGCACTGGTCTACTTATAAACTCTAAAGCAGGTTTCCCCAAGTGGTCAGTATTGACCCCCAGGGTCGATGGGACTATCCAAGGGGTTGTTGTTGTTGTTGTTATTGTTGTTGTTATTCTTAGTAGTACTATTAGTTAAAGTTGTATTTATTAAATTATTTTCATGTAATAAATGGGGGTCAATGAACAATCTGAAACTTCATGAAGGGGTCAATGAGCTGAAGAGTTGGGGGACCCCTGCTCTAAAGGATGTATCAAATTCACTTTAAATCAGAGCCAACCTGTGTAAAGCATGAACATCTTTAAGAAATGTCTCTGGCTTAGAAATTGAACACCCTGGTGACTAAGCTGTGAACCCTCATTGCCCAATTTAGATCTCTCTGGACAACCTTAGCTAAAACACTGTACTGCAGCCATAATCTGCAGTATAGGGATAATGCTGAGCTACTCTTTACAAAGTTTATGTAAACCGTGGTTGAGATAATACACATGAAGTGCTTTGGATATTCAGAACGTTACAGAAGTGCTAGCTAGTAGGATGTCTGGAAGGAAAATACTGAAAAGGGGACTAGGGACAAGCACTTGCGACATGCCATTTATTTTGGGTGCCCACTTTGAGATAAGCTTACATTTTATCCATGCTTTCCTCCCCCACACCTTTGCCACTGAACAAAAGCACTTCCATGAAGAGAACACCTCCTTCAAATTCACAAGCTCTGGAATTTTTCCTTGTTATGAAAGCCTCGGACTGCGGGTCACTTGACTATGTACTGAAGATAAACTTTTCACAAAGGGTGCCCTGTTTGAAGCTGCACCTGGTATTGCAATCACCCAATGTGATAACACTTGCCAGAAAAATTGTTATTGGGGAGCTGTGAGGTTCTGCTTAAGAGGCTTCCATTTATAACAGCTATTAGCTTGTGAGAGAGGCCATAAAGTTTCCACTGTTTACAGAATGTAAAAGAGTATTGGCTTCTTCATTGCAACTTTATTCATACACTAGATGAACCATTTAGAATCATGTTGGTGCCCTCATAAGTCTGTAGAGAAATCATATTTAGATTATTTGTAGTCATGGCTTGATCTGCATGGAATTCCACTACTATTGCAAAACGGTTGATTTTTTTGTTTGTATGAAAAGTGAAGTAGGCATCTAGAATACTGTACGTGACTGCATACATGCTCCTGTTTGGCTTTTCTTATCAATAGGAGTAGGAGGGCTAGATAAACTTGAGAAGTTTTTTCTTCTTTTTTTAACCAGGATGTTTGATCTAGGAATTCTAATTTATTTTCCCCAAACAAGCCAGGGTTGAATGGCATGTTTTGTTCTTGGCTTCTAATTCCTGGTTTTTTGTTTTTTAAGGTAGTAAATTTAGAGATCTCAGGTCATAAGTCATTACATACTTTAGAGATATTTTCCACTGAGCAAAGTCTTAAAGCATAGCTTTCCAAACTGTGTGTCGCGACACTTTAGTGTGTCGTAACACACAGCTTAGTGTGTTGTGAAGCGGCGGGGGTGTGCATGGCGGGGGTGGCGGCGCACCATCAGCGCTTCCGCGTTTTAGCGAGACTGGCGGCAGTTTGGAAAGCACTGTCTTGAAGGGTACTCTGCTCTGATTGAAGTGTCCCTTCAGGCTGCCACATGTCAAGACTCATAAAAATTGCTCTTTTGATACATTTTGCTGATTTTCCATTGTGTGCACAGAACTCAGTCCTTCTAGTACTTCTGCAAAGCAGAGGATCATTGATTGGAAGCACTGAGATGGTTCCTCATTTTTTTGAATCAAGGCACTGTTGTGAAATGGATTGTTCCATAGACTTCTTCATAGACTCCATCAACAGATTTAGCTTCTGAAGATGATTTCATCTGGAGCAGTGAAATTGCTTATCCATTGTAAGCCAGAAATGCTGTAGCATGCAAACATGTCCATTGTATTAAGTAACATTATTGCAGTCTTGTACATTTATAATGCTCCCAGATAAAAGTGCATTGGATTGGAACCTTTCTTCTTGGAGTTTCAGTGCAGTAAGGAGGTCTGTGCAGTGCTGCAGAACATTGAAGAAATACTGAAGTCTATAGGTATAAGAAAGCTGATTAGCAATTGGTTATAGGCTTTCCTTTGGCATTTCAGCATCTGCATTTCTCCTGTGGAAAGTTACTCAACATCTACCAAATAAGCCATTATGGAAACCACAGTGTGGTTCTGTTTCAGCTTCTTGTGAAGCTGCTGCCAAATAAACACTCTTCAGAATTTAAACAATGAGCTAATATTTAAGCTTGTGCTGAACTAAGAACCAAAGTTCACCTAATTTATTTTTATATTTTCTTAAGTGCAAAGCAGACATTTGAAACTAGTAGGAAGGAACTGTTGCTTCAGCCCTTTCACATTAACCTTTTATTTTTCTTTTGTTCAAAGTTTTAAAAAAATCTACAGGAAGAGAAGAAATGGACCAAGGGGAAGAGCCAGTTTGGTTTAGTGGTTAAGGCAACGGGCTAGAAACCAGGAGTCTGAGAGTTCTAGTCCCGCCTTAGGCATGAAAGCCGGCTGGGTGACCTTGGGCCAGTCACACACACACAGCCCTGGGAAGGAGCCAATAGGAAACCAGGAGACTGAGAGTTCTAGTCCCGCCTTAGGCATGAAAGCCAGCTGGGTGACCTTGGGCCAGTCCCTGTCAATCAGCCCTAGGCAGGAGCCAATAGCAAACCAGGAGACTGAGAGTTCTAGTCCCGCTTTAGGCATGAAAGCCGGCTGGGTGACCTTGGGCCAGTCACTCTCTCTCAGCCCAACTCACCTCACAGGGTGGTGGTTGTGGGGAAAATAGGAGGAGGAAGGAGTATTTGGTATGTTCGCCACCTTGAGTTATTTATATATATAAAAAATAAAGGGATAGAAAATAAAATAAATAAAAAGTAAATAAATTAAGCACCCTTTCCCATCCAACCAGTGATTTATTCAAGATTATAGACTGCCTACTTTTCCCTTAAACAAAGTCATTGAGTAAAATCTTGACATTTTCAATGCACTGAATAATTTAATAGCGCTGTGCAGCAGTCCAAATTTGAAGAGTAAAAGAAGATGTGGAGAGCACATAGAAGTGCATGGAGCACCTGCCAGCACCTCCTTGAACCAAGCACCTCATTGATTGATTGATTGATTGATTGATTGAATATATACCCAAATCTTACAATCCTACTGCTGCTGTGGGAGGCCTGTCATGTAAGCCATGGAAAGGATGTGATTGGTTAAAGGAGGTGCCAACTGGTGCTGCATGAGTTCCAAAAATGTTCTGTGTTGACTTTTCCTGAATATGGACTGTACACAGTCCTATAATTTTATTTATTTTGGGACATCAGTGATGAGACAATGTTCTTGCAATAACTGATTATATAAATTCATATATATATATATATATATATATATGAATTTATATATTCATATATAAATTCAACTGATTATATAACTCCCTTGGAGGGGGCGGTGATAAATCAAATAAATAAATAAATAAATAAATAAATAAATATTTTCTTCTTTAGTAGATTGTTGGGTGTTTAAAAGATTTTTTAGGATGCAATTGAGTTCTCATATATATAAATCGCACACACACGAATGAATGAATATCAAATATTTATTTTTCCAATTTAATATATATAATTTAACTAATGAGTTTAAGAACTGATGGGGAACTCTCCCTTTTCCTCCTTCCCATTCCCCATGCCTAGGTGATCTTTGCTTTGAATCAGACTCTTTTGCAGCAGGAGAATCTCCGAGCAGGCAGCCTACAGATTCCTTACACAACAGAGGACCTTATCAAGCATTACAACTGTGGAGACCTCAACACCATCATCTTCAATCATGATACTTCTCAAGTGAGTTGTGTCTCCTCATTCCCTTGTGCTGCTCACAGAACTGCTAGTTAGCTTCTCCTGTCAGCAGTCTATATCCCCAAGGGACTGGACATTTTAAAGACAAACGTATTTTCACTATTCAAAGTCAGCATGCATGCTTCTCTGTTAACATTGCAACTGGCAATTTTAATTCTGGAAACATTTTTGTTGTTGGCACGTGATGGCTATTTCTGATTTGCTGGAGAAGAAGGAGAGTTTATAATATAAGGGAATGGAATGTTTTATTGTAACAGAGAGGGAATGCATACTTTTATTCAACCTAGTTTTAAAAAGATATGGTAAACTAGAGAAAAATGGATCATTGCAAGTTACAAAAGGAAGGTGGTGTGTATATAAGCATTCATGTTTTTTCATTCCATCACAATGGTCCCTAAAAAGCCAGCACTTCTAGCAACTAGTTTCATGATCCCATTTTGGGGTTGGAGGGGCAAGTACCACCTTCTATACAGATGAAAACAGCAGAGGCTACCATATTGTTTTGGTTCTTCCAAGCCTCCTGGTGACTTCTCCCTCTAATGGGCAGAAAGGACAGTCATTCTGGTTGCCTCACTGAGTACAGTGTAAAAAGTGCTGATTTTCATCTGGATCTTCTCCTCCCTGGATCACCTACTGCCCAGGGTACAGCTATTTCAGCCTTCACTTCAGAGGACAAGGACATGGCCTGCTATAGGTCCAGTCACCTCTCTCCTTCTTCCCCAGAGTGATCTGGCTGCTGTGACCTTCCCCTCCCTCAGACCCAGCAGAGGGGAAGCTCTCAGAGAAGATGAAGATACTCATCCAGCTCCAGACATTTCCAAAAGATTGGTTTCTCAGGAAGATTTTCAAAACTTTGGGCAGCTCTCCAGCTTCTAAGCAGCTGTGGTCTTTCCAGTGGTGACAAACCACTAGTCTTTCTCATTTCCTGGAGGTTTAATTAAAATAATTTTGGGGGCAGAAGCCACCAGGGTTAAATGAGAACAGCTTTGTCTTTGGAAACAAACACTATGGCTTCTTTTGCAGGCTGACCTGGGCTCCCTTAAGGCTCCCCTGGTTGATTCCTAGAGGCACCTTATTTAATATTATGTCATAACAAATAAGAATGACACCAGGGTATCCAGATGACAGGTAGAATGTCACAGGGCAAACCATTGCGTGCACAGTTCTGGTCTTTGTAGGTGTAGACACATCCTGACATCTGAATATCTTTTCCAAGATCTTCATGGCTACTCTATCAAGTGCTAGTCCGCAGCGCATTTCTTGACTGCTGGTTCCTTTATTATTGGTAGTCGACCCTGAAAGGCAGAAGTTACCACCACTTCATTGTCAATTCTAAGGCTAGTTGCTGTACTTGTTGCCATTAGTTTGGTCTTCTTTCTATTTAATCTTAGTCTCATTTTCTCACTGTGCTCCTTGACTTTCATTACTAGAGCTTGCAGATCATTTACATTTTTGGCTATCAGAATATTGTCATCAGCACAGCACAGGTTATTGATGTTTCTTCCTCCAGTTTTAAAACCACACTCATCATCTTCCAATCCAGTTTCCCTCTATCTATATTCCACATATAGGTTGAATAAGTAAGGGGAGAGTACACAGCCTTGTCTCACTACTTTGCCAAACTGGAGCCAGTCTGCTTTGCCATGTTCTGTCCATACAGTGGCTTCCTGAGCTGTGTAGGTTTTGCATGAGGATAGTGAGATGTCCTAGGATTCCCATTTTTCTAAGCACATTAGCTTGACGTGGTTGACATAATCAAAGGCCTTTCTATAATCAATGAAGCACATATTGACTTCATTTTGGTGTTTATATCCAGTGATATGTAGCTATTACAGGTAGTCCTCCCTTAATGACTGCCCTGTTTAGCGACCGTTCGAAGTTACGACGGTGCTGAAAAAGTAATGTTACTACTGGTCCTTGCACTTATGATTGTTGCAGCATCCCCACGGTCATGTGAACGAGATTGGGGTGCTTCACAACTGGGCGGGCATTTATGACCGTCGCAGCATCCCACGGTCACATGATCGCCATTTGCGCACTTCACAGCCAGCTTCCAACAAGCATAGTCAATGGAGAAGCCAGCAGTGAAATCACAAGTTGCGGTCACGTGATGTCTCACTTAGCGACAGAGTTGCCGGTCCCAATTGTGGTTGTTAAGCAAGGACTACCTGTATATGACCTCCTAATCCTTTTGTTTCCTCTCCTAGGTTTCAGTGCTCAAGAAAAGACTCTAGTGCTTTAACACCTGCTATAAATCAGAGCAGTAGAGCTAGAGCCATCTGCAGAAATGTACTCCAGCTGCTATTCCATATTCTTCATTATCCCTGTTAAGAATGGGGATGGGAGAGCAATAGGAGACATAAAAAGAGTGAATCAATATATAAAATACCATAAATTCAGGATGGAAATGTCATTGGAGAGAGGTACTGCTATCCCTGGATCTTTGGGAGACTAACCTTCACATACCCATCCACCTTCTTGCAGAAAATACCTACATATTGAACGCCAGGGAGGCCATGCCAATAAACACTTCTTCTATTTAGTTTTCTCCGGCACTCAGAGTATTCACCAAGCTGTCAGACTTCTGTAGCAGCCTGGAGCAGTTAATCCTAAGCATGAATCTCTCAGAACTTTGATTAATAAGATTTATTAAGAAGAAGCTTATAGTAGCAAGAATTCTGACAAGTATTCTGCTTTCAACTGAGCAACTTCTGTATAGCAAATTAAGGTGAGAAGGATCTGGCTGTTCTCATGTGCTTTTCAGGTAGCGGAGGCTTGTCTCTTGTGAAAGAGAGGTAGATTGCACCTGCTATTACATTATAAGTATTATACTCTTAGAACCAGTTCTCATACAAAGGAACAGTGGTTTTAGTGGCACATCTCCGAAGTGTGGAGTTCCATATCTGTGTGTGATCTGGAGGCAGAGGAACGTGAGGCAAACATTCTAGTCTCTGAAGCAATTTAGTTTTCCAGTGAATATGGAAAAAAGCCATCTCTCATCTTTGCAACATCTGGCATCGAAAAAAGTTTCTCTCCTCCAGTCCAGGACACATGCTATCCAAGAGCTAGTCACCCAGTCACTGACCAGTCATGTGCTTGAGATGTTTGGGTGTCATGACCCTAAGACTCAAGAGTCTTATACACATGGCTCCCTGAGTGATCTCGTTTACTGCCTGTCCCCAAAGGAGTCCATTGCTGGTGGCTCTTTCCAACAATCAACAAGGGGAAATTGTATGCAGCTTTTCCATCACTGGCATATTGCAATAGTCTCCTGTTAACAGACCACATGGTCATGCATGTGCACATATAGCATCCTTCACAAGGCAAACCACCAGGTTGTTGGTCTTGACTGAAACTCACCTGATCTGTTTCTCATCAAAGCATGTTTAGTTAGATAGTGTCCTGGTTGAATGGGGGGATCTGGACCCAGGAGAGTAAGTCTGAACTTCAGAATATTTGGCCATACTGTCTTTCACTTTGGCAGTGGATCTTCATGGCATTTCTTGGTAACTTCAGAGTGAGGTGGTTCTGTTCAAAAGACGCAAAGGACATAGTCCCAACTGCCGGGTGACTGATATTCTTTTCTCTGATTTTTTAAGAGTTATATGGATTATCCACCTGAAGAGAGCAGAGCTAATCCTGACAGCTCAAAACTGATAGAGAAGAACTTGTCTGGTCACAAGGATCCTCCTATCCTCCCCAAACCCCAAATATCAAGGGATATTTAATCATCCAACCCAAACTGATTACAGCCACAGTGTATGCATGGAGCTTCATTGGTGGGGACTCACTGCTGTTTAGACCATAATCCCTGACAGCGCCACCACAATGCAAATATATGAATAGACATGGGGAGCTTTCTAGAGATAGAGCAGGAGTAAGGTTTGTCTCCTCTCAGAGCATCTGTCCCACAGGCTTTGGCCTTCCAATTGAACCGTATTGAACAAGAATCCTATTTTCCTTCAGCAAAATTCTTTGTTGAATGACACGCTGGAATTAAAAAGTGCTTAATGGCAGCTGTTCCCTGATGCATTGAGGTCTGCATCTCTTTGGTTTATGGGTCTCAGTCTCTTGAAGTTTTGCAAGGAGTCACAGTCTATTGCACAAGGAGAGCAGCAACTTTTATTGCTTTAGCCAGTAAGACTTCCCTTGGGGATATTTTCAGGGTGGCCACTTGATTGTCTATTTCTTCTTTTGCAAAGCAGTAAAGACATTACAAATTGAGTATTTTAACTTCTGCTGAATCTTTCTTTGGCAGGCCAGTCTATCAGTGGACAGTCTACTACTGCTAACCTTGAGTTTTTATTATGGCTCCTAGCTCTGTGGGGCTATGTGGTAGGATGTTCTTTTCCACTGTAGGAAAGGGGAATATTAAATTTAGTTTAAAGGTTCGTTTTTTACAATGGTGAGAAGTCTTCCTTCCCTCTTTTCCTCCCTTAAGTGTTCTCTTTGGTGGAAGTCCTTTTTTTCCCCGGTTTCTTGTTTTCCTATTTCTGTTTTTATTATTGGAGGTCATATTCATTGCTAGTGGTATACAAAATATTGTGATCTCAAAATGACCCATTTTGAGCTCGAAATGGATTACTCCGAGCTCACCAGAAGTGCTCCGGTGCTGTTCCAACCATCCCCAAGATGTTTCAGCTTGAAAGAGGGTGCTTTTTGATACTGGTATACTTCCAGAACAGTCACAACAGCATTGGTACCTCTGAAAGGTCTGAACAATCTGTTTTAAACCTGAAGCAGCAGTTTTGAGTTCAGGAAGGGGCGTTCCAAGTGTAAAACAATTCACATGAATCACTTACTATCCTGTAATTGACAATGGGATAAAGAAATCTGACCTTACTGTACTGCTTGAGCAAATTGGAAGAGTAACCCCCTGGAGCAGAGCTTTCCAAACTGTGTGTTGCGACACATTTCTGTGTCGCGGCAAGGGCCCAGGTGTGTCGCAGGGGAACCTGGAAGAGGAGGCCATGCACCACGTGGAGCCCCGCCCATCCCTTGCCGTGCCAACAGGTCCCTGCTCTGAACCCAGCTCTTCAGCTCTCGCCGCAGAAGCCAGGTAAGTTAGCAGCCCGGTAGGCTGCTAACTTACTAAGTTAGCAGCCTACTAAGCTTACTAGCTTACTAAGGGGCGTGGTGGCTCAGTGGGTAAGACGCCAGGCTTGTCGATTGGAAGATCGCAAGTTCGGAGGTTCGAATCCCTAGCCCCGCGTGACGGAGTGAGCTCCCGCACTAGCTCCAGCTCTTGCCAACCTAGCAATTCGAAAGCATGCAAATGCAAGTAGGTAAATAGGTACCACTTCGGTGGGATGGTAACAGCGTTCCGCGCATGTCATGCGGCCACATGACCGTGGAAGAGTCTTCGGACAACGCTGCCTCTTTGGCTAACAAACGGAGATGAGCACCGGCCCCTAGAGTCGGACACGACTGCACAAATGTGCGGGGGGAACCTTTACCTTTACTTTTTAGGGCTGCAACTGGGGGGGAGGGTGCAGGGACGCAACTAAGCTTCTGCGCTGGGGGGGTGTGGGGGGTGCAGGGACCGTGAAGCGCAGCGGCTGGAGACATGGCTTTTCCCTCCCGAGAAGTGCCAGCGGCCTGGCAGCCGAGAAAGGGACGGGGAGGCGGCTCCGCTGCCCGCCTCGCATGGCCCCCGCGCCGTCCGCGTCTCCGGCTCCCCCTTCCCCTTGGCAGCGGCCCCAGCTAGGCAGAGGCAGGACTGGGTGGGCGGACAGGCGGCACTCTCCGCCTCTGTGGCCTGGCCTGGCTCACCGCTTCCTCCCGGCCCCCAGAAGCAGAAGATGGCGGCGGTCTGATGTGCGACCCGCGAGAGCTGAGCTGGGGCCGAGCCAAGGGAGCCTGCTGGCAGCTCCGGCCCAATGAGAGGGCTCCCGGCGCTCCAGGGAGACCCAGCGCGGGCGGCGGGGACGGGGCAGAAGGAGAGGAGCTGCCGGCGGGAGCGCGGCACAAGGAGCACCTCGCCGGCGCCTGCCCAGCTTCCACTGCGCTTCGCCGGAGAAGATAAGACGCCGTGCCGGCGGGCGGGCGGCTGAGAGGCAGACGGGCGGGCAGGGGGTCGCCTGCAGCGGGCTCGACTGACCGTCCTTCCCGGAGCTGCTGGGGGCAGATGGAGCGGTGGGGGACTCGGCATCGCTCCTTCCAGCGGGCGCTCCAAGCCCAGCTGTTCAGCCATCGATCAAGGATCGATCAGGCCCGGGGGCAGGGCTGGCCAAGGGGCTGGGGGGGAAGAGGGAAGACGGGTCCCTGTTGCCTGAGACATCCTCACGCATCCTCCCCCCCTCCCCCCACAATATGGCAGCAAAAACAGGCAGGGCCCGAAAGAGAAGGAAAGCCCCAAGAAAGAGTGGGGATCCTGCACTTTCCACTCTCCAGATGAGCGTCCCGCACTTGGATCCATTTCTGCCAGAGCCTTCGCGGCAGGTGGTGGTCGCTGTGGTCTCAGCCAGCCACCCGCCCGCCCGCTGGCGCGGCATCTTATCTTCGACGAAGCTCAGTGGAAGCCGGGCAGGCGCCGGCGAGGTGCTCCTCGTGCCGCGTTCCCGCCGGCGGCTCCTCTCCTTCTGCCCCGTCCCCGCCGCCCGCGCTGGGTCTCCCCGGAGCGCCAGGAGCCCTCTCGTTGGGCCGGAGCCAACGGCAGGCTCCCTTGGCTCGGCCCCAGCTCAGCTCTCGCGGGTTGTGGGCCACGCATCAGACAGCCGCCATCTTCTGCTTGTAGGCGACGGGAGGAAGCGGCGAGCCAGGCCAGGCCACGGAGGCGGAGAGCGCCGCCTGTCCGCCCGCCCAGTCCTGCCTCTGCCTGGCTGGGGCCGCCGCCAAGGGGAAGGGGAGCCGGAGACGCGGACGGTGCAGGGGCCATGTGAGGCAGGCAGCGGAGCCGCCTCCCCTTCCCTTTCTCTGCTGCCAGGCCGCTGGCACTTCTCAGGAGGGAAAAGCCATGTCTCTGGCCGCTGCGCTTCGCGGTCCCTGCACCCCCCAGCGTGGCAGCCTAGTTGCGTCCCTGCACCCTCCCCCCCAGTGGCAGCCCTACTGGGCTGCTAACTTACCTGGCTTCTGCGGCGAGAGCTGAAGAGCTGGGTTCAGAGCAGGGACCTGTTGGCGCGGCAAGGGATGAGCGGGGCTCCACGTGGTGCATGGCCTCTTCTTCCGGGTTCCCCTGCGACACACCTGGGCCCTTGCCGCGACACAGAAATGTGTCACGACACACAGTTTGGAAACCTCTGATCTACAATTACATACAATACAATACATACAGTACAAGACTGGGGGGCCGGGGGGCGGGATTTGGAGCCGGCAGCCAATCACGTGGGCTGGGGTTTGGAGCCGGGAGCCAATCACGTGGGCTGGGGGGCGGGGTTTGGAGCCAGGAGCCAATCACGTGGGCCAGGGGCGGGGTTTGGAGCCGGCAGCCAACCACGTGGGCCGGGGGCGGGGTTTGGAGCCGGCAGCCAATCACGTGGGCCGGGGGGCGGGGACTCCTCATTAGTGTGTCACGAAATTATGCATGGCTAAAAGGCGTGTCACCAACATGAAAAGTTTGGAAAGCCCTGCCCTGGAGAAAACTTCACAATAAGTTCAGTGTTCTATTTACAGGTGACAACCATTATTAGAAGATCAAAATCCAATGTAATTTATAAATGTAATTTATCTAGGACTGTCTTTGAAAAGAGTCAGGATAGCTAAACTGATATGAAAGATTTCTCCAATAGGTTAATGTGAACAGCATATCTGTTCTGAACTTTGTACTGGTGCCCTTCCAAGCTCTATATAGTCTGGTTCTGAATATCTTTGTGAGCATTTGAATGAGCGTTAAAGTCAGCCAAGAGTTTTACTCCAAATGCCATTTTTAAAGAACTGATATTGTTTGCACAAATATCATGACCTATATTCTTCTTCTGGTTATGGTTTCTTTTATATGACTCTTCAGTCTCTTTCTTTGGTATCATAAAAAGGTTGTGATTATCCCAGGCCTCTGAGAATATGCTTTGTAATTGTAGCTTATTCCAGATCTGTTATAACCTTTAAAGTTGAATTTAAGTTAAACTAGTTTAAAATTGTTTATTGTTTTGAAAATCAAAAGTGCCATGGAACTTGAACACATTTAGGAAGTTAGTGGTGCTGAAGGATGCTGTTTGACAATTTCGTTTGTATGTGTGTGTGACCTTTATATCTTAATATCTTAATGCTTGGCAGAATCAAGTCTGAAAAGGGATATTTCAAACTAATGGCATTAAAGGCACCAGCAAAGCTTTAACCTGAGAACCACTGCCTCACTGAGTTCTAAAGGAAGAACTGCAAGAAAATTTAGTTTATCAGCTAAGGAAGTATTTTTCCATGTATAGCAGTTTTTTTCAACCTTAGCAACTTGAAGATGTGTGGACTTCAAGTCCCAGAATTCCTCAGCCAGCAAGCTGGCTGGGGAATTCTGGGAGTTGAAGTTTACACATCTTCAAGTTGCCAAGGTTGAGAAACACTGATGTATAGACTAGAGTGAATCAGTTGGTACTATGTGATTCTGCCTCTGTAGGCTTCTTGGCTACTTCCTAATTTCTGTAGGAACAGACAAGGAAAGATGCAAATGCTAGCTGAGCATATACTGTATCTATCTCACTGTGGTATGATACCCATGGCAAACTTTCAATTATAACTTTTCTTTTTGTAATTTACTTTTTTTCTTATGATTTACTGTTTTTAACCTTACTGTGGAGGGGTATGTAAGGTGCTCATAATCTTTTCTAACTGGAGTGGTATATAAGCCCTTCTTAAGAAAATGAATAAATAGATATCTTTCAAGAGTCTTTCCTCAGAATGAGCAGAAACACCTTATCAGTTTCAGTATCTTCAAATAAGCAGCACAGTTCAAAAGAAATTACAAAAACCACGTTGAATGCTTAGACACTTGAAAAACTCATAAGAGACAATTTGTAACATCTGTTGGGGCTTATTTACAAGTTGCTACTGAAATACAATTCAAAAACTAGACAAGTTAAAGACTCTATGATCCGATGGATGCAGAATTTAAACAGTATAATTAATATGCAACAATGGGACTATTAGTGAAAGACAAATGCTAAATGCATTGCTAATATTACACTTAGAGAAAACAGGTATAAGATATTTTATTGCTGGTATATTACTCCAGTGCAGATTGCCAAAATAGATAATTTATATTCCAAAACCTGCTAGAAATGTAATAATCAGGTTGCAATGCTTTTTCATATCTGGTGGCAATGTTGCAAAGCTCAGCAATTCTGGAAATGATTTATTACAGAATGAAACAAATCTTAAAGGTTGAATCTTCTTTCCTGCCAGCCGTTTTTCTGCTAAACTTCACTAAAGTTTATATTTCTATGAAGTATGCAGAGCTGACTTATGATAAACAGTTGTCAGAATACTTTATGCCTCTTACTGGAAATTAAACACAATTCCTTCTTTATAAGAATGACAAAACAAATTATGGGAGTGCTGTATGCATCAGTGTCAAAAATAACTTCATATTTAAAAAACAAGTCTGGTGTGAAATTTAATTTAATTTGAAAATCATTTATGGATTAGAGACCACATCTGGAATGTACCACATCTGGAATTTGCATTTCTCTTAACAGAATGTTTTAAAATATTATATCTTGCCTGATTTGTTACAATAAGGATAGACTTTCTCAGATTAGGTAGAAACTCCTGTTTATTTTTTCATTCTGACCAGTGATTCTTATGATACTGACCACGCTGAATAATTATTGAATATTGATTCAATTGTAATAATGGTTTGAACTGCTAAATTGATACAAAGACCACCTTTTGTAGTATTAATGTTATTTCAAACATTCTTTTACTGTTTCATACAGCTTGTAAAACTTTTTTCTATTTCAAAAAACGAAAGAAAATAAAACATTTATTTGGAAAAGGAATATAGAACAAAGTCTGATGTACAAGAATATGAATGAAAAAAAATTAAGTGCATTTTAAAAATATAAATACAAATGTAGCTGTGACTTTTCTTAGAGGGCTGGAAATAATGAATGTATTTACTTTTAAAGCACATGGTCTTTACCAGATGAATCTGAAGAAATGATTACTTTTCCTCTCTGTCTTCCCCCATACTTGGGTCATTTAGAGAAATGGTACATTGTGCTTCTATTTCTAATGACAAAAGTCCTATCAGATTACAAAAAGGACCCTTCTGTGAAATAGCACCTATGTGATCTTAAGGAGGTTTACTTAGCCATACAAATAGTTTGTTATATTCTCTTTTATTTACAAAAAGCAATATTGGACCTCAGAAGAGAATGCCGAATACTGCGGAAATGCAATAGCTCTAATGTTGAGTAGAAGTGAGGCATGGGGTGACATCAGCACAGTCAATATTTCTCTGCCTATTACAAGAGGAAAGAAAGCTGGAGGGGGAGCAGCAAAATGCTCGAAGTATTAACAGTTGGCTAAATCCAGTGTTATATAAACAGACTTCCCTTCCCCATCTCTTTGCATTTCCCCTGCATAAAATCCCAAGTTCCCCATCCCTCTGGAACAAATTTTTGAGACATGCTGGATGCTGCAGGGAAGGAGTGAGGATTTGGTTCCCTGGGTTGTATGATCTTGTTTCTTTTGCATAGGTCCCAAATTTCATCAATGCCACTCTGCCACCACACGAGCGCATCACAGCTCAGGAGATTGACAACTACTTTCGCCATGAGCTTATCTACAAGCGGAATGAGCGGATGGGCAAGCGAGTGAAAGATTTACTGGAAGAGTATCCGGATAAAAGCTTCTTCTTTGCATTTGGAGCTGGTAGGTGTACGTTTTAGATGTTTTTTAAAAGATAACATGGATAAATTGATTTCTTTGTGTTGATAATATGGAAACATGCAATTCCCAAGGGATCATGCTGAGTCATTTGGCCTTCACACCATAAATGGCAATTCTTCATAGCCATTAAAAGATGAGTTGCACTCATTAAACGTCTTCAATATCTCATTGTAAAATCCAATATCGATGAGTTTTTCTTTGCTTTTTTCCTTTGCTTTTTTCTATTTTTCTGTGGTTTTATTGTTTTTACTATTTGTTATTGATGTTTTTATTGTATTAGTTGCCAAGAATTGTTTTGTAAGATGGGTAGCCATCTCAATCCAATAAAGACATAAATAAATAAATTTAAACGCAGTTGTGAAAGCAAACAGGTATGGTCAAATGCAGAGTGCCAGCATAGGTTCAGTGGTATAGAGTGGTATTATTATGACTGCATTCTATGCCTTTTCTTAAGGTGGAAATTATTTCTTAAGGAAGTAGGAATTTAGGCTGCAACCTAAATACAAAGAATCTTAATTGGGCTTGTTTAACATAAAATTGTCTTAAGGTGGTGTTTTCCTACTAATGAAATAGCCTCATCTGCTGGGCTCTACCCACTTCCCAAGCATGAATCTGGTCTGAGGACATTTTGGAAGATGTAAGCCAAGCCACTGGATATAAGAGTCCCCTTTGGGGGAGATGGTGCGGTGATAGAAATTGATAGATAGATAGATAGATAGATAGATAGATAGATAGATAGATAGATAGATAGATAATAAATAAAAACTTAAATATTTTAAAATCCAGAGTGCTTCTTTTCATTAAAGCATGTCTTTATCCCCAAAAATGCCTGTGGTATTTTTTAGAGGATGTTTTAAAAAATTGACCACTCTATTATGTCAGACTGTACTACTTGGAGGAGTTACTGGAATTCTCCACATAAGGAGCAGAGAGCAATTGTATTTCAGTGCATATTTTGTGAGGTAATTAAATGATCTTAGATAATATCTGTTCTGGCGTGCATAAATATTGCATCGGCAGAGAGACAGTATGTACTCAATTATCTGCATAATTTCCTTTTCCCTCAAGGAAAGACTGATCAGGCGCACATTATCCAAGTCAGGTTTTGTGTACTCCTGGGTCTTGGCATTGTGTAAATTAACATCTGTCACTTCTCTCTGAATTTCTGTTGGCATGTAGTGTGGCGTGTTGAATGTTGGGTAACCCTTCTGATCATTGGGGGTAGAGGAAGAATTCTCAATGTCAGCCATTTTTAAACTGGGCTTGGAGCACTCTAACAATGAACCTATAATTAAAGATTTATTTAAATGTGTTTTTGAAGCTATTTACTGATTTAAAGTGGTGACGTGGTGGCTCAGCAGGTATGACGCCAGGCTTGTTGATTGGAAGATCGCATGTTCGGAGGTTCGAATCCCTAGCCCCGCGTGACGGAGTGAGCTCCCGCACTCGCCCCAGCTCTTGCCAACCTAGCAATTCGAAAGCATGCAAATGCAAGTAGATGAATAGGTACCACTTCGGTGGGTAGGTAACAGCGTTCCGCGTGCGTCATGCTGGCCACATTACTGTGGAAGCATCCTCGAACAACGCTGGCTCTTCGGCTAACAAACGGAGATGAGCACCGGCCCCTAGAGTTGGACACGACTGCACAAATGTGCGGGGGGAACCTTTACCTTTACTGATTTAAATGTGCAGATTTTGTAGATGAATGGCAATAATTCTGAAGTAAAGATGTTCTTATTAGGCCTTACAATGCTTTCAAATATTCATGTTGCAACAGACTTCATCTTCCCCCCTCAGATTTCTGTGTTGCCAGTTCAACGATTTCAAAGAGATTTGCAAGAGGTAATGCCTCTTCAAAAGTAGCACATATTTATTTATTTATTTAACTTGTATGACCGCCCATCTCCCCCAATGGGGAACTCTGGGTTTACAATAAAACTGAATTAAAATAGAATATAAAATATAAAATTACATTAATTCATACAATAAATAATTATAAAAATCCAATTGGCAGTTTAACTTAATAAAAAAGGAAGGACATTATGGAGTTAACCACCCCCATGAGGAACTATCACTTCCTCCTTCCCATGCCATATTACTTTTTAAATGAAAGTGCCTCATTAAGAATCAAAACCACACTTCATTTACTGAATTTTGCTATTTGTTAAGTGTAATATATTTTATAACCATGTTGTATTCAGAGCTGAAAATGTGAAATTACCCTCCTTATTTTAGAAAATATATAATGGAGATGGGCGGTAATATAAATTTAAATAATAATAATAATGCAACAAAGTTTTTTTTGTTTTTTTCAAGTATATATTTTTAAAAAGATAGTACAATATGCAGTAGTTCAAACATAGTTTAATGAAATGCAAAAAGTTCTATAAATGGTTGAAGTCAAATTAAACAGAAAGTATCTTAAAGCCACCTTTGGCTTTTGGAGCAACGTTGGGATACAAATTGAAAGAATACAGCATGACTAAAATATTTGTAAATAGTAAATACAATAGTGACATTTGCAAACTGAGAAAAATTTTAAGCATCTGACAGAAAGCAATAGAACTTGTTCTTTCATACAGTGTCACTAAATGCAGATGTACATGGCAATTTATTGGTGGGGAAAGTAGCACAGTTGGGGATATGATTGGCTGAGTGTGCTTCCAGGGACTTATCCAGCAATTCAGAAAGATCCCTTTGCTCAGCCAGCCTCATCTTTGATTCAGATTCAGTTTGGTCATATCAATGTGTGATAGAGTATTGAGAACATTTTTCCCCAATAAGCCAAAGGTTTACCATGCCACCTGATTTTGAACTAAAATAGAAATTGTTCCTTTGTCTCAGGTGACAGTATGCTTCAAACCTGGTAATCATGATCTCATACCAAAAATGTATTTAGAAATTACCCTGACTGGGCTTCAGGAACAAAAATTTCTCAGTAGCATTATATTTCATGTAATTGTTTAGCCACTGTCTTGGTTTACTACTACTTGTCTTTCTCCACCTGGAGTTGTTGAGCATGAAGTGCTTTTATATAATTCCTTCTTTTTCTTTTCTCTTTGTCACCCATTTTTTCTGTTATTTTTATTACATCTTCCATATCTTTCTGTTCCCAGTTGTTGAGTTTCTACTATGTAAGGAAATACCAAAAGCCAGGATGAATCAACTTCAAAGTTCATTATGTTTGAAGGTGATGAATATCTTGCATGTCTAGTATTAACTGCCAACTTGTTTCTTGTTTAACTGATCTGAAGGAGATTCTCATAGGAAGATTTTTTTTTATTCCACAACGCTGGTATGTGATCATATTCTAATTTTAGTGAACCTCTTGAAGGACTCTAATAAGATCAAAGTATGGTTTGATTTATTTGGTATTAGGTTAATGCAGAGATCCAAAGAGAGTTATTTAATTCATCAAGTGCTTGTTCTTGTATTTCAATGCCTCTGTAGCTTGGGCCCAGCAAAGCTGAGGGATCAGTATCTAAGAGAGATTGCTTGAAAATTGCAAAAGAAGGACAATAGAAGATAAATTCTGTATGTGCTATGTATTAATGCATATATTTGTTTAAAAATATTATTAGTAAAGGTAAAGGTTTCCCCCGCACATTTGTGCAGTCGTGTCCGACTCTAGGGGCTGGTGCTCATCTCCGTTTGCTAGCCGAAGAGCCAGCGTTGTCCGAAGACACTTCCGCGGTCATGTGGCTGGCATGACGCGCACGGAACACTGTTACCTACCCACCAAAGTGGTACCTATTAATCTACTTGCATTTGCATGCTTTCGAATTGCTAGGTTGGCAAGAGCTGGAACTAGTGCGGGAGCTCACTCTGTCATGCGGGGCTAGGGATTCGAACCTCCGAACTTGTGATCTTCCGATCGACAAGCCTGGCATCTTACCCGCTGAGCCACCACGCCCCTAATACAGTAAATTGCTATAGTATATCTACTATAGATATATAATAAGTTACTATAGTATGCTAAGATAGTATAGGAAGATCAGGTATGCCTCCTTAGCCTGCTAGCCAAATGTTAGGCACTTGTTATGATTCCTGATTTTTAAATCTGATAATGGATTACACAGCTCTTGAAAAGAAGACAGTCCTCTGGAAAGATATACTGTATGTATACATAAGATGTAGGGCTATTCTATATCTCCCTGTACCTATGGACGAGTTGCTTTAGTTAGATCTCCCTGCACCATATAAGGTCTCAATTGACAAACTAGGTAAAGCTAGGCATAGGCCCTCTAACCATAGCTTCCACCTGCTGTTCAAGCAGGAGCTGTGAGTCCAGAAGAGTTTCCAAATCTCAAACCTGCTATTTCTTGGGTAATGCTTGCCCAGACAGAGGTAACACTGGCATTAATAGAACACTCTGATCAGCAACTCTAACTTTACTGGGTTCAGCTTCAGTCTGTTTTGTCCCATCAAAACTCTTACAACCTCCATGCACTGGGATAGGACATTGACAGCATCTCTCCTACAGCCCAGGCTGGTGATATAAAGTGGCTTAATTTAGATATTAAAGGGCAAGGAGGAGAGGGCCAACTCCTGTGGCATCCCACCTATCAGAGGCCAGTGGGCTGACCTTGCATCCCTTTCCTCAACTGAGTGAAACTACCCAATAAGGATGATGATGATGATGATGATGATGATGATGATGATGATAATAATAATAAGCTCCCGCACTCGCTCCAGCTCTTGCCGACCTAGCAATTCGAAAGCATGCAAATGCAAGTAGATTAATAGGTACCACTTTGGTGGGTAGGTAACAGTGTTCCGCGTGCGTCATGCCAGCCACATGACCGCGGAAGCGTCTTCGGACAACGCTGGCTCTTCGGCTAAGAAACGGAGATGAGCACCGGCCCCTAGAGTCGGACACGACTGCACAAATGTGTGGGGGGAACCTTTACCTTTACCTTTTTACCCAATAAGGAATGAGAGGAACCATTGCAAAATACTGTCCCCAGTCTGCAATCCCCATAGGTGGTCCAGTAAGATGCCATAGGCAATAGTATCAAAGGTCACTGAAAGGTTGAAAAAGAAAAGGAGGGGAACACTACCCTCATCCAAGTCCCATCACAGGCCATCTAAGAAAGCAACCAATGCCACATTTGTCCCATTCCCAGTTATTTCGACTGAAAAGGGTCCAAATAATTTGCTTCTTATAGGGCACTGCAAAGTTGATCTACCACCACTGTCTCAACAACTTTCTATAAAAAGGGTTGAAGGCCAGATGATAGTTGTTCAAACCCCTTGATCTAGGGATGGCCTCTTCAGAAGTGGGTGCACCAGAGCGTCCTTCAAGACTGCTAGTAATTCCCCCTCTCACAAGGAAGGAGTTGTGTTGACCATCTCCTGCTTTCAAGTGTTACCTTTCTGTGCCCTCCCCACAACATCCAGAATGAGTAGCGATCCAAAAAGCAGGTGGCAGGTGACAACCTAGACAGCACTCTATCCCGTTCCTCAGAGGTCACAGGCCAAACGAAACTCCAGATAATTTTGTAGCCCCAGGTCACGACCAAGAACTCTGCCCATGCGGAGTTGAGGCTTTGACAAATCAGAGTGACTTTATTATTTTGATTTACTGTATGTAGCCACCCCTCTTACCACAGCAACCCTGGGTGGCAAACTAAGTTTAAAAGGAAACCACAATAGAAAGCCTTAAAACATATGATTCTAAACATATTCTAAACATCTTTATTGGCAAGAGGGCTGTACAGATGTGTCACATGCTGACACCTCCCCAACTGATGCTTATTCATGTTGTGGGATCTGGATTGTCCAAGACTGAAGCATGCTTCCTGCTTAAACCCAGAAACAGGAAGTAAGCATCTGGGAAAGGATCTACTTTTAAACAGCAATCTGTGCAATGGTTGAACGCACTTTGGGATGTAAAGTTCTCTCAGCTTTTTAGCATGATGCAAAACATTTAAAAGAATATAAAAATGGGTCTATTGTCAGGCTTGAAAGCATAAATCGGCCTTTTGGGGGGTGGGGGAGGAGGGCAAAAAACGAAACCCTCATTAGAGCAGTGAGTACCTCTCTTTATTTAGGACTAGATGAAAAGACTGTGGCTTATTTACCCACTTTGGCAGAATCGACACTTACAAGGAGATCTCAGTTTCTCCCGTTCTTGAGTTTGAACACAGAACAATGACTGCCAAAGTAAATTGACCTCCCTAACGCATATGTTCATGTAGTAGTATAGGGATAATAGAGAGCTGAGTGGAAAAAGAGAAGGAGGAGCTTCTGCTGGCACAAGGGTCCAGGGCCTTTCTCTTTGGGGTCATTCAAGTGTGTTAGGCCAAAAGAGGAAACAGATGAAAAGGGTCTCGGCTCACTATCATGCTTCTGCGGACAGCCTCCCACAGGAGCAAGGCTGCTTGATCTTACGCTTTTGGGGTGAATTCTAACCGTAATCATTCATAGCTGCTTTAAAAGAAATGTTGAAAGTGGTAGGTGAATCTCTTAAATTAAAGCAGTTCTCTAATTGCTGGAAAACCCAGGATGTTCTTGTGTTTGGACAACAGCACCCAAGTATTCATTTCTACCCAAGACTCCTAATAGAAAGCAAGCAATTTGCAGTGCAAACGTAAGGTCCTTGCTGCCGTTTCAATTGTGCTGCTAGATTTCAGGAACAGGGAAGAGACAGATTATCAGAGATGGGTGCAATGCTCTCAGAGTATACTTTTAGTATGTTGTTGAAATAATGAAGGTTCATTCTACATACTTTTGGACATGCTAAAGCTAATAAGTGAAAACTTTGTGTGTGTGTGTGTGCGCGCGCGCATCTGCTCATTTTCCATTCCGCACATTTTCTGACAATTGTTCTTCTCTTTGGTCTTGGTGTCTCGTTAGTTATTGTCTGATATTGGTAGAAGAAAGTCCTTGATAATGATTTCAATATTAAAGGAATGGTATACAGTAATTGAGTGTAAAAGCTAGTTTGTTCAGAGCAATCCAGTTCACGTTTATTCAGAGATAAAACTGCATTCAGGGAGATTAATTTCTGTATAAGTGTGCATAGGATTGCATCCACATCAGTTAAAAAGTAAGCAATTGTCTCTTAGAATTTGCCTCCAAATTCCAGTTCCATGGAGGAATCCAAGTTAAAGGAACTACTGCAGATAGTTGTCCAGATTCTGCTTCAGCACATCTAGTGAAGGGAGCTGATTACTTCCCATGGTAATTGGTTCTATCATCGAAGTGCTCTTATTGGGAAAGTTTTCATATTACTCAACCAGAATCTACATTCCTGTATTTTAATTTAGGTCCTGCCTTCTAGGATGATAGAGAACAAGTCTTGGCCTTCTTGGGTATGACTTCCTCTAGAGTACTTGAAGAATGCTATTATATCTCCTCATCAGGCTTATCTTCTCAAGCTCAGTGTCTGAACTTCCCCCATTCTTTCTTCATAGAGCTTAGCTCTGATCATCCCCATAGCTCTTCTCTGAACCTCTTCTAGTTTATCTGAATCCATCTTAAGAATCATTCTTAAAGTGTGGTGCCCAGAACTGAGCACAATGTTGAAGATGAGGTCTAATTAACACTGAAAGATGTGCAATAAACTAGTTGATGCAGCCTAAAATTGCATTAGCCTCTTTTGCAGCATATTATATTGTCACTAACTCAGTCAGCTACAATTCAAAGATCTTTTTCATATCCATTTCTTTAACCGACCAAGGTAATTCTGAATTGTATTTGTCCCTTAGAGTATTAGTTCTCCTCCTTGGTGTCCTCTGCAAATTTGTAAGTCTTTCCTCCACTTCTCATCCAAGTCATTAATAAAAATGTTTAAAAGTACAGGGCCTAGGACTGAACATGGTGTTATTCCACTTGGTGCCTCCCTGAGGATGAAGAATTTTTGATATGCAGTCCTTAAATCTGATTTTCAATCCAGCAGGGTATCCACATAATTGTCATGCCATGGACCCCATGTGAAACTACCTTGACAAATTTATTTATTTAATTTTTATCCCGCCTTTATTATTTTTATAAATAACTCAAGGCGGCGAACATACTGTACCTAATACTCCTTCCTCCTCCTATTTTCCCCACAACAGCAACAACCCTGTGAGGTGGGTTGGGCTGAGAGACGGGGACTGGCCCAAGGTCACCCAGCCGGCTTTCATGCCTAAGGCGGGACTAGAACTCTCAGGCTTCTGGTTTGCCATTGGCTCCTTCCTAGGGCTGAGAGACAGGGACTGGCCCAAGGTCACCCAGCTGGCTTTCATGCCTAAGGTGGGACTAGAACTCTCAGTCTCCTGGTTTGCCATTGGCTCCTTCCTAGGGCTGAGAGACAGGGACTGGCCCAAGGTCACCCAGCCGGCTTCCATGCCTAAGGTGGGACTAGAACTCTCAGGCTTCTGGTTTGCCATTGGCTCCTTCCTAGGGCTGAGAGACAGGGACTGGCCCAAGGTCACCCAGCTGGCTTTCATGCCTAAGGTGGGACTAGAACTCTCAGTCTCCTGGTTTGCCATTGGCTCCTTCCTAGGGCTGAGAGACAGGGACTGGCCCAAGGTCACCCAGCCGGCTTCCATGCCTAAGGCGGGACTAGAACTCTCAGTCTCCTGGTTTGCCATTGGCTCCTTCCTAGGGCTGAGAGACAGGGACTGGCCCAAGGTCACCCAGCTGGCTTTCATGCCTAAGGTGGGACTAGAACTCTCAGTCTCCTGGTTTGCCATTGGCTCCTTCCTAGGGCTGAGAGACAGGGACTGGCCCAAGGTCACCCAGCCGGCTTTCATGCCTAAGGCGGGACTAGAACTCTCAGGCTTCTGGTTTGCCATTGGCTCCTTCCTAGGGCTGAGAGACAGGGACTGGCCCAAGGTCACCCAGCTGGCTTTCATGCCTAAGGTGGGACTAGAACTCTCAGTCTCCTGGTTTGCCATTGGCTCCTTCCTAGGGCTGAGAGACAGGGACTGGCCCAAGGTCACCCAGCCGGCTTCCATGCCTAAGGCGGGACTAGAACTCTCAGTCTCCTGGTTTGCCATTGGCTCCTTCCTAGGGCTGAGAGACAGGGACTGGCCCAAGGTCACCCAGCTGGCTTTCATGCCTAAGGTGGGACTAGAACTCTCAGTCTCCTGGTTTGCCATTGGCTCCTTCCTAGGGCTGAGAGACAGGGACTGGCCCAAGGTCACCCAGCCGGCTTCCATGCCTAAGGCGGGACTAGAACTCTCAGTCTCCTGGTTTGCCATTGGCTCCTTCCTAGGGCTGAGAGACAGGGACTGGCCCAAGGTCACCCAGCCGGCTTTCATGCCTAAGGCGGGACTAGAACTCTCAGGCTTCTGGTTTGCCATTGGCTCCTTCCTAGGGCTGAGAGACAGGGACTGGCCCAAGGTCACCCAGCTGGCTTTCATGCCTAAGGTGGGACTAGAACTCTCAGTCTCCTGGTTTGCCATTGGCTCCTTCCTAGGGCTGAGAGACAGGGACTGGCCCAAGGTCACCCAGCTGGCTTTCATGCCTAAGGTGGGACTAGAACTCTCAGTCTCCTGGTTTGCCATTGGCTCCTTCCTAGGGCTGAGAGACAGGGACTGGCCCAAGGTCACCCAGCTGGCTTTCATGCCTAAGGTGGGACTAGAACTCTCAGTCTCCTGGTTTGCCATTGGCTCCTTCCTAGGGCTGAGAGACAGGGACTGGCCCAAGGTCACCCAGCTGGCTTTCATGCCTAAGGTGGGACTAGAACTCTCAGTCTCCTGGTTTGCCATTGGCTCCTTCCTAGGGCTGAGAGACAGGGACTGGCCCAAGGTCACCCAGCTGGCTTTCATGCCTAAGGTGGGACTAGAACTCTCAGTCTCCTGGTTTGCCATTGGCTCCTTCCTAGGGCTGAGAGACAGGGACTGGCCCAAGGTCACCCAGCTGGCTTTCATGCCTAAGGTGGGACTAGAACTCTCAGTCTCCTGGTTTGCCATTGGCTCCTTCCTAGGGCTGAGAGACAGGGACTGGCCCAAGGTCACCCAGCTGGCTTTCATGCCTAAGGCGGGACTAGAACTCACAGACTCCTGGCTTCTAGCCCAGCACCTTAACCACTAGACCAAACTGGCTATCCTTGCCGAAATGATAACACACATGTATGATAACACACATACACCAAGTGAGCCTCGTGTGGCGCAGAGTGGTAGGCAGCAGTACTGCAACCAAAACTCTCCCCATGACCTGAGTTTGATCATAGCAGAAGTTGGTTTCTCAGGTAGCCGGCTCGGGTCGACTCAGCCTTCCATCCTTCCGAGGTCGGTAAAATGGGGGAAAGGTAATCACAACTGGGGAAGGGAATGGCAAGCCACCCCGCTATAAGTCTGTCTAGAAAACGTCAGCGAAAGCAGTGCCCCTCCAAAGGGTCAGTAATGACTCGGTGCTTGCACAGAGGACCTTTCACTTTCACTTGTCTATAGCAGCTCTGTATCATGATAACGGAAGCTACCTAATCAAAAACTGGTTAGTCTGATAAGACTTGTTCCTGATACTGTAAATCCATACTGACCTCTAGTAATTACCTCGTTCTCAAGCTTCTCAAGAAATCAGTCACTTTGTGATCTGCTCTAGAATTTTCCCGGGTATCAATGTCAAATTGACTGATTTCCTAGATTCTCCTTTTCTCCTTTTTCGAAGGCAGGATTTTAGGATTCATAAGAGAAAATACATATAGATTCAGCTAGACAATCATTACGTTGCTTCATAGAGTATGGTTCAGCTGGCCCTGGAAATGTGCATTGGTTCAAAGCAAGTAGATATTCCCTGTGTTTTTAAAATCTTTCTCAAGCTTCAATTATGCCCTTTCAAGATGCTCTTCCCAATTACTTTTTTGAACTCAGATCTTGTTGGACAATACAGAGCCAAAATAGGAATTGAGTAGCTGTTGTGAGTGCAGTCTGCTCATCAGACTGCAGGCTCAGACTGAATCCATATCGTAGTAGGGAAGAGATAGCTCTTCGTCATGTAGAGTGAGATTACCACAGCACTTCCCTCAGCTGGATATAAAAATGGTTTTGTCTTTTGAGAAAGTTGGAGTAGACATCTGTAGACAAAGATGGAGCAAAGCCTTTGACTAACATGCCAGAGACGACCAGGAAGTTGAAACAGAGGACCATTTGCTTCAGTAAACCTTTTATTTCTGCAGAAATAGGTGAATTTGTGCTGTTCCTGATTTCTGGATTTTGTATTGGCTAAGCCACATTTTTGTTACCTCTCTATTCAAGTTATGGAATTAGGTGTTTAATTTCTGTCTTCATCCTTATGTCAAACTAGGTGCAGAAAGATATACCTTTTTTTTAAAGAATCGTACAAACTGTGATATTTTGAACTCTGTCCCTTTGATCTGTAATGTTTTAGACAGACTATTTTAGCAGACTAGTGCCACATTGTGGTCTGTTTGGACCACAATGTACTGAATTTCTTTGGGATTTTCATTTTTTTAACCTAATTTGTAAACTGCTGTATGCCTGTGATCTGGGCAGCTCTGTAATTATCTCCTTTCACATTGACTATTTGTTTATATAATAATTAGACTTACATAGTAGGGTTTTTTTTACATTTCATCTTTTTTAATATTGGTTAAATATTAATATTGGTTATCACCTTTAAAGCCCTACATGGCATGGGACCAGGGTATCTGAGGGACCGTCTTATCCCGACCACATCTACCCGCCCCACCCGATCATGCAGGGAGGGTATGCTTCGGATCCCATCACTAAAATAATTCCATCTAGCGGGGTCCAGGAGGCGTGCCTTCTCTGCGATAGCACCCGCCCTGTGGAATATCTTGCCCCCAGTGGTGAGACGGGCGCCCTCGCTCCTGGCCTTCAGGAAATCTTTAAAGACCTGGTTCTGCCGCCTTGCTTGGAACGAAGGAAATAATAGTTCCTCCTGGGGGTGGTTGGCTTAGTAATATCCTCCTTTTAAGAACTTACCATCTTTGGATTTTTCTATTTATTATTTTAGTGGATTTTCGCTGTATAAGTTTTAATTGTTTTAATTGTTTTTATGATATTGTTGTAAACCGCCCAGAGTCTACTGTTATAGAGATGGGCAGTGATAAATTCGAATAATAAATAAATAAAATAAATATAAAAATTGTTTGTTTCTATTCTATGAGATCAATCCCGGGGGGGGGGGGAGAGAAAAGGCTGATTTTTTTAGTTAACACTTTATTTCATTATTTTAATCCAGATATTATTGCCAGTATTACAAAATTCATTCATTAGCAGGGGTGGATGCTTTTGACATACAGAGTGCCTCCTCTTCCCTCTCTATTGCTTCTGTTCCTTTCGAAGAAATTGTATCCTTCAGTTGCGGTATTATGACTTCAATTCACCTTGATTATTTCTCATATGCTGAGCAGTACTGGAAAAACAACAAAAGCCATGAAGTTTAAGTGCTAACTTTTTTATTATGTGTTTAATAAGCCCATTACAGGTTATTAAACACACAAGTCCTTGTATAGTTCACAGGTCTTTATCTGGATTCTTTACTTCAAAATTTCACTTCAACACCCCTCATGTTCAAGCTTTCAATATTTTGGCCAAGTACTTTTTTGCTAGTCCATGCATGATGCAACCTATCTTATGCGGGCACTCCAACATCTAGATAACTCAGACCACAGTCCAAGAAACCAAAATTCTCCCATTGATAATTTGAAAGCCAGTCACTCATCTGCAGTATTCTTCTTTCCCTTTCCCAGTCCTCTTCACAAGAGTAACCATCTGATCTTCCAATAATTTTAGTTTTATTCCTAGATCTTAAAAATCCACGGTGATGTGGTTATAACTGCTCTTGGCAGTATCACTTGTCCTGCACATGGATTACCAGGAAAGAGGAATGGACTTCATACATCTTAGAGGTTCTGTCACATCCCTGATCCTTGACATGGTAGATGGCTTACTTCATCTGCTGATGGATACAGTCCAGCCTTTCTCAACATTTGACCCTGGAGGAACCCTTGAAATATTTTTCAGGCCAAAGGGAACCCCTGCATATTCAGGCTCAATTATAGGCCAGAAGTTACAAAATTATTATATTCGTTTCATGCGTAGGCCTGTATATATGCACTAACAGTGTTCGTAAACTAAAAATAAAGAATGAAACTTACCTCTAATGTGAAGTTGCCTGAATTTGAAATAATTTTTTTAATAAATTGTGATCTTCCAGGGAACCCCTAGTGACCTCTTGCGGAACCCTGGTTGAGAAACCCTGATACAGTCAGTATATGTTTGTTTCTGTTTCCGGTAGTGGTTAGTATCCAACTACATTTTCTTTGTCTTCTTGCAGGGTACAGCTACATCCTCTCTGCCTTTCAAGGGTATGCTATTATAGTGTTTGTTCCACAATATATTTTTCTTCCTTTGAAGGCTCAAAGCCAGTTTCTTCTGTAAGAGCTTCAAAGCTGTTTCTGAATTCTAGTGATGAAGGATATCTTCTATGTCTCTTGCTTCTGGTTGTCATTCTTATCTGCTGTACTTGCTCCTTTGTTTAAATTTCTTCCTTATGGCGAGTTACTTCTTTTGTTAGTTGCTGTTGTATTATCTTCTTTGTTCCAAAAAAACTTTGTTCTTTCTTATGAATGGTAATATGGTCACTGCTGCTCCATTTCTTCCTTGAAAATCAGACTTTTTGAAAATCACTTCAGTATAATAATACCTGAATATTAATTTTTTTAATCCATTCAATCTCTCAGAGACTGCCTGGACAAGTCCCTGCAATTTTCTTGGCACGGTTTTTCAGAAGTGGTTTGCCATTGCCTGCTTCCTAGGGCTGAGAGAAAGTGACTGGCCCAAGGTCAGCCAGCTGGCTTCATGCCCAAGGCGGGACTAGAACTCACGGTCTCACGGTTTCTAGCCCATTGCCTTAACCACCAAACTGTCTCTCAAATATTAATTAGGAAAATAGTATTTTAGGAACCTAATATGGATTGTCTTTCATGCCTGTTACAGCAAAAAGCAGTATGTTGGGTGGTGATGAACTTCTAAAGATTCATGTGTTCAATATTTATAATGAGCCATGTTAGAGTGCTATTTCTGGGGCAGTAAAGAAATTTTCTTTCCAAATGAGTGGATTGTCTGTGTTCCATTACAGAGCTGAGTGGAATACTGGCTCTATTTTAATAATAGCTAAAGCATTAGGAGTATAGCTTGGTAAAATTTCATTCTTGAGACACAGTCATATAATGATATAATTATATAATTGTATAACATGCTTTATGTGTAGTAATCCTGCATTGTTGCCCTTTATGCATCACTTTGAATTCTGGGATGGGGTGAAGGGAAAATTATATCAAATATCTTAGCTAAAAATATTGGGCCAGGATTGTACAGATTAATCTATGGTAGATTGATATGCTGTTTAGTTCTTCCCAGATATGAGCTAGATTAAGTATAAAATCCGATGTTTCCTATCTACCTTCCATTTCTTTTTATATTCTTAATTAAGTTTCATTATGATTCCTCATAGAAACTTCCTGGGACAATGTAGTATGGGCCTTCCCAGATTACCCCATCATGCAGGATAAGGCCATGCTGTGATCTCTCCCAATTCATCAGTGTAATAAAAGTTTCTGCTGCCTGAAATGGCACATTGGCTCCACTGGGTTGCTGGCTTATTGATGCAGATAGGCCTGGGGGGTTCTCAGGCCCTTGATAATCTTCAGTTCTGCACTAATGCTTTAATAACTGTTTTTTTTCTAATATAATTATTTTTATAATTATTTTTCCAAGAGAAGATTGCGTATATTGGTGATTTCAAAGTATCCTATTTTTAGGGTTCACGCTGTACTGAGGAATCCTTGTGTGCCTTCTGTAAAATCCTTCTATTGCAAAAATTGAAAGACTTATTCCAGTTCCCTTTACCTTATTCTATATAGATGGTGTTCCCTGGTGGCTTTCATTTACTTCTGCATTTTAATTCAAAAACGAGGCTTTACTTCAACATTCTTTTTGCCAAGATTATTTTTATCAATGACAACGGTTGGCTTTGGTGATGAAAGGTTGGCTTTCCCAAAAGGGGGGGGGGGGGAAGGAATATTTCCTAAAATATATCAAATATTATGTTCTCTCTGGGAAATTCAAGAATTCCCCAAACACAATTTGGAAACCTGGAAATGAACTGAAAATTTTTAAAGAAGGCTCATCAAGGGTTAGTTTACCAATTCTGAAAATCCCAATATAGTAAGATACACTTAACAAGAAGTGCACAGTCACCTTGGTTAGTGTTATAACTAAGCTTAAATCCAGCATGGTTAGATTAGTTGCCTGTCTCTCTAGCAGTTTTTCCCAACCTCTAGTTTTCAGTTAGACTTCGTCTCCAGTTAGGGCAGGGGTCCCCAACCCCTGGGCCGTGGACCGGTACTGGTCCGTGGCCTGTCAGGAACTGGCCGCACTGTCTGGAATGAGTCTTCCCTCGCCGCCATGCCAGTCTCCGACTTGGAAGAAGAGGAGCCGATAACAGGAAGAGGCGGGGAAGGTGCGAAAGCCGAGCCTGAGCCGGAAAAGCTGATAGGAGGAGACCAGGAAGCAGAAGCACCTACACCTATCAGCGCGCGGCAAAGGAGGCAGCTGCTTGGCCCGATTGGCTCCCGCCTGCAAACGGCACGAAAATCGAAGTCTGGCCGTACGCACCTCCGTCATCCAAACTCCAGCCGCCTGAACTTCAGCTGCTGCCCGTAGCGTAATGCGCTTGAATCATCCCGAAACCATCCCCCCCCCTGGTCTGTGGAAAAATTGTCTTCCACGAAACCGGTCCCTAGTGCCAAAAAGGTTGGGGACCCCTGAGTTAGGGGATGGCTGGTTTATAAAAGTGGCTTTTTAGAACAGAAGTTAAAGCAGGTGTTTACATAAACTTTGCTTTGTCGTCTAATCAGCATTTAAGAATGTTATTTATGTGTTTTGATTAATGTTACTTGGGTTTTTTATCTTTTATCTATCCTAAAGGTCATTTCATGGGCAACAATACAGTGATAGATATTTTGAGGAAAGAAGGATATGAAGTACACCATACATCTGCTGGACAAGCAATCAGGTAACAACGGCTTTAACAGTCATGATCTTAAGTACCTCCAGGAAACAAAACACGATACAAAATGCATTATGGAGTTCACTGTGCCCTCGTTCCAGGATTTGAAAGCACATGATGCTACCATTTTATTCAAGATAAAAAGGTGTGAACCTGGTCACCGGCAGAATGAAAGGCCTCCCGGTTTCCCGCTCCCTCCCCTGCCCCCCATGTATCGTACCTCAAGTTCTCTGATGGAAGAAACACAGGGTGTACATTGTCTCAATAGTGCTACCATATAGAACAGTGTTTCTCAACCTTGTCAACTTTAAGATGTGCGGACTTCAACTCCCAGAATTCCCCAGGCAGCTTGCTGGCTGGGGAATTCTGGGAGTTGAAGTCCACACATCTTAAAGTTGACAAGGTTGAGAAACACTGATATACAGTAGAAGCTTAATATTGGTAAGATGAGGGAAGAAAATATAATCATGCCTCTAGAGTCATCATGCAGTACAAGTTTCAAAAATATTGGGCCAGGATTGTACAGATTGTACAAGTTTCATGAAATACTGTTTCCAATTTACTCTGAACGTGCAGCATTTTAAACTGATGCAGGATATAATTTTCTTCCGGATGACACAAGTATTACCCTTCTCTGAGGGATATCTGTCTTCTATTTATCCATGGTAACTGGAACTGGATGTCATTTTAGTGAGCTGCTCTGTGCTTCAACAACTTATATCCCTCTCTAAACTTCGCTTCCTCACTTGATGAATGAAGTGCCAAGTTATGACTTCCATATGTGAATAAATCTCCACAAATGTAGCAGACTCATCATATCCTATACATCTTTTGGCATTTCTACAGATAGCGACACCAGAAAGTTTCATATCAACCCAAATTCAATCTTTTCAGAGGATGAAAGCTGACTTACACATTCCAGGAGAATTTGTCCAATGTAGAGCAGCCAGTGATTTCAGTAGCTCTTTAAGAGAAGCAGGAACTGGGGAACAGAAGATACAAAAATCCATGCAATTCTGTCCTGATGCAAAATAAAAGCTTAATTATTATTTTTATATCCTGGTTTGCCATTGACTTCTTCCTAGGGCTGAGAGAGAGGGACTGGCCCAAGGTCACCCAGCCAGCTTTCATGCCTAAGGTGGGACTAGAACTCAAGGTCTCCTGGTTTCTAGCCTGGCGCCTTACCCAGGCTTACTTGGTCTAAACTGGCTGATTAAGCCACTCAGTGTGCTGGGGGCTTCTCTACAGTGTCCATAACTTGATGAGTTCTAGGTGTGTTAGACTGCAGTCCCACCTTTCCTTTCCAACACCTGTGGGAAATACGGGAATTGTATTCCATATATATGGAGGGATGGAGGGAAGCGGGAGGAGGAAGGCTTTGTTAGGTTATAATAAAGAGTTACCAGAGTAAAAATTATGCTGTGAACAACATATAATGAAAGTGGTTAAGTATTCACCCATATTTCCATGGAATGGAGGGGAATACTTCATTTTCTTTGACTGCCTGTTCCTTCAAAATTTAATCACTTGGAAGTAAGCTTTATCCTTTGGCTTAAGCTCCCAAACATTCTTTGAGGATGAGTCATTGACTATTGACTCATCAGAGAGAATGGGGAATATCTCTCTACAAGCAGTCAGTGAATTCTAAATGCTACATTCTCTCTCTAGTTTCTTTTGGGAGAAGCCACATTCAGACTCACTCCTGGGAAACTTTTGCATTTCATCTCCTATTTGCCTGGCTTCAAACAGTTTACCTGAAGTTTATTTTACATTCCCATTCCTGAGTTCAGGTTCAGTGAGTGCATTTCACTGAGCATTAAAGGCATGAAGGATGTTTGTTTTGGTTTCCTCCTTTCTTGTGAACTCAGCTCGCTGGAGAGGAAAAAGAAAATAATATCCTCTGTTTCGTAAAAGTTACTTTTTTTCTATACCTTGCATTCAGCATACATTGGAGAAGTGTGTGCATATGATCTTTTTTGTGTATTTATAGTGAATGAAGATAATCTCTCCAAACCAAATAGGGATTACTCTCCCTTTAAATGTCTTTAATATCAAAGAGTAGATTTCCTTCATTCATCCTTTTAGTACATTCTTCAGAAATAACTTTGTGTTAGAATGGTTTTTTTTTTAACTATTCTCATTATTTTCCAAAATTGAAATTGGAGATGCACTTCACTCTCACAGGCTGAAAAAGGTGGCTGATGTTGTTGTGGCTCTGTAGCAGGTATCAATGTATCATTTAATTCTCCCAGATGCAAAAGCTTGGCAAAGCTACATGTATCTGATAGGAAGGTCGCAAGGCTACAGCTAGCAATAGTGCAGAGACACATACAATAAAGAAAAAGAAAAGAAATATATAAAGAAGTGACTTCCAACCTTCATCACAACAAGTATAAACAAATTTAATAACGCTTCACCCCTTATAGGTTTAAACAGATATCTCTTCATCCCATATCTTATCCCTTACCTATAAGCAAATCCATAAAACATCAACTTTTCAGTCCTGGGGTCAGCAAAAAGTCCATGAAGGGTTGCCAAAACATTGCCAAAAAAGAAAAAAGTATTATTTTAACCTTGATCAAATAAACCAACTTTATATTCCTTCCTTTTACTTCTAACAGTCTTAATTTTTAATTCAATCAAATATTGCCATAGGATTTGATTTCTCTTCAATTCTTCTTTATCTCATCGCACAGATTTCTTCAAGGCTTTAACAAGCCTCTTTTCTAGATCCAATAAGAAAACATTTTCCAGGTCATTCTTTTGGTTTATTATTTGTATTTCCCTTTTAATTTTTAAAACTTCAGCCAGTTTCTTTTGTATATCCTGTAAAGTGTCCTTTTCCAAATCATTCTCTTGGCCTGTCATTTGTAGTTCCATTTTCAATACTTTCTCTGTCTTATCAGATAAAATTTGTTCCGCATCTGTCATTCCTTCATTAACATCTTTTAGACGTAGTCTATCCATAGAGGCAGACATCATTACTGACAGTGTTGATATTGTAGTTACTAATTTCTGGCTCCTCTTCAAAGATCTCCTTTAATATTTCCAGTGTTATAACGTTTTGTGTCATTTTGTAAGTCCCAGTATTCTCAACCTTACTTTATTTTCCTTTTTGTAGTGGGAAAAATCAGAAGGTGCTGTCTGCCCTCTCCTCAACATCCCCAGAATATGCCTCTTACATTATTTCCCAAGAGCTCCAACAACAACAGGCACAAAAAGAGGAAGAAGAGGAGGAAGAGCTGTTGCCCCATGCATTACTGCCAGAAAGCATGGACCTGCTGGAGAAAGTAGAGAGGAAATACAAGAAGAAGAAGAAGAAGAAACAGCAGAAGAAACAGCGTTTACGTCAGTTCAATGACCTTTGGGTACGCATCGAGGAAAGGTAATTGAGTAGAGGCAGGCAATACACTTCCGAGAAATAGCAAAAAGGGAGCCCCTTAAGAGGAACATTGTTTGTTTGTTTATTGGGTTTGTACCTGCCGCAATCCGAAAGACACTCTGCAGTTTACAGTGCACACTTAATGTTATGTTATGCAGCTTGTTACTTGTACCAGCTTAAGGGCACTTTTATCACTAAGCCAACATTATGGCTTAATATGATGTTTGAATATAGTGATCCTGTTCGATGCTACTGATCCTGAAAGTTGATTTAAATCAATGCACTGTTGCTGATATGGGAAATACTGACTGTTGTTCACCTTAGGATGATTGTACAAGATCTGGGAAGATTTATATCTTGAATGGTTAAAAAGTGATATTACATAAATGGAGAAAAATAAAGCAAGTCAATGGATTTGTATACTTTGGCAGAATGTTTATTAAGGTTTACTAAAGATGGGAAAGTGGATGGAGAGATTTTAAGATGTGCAAATATTGGTAGTAAGCTAGTAGATAGTATGTTGCAAAGAATGAATGTCAAAAGAAGCAAAAATGGCTGTGTATGAGACCATGCTTTGTTATAGAAAATCAGAGGTGGGAACATCAAGAGAAACTTAAAAATCAGTTGAATGCAGTGGGAAAGGGTTCCTTAATAACAAGAAGACCCTGCTCCCGGTCACTGGCAGCTATAATGTAACTGATGTCAGAAAACTGGATCACTTTTACTATACTGTATGTTCTGGAAGGAATGCAGGGGGAAGATTCAATGGATGGCTTCCATATTTGGTCAAAGATCTACATTTCTTGTAAACTGTGCTGTGTAACTCTTATTATGCAGTTGTAGCTTTTGACGGGGGCCTGTCCAGCTTTTTTTCCCCCTTTGGTCAACTGCATTTAACTGGAATTGTTTTCTGTCTTTTTTATCTTGTAGCACCACTGATCCACCTCCTCGGATTCATATAATTAATGGTTACATTACTGCGGAGCCCCAGCCACGAGGACACAAGCAATCCAGCCTTATCCAGGCAGATACAAGCTGTTCTAGTAGACCCTTTCTATTCTTCTTCACTTTGACTTTTGTGTTGCTTACACTAATACTGCTGGGGCTAGAATGACCCTCCCATACTCAGCTACGTGCCTTTTTTTTTTTAAGGATTTTGGGGGTAGCAAAAGGAAAGCATTCCTTTTCTGAACAGGAAATCATCTGTGTGGGATCTTATTCTTCTAGACCTCATCCTTTTCCTGAATCCGGACCATTAACTTGATTAACTGTTTTGACCATGCCCAATACAGGAGAAGATATTTTTTAAATTAAAGCCATTATTTATTCTTCTCTTGCAGAAGAATTGTTTCATGTTATCCCAGAATTATTTGGGAAATATATATGTAACATAGCTGTTATTTAGCTGTATGGATTTGACTTGAATACTGTTTGTTTGGGGGTTGGTTTGTTTCCACATTGTTTCTAGTCTTATGGTAAAGAAAGCGTCGAGCACTTTAAAGCAACAGGAAAAGATTAAAAAGAATGCCACATTTATTTGCTTCTTTTCCTCCGCCTGCTCCTGACAGGCCTTGTTCCTCTGGGTGTAACAGCAGTTTCTTCCTTTGACATTTTATCCATCATTTTCTTTGTACTCTGCTAAATTCTGATAGGTTTGGCGGTTCAAAAAACTAGTTCAACACAACCCGGTCTATTACTGTAAGCCAATATTTGTACCATTTTTTAATCCTATGTGAAATAAATAAGTGCTCCCTACTCCCTGTCTCTTCAAAAAGATTATTAAAGTCTTGGCTAAAGATGATAGGTGCTTCTACGTATGACAGCCCATCTGCTTCTGAGCTGGTAGGATGATATTACTTCTTCCTTTCCTAGGATATGGCACCTTCCACGGGCTGAGTAACCATGTGTGATTTGTGGGAACATACAGGCATGGTCACCTAAGAGTGGGAAGGGACATTCACATTAAATTAAGTGAAGGGAGAGAAGCTGTGCATGCGCACACATGCAGTCAGGAACGGTGCGAGCTTAGAAGAAGATGTTGCTTCAGTGATTTGAAAAGAGGTACTTCTTACATAAGGGGTGTGGTGGCTCAGTGGGTAAGACGCCAGGCTTGTTGATCGGAAGATTGCAAGTTTGGAGGTTCGAATCCCTAGCCCTGCGTGCGGAGTGAGCTCCCGCACTAGCTCCAGCTCTTGCCAACCTAGCAATTCGAAAGCATGCAAACGCAAGTAGATCAATAGGTACCACTTCGGTGGGTAGGTAACAGCGTTCCGCGTGCGTCATGCCGGCCACATGACCGTGGAAGCGTCTTCGGACAACACTGGCTCTTTGGCTAACAAACGGAGATGAGTACCAGCCCCTAGGGTTGGACACGACTGCACAAATGTGCGGGGGGAAACTTTACCTTTACCTTTTTACTTCTTACATGCTCGCGCGTGTTTCAAAAGCACATTTTTCAAAGTGCATGCACAGCCCTGTTATTTAGAAGGGTTACAGTCTTGCTTTTGGATGGGGGCGATTCAATTGCCAGTGAAACAAAGAACACGTTACCTGCAAAGAAATTTAGAAGTATTTTCAGTAGGCAACAAGATAGCATATGAGATTGAATGCAGTTGAGTTCAAGGGGGGGGGACTTCATATATGGGACATGGTCCAGCAATAGCCAGCCAAGAAGGAAATGCTGGCATTGTAATAACAGTTCATCAGCTCATATGAAATAATTGTGAAAAAGATAAATTCTAGAGATTATGAAGAAATTGACTGGAAAGGTACTACTACAGTAATGTCTGTATATGAATATCAATATTTGTAAGACTATAGCTTTGTTTTTCCTGTCTCAGGTGAAGATAGAGAACTAGAGAAGGTGCAGAAGTCACAGCACTTTTCTCTAAGAAAAAAAGTTGAACTGTATGCAATTTTTTACATTTTAGAACAAAATTGACCAAAAGAGAGGTGAGTGGATGAGAGAAGTGATTTATATACTATATGGAGAGTTTTTTTTTTGTTTTTTTTTTAAAAAAAAGTGGAGTTCATCCACTGGAAATGACTGGTGGCACATTTGCAAAGAAAGCCTATTATAAAATCAGCTGTGAGAAGATTTGATGACTTTAGATGAAGATTTGGCAAATTTATGGGAAAGGGCAATATGGAATCTCCAGATTGTTACAGAATGTTAAATGCTTTGGTTCAACCCTAGCACAGGATCCTCAAACCCTTCTGTGTCACTAGATTACATGGACATTTGGTTCTTACATTCATATTCTTATGCTGCTTAATTCTCCCAAAAGAGTATGCATAGAGATTGGTAAACAGCTAGTGGTTTGTTTTTTTTAACAGTCATTCTGAAAGTGTATGGAGTGAAATAAGCTAGTGCCAATTTTCTGTTCTTGTAGATACTTTACCAATGGTGAAATTTGACCAGCTTTTCAGGCAAGAAGGAATAATGGGCATATGCTCAAGACTCAGAACCTAACTCAGATCTATAAAAGTAGATAGGATCTGTTTACATTCTTTTCCTTCTTCCTAATCTGCTCTGATTGCAACAGATTTTGACTGGAATAGAAAATTGAACAAATGGTTTAGCTAGTTGTTGACCTAGCAGCATTAGCTCAGGCTGTGGGGGCGTGTTGACTTACGATTAATGGAGATTCATCATTAATGTTCAACATGAATTTGACTCAAAGTATCAAAAAAGTGTCATGCTATGCGAAACACATGTAGGTGAATGAACCAAGCCTGTTGTCATTTTGGCCCTTTCTGCCGTCTGTACTGCTTATGCAGTAGGAGAGTACAGTCGTCTCGGAATGGGCTGGTGATAAATTTTAATTGAGGCAGTTAATTAGTCTTATGACTAGTAATTTTCTTCCCTGCATTGTCTAAGTGCAATTATTGCCATGGGCGTGAAAATGATCTCATGCATGTGGAGTTTATTGGGATGTCATGGGTTCTTTTGTTCTGCTATTTATAATATGACAAAATCAAGAATGTGTAACAATCACACTTGAAAACATCAGTTTTAGACAATTCTGGCATGTGCTGTAGACAATTATTTTTTTCAATGTGTTGATTCATAGAGACAGAATCAAAGTGAAATCAGTAACTTAACTCTCTTCTAACTTAACTGGAATGAAATATTTGAACAGAATTTTAAAAAAGGAGACTGAATAAGTGTAACTGATACAAAAGTAACAGTATAAGCAATGCATAACTCTCCAGTTGCTGAACGCCAACTCTCAGCCCTTGCCAGCATAGCCAAGGAGCTGGAACCTTGATAGTGCAAGATTAGGGCTTTGGGGCACAGTTGGTAAAGGCTTCCTTGCTGTAGAGAGGCAGGATGTTGTCATGGATCAGCCCTTCACTTACAGTATATTATAGTACAACTCAGAGAGGGAAAGCTGTTCACTACACACATGGTGAATTCTACACTAGCTTGTATCACCTGAATGGGACTAGAGAAGACAAAGAAAGATGAACTGGGAGTAGTGTTACTCTGAATGTCAAGAAATGGCACACTGGCATTACAGAAATTCAAGCAGACTCTGTCAAGTTCATGTGAGTAACTCTGGAACAATAGAAGGGGATCACACCAATCTAAGCTAAGTAATACATAGCTAAGCGCAAAGTATATTCCAGCAATCAGGGTAGAAAGAAAAGCTCATGTATGTTTAATGCTATGCCTGTTGCCTTTTTTATTTTGCGAGGCTATGAGTCATATTGGTCAAGACTGCTGCACATATATTTTACTCAGCCTCTCCTAATAGTGATAACACCAAGATAATTTAATAAGACTGTGTATTAGGAGGATCTTGGGAGAGTAAAGTTTAGGAAAATTGTCATAAGAAAAAAGGTAATCTCAATTACCCATGCACAGACTGGATAAATATGTCATATAATTTTTTTAAATTGATTTTTTTAATAAGAATTTTATTAAGTTTCAAGCAAAGATAAAAGCTACAGAAAAACAAAAAACTACAAAGAAAAAAAAGAAAAAACTAAAAAAGTGTAGAAACATAAGAGAAAATTTTCAAAATTACAAAAAGAGGTGACTTCCGACTTTTTACAGCAAGAATATACAACAATTTTCCATAATCAATCCCTTACTCTATATTAAACGAAAATCACATTATTTCTATAAATCATTCCATTGGCACATTATAAAAATCACTAAATACAGTTGCTCCCTCCCCTTATAATAAAAGAAAAATATACTATATATCTATATATATCTCCTCCTAATCAACTTCCCCCAAAGATAACGTTTATTTATTTATTCCCTTCCTACTAGTATCCTATATATTCCTGTCTACTATAATAAAGATCAAACTAAAAAACATATAAATTGTCTACCATTATACTTGATAATACAACAATTTTAATAATCTTAATCATATTAAACCCAAAACCAAACATTTATTTTTTATTATACCTTAATAATCTTAATCCAAATCATTAGAAATCCGTGCTCGCCTCCTAGATAGTAAATCCCATGCATCATATTGAGGTTGGTTCGAAAGTCTGATTGCCAATCTCAAAACAGTTCTTCTCAAGGGAACACAGTTCTTCCCTAGAAATAAGGTTATAAAAAACAAAAAATGGTTTTGATTGGGACTGTGTACAGTTAAAGAGGACATATAACAAGGTGTATAGGAAAAGTAAAAATTTTCCTTCTGAGGATCAAACTCATTTTTTAAGGACCTTAAAGGTCCAATATAAGACTCTTTTAAAAGAAAAGAAACTAGCAGCTTTGACGGAATCTTGGCAGAAAATAATTCAAGCAGTCAGGATGAAAGATACATCCCTTTTTTGGCATATCACTAGAGAATTGGGAAAATCGCTCCCCCCTCCGTCTAACCAAGTGCCATCGTATGCATGGGAGGAATATTTTTGAGGGATGTACATGGACTCTGCTTGTGAAATGAAAGAAAGTCAGATTAATATGGATAGTATCCCTCACTGGCCTCCAGTTACAGCACAAGAGGTATCCCGGATGATTGAATCCCTTAAGCCTAATAAAGCTCCTGGTGCGGATTGTGTCCTGCCCGAAATAATTAAAAGAAATTCTAGTTGGTGGGCACCTCTATTAGCATCTCTCTTTACATACATAGACCAGACTGGTCATATGCCAAACGACTGGGGAATGGCAATTATCGTACCAATCTATAAAAAGGGCAACAAAAATGACCCATGTAATTATAGGCCCATTAGTTTATTGAGTGTAGTTAGCAAATTATATGCTAAACATTTAAATAACAAACTACAAGACTGGATTCTGTCCGAGGACATAATTAGAGACGAACAAGCAGGATTCAGAGAGGAGAGATCAACGATTGATTATATCTTGGTGCTTCACCACCTTGTATTAAAATATACCTATAAAAAGAAATCTTCCCTCTTTGTGGCCTTTCTTGACTTTAAACAGGCCTTTGATTCAATAGATAGAAGTGTCCTTTGGGAAGAACTAAAAAATACAAATATTGACAGACGCCTCCTCTATCTTATACAGAAACTATATTTCTATATTTACAGAAACTATATTCCAATTCCTCTTTAAAAGTGAGATGTAATCCCCTAGGGACCTTATCTGGCTTAGCAAATGTGCAGAAAGGAGTACGACAGGGATGTATTCTTGCCCCCTCCCTTTTTAATCTTTACATTAACTCCTTGATTGATCTTTATAACTTAGATTCCCATCCTCCCAATCTAGCACAACGTAAAGTACCGATACTTCTTTATGCGGATGATGCTGCTATAATCTCACAAACTCCAATTGGACTAAAAAGAGCCATAGCAGCAACACTAAATTACTGCAGACAAAATAAATTGGTTCTTAATTTTGATAAATCAAAAATCCTGGTCTTTGCTAAAAGAGCTACTCAATACTCTTGCGAGGATAGAAGGGCATAATCTAGAACAAGTTAATGTATTTAAATACCTTGGAGTGGTTTTTCACTCGAAAGGAAATTGGAATGCCCATTTGAATCATGCAATGCAATCAGCCCTTAGATCTTCAAATGCTATTAAACATTTTTTTTACACGGGCGGAGGACAATTAGTCCCTGCAGCCTTAAAATTGTTTGAGGCTAAAACGTTGACTCAAATTCTCTATGGGGCACAAGCATGAATCTTCTTGAAGGAAGAGTCACTAGAAACAGTACAAACAAAATTCCTGCAATCAATTCTAGCGGCACCGAGTGGAACAGCAAATGCTCTGATGAGACTAGAAACAGGAATGCCGCAAATACTGGTTAGGGCCTGGAAGATGATGTTAACCTTTTGGTTGAAAATTCAATTCCTTCCAGTAGGTTTGACCCCTCTAGTCCTGATTGATAATTTTCTTTTTCCCTGGAAACAGGCGATAGAATATAAGCTGGCTTTATATGGCCTGTCTCCATTATTTTTAAAATCACTAGGTTACGACCAAGCCAAGCAAATGGTTATTAACAGAATCAGAGATATGGAATTCCAGCTAGAAGTTAATAGGTTACCTCTACATAGAAGGAATCAGATAAGATGGGGTACATGGGAACCAGCAAGATATTTGAAAGACCTAACCTTTCCTAAGATTAGAATAGCATTTTTTAGAGCTAGATTTAATATCCTTCCATCAGCACTCCTGCAAGGCAGGTATAATAAAACCCCCTTAGCAGAAAGAATTTGTACATGCGGCACTAAGGAGGTTGAAAACATCACTCACGTTCTATTGCGATGTAAATATTATAGGGATATTAGATCAACATATATTTATCCCCTAATAGAAAGATGTCCAGGGAGACCTGATAGTTTTTATGAGAACCATCTTCTGCAGGATTGAAACTCAGTTATTACACGTGCAGTAGCAAAATTCTGTGCTGCCGCAATGATAATAAGGCAAAAATGGTTAAAGAAGTAGGGAATTGTGTATATTTTTCTATTTTTATTAGTGCTTTTTATAGCCATTTTTAAATAAATTTTTAGGATATATATTTTATAACATACTATTAAAATGATAGATCTATTAATGTTTAGATAAATAAACATGTCATTATTGTAATAGGGTTTTATAGATTATATTATAATTGTCTAAATTTATAGTTTTATTCCATACAACAACAACCTATGTATAATTGTATTTAATTGATTAGTGTGATTTTAATTCACTCAGACTGAAGAAGCTCCTTGGATAAGGAGTGAAACGTTTCTACTGAGAAAATAGAAATCCAGTTGACATGATTCAAGCCACAGACTGTGATTTTAATTGTTATTTTAATTAATTTTAAGTTGCTGGTCATTGACTGAATAAACAAACATTCATTCTTAATCCAAATCGTTAAAAATAAATGAAATCAGCCAAACCCTTAAAACAATCCAGATAAATATTCTTAAACCTTTATCCCACTTCAAAATAAACCAGAGCATTTACATATCCCCACAATACGCAGAGCATTTTTCTTTAAAAAATTGAACAGCCCAACTGCCCCCCTCAAAAACTCCGACTTCTCTCAAGAGACCTCCCATACATAATAACCCCTTTTCCATGATGTTCCATCAAAAAATCAATTTCACTTATGGCTTGCAACTGTTTAAAATCTTGTTGGAAGTCAGAGAAAGTCTGCTTAAACTCCTCCATGTCTCAAGCAGTAGATTATGGCGCTGTCATGGTCTCCGATGCAAAGCTTCTGGGTTTCGTATCGGAGATAATGACATGGAAAGAGTTAACAGGGAAGGAGGCCGTGCCGGCATACGTGAGGCTGCTGTCTACCAATGGTGGCGTCGGCGTTGTCTGAAGAACCGGAAGTACCATCTGAGTGGCTGAACAGGGGGGTGGGATATGGGGCCATATATCAGTGTCTGTTGCGCGCGCTTTTGTTCAGTAGCAACTTTCTTTTTGTAATTGTAGTAACTTATAGTAAACAGTTTTCCACTAGTATGGTGTGAGATCGTTGATACTAAGCCTGAGTTCTGCAACCATTACAGGCGCCCCCTAGGAGCTTAACCAGCGAAAGTCGAAGATATGAAGGAATTCTAGAATGTGTTTACACAAGTGAAAGTGAGATAAGAGACAGTTCCCCAGTGAAAGTAGAAGCAGAAAATTGAAAGTTCAAAACAGCCGATTCAACGTGTAGGAAAATGCTAATAACTTCAAATTTAGTACAAACATAATAACAGGGAGACAATTATTTACTCTCAATCCTCCTTAATATTTGGGTGGAAAACAAAGTCCAAAACTTAAAAAGAATTTTTTAAAAAGTAATCCGAGAAATAACGATAAGCACCAAGAGAGCCCACTTCTCCTTGCTGTAGAAAGCCTCTCTTAGGGTACGTGTACTTAAAAGAAATATAAATGGGGTGATTTAGAAATGGGGTGGCCAGTCTTAGTGTCCCTTTAAGACTACAGCGCAGCTTGGAAATGGTGACGTCCCAGCCTCCCGGCTAGCTCTTACCAGTTGAACGTGAATGCTGTTTGCGATCTTCTGACTGCAAGCAGCCATCCGGAGGACAGTTGGGGTGATTCCAGGTGTTTTCCTTATCCGGAAAAACAATCCTGGGCTTCAGGAAAAATCTGCCTGAGCCAGGAAAAACCTGCCTGAGCCCGAAAAAACTGCCGCATTGTCAGTTCTGACCGCTGAGCCTACGGGCACAGCTGTTCAATCCACCATGTCCCCACCGGAAGTCCGAATTTTTAAAAATTATGTGCCATCAAGTTGTTTTCAACTCTTAACAACCACATAGATAGATTTTCTCCATGCCAATCTCTCCCTAACTTGTTATTTATTCAGGTCTCCCAACGGTACACTCATTGCCAGTGTAACTGAATCTATCCATTTTTTTTAAAATTAAGACACCCTAAATCAGAGAAAAGGCAACCCTGGATTGCAGCTTTCAGGGTTCATGTCTATGAATCCTGCCATTGGGCTTAAGTCCAGTATAGTGCTTGTAGAGTAGTTGGGAGGGGGGATGGCAGTTGAGTGTTATGTCTGCTGGTGGAAGCTGGAGACAGCTCGGCCAAGGTCACGCACCTGCAATGGAGTGGAGATGGGAACGGTTGCCTTATGAGATCATCGTTGGTGAATTGGCGCGCAAGGGGGGAAGTTAAGAGGGAATAGTTTGGCGGGAATTGGCATTCAAGTCTTTAGGAGTGCTTCAGTTAACATGTATCCTGAATAAAGCTTTATCTGCATTTCACTGAACTGCATGGAGAAGTGTTTATTGGGACATTGTTGTTGAGATCATCACAGCAGCTAGAACCCCTGATTGCAGTCCTAAGATTCAGTTATATACTACTGTAAATAAAATTTGCCAAGGAATTCCATGCAGTCAAATACAACAAAGAGGGGCTTGGTAAAAGGAGAACTAAAACAAAGTCAAGCAGAAAAACTCTCCAAAATCCAGGAGAGACTATAGTAAGAAAACCATAATAAATAGAAGCTCAGAATGTATTCCTTGGCTAAGACACCAAATTTAAGAACTCAGCAGCATGTAAGGACAAGAAAACAATAAACGAAAAGAATGTTGGGTTTTAAAAGAAGATGAACAACTTGTTCAAGAGAGATACTTCTGAAAAAGATATGCAAGCATACAATACATCTATACCAGTGTTTCTCAACCTTGGCAGCTTGAAGATGTGTGGGCTTCAACTCCCAGAATTCCCCAGCCAGCCATGCTGGCTAGGGAATTCTGGGAGTTGAAGCCCACACATCTTCAAGTTGCCAAGGTTGAGAAACACTAATCTATACTGTACCTATTACACTATTCCCTTTAGGTACGCAATGCTACTGAAAGACAGACACAGAATAAGAAATAGTAAGCCAAAGATACTAAGGCATGAGATAAAAAAAGAGGAATTTAGTCAAATCTGTTCTCATCACCATCTCTCTCCATACTTTTCTAGCTTTACAATACCATCTGTTTCCACCATGTCCACATACTGCTTCAGACATTGCTTTTTGTTCTTGAAACTCCTCACATCTTTCTTTTTGAGGATTCCATCTGCTCCATCCAACCTCAACTTTCTTTTTCCCTTCCCTTCCCTTCCCTTCCCTTCCCTTCCCTTCCCTTCCCTTCCCTTCCCTTCCCTTCCCTTCCCTTCCCCTCCACTCATCCATTCTTCATCACATTTGTTTTGCAATTCAACTTTTAATTTTTTAATAGGACACACTACCTCAGCACACATATTTCACACTAGTCACTTCATTTTGTCTTCAATGAACATTTATTTTTGACCTTTTCTTGTTTTACACGTCTTAAATAACAAATTCCCACTGCATTCCATTTCTCCTTCTACATGTACATAAATCACCTATTCCCATTGCATTCCATTTAGTTTTCTGCTCCTCGTATACCCAATTCTCATTTCCATATAACAGAGAAAAAGCATGCTGTTACTCTTGCTGTAGTCATTTTGCTTCTTTTATTATTCCCTATTATTTAGTAAATTTATTATTTATTATACACACTCTAGAAGACTCTGGGTGGCTTTTGTCAAACATTTATTCCTTGGATGTTTTTTATCACTTCAGTATACAGACATAGACAAAAATTACAAAAAAAGAAAAACAGAGAGAAAATATTAAACCTGACCACATGGAGTAATATTGATCAGTTTTTCCATTACATGAATAAAGTCACAAGCAGCGACAAACACATTTCATCAGTTCAGTAGTGCAAATCTGAGGCGGTGCTGTCTGTACACCGTAATTTCTCTGGATATGAACCATCCTCACCAGGAATTCCTTTCTTCAATCTTCTTCCACACCTTTCCACCTTTCTGACCATTTGAAGATGCACATTTACAAAACGTGGAGCTGAGCGCTGGCACTAGATGTCGCCCAAGCGATGTAAGACTGAAAAAAAAGTCTCTTCACTAGACTGGAAAATCCTATGCAAGACACAATAAATTAGAGCAATGAAATGAACAGGATACGACGCTTTGCACAGAGGTAGTGGAAAAACTCAGCTTTATATCCGTCTAGTTCGCTGCTTTGTAGTAGGTAGGAATAACAACACTGTATTAACTTTGGCGGCGGCGGCGGCCGACAGGAAGGTCTGGCGTGGGCTGGTCCGTGAAGTCACGAAGAGTCAGAAGCGACTGAGCGAATAAACAACAAAAACAAACATTAACTTTGGAGTCTGTAGCTTGAATCATGTCAACTGGATTTCTATTTTCTCAGTGGAAACGTTTCGCTCCTTATCCAAGGATAAGGAAACGTTTCCACTGAGAAAATAGAAATCCAGTTGACATGATTCAAGCTACAGACAATTCCACCTGGATGACTGAGAACCTTCATAGACATTAACTTTGGAGGTTTCTGAAAGCTCCATCAGACCGTTCCTACGGAGCAATGGTTCTAGACTCCAGGAACTGTAAACGCATTAGATCTGACGATGCTTTGGATTACAGGGCTGCCAAGTATTCGTAATTAATTTCCTTGCTAAATGGGCGGCACAATTTGGACAGCCGTGGCTTGGCTTGCGGGGGCGGTCGCGAACGCCTTTAGCTGAGCACCGCCTTGGTGGCGGCGGGGAGTCGGGGGGCGCGCGGCGGGGCAAGAAAACGAGGGCGGGGCTCACTCACCCGAGGGTGATCGCACGTGAGACGCGGGAGCAGTCGCGTCTAGTAACCATAGTGAAACTAGCTTCCCGCCCCTTCGTCGCGTCCCGCCCGGGGAATGCTGGGATACGGTTCTGGGGACGGTTGCTTGACAACGGGAGGACTCTCTGGAGGGTGAAGTTTCTGTCGTACCTGGGCGGGAAAGGTAAGTTCCTCCAACAGTTAACTCCAGAAGCGTCCCTTCTTATTTTCTAAAAATGGGAAGAATAAGGGAATTCTGCTGTCCCGACTATTGCAGCCCCGAAAAGAAGTCCTCTTCCGACTTTTAGCAGCATCCCTTTTGGAAAAGGCATTTGACCCAGGTTTCCAAAAACTGCCTTGTCAGAGAGCAAGGGGCAATCGAGGATGCCACCCTTAAGCTCTTCCCTTCCCCGTCCCATCATCAGAATCCTCTTACAAAAGTAGTGGTGAAAAGTATCTCTTTTTCTTATATATGGTCAGTTTGTAATTGGAAGAGTTTCTCCTTCTGATATGTTGGGTCCAGATTATTTAGGATTTGAATTTAGCACTATAAATTTAAAGTATCAGCACTTTAAATTCATAAGCATCCACAGCAAAATTATGACCTGCACATGGTAATGTCATGACAGAAACCCTGCTCCTATGTCTGACAGGAGTATGTAAGTTGTAGGTTCTGTGTCATGGCAAACCTTTTGTTTCTTTCTTCCTTTGCCCTGTCCCCAGGTAGATGCAGTTCTTTCAGAGTAGACAAATTAGTCTAATTCTTGCAGGTGAATTTGGGCTCAGTTGAAGTTTTCAAGAGTAGCTCTTTGTATTAGAACAATCCAACTTTGCAGTTATTTGGATATCAATAACTGTATCTAGGATACCTCTGTCTAGGAAAGGCTACAGCTGACAAACCAAATGAAGCTAATAGAAGTTTGACCCACCAAAGCTACTTAGGTCTCAAGGGAGAATATTGAACCCAAAAGCGTTCCTGTGGGATATATCTGCTCCTTTGGGGACAGTTCAGCCCCATCTAGAATAGGAACAACTAACCCATAGTGCTTGTTAGGATTTCAATTTCATTTTATTCTTATATGTAAGAGTATTAAAAATAAGTAACTATCATCCTCTCTACTACTACCTTTTTCTTTTAGAGAAAAACTGAGAAAAACAGTGCATCTTTTATAACTCACCTTAAGTCAGTGGATGTTGTATTTGTGGTGTCTTACCCATTAGTTTAAGAACAATTACACAGAAGTGGAAATTTCCACAGGTGCAGCTTTTCTCTTCTGCTGATCCTTTCCAAAAAAATTTTCTATACAGGAACCTCTATCATTACTGCCCCTGGTCATCGTTGTTTGCATTGACAATATCATTAGAGGCCTTTAAAGAGTTGAAAATCATCTGTGTGCACTATAACAATACTATTTGTGATAACACAACAGCTATACAATAATAATTATAGTTCCTCGTTACATATGTTAGCCAGCATGAGCCATATTGTGCATGATGCAGCTGACACAAATTTGCTTAATTCACATAATCTATATTGCATCTTGTACTGGACTTCTATGCAACAAGATCTAGTCATTTCTAACTGGGAGAGAAGTCTTTTATCTTCACACGTACACATTTATTTGTCATTTTTTAAAATTTATGAGCAGTAGTTAACATCTGTGTAGAGAAAAATATTAAAATATTACTAATAACAGGATTAATATTTTTGTGCATATGTTAATCAGTTTCCCATTTAAAATCCACTTTTTATACAATAAAAAGATTATATATTAGACAGTATGAAATATTTTGCAGTAAATTATATGTTTGGTATGGAGGCAATACAGGAGGCAATATATTTGAATTCTCTATTACCAAAATATAGCTATAGAAGTAGGTTCCAAGGCAGTAAATGTAATTTAACTATAGTTATGATTTATAAAGAAAAAATACAAACACATCCTACAACTTTTTTTGTTACGAACTACACTTCTGGTTTATATCCTTAAAATAAGGATTGAATACTTTGATTATCTAAACAGTTTTCTCAGAGCTCCTTTAACAGTATGATGTTTCTCAGATTCTAATCTGATTATACCAATACATATTTTCTTGTGATATTCTTATCATGTATGCCTTTTTCGTTGTTACGTGTTAATATTTATGAGGCAGTTTGTTTATATTAGACTTCAAAACAGGTTACATATTTTATTTTCAGGCCACTATGTCAAAAAGAATCTTATTGCCTTCTATCCCATCAATGGAATCAGCAGCTGGTAGAAGTGATCAAACGAGTTCCAGTGGAGAACAGTCCTCTTCTAGTGGGAAAAATTATCCTCAAAGAAATGAATTAAGAAATAGACTGGCTAGCATGAGTCCAAAACAGATGGTACTAAATCCTGAAGCTCTGAAATTTGAACATAATACAAAATCTCAAGAAAGAACTAGAAAGCGGCAGCAGCCTATAAAACTGGAGCCTTTAGTAGGTTGATTATGATTTTAAGACTACATTTTATTTTTTATTTGGAAACACTGTGGATTGTTTTTCAGATAATTTTGGTCCTATGAAGAATTGGTGCATAAATCCAATTAATTTTAGTATTTATATATAGAAAATTGAAGATAAGGCTATAACTCTATGTTGGTTATCAGTTAGTTTTGAAGTGTGGAACTGCAAAGATAAAACAGCTTAATATTAGATCGACAATTGCTTATCAGAAAAAGGTTTGAGGAGATACAATTCTCCTGTATGAGTAAATGTTGTACCAAATATTGCAGTGATGCTCCTATTCAGGTCAATTTCATGATATCCTACCTTACAACTTAAAATTTCATGGATCTTTTAGTAGATAAATTTAGTCTTAATATGCAATCTACAATAGTTATGTAAAGAAAGATTAATCAATGCATTCTGTAACTATGGAGTTTTGAGCCTTGAAAATAATTGGTATCCAGTGACATAGAACCAGCCTAATATAATAGTTGAAGTTTCCAGGATTTGTCATCCCCCCCCCCCCAAGGGCAGGCCATACAATTGTCACTAACAGGGTGAACCTTTGCTTTAAGAGAATGTGCAACCTATGCAAAACAAACCATGGCTCTTCAGCTTATCAGACCCCCCACCCAAACAGTGGTAGATGCTCTCTTCCCTATCCCCAGCTAAAGAACTATGACTAGGTCTATACTTAGCTAATTTAATTTTATTGTCTATTAACCTGTATAAAATGTGTCTATGGATGAGTTATTTGTTTTTTTTTTAAATTACTTTATTCTCATTTTAGCCTGTGTTAAAAATATATCAGCACCAAAATCAACCTGAATATATATTCCAGAAGAACAGGGAAAAATTGTTAGCAGCTGGAGTATTACAGCCTAAAACTTCAGCAGAGAAAAGAAAATGGCCTCATACAGTGGAACCAATTTCATCTGAACTCCGTGAAGAACTGAAAGAAAGACAGGTATTGTCTGTCCTTATAGATTGTGAATGCATACTTTTACATTTTTAAATATTTTAATCTCCCCTTCAAATAAAATATGTTCAAGGCACTTATCATGTATTACTTCTAATAAAAATAATTTTAAAAGTATTCCTTGCATGTTGTAGTTAATGAAACATCTGTATTGAAACATGCAGGGATCATCTTTTCAGCATGCTTTAAAACATTATCAGGCATCCCAAATTCAGGTCCCTTTCCACTTATTTAAATTCTAAAAAATACATAAAAGGAGATTTCACTGCCTTATTAATGTAAGAGTTGTTGAAAAGTGAATATGGCCAGTTGTACTTTTTCATTATTTAAAACTGCTTTTAAACTTGCCATAAATGGTACTCATCTGCTGAAGGAGGTTCACTTTAAGACCAATGCAGTCCTGTTTTTCCTTTTTTTGTCATGGTTTTATAGTGTTAATATTAGGCTGACCATATTTCCTTGAGACAAAAACGGGAGATTGGGATGGCAAAACAGGACGGGGTCTTATGTAATATTCTGAATTCATGAAAAAGACAGGGGTCCCCGCCCCCCGGTCCGCGCAATTGGCTCCCACCTGCAAACCCCGCCCCTGGTCCGCGCAGTTGGCTCCTGCCTACAAACCCCGCCCTCGTTTGCCGCGCGGATAGGTGGGAGGGCTTCCTCTTCCGGGCTTCTTCCAATCGGCAGCTCTGGCTCGGATCCTCCTTCCGCGCCATTCCTGCTGGGTTTAAAAAATGGGACAAAATTGAGATTTTTATCAAAACGACGGGACAGTTGAAAAATGCTAAAAAAAACAGGACTGTCCCGTTCAAAACGGGACGTATGGTCAGCCTAGTTAATATAAAATGACAATACAGTTTTATTATTATATTGCTACTTAGATTTTATATAAAGTCATAGTTAACATTTTTTAAATAAATATTGAATGAAAAGTTTTTGAAGTTTAAATACAAAAAATAAAAAGGATGGTACTGCCATGTTACACTTCTGCTGTGGGAGCTGCAGTAGCTACTGATACGTTTCTGAGTGTAATTCAAGGTACTTGTCACTACCTACAAAACCATATATGTTTCATGGCCTGAATATCATAAGGACCACCTTTCTTCAACAGTTTCTGCCCAACCTACCCAAAGAACTAAGGAGCACCTGCTAATTGTCCTCACGTATCAGAAAGTATGGCAGGAGGGGCTCTGCAATAGGCATTCTCTATAGCAGCTCTCTTCCCCTGGCATAGCTTGTCTGCTGAGGCAAAGATGGCCCCCACCCTCAAGGCCTTCTGGAGACAGTTGGAAATATGGCTCTCCCAGAAGACCTTCAGGTCTTAATTTAACAAGCAGTGCCATATTCAATTAATTCAATGTATTATTTATTATTTAACATTAATTAAACTGAAACTTAATTGGATTACCATTTTAATTAATATGTCAACTTGCATTGCATTTATATGTAAATTCTGTAAGCAATTTAGAGTCCTTCTGGTTTCAGGTGGTAAATAAATGTTATCAATAAAGAGACAATAAATAAATAACCCCCTGAGAATGCTGGTAGAGGATGCTATTCTGTCATAAGCACTGAAGTAATGTGCAGGTGTTGGGCCAATTGAATTGTGAATGTGGAGTGTGGAGGGGGGCATCTTGTGCTTTGCTTCAGGAAGCAAAATATATTTATCTGGTCCTCTTACATGGCTCCCCTCCCCTCTACATGACTGCAACCAAGAGCTCAGAAACACTTTCCTGCAGCTTTAAGATAATACCATTTCTCATTAAATTTCAAATGGAAACCTGAATATGGTTTCTTCAAAACATTTTCAATCCAGGCTTACTTGAATAAAGCATAATTTAGTTTCCACACTACAGAAGAAATTAAAACTTCTTGTTAATTTAAATTGGATAGGGAAAGCTTCCCATCCATTTTAAGTCATTCTGGAGGAAGAGAATGTTTCTTGCTAGACCAACACTCACTGCTGTGCTAGTATACACAGTGATAAACCATGATACAGCATTGTCATTTAGGTAAGATTAGGTAAGCAGTTTTAAATGTTATTGGTATGCAATAAATCTGTGATTTTATACTGCTAGGTCAGAATCTAGAAGAAGATGCTGTGTTTTCAAAAACACAACATATGCTTAGGGAATCAATAGAACAAAGTTTTTTTTTAAATTAAGAGTTATATATATATATGTATAAGTTCTTTTCCTTTATTTTTACAGTTGCTGAGTGCTATGGTACGACATCCAACTCTTCCTAAGCAACCACGTAGTATAGTAAAGATAAGTGCTTGCAAACCAAGCTCAGCTCCACCTTTATATACATTTTATGAACCAGAGGAAGTAATTAAAGCTAATGTTACAGAGCCTCTACAGATTATAAGAATAATACGTGACAACAAAAATCTTGGATTTCTATACATGACTCCTGCAGTGCCTAAATCATCAATTGAGTATGACACATATAACTTGAAGTGAGTTACTTTTAAATTTTAGAGTGATTATATACATAAAAAAGTAGTAATTCTAAGTTTAATATGAATTTACAGATTTACCATTTATAATACCAATCTCCTGTTCTGCTGATGGTTAATATACATACAGTACTCAAAAAAATAGCATATGTTGCACTTCTTAATATAGTTATATCTAGTTTTTATATTTTTCTTATATGCATATGTTTTTACTTGATAGATGTGGTGCTAAAATTAGAAAGCTTATGTCTTTTTTCTTAGAAAGGGGGGAACTAAAATGAAATTGTCCAATCCAAGGAACACTGTTAAAGTTTGATAAAGAGGCCAATTATATAATGTATATAGCTCAAAAATGTAGGCTACAGTATTTATATGAGTGTATATGAGATTTTTTTCAAACAGTTGTGGCAACATAGAAGAACAGTATTATCATATGCCAAATATATATTTTCAATATTGTTTTGTCAGGTGATTTATATACCAGCTACCAGCACACATTGACAATTATTGCATAAACAGTAATCCTCTATTCATGTAGCTTAAATATCCTAGTGCAATTAGCAGTCTATTGCTGAAAGAGATGGGGAGAAAATGTGTCATTTCCCATTAGGACTATACAGAGATCATGTGATATGCTTTGAAGGCATGAACTGGAACTCCAACAATGTCCCAGTTCCCTTCCACTCACTGTAAAGCAAGTCCCAATACTCAGATTCAGAGCAAGATTTGGTAAAATCAAAATATATTGTTTCCTAATCTAGCATGGGATAAACACAAATGGCTGTCATATTACTGTTTTTCAGCAGATTGGGACAGCAGTTTCAGGATAGAGCTTTATGCAGAGATGAAGTGTGCTAAATTTTACAGAAATTGTGCAGGGACGTTTGAATAATGCACTTAGAAACCCTGATTTATGCCTTTAACATGAACAACTAAAGTTTGGGGTGGGTGGGAAGTACAACTGCTATAGCTGCTACCAATTGTCTTGCATTGAAGCTGGAATGGTGCCATTCTGAATCACTCCACTCCATCCTGGATAAATAAAAATTTGCTTCACAATATTGTATTTTGTCAAGGATTTTATCTAAATCTGATGGATGAGTCTGCATCTAGTAATTAAAGAAACAATGCAATGTGTTCTGTTATCCAGGATGTGTCAGAAAAGGTCTTGCCATGATAAAAAGAGTTATGTTAATTGCCACCATTCCTCCTTTCAAATTAATATATTGGTAGCAAAACCTGTGATATGGAATGGCAATTTGATTCTAAATAAGAACACTTAAAATAACAAGTATTGTTCTTATTAGGTTCTGTGTCCTACAGGTACAGAATAAACATACACAGATAGTTGGTTATTGCTTATTCAGATCTTGGCAATTAATTTATCCTATTAAACTAGATGTTTTCATTTATTTTTAGAATTGTAAGTTATGACTGCATTAACAAAAATGACTACTACACTATTAGCCCGCAAGCAGTTATTCATACATATAATGGAGAAGTTGAATACCTGGAACTTGAACGCTGGGAGCAAGAATATCTCTATCATAGAGCACTTATCAAAATTACTATATTTGCTATATTTCGCAAATGGAAGTCATTTAACGTATGGAGAAAGAATGTCCGCTCCAAAAAGATCAGTGCATGTCGCCGAGCTTTACAGAATAACTTATTCATTGTTAATGCTGTATGTATTGTGTTTTTATTATTGTAATAATACATGTGAAGGACATTGGATAATCTAATGCACTGTATTGTTTTGAAGAGGTCACTCTGTAATATCAAAGTGATTTACAGTATACTATAGATTTCCTTGTGGTGAAATATATTGATATTAACATAGCTTTGTAGTTCCACAGCTTTGAATTAGTGCTGCTAGACTTTAGTTAGTATAGAAAGTCAATAAAGCTCATAATCTAAAAAGTTAACAGAGACTTTTATTTCTGGAAGAGAGCCAAAGATATCTCTCTCTTCACAGAAAGAGATATTTTACAAACAGAAAGAGAGTTGAACTATCTGAAATGCCTGCTAATAGAAAGGGGAAGTTTTTCACTTATTCCATTCTTCCCCAGTAATCCCTTGACCCGCATCTATGCTATTCAAGAAGATCCCTTTGCACACTTAGAGCAGTTTTTAAGGGAGCTGAGATGGTATTGATGCGATGATGATGATGATGATGATGATGATGATCTTGCTTTTCTATCTGAAGAATACATTTAGTTATCGGCAAATACAGCCTCTCCTTCCTTTCCTTAGTGAATACTGCGAGCATCTTTTCAATGAATGGAATTTGGAAATGTATTATTTTCAAAAACTGGAAAACCATTTTGTTCATTTTCTTTTTTTAAAAAAGCAACAACAACAAAACCGTGGTTCCTTCCTGACATTATACATATGATAATGCAGGATCACAAAAACATTGCATAGCTCTGTGTAGTCACTTGGAAAGTAAAAGACAATATTTTTAATATATGGGAACTCAGTGAGAGACACTAATATCCCACCATCTTCCAGGAGCCAACAAGTAGCCACATCTCTAAGTCAATTTGGAGAACTTCTGTGGAAACATACAAACACCCCTTTATACCATCATGATATGGAAGAAACTGGGAGACAAAGAAAGTAGAAAGAACAAACAGGTCTAACCATGTGACTTCCAACTTGTCTCAAGTCTAGTGGAAATATAAAAGCCAATCTGTTTGCTTTTGTTGTGCTATTCAGAATGAAACTTACACACTACTTTGTAGTAGTTCTTTCTGTCTTATTGATTTGTTCTGTTTTGCAGTGTTTGAGACCAGCAATTCTAAACATCCAAGAAATGTGTTATCGAATTGGTGACATGGCACTTTGTCAAGTTGAAAAGGACTATATATACACATTGATAGAATTTAAAGGTACTCAGTTCAGTCAACTAAAAGATGTGAGTTTCATTGTTTCAGTTGTTCAAGATTTTACATAAATAATTTTAATTGAAATCAATTAAATACTCATTCATCTCTGATTGCATTGAAATTTTAGGTGGCATCTCATTTGTCAGAGTTCAGAGAATTAGCAAAAGAAGTCGTTAGAGGTGCATGTCGAACTGCACTGCTTGAATCTGGTTTCACTCCTGATGATTATTTTTATGGAATAGAGAGTACAGGTACAAAATTGCCATATTAAAAATAAATAATAACATTTATATCTTTATTCTAAATGCCTGCATGAGTGTCTGTGTACTTCTTTTATTTCAGATAAGTGGGATTAGAAAGTTCTTTGAATTTTCAAACAAATGTACTTTCCTGCAATTTTTGAACTTTGGGAATTGCAGTTTTTAGTGGTGGCTATTTAAAAATAAGACAGGATCAAAATATGGTATTATGTATGAGAGCCAGTTTGGTGTAGTGGTTAAGGCACCGGGCTAGGAACCGGGAGACCGTGAGTTCTAGTCCCACCTTAGGCATGAAGCCAGCTGGGTGACCTTGGGCCAGTCACTCTCTCTCAGCCCTAGGAAGGAGGCAATGGCAAACCACTTCTGAAACTCTTGCCAAGAAAACTGCAGGGACTTGTCCAGGCAGTCTCCGAGAATCGGGCACGATTGAATGGAAATATACACACATGAGAAGGAAGGGCAGATCACCCAACATTACAATCTCAATATACAGCAGGGAGAAGTTAGTGTGAATTTTTTTTTGGGGGGGGGGGGAGTACAGCCTGGCCCAATCCACGCTCTGCTCCCATCAGTCTCAATCATTTGAGTGGCCCCTGCCACTCCCATTCCAGAAAGGATGCCTCTTAGTGGTCTAACCTAAGTCAAACAGGGCTTAGAACAGGAAATAGTTTTTTTTTTTAATATTACAGTCAACTGTTTAGGGATAGATTGTTTCTTTAACTGTAAATGTACTGGTATAGCTTTGTGCTTGGAGTAATTTCAGTAACACGCACCTGTATTTTTCCCCAGAACAGTTAACAATGGTAACAAGAAAAGAAGTTATTGCAACTACCACTGTTCCTCGTGTTGAGAAAGATTTTTATGTCGAACAACCTAAAAGAATGACATACACAGAACAGGCCAATAAAAGGGCTCAGTGTGGAAGGCTAACATGGTTAGTAATAGGATTTCTGCAGGTGTCTTGTCATAATATCATCTTTTTCCCAATTTAGAAGTGTAAAATAGCACAAGTGCTTCTTGCAAAAGTTGGTGATAATTATAGGCTAGGTTCACCTATCATGTGAAAACAAAAACAAATGTCCCATTATGGCAGGGCTTTCCAAACTTTTCAGTTGGTGACACACCAACGGTAGCGCGCGAAAACCTGGAAGCGCCACCACCGTGGGGCTTCTGGGTTTTCGCGCGCCACCGCCGCGCTTTTGGGTTTTCACGCGCTGCCACAGTGGCGGCACTTCCGGGTTTTCACGCACGGCGGTGGCAGAGGCGGTGTCCTGGTGTGCTGCACGAAAACCCGGAAGCGCTGATGGCCCACCGCTGTGTACAGTGCCATGCGCAGCAGCGGCAGCACGCCATCAGCGCTTCCGGGTTTTTGTGCGGCACACCTGGGCCCCGCAGGTGACACAGTAGTGTGTCGCGACACACAGTTTGGAAAGCTATGCATTATGGCTTAGCATGCTATGTGAACTCAGTCATAGACATCTCTACAGACTCAAATCCTATTTTGTAAAAATTTCTTTCAGCAAACCTTCCATCAAAACCTAAGCTACTCTTTAATAATAATAGTGAAAATATAAATGTGAAAACTATAGTCCACTCCTTCCTTGTTATATTTAGTACTACTTACTGTACATCATAGTCTCAGGGTTCTTTGTGTTTCTTGGCAATTGCCAGGGCAGCCTGTGATATCCAAGAGGGATGGGATTATGAATGGGTAAGTACTCTTGATATTACAGAGTGTGAAAGAGAAATCAATACAGTGGGAACATTTTTAATGATAGTTAACCAAGCAATGTTATCTATTGCTTGCTATCTTTGGCCCTTTGTTTTAATTTTGCTGCTGCTTTTTGTTTGCTGAAAATAGTTTCATAATCCCATCACTTATAGAATGTGATCTTGTTTTACTGTTAAATATTTTCAAAGCCACTTTGAATTTTTCCTTTGAAGGGGGAATAGATAGGATAATCATTTCTTACAAAATTAATTAATTTAGATCACAAATAATTTTTGATTCATAGATCACATTGAGACATTAAGCATATACTTTTTGTATGAATGTATTTATTAATCAAATTTATATGGCCACCCATATAACCAGTAGAACTCTGGGGGGCAAAAGGAGATAAAAACATAATACAGTTAACCAAACCAATTAAAAGAAAAACCAAGTTGAAGCCCCCATAAAAATCTCATTACCAACATGGTACACCACACCAGAGCTTCATTGACATCCTGGCCCCAGTGCCTGGAGGAAAAGCCAGGTCTTTACAACCTTGCAGAAAGCCAGCAGGGTCAGGGCCATCCATATCTCTGAGAGGGCAGGCTGTTACACAAGGCAGGCGCCATGACAGAGAAGGTACACTTCCTAGGATCTCCTGGTTGGCACTGGTTCATGAGGGGACTCAGAGAATGCCCACTCTGTCAGAACTGGAGGGATGGGCAAGAACCATTGGGGACCGGCATTTCTATAAGTAACCTGATGACCAGATTGGGAAACAGGCTCCACGGGAAGACTATTACTATAGGCTATAATAGCAGAATTTTGCAAGCTAGATGGTACTTTACCTCTCCTTCCTCTTATATCCCAGTGAATCAGGGAGGAACATGGCTGTATCTCTTCTGAATACTATCTTGTTTTCCAGGATTTAAGGAATGTTTCAGCCCTCTTTGCTTATATAATAGTTCTTACCTATTTCTCTGAAGGTCTTCTCCTGATTCTCTACACCTGGCCCTGTTCCATGTAAGGCTTTAAAGGTGACATCCAGCACCTCGAATTGCACCCGTAGGCCTGCTGGGAGTCAGTGCAGCTCATGTAGCAGCGGTGTTACCTGGATGTACTGTAGTATACCAATACTGAACATGTCACTGCATTCTGGACCAGTAGAAGCTTCTAAATGTTCTTCAAGGGCAGCCCAATCTAGAGCTCATTGCGGTAGTCCAATTGGGAGGTGACTAAGACTTGAGGGACTGTGAACAATGCTTCCTGATTTAGGAACAGGCACAACTGGTGCACAAGATATATTTAAGTGAAGGCTCTCCTTGAGCAAGAGCTGCAAGTCCAGGAGTACCCCCAGACTGCATACTAAAACTGCCTGGGGGAGTGTTACACCCTACTCCATATCTGACTTTGCCTTGTTGTGTGACATGTAATATATAGGAAAGCCATTCTTGCTTAAATTTAATTTAGTCTCAAATTTATACTGTTACTGTATACTGTTAATTTTGCCATTGCTGTATATTCCCTAAGTTTGGTTTCCCAGTCTGATATACAGTGGGGCAAAAAAGTATTTAGTCAGCCACCAATTGTGCAAGTTCTCCCACTTAAAAAGATGAGAGAGGCCTGTAATTGACATCATAGGTAGACCTCAACTATGAGAGACAAAATGAGAAAACAAATCCAGACAATCACATTGTCTGATTCGGAAAGAATTTATTTGCAAATTATGGTGGAAAATAAGTATTTGGTCAATATCAAAAGTTCATCTCAATACTTTGTTATATATCCTTTGTTGGTAATGACAGAGGTCAAACGTTTTCTGTAAGTCTTCACAAGGTTAGCACACACTGTTGCTGGTATGTTGGCCCATTCCTCCATGCAGATCTCCTCTAGAGCAGTGATGTTTTGGGGCTGTTGCTGGGCAACACGGACTTTCAACTCCCTCCAAAGGTTTTCTATGGGGTTGAGATCTGGAGACTGGCTAGGCCACTCCAGGACCTTGAAATGCTTCTTACGAAGCCACTCCTTCGTTGCCCGGGCGGTGTGTTTGGGATCATTGTCATGCTGAAAGACCCAGCCACGTTTCATCTTCAATGCCCTTGCTAATGAAAGGAGGTTTGCACTCAAAATCTCACGATACATGGCCCCATTCATTCTTTCCTGTACATGGAACAGTCGTCCTGGTCCCTTTGCAGAGAAACAGCCCCAAAGCATGATGTTGCCACCCCCATGCTTCACAGTAGGTATGGTGTTCTTTGGATGCAACTCAGCATTCTCTCTCCTCCAAACACGACGAGTTGTGTTTCTACCAAACAGTTCTACTTTGGTTTCATTTGACCATATGACATTCTCCCAATCCTCTTCTGGATCATCCAAATGCTCTCTAGCAAACTTCAGACGGGTCCGGACATGTACTGGCTTAAGCAGGGGGACACGTCTGGCACTGCAGGATCTGAGTCCCTGGCGGCGTAGTGTGTTACTGATGGTAGCCTTTGTTACGTTGGTCACAGCTCTCTGCAGGTCATTCACTAGGTCCCCCCGTGTGGTTCTGGGATTTTTGCTCACCGTTCTTGTGATCATTTTGACCCCACGGGGTGAGATCTTGCATGGAGCCCCAGATCGAGGGAGATTATCAGTGGTCTTGTATGTCTTCCATTTTCTAATTATTGCTCCCACAGTTGATTTCTTCACACCAAGCTGCTTGCCTATTGCAGATTCAGTCTTCCCAGCCTGGTGCAGGTCTACAATTTTGTTTCTGGTGTCCTTCGACAGCTCTTTGGTCTTCACCATAGTGGAGTTTGGAGTGTGACTGTTTGAGGTTGTGGACAGGTGTCTTTTATACTGATCACAAGTTCAAACAGGTGCCATTACTACAGGTAATGAGTGGAGGACAGAGGAGCCTCTTAAAGAAGAAGTTACAGGTCTGTGAGAGCCAGAAATCTTGCTTGTTTGTAGGTGACCAAATACTTATTTTCCACCATAATTTGCAAATAAATTCTTTCCGAATCAGACAATGTGATTGTCTGGATTTGTTTTCTCATTTTGTCTCTCATAGTTGAGGTCTACCTATGATGTCAATTACAGGCCTCTCTCATCTTTTTAAGTGGGAGAACTTGCACAATTGGTGGCTGACTAAATACTTTTTTGCCCCACTGTATATTGTCAGCAAAGTATTTCTTTTCCAATGTTGGGCCAAGTTTGTCCTCACGGCTGTCAGTATATATCTTAATAAATATTTTGTATAAGGATTGGCACTGATCTCTCTCTCTCTCTCCCCCCCCCCTCACACACACACATGTGGAAAAGACTCACTGAAACCTATGGGACTTTCTGTACAGTCTGTGCTAAGATAGAAGTCTGTATTACACTGTTGATTTGTTTGTTTCTTCCCAGCTTTATTCGTCTTGCTGATTACCTTATAGTGAATACTATGCATGTCTTGGCAGTTAAATCTGTCACTACTCTTTTGAATTACCTTACTGATAAGTTGAAGAAGACACCATTTTCAGAAGTTATCCAGAAATGGAATTCAGATGTAGTAATTGAAGTTGTGGAAAAGAAGGTAATATTGACTGAAGTAGAATGTTTAAACTGTTAGGAATGACTTGATCTGTTAGTAAGAATTTAAGAAAACTTACTACTTAAGGCAGAAATCATTGTTTTCTATTGATCAATATCAGTCATTTTGTTTTGATCTGATATATTGTTTCTGACTTTTCATATTATGTGAAAATGTGCCTGTTGAATCCATTTTATCAAAGGAGATCAATAAAACATACCTACAGTATATGCTTTATAATTGGAAAATAACTGATAAAGAGTTCTGTGTGAAGGCTTATAACATAAGAAATGCTACCTGTTGGGAGAAGTAGTGCTGAATAATATCCAGAAAAGCCTCTACTAATCCTAACTAGTAATAAAATAATATTTTCAGTTTGAGAAAATGGATACATCTGATTAAAAATTTCAGTTTTAGACAAAAAAGTGATAACGTTATTTTAAGAAGAGAGTACCAAAATTAAGGGGTCCAGTAACAGGATGTATATTAGAGAGAATGAGTATAATTTAATATGAAAGAAGAGAAAGGGATGTACAAACAGCTGAAGTTTCCACATAACCAGAATCATCTGATTTAAAGATAAGAATGAAAGATTGACTATAAAACCGAAAATATGTGTAATTAAATAAAATCCATAAAAAAAAGAAGCAACGTAGTCAGAGAAAAGGAAGACCTTCAGCAACATTCCTAATTGAAACATGCAGTCGCATTGGGCCTGTGAACATTTGCTGACTTAAGTGCCTACAGTATCTGAAACAATCCTTGGAAATTATTTACAGGGAACTTGTTAGACTAGAGGACTTTAGAGTTTGAGTTCAATGTCTGATTTAAAAAAAAAACATTTTTTTTCCTTTAGGGAACTTCAGTGATTGCAGAGGAAGATGAGACATCAATTCCAATGTTTCTTGTAGAGCTAATTTTAGAGATCCATGCACTGTTGTTTGAACCAACTATGGACGAATTCCAGGTTAAAATTCATTTACTTTTAAAAAGGTTCCCATTTTAAAAAATGTAATCATGGGGCACAGAGTACTTGGAAAAGTGAACTTTATATTTACTGGTCAGATGTAACTCTTGACTGGTATAGATTTAGGCTGGATGGTACCTCTGGAAATAACTTTTGATCGACCAAGTGATCATTTAGCCTTGAGCCTGACCAGAATATTTGAGAAGTATAGCCATCCTCAGACAATACAATATGAGCAAGGACAACATATTATTTCTTAATGAGTTGAATTTATATGAGTGTAGGGCAATAGGAATGAAGCTAGCAGTGTTAAAAGCTGTGTAAAAGGAGGAGCAAGCATTGGAAAAGGCAGTATTTGAGGGCATTTGGGCAATGACAAAGATTTATTTATTTATTTATTTATTTATTTATTTAGTTAGTTAGTTAGTTAGTTAGTTAGTTAGTTATTCATTCAATTTATATAGCTGTCCATCTCAAACCAGTGACTCTGGGTGGCTAACAATAATAAAAACAATCAACAATAAAAACAATACCAAAAAATTAAATATAAATATAAATATAAATACAGCCGAGAGATCTTAAAAGCCATAGTTGTTAACACAACCATGAAACGGGGCCCTTCACACACTCGGGGCCCCAAGTCCGGGCACAAAGCCAGGTCTTCAAGGCCTTCCGAAAAGCCAAAAGGGTCGGGGCCATCCTAATCTCAGGAGGAAGGATGTTCCAGGCGCCACAGCAGAAAAGGCATGTCTCCTGGTCCCCGCCAGCCAACATTTCTTGGCTGACAGGACCTGGAGCACGCCCATCCTGCTGGACCAGATTGGACAGGTAGAAATAACTGGGAAAAGACGGTCCCTAAGGTAACCCGGTCCCAAGCCATGAAGGGCTTTAAAGGTGGCAACCAGCACCTTGAATAGCACCCGGAAACACACCGGCAACCAATGCAGCTCCCGAAGCAGTGGTGTTACGTGTGCCGAGTAGCCAATGCTATTTACAACCCGGGCAGCTGCATTCTGTACCAGCTGAAGCTTCCAAATGCTCTTCAAGGTCAGCCCCATGTAGAACGCGTTGCAATAATCCAAAAGGGGTTATTATTAAGAGGGCATGAGTGACAGTGAGTAGTGCCTCCCGGTCCAGGAATGGGTGCAACTGGCGCACAACCCGAAGGTGTGCAAAGGCCCTCTTAGCCACGGCTGCCACCTGCTCTTCCAAATTGTGCACTGGGTCCGTCTGGGGCAGTGCCACCCCAACCAGGACCAAAGATGGAAAAACCTTGGTACTGGGAGGCCCAAACACCCAAACCCACTCAGTCTTGCTTGGGTTGAGCCGGAGCCCATTGCGCCCCATCCAGGTCCCTACAGCCTCCAGGTACTAAGATAGGACAACCACGGCATCACTCAGACAGCCTGGGGAGGAGATATAAAGCTGGGTATCATCAGCATACTGATGATATCTCACCCCAAACTGTTGGATCACCTCACCCAGCGGCCTCATGTAGATGTTAAATAAGAGGGGCAAGAGAACCGAGCCCTGTGGCACCCCACACAGTAAGAACCATGGACTGGACCTCTCCCCTCCCACCAACACCGACTGGAACTGACCCCGGAGGAAGGAGGAGAACCAGCACAGCACAGTGCCGCCCTTCCCCAACTCCCAAAGCCGGTCCAGAAGGATACCATGATCGATGGTATCGAAGGCCGCTGAGAGGTCAAGAAGAGTGAGGATGGTCACACTGCCCCCATCCCACTCCTGCCAGAGGTCATCCAAGAGCGCAATCAATGCCGTCTCAGTCCCATATCCCAGCCCGAATCCTGACTGAAAGGGGTCCAGATAATCCGCTTCATCGAGAGCCCTTTGAAGCTGCCATGCGACCACTTTCTCAACAACCTTCCCTAGAAAGGGGAGGTTGGAGACTGGATGGAAACTATCCAGATTGGTTGGGTCGAGCGATGGCCCCTGCAGGAGGGGGTGCACCACCGCCTCTTTAAGAGCTGGTGGAACCACCCCCTCCCTCAAAGAGGAATTAACCACCACCCAGACCCAATCACGTGTCCTCTCCCAGGTAGCCTTGACTAGCCAGGAGGGGCACGGATCTAGCACAGAAGTGGCTGAACTAACAGCTACAAGAACCCTGCCTCGGGTTCAACGGGCTCGAACTCCTCTCAGATAACCATGCAAGACTCAGAACCCATAGCCCCCACTGGCCTTGCATCAAGGCTGGCATTCAACACAGAGCGAAAGATGCTGTAAAATTAGGAAAGAATGAAAATTAGGTAACTAGCACTCAGGTAAAACTTCAAGTTTGTAATCCAGGGGTGTCTTTGTTTAAAATAAAAATCTCTCTGTAGTCCTGCCACTTGCCCACTGATACAGAATAACCATGGCACTTAATTAATTACTTCTTAACATGACTATCAATGATAATGTGCAAAGCTAGTCAAATGTGACTCTATTTTTGGAATCTCTATCTTTCTTACTGTGGCTTTAGTATTATGTATGAACTGTGGAGATTTTTTTCAATTTTAGGTGGCATTCGTGTTTTATGCATTATTAAGGTTACTGTAATTTAATACACAGAGACAGCAGTCCTCATATCCTTTTTCAGAAGTGAAAACGTTTGAAACAGAAAACTCTAGAGACCTAGTCTTCGAAGTGTTAGATTTGGGGATCTTCACAAGAAATTTTAAGATTGTTGTAAAGGATACAACAATATTTATGTGAAGAGCTGTGAAAATGCAATGCAAATGTTAAGTGTTGTTCTTTAACATAACAAACATTTTAATAGATTTTCTTCTATTTTGTCAAACAGGATGCTATGGCAGAGATTGTGTCTCAATTTCAGGCAACTGTGTTATCTGTTGCAAACCTTGTTCCAGATCAGTATTTTGATGCCTTCACTCGTCCTGTTATTAACAACAAAATTGAAGATAAAATATGTGGTGAAGGACCAAGCTTAGCAACAATGTTTAAAGATGATAAACATCTTCAAAATATTATCCTACAAATAAAGGTATATGACACCTTTGTTTATAAATTTATATACATTTAAATATTTATTTCAAATTGCAAAGGTGCTGAAGTACCAGTTTCAGACCTGATTGATTGATGGATTATGTACCATCAAGTTGTTTTCAACTCCTAGCAACCACATATATAGATTTTGTGGGTAATGCAATCGGGGTGGTGACGGGCAGGAGATATTATGACGGGAACCAGAGGACAGGCCATCTTCGGGGAAAGCGCCCCCGATGTTTAGTATCGGTGGCACGTTCCGGTCCTCTGAGTTCAACCCCAGGCTCTGGACAGCAGATCCTCGAGGGCTCCGGTTTTCGGCTGCTGCTACTCAATGCCAGGTCAGTAAACAACAAAGCCCCTCTCATAAGTGAATTAATCACTGAGAGAGGGGCCGACCTGGCGTGTATTACTGAGACCTGGCTGGGCCCAGAGGGAGGGGTAGCCCTCTCGGAAATGTGCCCAGCTGGATTTCAGGTGTGGCACCAGCTGAGAGACCGGGGCAGGGGAGGAGGGGTGGCAGTTATCATCAGAGAGTCTTTGATGGCTTTCAGGGGCCTTGCTCCACAAGTATCCGGATGTGAGACCCTGTTTTTCAAGTTGGGTGCCCGTGAACAGTTGGGAGTGTTGCTATTGTACCAGCCTCCCTGCTGCGTAGCAACCTCCCTGCCTGAGCTGCTGGAGGCTGTCTCAGGGTTGGCGGTGGAGTTCCCCAGGCTTATGGTCTTGGGGGATTTTAACCTGCCGTCCCTGGGATGTGCCTCGGAAGCAGCTCGGGAGTTCATGGCTACCATGGCAGCCATGGGCCTGTCCCAGATTATTCGGGACCCGACTCGAGACAGTGGACTCACCCCAGATTTGGTTTTCTTGTCAGAGCAATGGCAAAGTGACCTGAGGGGAAAGTTAGAACTATCCCCGTTGTCATGGTCAGATCACGTCCTGATTTCCTTAAGATTCTCTTATGCCGCCCCACTCCGCAGGGAGGCAGGACCTATTTGATTGGTCCGCCCCCGGCGACTTATGGACCCAATGAGGTTTCAGAGGGAGCTGGGGGTAATACCTGAAGATCTGCTGCACGGTCCAGCGGAGGCATTGGCTGCAGCCTGGAACAGGGAGGCAACCAGTGCCTTGGACAGGACCGCGCCGATGCGACCTCTCCAACCCCATTCGACCCGTCACTCCCCGTGGTTTACGGAGGAGTTGAGGGCCTTGAAGAGGGTGAAGAGATGTCTAGAGCGCCGCTGGAGAAAAACGAAGGCGGAATCGGACCGAACACAATCTAGAGCCGCTATTAAGGCCTACCTTGTGGCGGTAAGAGCGGCGAAACGTAAATATTTCTCCGCCCTTATTGCATCCTCAGAATGCCGTCCAACGGCCCTGTTCAAGATTACTCGATCTCTCTTGGGTAGGGTGGTATCGACCACCCACCTGCAGGGCCGTGCGGAAGAATTTGCTGAGCATCTGCAGGATAAAATCGCTCGGATTCGGTCTAAGTTGGACTCCATGCGTGGAATGCAATCTGGGGAGATGCCGGGAGAATGGTCTTGCCCTGTTATCTGGGAACGATTTGATCCTGTTGGACCTGAGGAAGTGGACAGGATCTTTCGAATTGTTAATTCCACCACATGTGATTTAGATCCCTGCCCTTCCTGGCTGGTGAAATCAGCCAGGGAGGTGACATGTGGATGGGTCCAGGCCACGATTAATACATCCTTGGCGGAGGGGGTGGTTCCAACTGCCTTTAAAGAGGCACTGGTGCACCCCCTCCTCAAGAAGCCAACCCTGGACCCTACCATCCTGGACAATTTTCGTCCAGTCTCCCACCTCCCCTTTTTGGGAAAGGTGGTTGAGAAAGTGGTGGCGTTGCAACTTCAAAGGACCCTGGATGAAGCGGATTATCTAGACCCTTTTCAGTCAGGTTTCAGGCCGGGATATGGGACGGAGACTGCATTGGTCGCGCTTACGGATGATCTCTGGCGGGGGCGGGATGGTGGTAGTGCATCCATCCTTGCTCTCTTGGATCTCTCAGCGGCATTCGATACCATCGACCATGGTATCCTGTTGGGGCGGCTTAGGGAGTTGGGGGTGGGCGGCGTAGTTTTGCGATGGTTCACCTCCTTCCTCCGAGGCCGATCCCAGTCGGTGGTAATAGGAGAGGAGAGATCTGACCCTCGGCCCCTCTTGTGTGGGGTGCCGCAGGGTTCGGTTCTCTCTCCTCTCCTATTTAACATCTACATGAAACCGCTGGGCGAGGTCATCCGACACCATGGGATGAGGTATCATCAGTATGCAGATGATACTCAATTGTACATCTCCATCCCTGGTGAAGTAAGTGATGCAGTGACAACCCTATCCCAGTGCCTGGGGGCTGTGAGGGCCTGGATGGGGAACAACAGGCTACAATTGAACCCTAGCAAGACCGAGTGGCTGTGGATTGATGGCCTAGCGTCTTCTGGGAAATTATCATCTTTGGTTCTTGATGGGGTAGCACTGCCCCATTCGGAACCGGTGCGCAACTTGGGGGTCCTTCTAGACTCACGACTCCTGCTCGAAGAGCAGGTGGCAGTCGTGGCTAGGAGGGCTTTCGCACAACTTCGGTTGGTGCACCAGTTGCGCCCATTCCTGGATCGCGACGCCCTCCGAACAGTCACTCATGCTCTCGTCATCTCCCATGTAGATTATTGCAATGCGCTCTACATGGGGCTACCCTTGAAGACTATCCGGAAGCTTCAGCTAGTGCAGAATGCGGCCGCGCGAGCAATTTTGGGTGCACCAAAATCTGCACACATAACACCTCTGCTCCGCGAGCTGCATTGGGTGCCGGTCTGCTTCCGGGTACAATTCAAGGTGTTGGTTATTACCTTTAAAGCCCTACATGGCATGGGGCCAGAATACCTGAAGGACCGTCTTATCCCCATATTATCGACCCGCCCCACCAGGTCATTCAGAGAGGGCCTGCTACGAACCCCATCAATTAAAGAATGTCATCGGATGGGGTCTAGGAGGCGGGCCTTCTCTGTGGTAGCGCCCACACTGTGGAACATCTTGCCCCCAGAGTTGAGGCAGATCTCCTCCCTCCCGACCTTTAGGAAAGAGCTGAAGACCTGGTTCTGCCGCCTGGCATGGGAAGGAGGAAAGGATAGTTCCTCATGGGGGTGGTTAATTCCTTAATTTATTGTCCTTCGTTTAATTCCATCTCCATCTGGATTTATAATTATTTATTAATTTATACATTGTACATTGATGTTTTATCCTGTTTTAATCTATTTTATTGTAAACCGCCCAGAGTTCCCCGTTGGGGGAGATGGGCGGTTATATAAATTTAATTAAATAAAATAAATAAAATAAAAAATTTTCTCCATAACAATTTGTCCATAACTGGTCCTTCAGGTCTTGCAACGGTGTGCCCATCACCACTGTAATTTAGTCCATCCATCTTGCTGCTGGTCATTCTCTTCTCTTTCCTTCCACCTTTCCCAGCATAGGAAATAATTTGAGCCTGGTCATTTGTGCCTCAAGTGAGAACTCTGAGTTGATTTGTTTGATGATCCATTGGTTTGTCTTTGGGGCTGTCCATGGTATTCTAAAGAGTCTTCTCCAACACCAAAGTTCAAAACTATCAATAGTCTTCCTATCCTGCTTGTTTAAATTCCAACTTTCATTTCTATAGAGGGTCACAGGGAATACCATGGTATACACGTTTCTGATCTTCGTAGGTATAGACACATCATGGCATTTGAATATCTTTTCCAAGGCCTTCATGGCTGCTTTACCAAGTACTAATGTGCGACACATTTCTTGACTGCTTGTTCCTTTACTGTTGATGGTTGATCCTAAAAGGCAGAAGCTATCCACCACTTCAATATCTTCATTGTCAATTCTACCTGTTATCTTTAGTTTGGTCTTTTTTATATTTAATTTTTCACTTTGCTCCTTAACTTTTATTACTAGAGCTTGCAGATCCTTTGCATTTTTGGCTATCGGGGTAGTGTCATCAGCATAGCGCAGGTTATTGATGTCTCTTCCTCCAATTTAAAAACCATGCTCCTCTTCCAATCCAGCTTCCGTTAATATATATTCAGCATATAGGTTGAATAAATAATTCAACAGCCTTGGTACAGTCTTTTGCCAACCTGGAGCCAGTCTGTTTCACCATGTTCTATCCGTACTGTGGCTTCCTGACATGTATATAAGTTTCTCATGAGGACAATGAGATGTTCTGGGGTTCCCATTTTTCTGAGCACATTCCACAGAGACAATCAAAGGCCTTTCTATAATCAATGAGGTACGTAGTGACTCCTTTTTGTTATTCTTTGGCTTTCTCAATTATCCAGCATGCATCAACAATAATGTCTCATGTTCCTTGGCCTTTTCTAAAGCGAGCTTGAACATATGACATCTCTTTTTCCATGTAGGGCTCTAATCTGTATTGGATGATCATAAGCATTATTTTGCTAGCCTGTGAAATTAAGGATATTGTATAATAGTTTGCAAGGGGCGTGGTGGCTCAGCGGGTAAGACACCAGGCTTGTCGATCGGAAGATCACAAGTTTGGAGGTTCGAATCCCTAGTCGCGCCTGATGGAGTGAGCTCCCACACTAGCTCCAGCTTTTGCCAACCTAGCAATTCGAAAGCATGCAAATGCAAGTAGATGAATAGGTACCACTTTGGTGGGTAGGTAACAGTGTTCCATGCGCATCATGCTGGCCACATGACCGTGGAAGCATCTTCAGACAGCGCTGGCTCTTCGGCTAACAAACGGAGATGAGCACCGGCCCCTAGAGTCGGACACAACTGCACAAATGTGCGGGGGGAACCTTTACCTTTTTTTATAATAGTTTGCACACTCTGTTAAGTCTCCTTTTTTTGATATTCAAATGTAGATACGCCTCTTCCAATCTGTTGGCCACTGTGTCATTCTCCAGATTTGCTGGCATAGCTTGGTTAAAAACTTTACTGATTCTTCTTTGGTTGCTTTCGGTGGGTATTCCATCAGTTCCTGTAGCCTTCTGATTTGGTAATGACGGGAGTGCTGATCTAACTTCATCTTCTAGGACTAGAGGTTTGTGTAAGTAGGGAATATCTTCTAAAGTATCTTGGATGTAGACAACTTTACTATACAATGATACTCCTTCCATCTTTCTTTGATCTTCTTTGAATTGGTTACTATCTGTCCATTGGCATCCTTTGGCATACCAATTCAAAGTTGGAACTTCCTTCTGAGTTCAGAAATCTTTTGAAAGAATTTCCTTGTTTTTCCATCTTTGATGTCTTTACAGATGTTATTGTAATACTGCTTCCTGTGTCTTTTAACATCTCTCTGAAACTCTTTAACTTCCTTTCTGAGATTTTTGTCTTTTTTGTCTTTGGCTTCTCTTCTCTTCTTGTCAATTTCCACAGTTTGTTCTGACATCCAGTTTGCTTTCTTCTCTTTCTTCATTTTTGGCAGTTTTTTTTCACATTAATCTTTAACAACTTCTTTAAGTTCATTCCATAATTCATCTGGGTCTCTATCAATGAGATTCAGGACTTCAAAGCAATTCCTGACATTCTCCTTAAAAATCGTGGGTATATGTTCAAGGTCATATCATGGAAACTGACTGGCTTTCTTTTTCTTCTTCTTTAGCTTAACTTGGAGCTTGCACATGAGAAGTTCGTGATCTGTTCCACGGTCAGCACCTGGCCATGTCTTTGATGCTATAATTGAGCTCTTCCACCTCCTTTTAGCAATAATATAGTCAATTTGATTTCTATGTACCCCATCTGGTGATGTCCATGTATAGAGGCTTGTTTTGGTTGTTTGAAGACAGTGTCAGATATGAAGAATTCACTGGGCTGGGAGAAATTGATAAGTTGGTCTTCTGCTTCATTTTGATTTTCTAAGCTGTACAACCCAACAACCTAATGTTTCCAACTTTGGTATTCTAGTCTCCAGTCACAAGCAGCACATCTTGCTTGCATGTTCTGTCAGTTTCAAATTGAACTTGATCATATAAGTCATCAACCTCCTCTTCTTCTGCATTGGTGGTTGGAGCATAAACTTGAATGATTGTCATATTAGAGCAGTGCTTTCCAAACTGCCACCATTGGTGACACACCAATGGCGGCAGTGGCGGTGGCGCGCGGGCATGCACGGCGGCAGCGTGGGGGGCGTGTGGCAGCGGCCTCATGTTTTCCACTAAAACGCGGAAGCACTGATGGCGCGCCGCTGCCGTCTTCACTGCCGCTGCCGCCGTGCACACCGGCGCTGCCACCATGCATGCCCCCGCCGCCGCTTCCGGGTTGTGTTGCGACACACAGTTTGGAAAGCTATGTATTAGAGGATTGTCCAAGAAGTCTAATAGATATCACTTGGTCATTGAATGCATTGTAGCCAAGTACTGTTCTTGCTGTGTCCTTCCTAACTATACAAGCAACACCATTTCTTCTTTGTTTTTCATGTCCTGAGTAATAAATGGTATGATCTTCTGACTAAGTCCATCTCAATTCACTGATGCCTAAGATGTCAAGTCATTTCATTTCATCTTTCACTGTATTGATCTTTCCTATGTTCATGCTTCTTACGTTCCACATTCTACTGTAATTCTATCTTTGCAGCTTCGGATTTTCTTTTCCTGTATGGCAATATCAGCAACTAGACATCCCAAAGGCTTTAATCTAGCTACGTCATAATCAGTCCTCTGAAAGATCCCCAGATCTTCCTCAGTAGCATGTTGAGTGCCAGTGACCTGAGGGGCCCATCATCCGACAATATATCGTCAAACATTTAATATTTACCATTTCCTTCTCCCATGCAATATGAATTGATGTCTTTGCCATTGTCACTAAAGTCATCACGTGCCTCAAGTATCTTCCTATATCACTGCTGCCCAATATAGGTGGTTTCGGACCTATCCATTCCTAATTTTTTTCCTCCCCCTGTGTCTTCTCTAAGAAAAGTGCTAATAAGAATAATTTTTAAAAACCACCAGTGGGACTAAAATTATTGGAATTATTATTTTTGTTTCCTTAAGATATTCCTACAACATCTACTATTTTATATATCTATATTAGTAGTGCCGTCCACTGCCTATTACTAAAATGAATGGAAGAGACTATTTAAAGTCAGTGGGGAAAATAAACTGGCTAATAAAATTTCTCTGAACCAAACTGTAGAGTTAAACACATATCTCCCTCTAATACACACAAAAGGCAAACAGCAGTTGAGGAGGATTCTTAAGTATTGGGATAATATCCCACTAATACCAATGGGAGATTTGTTAATGCAAATTGCAGCTGCTTGGTGGGATATGGGGTGGGATAATTATTATAATCACAGTTTATTGGTGCCAATGAGAGCTTTTCTTCCAATGCAAATAGGATTTTGGAGTAATATTCACCTTGCTGTGAATAATATCATAATAAGAGGGTGGATCTTTTCCATTATCTGCAGCTGCTGTTTACAATAAGAAAACTAATTAATAACATTTTGGTCCTCAGAAATGAGTAGTACAGACGTTACAGCTTTGGTAGTGGGGCCCACAAAGAGGAGCCAAATTAACCATGGGGTGCATTTATTACGTATTCATTAAGAGCTAAGTGCAAATAATAGAATGGTTTTTTAAATGTTGGATTTGGGTAATGGCAGCTCAGATTCACCTTAGCTGAAGACTCCATCTTTTAAGAATTGTACTAAGAAAACAAACGTCTGATTAAATGCATGTTGTTTCTTCCAATATAGTTATATTTAAAGAATGCCTGGCCAATAGCTCCATGGTTGTGAGGGAATTAAACCTGGATCTCTCTGGTCACAGTGCAATAGCTTAGCCCTACTGAATACTGCCTTTCTACTCTTAATCTACCTAAAACAAGTTGGTAGTAAATAGCAAGCTAGCAACATGATTGCTTATTTTAGGGTAGGCATTTCAATTTGCTCTTTAACTTTTATGTCTCTTGCTATCATTGCTCCTATGCAAGCATAACACCATATAGTAATAAAGGACAGTGAAAAACATAAAGTAGAAGAAAGGAAATATAACCATAGTATGGATAGAGGTTAATCAAAGATTATAATAATTTAAATATCTTTTTTAAATTTTAGGAAACAATTGATTCAGCATTTGAAGCAGCCAATTTATATGCAGCTACTTTTGAAAAGTTTAGATCTTTTTTCAGAGAAAATGAAAGCCTTGATTTGCCAGCTCTGAAGAAAGAAGAACCTGGTAAATATTGTTTCATATTTTGTTGCATTTTTTTTGGGCCCCCAATTGACCCAAAAAAAATTTCCTTAGCAGGCTGAATGCTAAGTAAACATTTGAAATAGCTAAATTTTCTATAATGGCATTAAACAAGTTCATTTGCCGTCGGTTGCAGCACCTAGCCCACTTTGGCCAATTTTGACCATGCTAAGCAGGACCTGGTGTGGAGACCATCAGAACATCCCAGAAGAAACAAATGGGAAGTCACTTCCATAGCGTTGCCCAAATTACATGAGACTCCATAAAGTCACTAGGAGACAAGTTTGATTTGAAGGAGATCTTACTTTTATCTGAAAAAGATTCCTGTAAAGGATTTGTTCTAACTGGAAGCACTGACTTTTTGAACAGATTGTATCTATGATATATTGCAAACGTTTTTAAAAGGAGAAAAGGGACTTCCTTTTTCAGTTTCCACAATAAAGCTCTCTTACTGTATTCTGAAATAAAGCTAAGGCAATCTATACCTAAACCAGGGTTTTGCAACCAGGGTTCCATGGAACCCTAGGGTTCCATGAGAGGTCACTAGGGGTTCCCTGGGAGATCACAATTTATTTAAAAAATTATTTAAAATTCGGGCAACTTGAGGTAAAATTCATTCTTTATTTTTAGTTTAAGAACACTGTTCATGCATATATACAGGCGTACACATGAAACGAATATAATATATTTTTTTAAAATTTATTTATTATCCCGCCTTTATTATTTTTATAAATAACTCAAGGCGGCAAACATACCAAATACTCCTTCCTCCTCCTCTTTTCCCCACAACAACAACCCTGTGAGGTGAGTTGGGCTGAGAGAGAGTGACTGGCCCAAGGTCACCCAGCCAGCTTTCATGCCTAAGGCAGGACTAGAACTCACAGACTCCTGGTTTCTAGCCCAGCACCTTAACCACTAGACCAAACTGGCTCTATTAAATTAACTGGAAGTTAATTTCATAACTTCTGGCCTATATTTGGGCCTGAAGGTGCAGTGGTTCCCCCAGGCCTGGAAAATATTTCAGGGGTTCCTCCAGGGTCAAAAGGTTGAGAAAGGCTGACCTAAACCAATCTTATAGCCCTTAAGAAGGTTGTTTCTGCCTCTTTAGCTATTACATTAGCACTGCAAAGTATAGGCAAAGGTACATCAGGTTCAGCATTGTGTAACTGTGAGAGGTGTGTGGCTGCTCACTGACCAACTGTACTTGGTATGATATGAATGGTTAAAATATATGTCTTTGTGGGTGTACCCGGTAACTAAATTCAGCAGCTTAATGCATGGACAGTGTTCTATAGTAATAAACCTTTAAGTTGACATAAGTATTAAAGGATTATACATAAAAGTGTGTGCATGTGCGTGTACACACAAATACAAATATTTACATATATATACCCACATGCATACAGAATAAATTCTTGCTTTAATGGACTAATGGGGTAAGAGGTATCTTTTAAGCTGAATGTCCACTAAATGCCAAAAGGGATTTTTCGAGCCCCAGAACATACTTGTACATGAGACAACTTGATAATCTACTTCACTGTTCTTTGGAGCATTATTGTCTGAAATTCAGACCAAAGTTAAATCCAGTACTATTTGTCTATTAAATCCAAAGTTCTCTACATCAAGTTTCAAGTTTAGGTTCACTTTTTTGAACTGAATTTGAATAAAAACACAGGGAGACTGCAATATTCTACTATAGGGTGGTTGGTTAGCTCCAAGAGCATCTGACATGCAAAGTGTGTGCGGTGTAGATAATCCTGTATTCTTTCTGATTCTTTAGTTCAAGTTTCCTAGTAGTAGTTGTAGTAGTTGTTTCAGGTGTGCAGCACTATAAAGGAAAAATATGCTTAAGAGTGCACAGAGGTCTACTTGAAGCACCAATCTGCAAACCTTAAACCAAACATGCCTTTTCCTAGGATCGCACTGGAGCTGGCCGCTGTGCAATCCCAGAAAAAGACACAGCTACTTTAAGGAATTGCAGAATGGTGCTGTACATAGGTGTCCAATATAAACTTTATGATGAAAAAGTTATGAAATGTGCATTGTTGTGACACAAATGTGCAGGATGTGACACAACATCCTTTTTGTTGTTTGCCTCCCTTGACCCCTGACCTCCTCCATAGGTGCCTTTTATGCTGTGAGCATGCTTGATCTCTGAAGCACTATTGTGCCTTTCAATCCAAAGCACTTCACAGTTGAAATAGCTGTGTTAATCTTATGAAATCTGAAATGAATATTCCGTAGAGGCAATACCATTTTAGAGCAACCATGTTTTAAATAGTTGAAAGCTTTTGTATTTTCCAGAATGCTTTATCAGACAAGCATTGCTATTATTATCCCATGAGGGGAGATGGGCGGTCATATAAATTAAATAAAATAAATAAATAAATTATTAAGCATTTGGTTGGCCTAAAAGCCTATCACTTCTATAAAATTTTTAGTATTGCTGAGTTGATGAGATTGTTTATGACTAGGGTTAATAACATTCTGGAATTGGGAGTGACTGCCTTCATTCAAAAGGGACAAAATTTGTTTATTTCTATAAAAACTCTCTTTAGACCAGACAGGAGAAGATAACCCACTTTGAAAAATCTCTGTCCATCATTAAAAAACGTCCTTTTTTCAAAATAAAAAGGGGGAAATGTATTTGTATTCTTTCCCATGAGGAAATACAATAGTTTTTTTTTCAAGCCATCTGTAAATGACTAATTGTATCCTTTTGTTTAAAATAAACAGATGTTAAATTTTTTGCTGAACAACTGGAGAAATATCACAGACAACACAAAGAAGCTTTGGTAATAAGACAAAAGAGACAATTAGGTTTGTTCCTCATAGATGCTAAAAAGTTGAAAGACAAATTAATTCCATCACCAAAGCGTTGTTTGGAGGTAAATCCATATTGCCCTTTAACTTCAGTTTGAATGTTCCCATACCAGATTAGAAGTGAAATGGTTCCATGTAAAAATAAGGAAGTTTCTGCATACTAAGGGGATTTTCCAGAAATATGTGTGTGAGGCAGTGTAACATCAAGGATATATGGTTGATTGATTGATTGATTGATTGATTGATTGATTGCATTTATATCCCAACTTTTCTTTGGAAGCTGATAGAAATGTCCCTTCATTTAGTCCTACAATAACCTTGTGGCTTAGGTTGGGTTGAGACAGAATAACTGGCTCAAAATTCTTTGAAAAATAATGAAGTTCTTTTACAAAAAAGGAAGAATAACTGGCTCAAAATTGTGCACTGAACTCTGGAAATCCTTGGAAAGAAAATGCTATAGAGCAGAGTCAGATCCCATTGTGCAATCTCATATGGTGGCCTGGGCATTTCTCTCCCTCCAGAATAACTGAAATCTCACCAGATCTCATGCACTGCTGCAATTTCATGAGATTTCTATATTCTTGAACAAAATCCTGAAAAATTTTCTACATTCTCTTGTGAGATCTTACAAGATTTTGAAATTAAACAAGGTTTTATCAATCTGTAATCATTTAAAAACATTTTTGGGGAATCAGGGATGTCTCTTAGGGTCTGGTAGGTATTCTACTTCCAGTAACTAGAAGACATTTTGAAAAATTCTGTTGTCAGTTTGACAAGTTGTGAACTGAAATATGTCCATTTAATCATGTCATGGCACTTACTCATTATAAGCTGCATAGTCTTGACTAAGGAATGGTTTCATGTTAAGTAAAATCCTCTCTTAATATAACTTTCCCTTTTCCAATGCCTTTAATACTTTCTTTTGCATTTAGGTTATTAATGAAATGCTTCCTGTAATTGCAAGGAAAAAAGTGACCACCATTCTTGTTGAGGCAAATGATGCTAAATTTAAACTTGAGTTTCTTCCATATACAACTACTGAATATGTGGTTACCTTGACATTCCTTGATGAAATACAAGACAGGGTAAGTTCACTCTACTGCTCTTACTAAGTAGCATGGGCTAACAAGTTTCATTTTGCTGCCATTGCCAGATGTGAACTTTGCTTGCTTTTAGACACACTTCTATCTACAGCTAGATAATTTAATGAGAGCCATATACACTATTCATTTTCTCGTAAGAAATCAAATAGATCCTTTTGATCTGGGTATATTTTTTCCAGCAGTGGCTAGCCAAAAACTTTATAAAGTACACAGTGAGAACACATTCACTTCTATCCTACAAATGTCTTCCTGGGAGATAGGTACAATGTAACATGCATGTCTAAATCCAATCTTGCTTTACATCCTAGTTGAAATAAATAGGGCATGAAACCTATGTATCGCAACTGCTTGTGTGACCTGTCAAAGAATAATTTTCCTTCATATCTGCAGTGCCTAGTGCTCACCAGATGTTTCCAGCATCTTTCACAATCCCTTGCCATTGGCTATGCTGGCACTAACTGAAGTGGAAAACATTTGGAAGACAGCAGGAGGTTGGAGGAGATGCAACAGAGGAGAAGTAGAATCAGTGTAGTTTACCTCCAGTCTAATTAGTACAGTACTGTAAATATGACATAGAAAGTTATATTGGATACATTTATCCAAGAGAAAAAAATGATTCCACAATTAGCAGTATCTTCCGCAAGACCAACCAAAATGTTACAAGTCTATACATTTCCTTTGGTTATTTGCTTAGCAATCAATGTCCCCTTCCACATCAAACAAATCACTGGGAGCATGTTACACCTTTATTGCATGCCCTAAATTGACTGCTTATTGGCTTCTGGGTACAATTTAAAGTGTTGGTTTTAACCTATAAAGCCCTTTATGGTTTGGTACCAAGTTATCTGCAGGAGCACATCATCCTTCTGAAATCAGCCCAACTGTTGCATTTGTTTTGGAAGAAGCAACTGACCACTCCCCATTTCTGAGAAGTCAAGGGAGCCAATACTGAGAAGCATTGTTTTTTGGTGGTGGCACTGGCCCTCTGGAAAGTTAAATCAATTCCTACCCTGGTCACATTCCAGAAGAAACTGAAGACCAAGTTCTCCTGGAAAGCATTTGTGTTGTAATACTTAGGGGATTGGCAGTGTATTTTTTGTTTGGTCACTCATTGTATTTTTACCTTTTTGTATAATCTTTTCATAGTATTTGTAAGCCACAGAAGTAGGTAGATTGCAGCAGGATAGAAACCTAAAACCTAAAAGTATCAGATCCTTCAGACACCTCCGTTAGATTCAGTTTGTTCCTCTGTAGCATCTCTTCATTTGTGAACTTGGCTAGCTGGCATTCCTCTAGTATCTTGCCATGTGGTCAGTTTATTGTATCTCCTTTTGTTTGGCAATATAGGAGAATCCTTCAGGTAAAATATCTTTGTTGTAACAAAGTTTATAATGAGTTCCTTTCTTAGTTGCTGCTGCCTTGACTCTTTCTCTGTTTGAATGATTCAACCAATACCTGGCATTTCATTTGCTCTTGGCTTCTCCTCTCATCAAAATATGTCACATTGTGCATCCTGCTTCCTTCCATGGCCTCTCTTCTATCCAGGAGAAGTCTGGTGCTTCTCTCCTCTCTTCTTCCAAGGCAGATGGTCCTGGAAAGTTCTGTCTCTACTGTTGTTTCTCTCTACTTGTTTGCTGAGGCTGATTCTTCTCCCATCCCTCCCCTTGTCTGGATGATCCTGGAACAAAAGAAACCCCCTTCTCTTCCTCTCTTTTCTGTCATCCTGGGAACCAGTGGGGGAAGGAATCTGTATCGCCCCCATGAGGGGATAAGAGGCAGGGGCGTATCCAACACAATGACCCCTGTTCAAGCTGTTCCTCATGTTATATGTATATGAAACTGCTGGGAGTGATCATTAATTTGTTTGATTCTCAGTTGTATATCATCACCTCAAGCCATGCCAGAGAGGCTGTTATAATCTGGATGGGGAGAAACTAGTTTAATCCCTAGTGACACAGAGTTGCTGTCTCTATAAACACCTTGGCTTCCCAGAAACATCTGTTCCACTACTAACTCTAAAGAGTCGTGGTAACACTGAAAGAACAGGTCTATAACTTGGGGGTCCTTCTGGACTCACAGCTCCTGCTTGAACACTAGGCAAAAGCTGTGACCTGGTGTCCTGTTCAGACTAGGAAATGACCAGGGAATTTGAAACAACTACTCTTTATTTACAATTCAACTGATTACAGCTATAAAGTCTTCAAATTAGGATGAATGTTGCAGAATTAATTCCAACCCGGCAATGCCGGAACATTGGAGGAGGTAGATAAACAAGGTTCTATTGGTGATTGCAAAACATCATCACAACGAAACGCAGCTTGAGATCGAGGCGGCAAGACTGGATCAGGCTCAGCTTGAGTATGCAGCAAAACAAGACTAGATTCGGTGGTGGAACGTGGCGTGACAAGACTGGACTCGACTGGAGAACGTGGCGTGGCAAGGCTAAACTCGACTGGAAAACGCGGCTTGGCAAGGCTGGGCTCAACTGGAAAATGCGGCAACTGGGAAACGCGACTTGGCAAGACTGGGCACGACTGGGAAACGCGGCTTGGCAAGGCGGGGCTCAGCTGGGAAACGTGGCAAGGAATCACGAGGAGAATCAACTGCAGGAGAAGAATGCAGCTGGGTCAATCCCGAAATGGTAAAAGGCGCAGGCTCCGATTTCCGTGAGAAAGCTGTTCCGGCTTGGCTTCTGCTGAAGACGTTGTTAGCTCAGTGGAACGGTTGTCTCCAGTGACTGGGTCCTTTCACTGGAATCTTTTTATCCTGTTCTCTCCTCGCCATTTCTCTTTGGGGACCAATTGGGATTCTTTTTGCTTGGCGCGCTTTTCAGCTCACCTCTCCCTTGTGCTGATTGGTGGCTTCGAACATGCTCCTGGTTCCGGACCAATCTTCTGCTCAGAATTCTCCCGCTCTGCTGAGTCATTCTCAGTTTCGGTTTCCTGACGCTGCTCTGCATAAGTTTCGGTTTCCCCTTGCTCAGAGTCAGAGTCAGACTGAACTCTGATACCTGGGAGCCTCTGCCCAGCTTTGGTTGGTGTGCCATTTACATCCCTTTTTGAATCAGGAGGCCTTGATGTCAGTAACCCAAACCCTTATCACCATATATCTGGACTACAGTGATATGCTCTATGTTGGGCTGTCCCTGAAGACTACTTGGAAGTTGCAAGCAGTTGCTTCAGGATGTGGCAGCCAGACTGTTCTCAGGGTGAAACTGCTATTGCTGCACCAATTGCTAGTAGACATCTGGCCCCGATTCAAGATGCTAGTTATTATCTATAAAGCTGTCACAATACAGTACTAGGTTACACTGGGGAGTGCCTTGTGGAAAGTTAATCCATGTGTCCTGCTGAGAGGTCTGCTCAAGGTTCTGCCTCCACAAGAGGTAAGAGAGGTTTGAGCCAAGGGGCAGGCATTCTCTGGGGTAGCCTGGACATTACAGAATATGCTGTCCACAGTTGTCCCCCTTGCTCGTAGTGTTTAGGAGAGCAATCTAAAAAGCAAAACAATTGATTTATAAATATAAATAATGCATACAAATAGAGTATCTTTATTAGCATTAATACAAGACATCATCATCAGGATATGCTGTATTTTTTTTTATTCAACATTTATCAAAACCCTTCTCCCAGACTAATCAGGCATTTGTTCTTTTGCATCAATTCATAAATGGTGAATCATTTCCAGATCTTAATATGTTTTAAGTTCACCTTCATTAACAGCATTCTGCCAATCAGATAATTATTTAAAATATGGGCAGATGGTACTTTCTGGTTCATAAGGACTGATTTATTGATTTGCTATAACAATGTGTTTTCAACCCATTTTTATATTTAGTGCAGTGTTATGGACCACATTTACAACCTTAACTCTAGTTTATATTATCAAGCCATATTAATTTGAAGTTGTATATTTTCTTAGAAAATAGGAATATAGTTCTCCCTAAACAATGATATTATAACCATACACAGATGAGGAATTAGCATGGAAAACATGGTTGTGGAGAAAAAGCTTGTATTATTATAAGAATGCCTGCAGAATGCAATGCAGGAGGCATGGTTACCCAGGGTCTGATGGGTTTTGTTATATGACAATAGTTCCAGCAGAAGACTGCTTTCCTTTTTTCTGATTTAAATGACAGAGCACTGCAATGGATTACATCTACTTATTTTGTTTGTTTGTTTAAAAAATGTATGTGATCACTCACATTATATAAAATAACCCTAGGCAGCTAGCAAACAAATATACAAATAATAAAATACACACAAAAAATTTTTTATTTTTTTTTATTAAATTTTATTAAGTTTTACAATACATAATAAAATTTAAAGTAGAAAAAGAAATAGAAACAGAAATACAAAATAAGAAAAAGATAAAGAAAAAGTGAAGTCAAGAAATAATAAGCAAAGAAAATATAGAAAATAGATGTCCTCCAATCTATCTTTGAACTTAAAGTACAACAATTGATTTTAAATGTTAGTCCTTCATACAGTATACAGGAACTTTTCTTTGTCATATGCCTTTTGATTTCTTTAATCCAATCTTCTAACCTTCATCTTACTGTCTCCCAATAATCCATCTTTGGCTTCCACTCCTTGAAGTAATAGTTAAATGTTGAATGTTCATTACTACATATTTATATCTTCAATAAAGACCAATTAGTATAACAAATAAAAGCCTTATTTACTTCTAATAAACTACAATATATTCTATTCATATTATGACTCATAACCTAACATGTTATGTAACTTAATACATAGTTTAGCAATTCTTATAGTGTTCATGCATATATATTTCTATAATTTAATTCTAATATATATATATATCTCCATAAAAAAGGAATTCTTGAATCTCAATTATCCATCTGTAATTTCCATTCCTTGTAGTAGTGTCCATTTAAACTAAATGCATAATCTATCATATCACTTAACCTAATAGCTAATATATCAATTCTTATAATATTCATACAATACATATTGATATATATCATCCTGTAGTAACCATCATTTAATTCCATCATATCATTATCTTCTCATAAATATATCTCTAAGGAAAACAATATTCTATAATATCAACTTGTGTTTGTATTTAGCATCTTACATTTAGAATATCACTTTTTATATATCCATACAATTTCTCATAACAATTCAAGTCCATATTTTTTCATTAACCTTTATATCCATACAGTTTCTCATATCTTCTGTTTAGGTTATGCCAAAATCACAATACACTGTGGGAGATTCGCAATATACAGCCTGCTCTTTTCTATATCTCATATAGAATATCAGAGCAACCTTCTCTCCCTTTCCACATATTTCACAACATCCATCCAACTGTGCACCCATATTTTCACTCTGTCTCCACTGCCACAACATATCTATACCAAGATTGTAGTGTAAAGCCTTCAGAATGTTCTTCTGAACTAATATACTCAAAATTTCCTCCTTCTGTTTCTCCTCCACTTGAAAAACATTTTTCCTTTCTGTCTCCGTTTCTGTTCTCTGTTCTTTCTCTCTGTTTTGCAGAGTTACGAACAGTAATTCCAACGACCTTTGAATATTTGAAAAAGCCTCAGTAATCTCTCTTCTGAGCTCCTCAGGTACAAGTTGGAAAGCCATCTTTCCTGTGTCCTTCAAATTAAAACAACAACCCTTCTAGTCAAAACAATAATAATGTAATCTGTCCATGGAATACTACCAGCAGAATCTATTAAGCAGAGCGTCGTTGTTGTTTTGTTTTGTTTTTTTAAAGTCAAAAGAAAAAAGAAAGTTCCAATAATCCAAAATACAGGAGAGAATAATATTTTAAACAGTTTATAGAAGGAGAAATAAAAAATATATTCCAAATGAAGCAAAATCCAACCAGGGAGGATGTAGAAAAAGACGACAAGGAAAAAAACACGTTACCCTGTGTTTTTATTCTTCAAACTGCGAGCTTTCGTTCTTCAAGCTGCAAGCTGCTTAATCCAAACAAAGAGTTTCTCAAAAAATGAATAGTCATTTAGTTTATCAAGCGAAGAATTACAAACAGAGTCTCTTAAATCCCTCTAATACAAAAGAGAAGTAAAAAAAAAAAATGCAGACGTTTCATTATGTTGCAAATATAGAGTCCATCAAACTTCCACCAGAATCAGTTATAGCAAAGAAAGCACAAAGTTAGCCAACATTTTCAACAAAGTCCAAAAAATCGATCTTAGATTTCAAAAATATTTTAATCTAAAAAAAAACATTCCTAAAGTGATCTAAAAGCGGCTGGGCGCTCTTGTGTCTCTTCAAAGAGACTTGTTTCCCCTGCGAGAGCCTGATATATCTCGGCCATTGCCTTGCACTTACCCTGTTCCTTCCGCGGTGGAAAACTACAGAAAAAACAAGGGTAGGCAATCCCAATGGCCCCACGAGTAATCTTCTGGTCTCCCCTTCTCCAGGGGAAAAAAAAACTTCAGTGGACCACAACTTCTGCAATCCACGCAAACAAGGGAAATTCAGTCAGCTTCTCTGAGAAATCTGACTGGTCGAGCTGGCAGCCAAGCCTGGAGTCACAAAAAATTTTTTTTAAAAAAACTTTCACATACCACCAGATGCCATAACATGATCCTCTCTCAAAACACAAACTCTGGGCTCACCTCCCATCTTGGTCCAATGCCTAAGGGAAAACCTAGGTCTTAATGGCTGTCCAGAAGGCAAGAAGGGTAGAGGCCCTCTATATCTCAGGGCAGAGTTTTCCAAACTTTTCATGTTGGTGACACACTTTTTAGACATGCATCATTTCGCGACACACTCTTACAGCAGGGCACAAGGCAGGCACTAGGACCTGCGCGGAATCACAGCAGGTTTGGAGGCAGCCAGGCACAAGGCAGGCACTAGGGCCTGCGCAGAATCACAGCAGGTTTGGAGGCAGCAGCAGTCGCGACACACCCAGACATTGCCGCCGACACACTAACGTGTCCCGACACACAGTTTGGAAAGCTCTGTCTCAGGGGGTAGGCTGTATATACAAGCTATATATTTTGTGTACCATATATTTTGTATACACAGCTATACAAAAGGCTCACTTCCAAGATCCTGCCAGATGACAACACTTAATAGAGGGGACCTGGAGCGAGCCCAGCCTATCCAATCTAGTGGGATGGGAAGACTTCCTCAGGGAGAGGTGGTCCCTCAAATAACCTGGCCCTGTGCAATATAGGGCTTTAAAGGTGATACCTAGCACCTTGAATTGCACCTGGAAAGAAACTGACTCAGCCAGTGCAGCTTGCATAGCAGCAGTGTAGCATGAGCGAACTGCAGGGCGCCCAAAACTGTATGTGTTACTGCATTCTGGACCAGTTGAAGTTTCTGGATAGTTTTCAAGGGCGCCCTCATGTAGAGTGCATCGCAGTGGTCCAAGTGGGAAGTTACTAGGGCATGAGTGACCATGAGCGTGGATTTCCGGTCCATACTTGATTACTTTGGTAACTTCAGTCATTGAGATAATCTACTGTCAACAGAGACCTTTAGTTTTCTCTGCACAACTCTACTCTGTAGAGAGAGGGAGAGGGAGTGTGTTGGAACTTGATTATTACGTAGGTAGTGGATAACATTGATCTCTTCATGCCATTTTGATGTCAGTTTCTGCCCTGTACTTAAAATGGCATTTTATAGCAATTTAGAATTACTAACTGATTTAAGATAACCTGTCAAAGTATGTTTTCCAAACAAATGGAAGAATAATTTGTTTTTACCTTCCCCCAGATTGAAATTCTTGAAGATGAATCAAAAGTTGTTAGTAAGATGTATCAGCTCATTGAACAGTATACTGTACCAGCTCCTCCTGAAGATTTTGCTTTGTTCTCAAGTCTGAAGCCAACTATTGTTGCTGTTCGTAATGCAATTGATAAATCTGTGGGTGAAAGAGATGCCAGCATTGTTAAATTCTGTCAACTTCTAGATGAAGATGTTCATGAACTAAATGAAGAAGTTAAAGAAGTTAGACTTCTAGCACAGGTGTTAAATTAATTATTTTTCACATCCCTACATTACTAAATTACTATATTTAATTGTTGTTATTTACTAGGTATTTACCATTATTAGTTTCAGTAGTTGTGTGTGCTAAAACCAAGATGAATTAGGAAGCCATGGCTATGGTAGAGCTAGGCTTTCCCAGCAAAAGTTCTCAGGTTTAGCGTCTGGTATTAAAAAGTTGTCTTGGTTAAAAAAGCAATGGAAAGTCTATGTCTAAGAATCAAGAGAAGCAATGCAACCCAATGGATTCAGTGTAAGGAACTTCATATATAAGGTATTCAACAAGGACTTTGGGTTTTTGAATGAAGAAATATGGTCAGCTTTGATTGCATTCTGAAAATCTATTTTAATGGCACATGACACATTAAGAACGATAGGAAAATATAGCACAACTTTTAATAGATAATTTTAATCATTTGAAATGGATAGAATGGATAGAGCAGTATGTACTATGCCCACTAACTCATTCTAGAAAATCAGAGACATGAGCAAAAGACTCCTCAGTTGTCTCGCTCCCTGTGTGAGCAGTTGACAGTTATGCATCACTGCTCACTGCTGTTTTATCAAGTATTGCAATAAATATTTTCTTAGCTCTTTTTTTCAGATAATAATAGAGAAAAATTGAGCAGTGTTACTTGGTACTTTTTGTAGTAAGAATTAAATCAAGCGAAAAAAATTAATTGCATTTACATTGTACTGCACACTGAATAGAATCTGTGTGCTCCACTGAATTTAATTTTATGGTATGAACTACCACATTTTTATTTAACTTTAATGATAACTCATTATAAAATTGACTTTTAATTTTTAATAGGATCCTCAGATTTTGGATGTAGATGCCGATCAAGATAGAGTGAGACAAGTTCTAGGCGACTTGCAAACCATTCTTGATGAAATACAAAAACGTGCATTCCAGTATAAATCCTATCAGAAGAACTTCAAGGTAATTTGTTTAGAACTCCATGTTTGCTTTGTAGATGGGCGTTCAAATTATGACTTGCAAAACCAAGCATTTCATGACCTATGAGACAGTGTACTATATTAGTGGTAGCATTGGCCTGCAATGGGAGGCCCAGGTTCAAATTCCTATTTTGTTATAAAATATTGAATGCCTTAAACCTAACCAATTTCATAGGGGCAGAATGAAGATGAAATCAGAGTTAGGGAAGGCTGCTTGAATTCCTTATATCCCTTATTTAATTTTTTAAATAAGACTATTATCCTAATTCTGCATATTCCAAAATGATTCTGTTGAAATAATAGCAAGTGGTTTGTTGATTCTGACTGTACAACTGAGTCCTATCAGTTCTCGTAATACAGTGTTGAACAGAAGTATAATGTACTTCCCAAGATTTCTCTCTAAGAGTAGTAACATTTCCTTATTAGGGATTCTGGGGCGTTTTCATTCCTTTTCTGCACTCTGCTCAGCATTTACACTTCTGGGTCATGTGAAATCATTGAAGTAACCACACAGATAATAAATACCTATGCACAGCGCAATAAACAAGGCTACAGCAGAAAATAGGGCATAGCTTTGATAACTGGATGCAGTTCTTAAGTGTGTAGTGAATAAATATTTGTGGTTAATTCAAAACATTTGTTCGTAATTCACAGCCGTGTATGGAACCATAACAGCCCCATGCTAATCGGTGTGATAATTACATCTGGACTAATTTAGTCATGTTTTTTTATCATCCATCTCATAATGGCTGTGGAATCAACCACACATCTTTCTGCCCTACCATAACCAGTGTTAAGCCAAGCTTTTGTAGCTGTTCAAATTGCTCCACCAAAAATCCAAACTAACCTCCAGAAGCTTGACTGATATTCCATAGCGGATGGGAGGTGGAGTGCTGTTTGATGCGACTGTCACAGACATTTATTTGTACATAAAATGACAAATACGTATCCTATTTATTTGCTTACATAGGCTTTTAAAAATGATCTGATCGGAACTATTGAACATGAAATCCTTGAAATAACCATAGCTGTGGAAAACAGACTTGATAATCAGATCTCCTATTTTAAGAGAAGTCATTCAGAGGCCCAATTCAGGCTTAATTGAGGTTTTTGTCTAGTGCATTTGCTTTCAGCAGTCTAAGGCTGTTTCCACTTATATTGGGCGGATTATACCATATCCCGTAGTGCCTTGATCCTGATAGTGGATTTTAACCATCTTTTGGATTTTACTTATTTTCTCTATTTATTGTTTTATGATAATTTTATGTATAGATTTTAACTTCTGCTATTTTGTAAACCGCCCAGAGTCCCCTATTCGGGGAGATGGGCGGGGATAAATTGAATAAATAAATATCTCTAAACTGGGGGTGTGCGGATCATTTCAGCTTCAAGACAGCTGGTTCAAGTGTTCTGAGCTCAAAACAAAGCCTGTGTGTTCCAAGAATTTTGCTTGGAGAAAATGTTTTCATGCATTCTGACTATTCTGAAAGCTGTATTTGGGCCGTTGTTGTATTGTGGTTGTGACGTGGTTCCTTTTTTCAAACTTTTCCCAATCTAACTAGTATTGCAGCATGGGCAGGTTATGTCCATGCTACTGTTGAGAATTTTTTATTTTATTTATTTATTTATTAAACTTCTCGACCGCCCAACTCATATACGACGACTCTGGGCGGTTTACAATAATAAAAATATCATAAAATACAAAAATACAATATACATATCAACATCAATATATATAAATATAATATAAATATAATATAAATATAAAAATACAAATCTGTTAAATTACTGCTTTTTTATGCAGAAGTTAGAGTTTATATAGGTCAGTAGTTAGAGTTTGTATGGGCTGTCTGCAGTTAACCTTGCCTGCAAAAAAGAAAAAGAAATGAAAAAGAAATGCAGGTAAAAGAAGGCAGCTAAATGCCAAGGTTTATGCCTATATGTGTTTTACACACCAGTGTTACCAGTGTTTTTGAGTTGTAAACAGATTACTAGTACAGTGACTGCAGTTTGCAGTAGCAGTAAGCATGGAAGTAAAATTAATTGTTACCTCCTCTGTGATCCTGGGATGCAAAACAAGTGAGCAAAGACCTTGTTTCAATTTCACATTGTTTCCTATGGCAGAACACTTGAGGCATTTCAAATTTTACCCTGTCAGAATACAGGCAGTATTGAATGTTTCTATACAGTATTTCAGGTAGAGCTGTTTTTAAAGCTCAAAACAAATTATGTTTCTGTTTTTTGCACACTCTTACTCTGAGGTATGGTTTAATTATATATGCAGGAGCTGCAGTGGGCCTAACAAAGCATTACTGTAGTCTCACATTCTTCCCTCTTTCCTTTTTTTCCTCTGTGTGACCAGGAGAGAGACTTCATTAGCATTTAATTTTATCTCCAAAGAATGCTGCCTTATTAAAAATCAAACCAGAGGTCATGTTTTAGCTGGTTAAATAATCCTATTTTATAACAAGTAATTACAGAAACATCAACTTTATATACTGATTACTAGAAACTGATTGATCCTTCCTCTTCAGATTTATCAGTATTTTGTATTGTAGATTTTCCTAAAATATGTACCATATTTTGCAACATATGGTCTTCAAATGAATTTATTTCAATTGTTTCTTAAAAGGTCGAAGTAACAAAATTTGATACCTTGGAGGAGGTTTGTGCAGAATTGAAGTTGAAACAACTGTTGTGGGATTCTCTTGCTGAATGGTCAATACTTGAAGAAGATTGGATGGAGGTAAATTATGTATATTGGAATATAAAGTTATCCATATAAATGTAAGGATTTAACTATTTAGAGAAGTTCGGTTTTAAAGGGAGACAGATGTGTTATGGGCCAAATTAAAGCAAATTATTTCTTTTAATTATTCTTTGGGTTCCCTAGCTTTTAAATTACTTCAGTCTGAAAGAGAACAACTAAAAGAAACAGATAAGAAGGCTCTTAACTGAAAAACAAAATAGTTTTATTTCTCATATACAGAGATTTCCATGCCAATTTTGAATATTTTATTAATAATCCTATACAAATTTCAGAGAAATACAAAACATCAATTTCCTATTTTTATATAAGTCTACTATATTGAGTGCATAGCTATTGTTTTTCCTTTCCTTTCCTTTCCTTTCCTTTCCTTTCCTTTCCTTTCCTTTCCTTTCCTTTCCTTTCCTTTCCTTTCCTTTCCTTTCCTTTCCTTTCCTTTCCTTTCCTTTTTCCTGTTAACCTATCCAGACTCTAAAATGTATTGGGCAGCAGCATTTTCCCTCCTCCTCCTCCTCCTCCCTTTCTTTTCTTCCCCCTGCTTTAACCAAGTTTTGTCAGCTGGTTGGAAAACAGAAGAATACCTGGCTCCATCTGTTCCACCACATTGCTTGGGCCTTCCTAGGAGTCAGGAGCATGCTGTGGAGATAAAAGAGGATATGATAGCTATAAGCCACAACTATGCTGATTCCTGCAGTTTATTTAGTTCAAAATGTATTTTTCACAGAAGCCAGAGGCCTCAGGGATTGTCAAAGAATGAAGAATATGGTACCAACAAGAACCATGTTCCAAACCCCAGCTTAGGTCTAGAAAAGGCAACTGTCCTTTCTCCTTTTCAGTGCAGTTCCTTAGGCTTCTTAAAAGTCATACTGAAGCATAATGAAACTTTCAGGAATAGCATGAAATGTGGCAATCAGTGTGGGGCAAACCTAGTGGAAAATTGGGGGAAATCAAGGACTTTCTCTTCCTTACACAAAGAGAAGTGCAGTAAAATCATGTAAGGTCTCTGCACCTTATCTATTTATGTGACTGTATTTATTTCAAAATTGTCCATCATAACAGAGAATTAAATGTACCTGAGAATACATGGTGGTGGCTTTATTTATTTTCCACATTTCTACCATGCTGCAATCTAGCGACTCTCAGCATCTTACATAGAGTGTAAAACCAAATAAAAAATGTGGAGGCCTTGGTGCTCTCTGAGCTTCGTTGTTTGCTTGCAGACGTTTCATTACCCAACTAGGTAACATCATCACTGCGAGTGAGTGTGGGGTTTGTTTCCTGTTTATATACAGTAGCTTGCCCTGCCAGTGCTGGTAGGGGTGTGGTTTCTCCTTGGTAGTTCCTTGATTAGGATTTTGTTTTCTGCTTGATTGTTTGTCTGATGTTAATCCATGCTTATCTAGGTGTAGGCTGCTGGAGAGGTTTTTTTGTTTCCTTCTTAATTTTTTATTGTCTTTTTTGAATGGTGTGTAAATGTGGTTTATCTCTATCTGTATATTGATGGCTCCCCAAAATGTGGCATCAGTAGTAGATTTTTCTATGCAATCAAATTGGTTGGGTCCATACTGGTTGGAGTAAGCGGTTCTGCAGATATTCAAGTGCCAAGTCATAAAGGGCTTTATAGGTTAAAACCGGCACTTTAAATTGCATCTGGAAACCAAATAGCAACCAATGCAGGGTCTGCAAAACCAGTGTTACATACTCCTAACAACAGTAGCCGGAAAGTATGTGGGGTGCTGCATTTTGGACCAACTGTATTATCTGAGTAGTTTTAAGAGCAGCCCCAAGTAGACTGTGTTATGGTAGTCTAATCATTTTGTTTTATATGGCTGGCCGCCCAACTTGCAAAGGGACTCTGAATGGCTTACAATTGTATTTAAGCATGAAAACAAAAGAACTAAAAACAAAGCACAGCAAACATCTGGGACCAAAGTACAAAATAATAAAAGAACAAAAGAAAAGAAATCAGAATACCCAAGGCCAACCACTGATTAATTCATTAAAAAATATCTCGTTCTGAATGGTTCATCTCATGCTCATGGTCCAGAAAGAACCAGGTTTCCTTTGAACCTTGGGGAAAATGTTGTTCCACAGGGTAAACTTGTTTCAAAATAGAAATATGTAGGATTTATATGGTCTTAATTTAATTCTCAGATTTACTTTTGAGTAAGCATGCATAAGATCCTACTGACTTCACTAAAGCTAGTATTTTTTTCTGCTTATATCTGTATTAGATTTGGTTTTTGTAGTTTATTTTAAAGGAAATTTCTTATAACACATTCATCCAACAAGGAAGTTTTCTAACTAATAACTTTTTTTATTTGCATATTTTCCATAGTGTAAATTTGATAGCTTGGATCCAGAACTATTGAATGGTCAAGTTTCCAAATATGCTAAATTTGTGAATCAGTTGGAAAAAGGCTTGCCACCTAATAATGTTGTCCCACAACTCAAGGAGAAGGTGGAGAAAATGAAAGAAAAGGTACAAATGGCTATCCAAAAATGTAATATCAAGAAACACTTTCAAATGGAAAAAAAAATCAGACCTGTGATGATTAGGAAAGTTTCTAAAAGCAAACAGAAATTATACAGAAATATTCATCAAGTCAGATTCATGTTCACAACATTACATTCAGAGTAAAAGAGAATACTTTTACACTTCGTGTTGTGCGCCAGCTATGCCCCTTCCTGGATCAGGAGTCCCTCTGGTCATGCCCTAGTCATCTCCCGCATAGACTATTGCAATGCGCTCTACATGGGGCTACCCTTGAAGAGTATCCGGAAGCTACAGCTGGTTCAGAATGCGGCCGCGTGAGCAGTTTTAGGAGCCCCAAAGAGGGCACATATAACACCTTTGCTGCACGAGCTGCATTGGGTGCCAGTTTGCTTACAGGTCCAATTCAAGGTGTTGGTTATCACCTTTAAAGCCCTACATCGCATGGGTCCAAGTTACCTGAGGGACCGCCTCACCCCCATTACATCAGCCCGTCCCACCCGGTCAGGCAGAGAGGGCATGTTATGGACCCTGTCCATGAGAGATTGTCGATTGGCAGGGTTCAGGAAGAGAGCCTTCTCTGTCGTGTTCCCCGCCCTCTGGAATAAGTTACCCCCAGAAGTGAGGCAGGCCCCCACTCTCCCGGCCTTCCGAAAGGGGATTAAAACTTGGTTGTGCCACCTCACTTGGGGTGGGAGGGGGGATAGTCAAGCATGGGGGTGGTTGGCACCTTAACGGGGCCAATGATGACACCATTACTCCACCAACTTGGACTTTATATTTTATATTTCTTATATTTATGTGTATTTATATTTTATACTGTATTTGTTTTAACAATATTTTAATATTTTATTTTAATTTTACTTGTAAACCACCCAGAGTCGTTGCAATACGAGATGGGCGGTAAAGAAATATGATAAAAATAGATAGATAGATAGATAGATAGATAGATAGATAGATAGATAGATAGACAGACAGACAGACAGACAGACAGACAGACAGACAGACAGACAGACAGACAGATGTGGTTGAGTAAGGAGCTTTCAAAGAAAATGGTAAAGCAAGGTCAAATTGATATGTGAATAAATCAAGAAATGAATAAAAAGATGTGAGAATTAATAAATAATGCATAAACCTTGGCTTAAACTGCAGACCATAGTTTTATTCTGTTTTAGGTCGTATTTATAGCATAACAGCTAGTTAACAGAGTTCTATTGTGCCATGGTAAAGTTGCTACCAGGATGTGATCTAAAGTTTATTCAGATATCTAGCTCTAAAGTTCTTGTTCTCCACTGACCGCATACCTTAAAGATCTGCAAAGGGGTTAGCCATTTTAGTCTACTGCAGCAGTATAAAACAAAACATCTTTTGGTACATTCAAGACTAAAATGTATTTCATACTAGCTTCATAGATCCCACCTTTCTTCATTGGATAGAGTGAGGACCCAAAGGAGACTTTTTTATGAACTTAGAATTGTTTTGGAGTGGAGACCAAAAGGGGGAAAGTGGGAAAAGGCAGAAGAAATTCATCACATGCTGCCACCAACATTCTGCCATCTGAAAACTCGGCACCTTCTGTAATCCTCATGGAAGATTTATTGTCTAGGAGAGGCAGTTCTGGCCATGCCCACTCCATTTTCAGGCCTGTGCATAGCTTCAGAATTTAATTTCTGAAACCAGGGCGTTACGGCTTTTGCAATTAATTTCTTATATTGCCCCACTCCACAGTGGTGCATTAACTTCGTGTTCATGGAGCTGCCACATCTTACTGTTTGCTAATCTATCATTTAGAACTGTTTTTCCTTCTCTTCTCCCAACACTGCTCATGAGGGCTTTCATATGCAGGTTTAGCACCATGCCAGTATACTTGCAGCCATTCAGAAGAATTTCTGGATGCGATTTATTGCTATCTTGGTCATGTAACTGCATGTTGAGGGCTTTTCTATGCATTTTGTACAAGCAGTCTTCTCTCGCCACTATCCTACATAAAGCAGCCTCTCAAGGGAGATTTTGTTTTTAAAGCAGCTGCTAGATAAATGTGGACAAATAATGGCAAATACATGGATCGTGGAAGAGATGGGGGTGGGGGGAATAAGTTGGTAGCATTATTTTATTTTCTATTTGAGGAGTGGGATTAAGGGATTTTTGTTAGCTCATTGACCCATGGAGGCTCAGATGCACTGAAGGTGGGACTTGTGGACCAGCATAAAGGACATTCATATATTGGCCACGTTAGAAGAAACAAGAATAAATAGTGTTTAGCATGGTTAGCAAACTATTTATGTTAGCATAGAAACTCAAAAATACAGCCTGTAATAGTATTGATATGAATGTCAGTATAGAAGAAAAAGGTAGAGCAGTCCAGACCAAATCTGATTATATTTAAATGTGTATTCAATTCTTTCAGCTTCCAGTTATCACAGATCTTAGAAATCCTTTTTTGAAACCCAGACACTGGGCAATTCTGGAACAAATAGTTGGTGCACAGTTAGTAGACATGGAAAATCCATTAACCTTGGAGCGACTTACTCAGATCAGTGCTTTTGAATATACTCAGGATATTCAGGATGTTTCTGGACAAGCTTCAGGAGAAGCTTCTTTGGAGATTATTCTCAAAAAGGTACTTTTTAATAAAATATAAAATACTCTAATCTTGGACTGATATAGAAGAAATAAATTGTATTGACTGGCTATGCTGAAGCTTCGATAACACATTTATTGAACTCACTTGGAGTTTAGCAATCTCTAATAGGACATTGAGAGCCAGTTTGGTGTAGTGGTTAAGGCATCAGGCTAGAAACTGGGAGACCATGAGTTATAGTCTGGCTTTAGCTGGGTGACCTTGGGCCAGTCACTTTTTCTCAGCCCTAGGAAGAAGGCAATGGCAAACCATTTCTGAAAAACCTTGCCAAGAAAACTGCGGGGACTTGTCCAGGCAATCTCTGAGAATAGGACACGATTGAATGGATAAAAAAAAAAGTAGGAGATAGGGTAGAGAACCTAAGAATCCAGACATTCTTCCAAGTAATTGTTGACTAGTTCACTGCTTGAATAAGGGTAGCCACTACATTTTGATGGGTATGGATGTGGTAAACTATCAGCAAAAAAGCTAAATGGGTAAGGGGAGCAGAAAAATAATAGGAGACAATAGCTGTCATGATGCCAATATAGGTATCGGAGGTTTTATGATAAACTTACCCTCTGGATTTTTCTAAATACTGATTTATCAAGTATTTTTGTTTGTTTGCTTCTTTTGCTTCTTACAGGCAAAATTGAAAATGATTTTCAGCTCTTGTTCCCTCTCCCCCCCGCCCCCATTTGTATGTTTATTCATTCAACAGCTAACTTTATGTATGACGATCCATTTTACTAACAAACCAACCAGTTCGTGGTGAAGACAGCTCTGGTTGCTCTTCTTTATTGCTTTTAGCATATTCACTAATAACCCCAGGCAGCTCTGTATAAATTGTGTAAACAAACCATAGATGGAGTCATTCATGTTTGTTAGCTGTGCATGCTGTTCATTCACTGATTAGCTTATTTGGTATGAATGCAGCTAGTTGGTCAAAACTATATTCAGGATTGCATTACATTTTTCTTCTAGGTGGAAGATGCCTGGAAAACAACAGAATTCATTGTAATTCCTCATCGTGATTCAAAAGATGTTTTCATCCTTGGTGGCACAGATGACATTCAGGTTAGAAACTGCTTTAAAAGCTAACTTAAACAAAGAGAAACCATCTCTGTTTATCCTGTCCAGATTGAGAAATTTGGCAACAACTTGCAGGGTATTCAATCCAGACAGCAGGCTACCATGTCCTCCCACTAGACAATTCCCTTGCTGCTGTGCCCTGCCACTCCCACCTTTCTGTTCTAGGAAAACAATCACCAGTTACTTTCCTTCTGCAGGTTGGTCTTCTTGGGCATACACAAAGTTGAATTTATATATATGTATAGCATCATAATGCACATACACGAGTGATATCAACCAGCTTTAAAATAAAAATTCCTTTTTATTGCCCTGTTGGTCTCTAATATAGAGACGGTAGAGATGGGCGGGGATAAATCCAAATAATAAATAATAAATAAAATAAAATAAATAGTATCTTCTAGAACAGAGCTTTCCAAACTTTTCATGTTGGTGACACACTTTTTAGACATGCATCATTTCGCAACAAACTCTTACAGCAGGGCACAAGGCAGGCACTAGGACCTGCGTGGAATCCTGGCAGGGCTCGGAGGCAGCAGCAGCCGCGACACTAATGTGTTACGACACAAGTTTGGAAAGCTCTGTTCTAGAAGTACCTTTACCATTGGCATTTTATTGGCCAAGCATACCAAGCCTCAGTGAGAAAACAGTATAATTCTTTTGGTATTTGCAAGCAGTTGACTGCCACAAAGTGAAATTGTGTTATTCAACTATTATTCAGATAATATTTACTATTATCTTATTACTCAATATATGCTTATTTAAAATCTTAGACATTTTTATACTGGTGTGATTGTTTAAGGTGTATTAAATAATATATTAAATATTTCTACCCTGTAGATATTAACTTTCTGTTCCTATATATGTTTACACAGTAGTAAGTCCCACTGGACAATAGGTGAATATACTGTAGATTTGCCAACTAAATTACAAGTAAATATGTTCATTTGCTTAATGAATGTTTAAAAGCACTTTTATTGAATTAAATGGTTGATAAATAGCTAAAGGGTCTAATGGCTATTAGCCGAAAATTCTCATTAGAATAATTAGAAAAAAGGATTGCAGGGATACATATGTTATGTAAGCAGATTGCTGCTTATGAATGGAACTTACACTTGCTCACTTGCGCCTCCCTCCTCTTCTCCCAAATCTAGGCCAGCTTTTTTGTACAGTGATTCCTAACTGTCTGAAACGTATCTAGATGGTGGACAAGGATGTAGGAGAAATCAATTTTAAAAGCCATTTTTGTTCAGATGATGTGTAACCAATAGTAGATACAGCCCATCAATATCAATTAAAAGTTTATGCCAGTGTATTTGAAAATCAGTCTATCATTTCTTGGGATAATGATCTATCACAATGTTTCTTAAATAGTGGGTCTAGGATCCCCGGGGTCCCCCAAGACCCTCTCAGGGGTCCGCAAAATGGAAATTATTTGCCAGATATTGAAGGTATTTGCAAAAATTTAAAACAATGTCACTATTCTCATTATTATTTTTTATTTGTTTAAAAATATAGGGTTTTTTCATGAAAAATATTTTATTTATGTTAATATCTAATGGGTTTAATATTGTTATTTTTACATGATTCAATAAATAAATATTCTACGAATGCATCAATTTAAATTTTTAATACAGTAAATATCGATAAATATAACCCATACAAACAAAAGTTCTTTTGGAGTCCTCCATAATTTTTAAAAGTGGGAAGGGGTCCTGACAGAAAAAACATTTAAGAAACACTGATCTATCATGTATCATTGGAAATTCAATCAACAGAATTCAGGATGTTGTTTTACTTTTTCTTCAAGGTCATTCTAGATGACAGTACTATTAATGTAGCAACAATTGCCTCTTCACGATACGTAGGCCCTCTCAAGCCACGAGTTGACGAATGGCAGAAACAGCTCTCTTTATTCAGTCAGACATTGGTGGGTACCACATTATCAAATAACTTCTAACTTTTAAGGTTTGTCATAAAAGAAAAAAATAATCTTGACAATATTACTTAATATGTGCCTACTTTATTTTTGGCACAGCTTACTTGGCAACATGTAGCTAATCTTGGCTGATGTCAAAAAAGCTAAGTGGGGTCAGACCAATTAGTAATTGAATGGGAGGTCTTCAGCAAAGTGAAGGGCTGTAACCTCACATATACTAGAAGAAGGCAATGGCAAAGTGTTTCTGTATTGTTGCCAAAAAATCTGCATGATTTTGCCCGTATAGTCACCCAGGAGTCAAGCTTAACCTGAGGGTTATTTTACTTTACTGTACAAAAATATCCTTTGAATGTTAATATTTAAGAGCTAGCATGGGTAGTGATTAAGGTATTCAACTAGATCCAAAGAGACCCGGGTTCAAGTCCTCCCTTAGCTATGGTATAACACTGGACCAGTCACTGTCTCTCAGCCCAGTCTATCTCATAGGGCTGTTGTTATGGGGAAAAAATGGAGGAGGAAATGCTAAGTGTACTGTCTTGCACTCCTGAAGGATCTAACAAATAAATGAAATTAATTTATCAATTAAGTTACATTGATTCTTCTTTATTAATGGCTTGATAAGGTGTAAATAAAGTATTGGCAGTATTTTCAGTGAATACTAAATAATTTAGCTATGAAAAAAAAGATTATGAAAGGGTATTTCTCTACTATTTCAACTGAGATAGATTAGTGGCAGTTTTGCTTGAGAACCAGTGTCCACACTAATACATTTATGGAGGGAAAGCACCCCACTTATACTTATAAAGTGTGCCCTGTGTAATTTTTGTTGCATACAAACACAAAGGAGCATATGCAGAGACTGTGAATAACATTTTTCTCAAACCTTTACACCTAACTTTCTTGTTTTCTAGGAGGAATGGCTGACATGTCAGAGAAACTGGCTCTACTTAGAAAGCATTTTCAGTGCTCCTGATATTCAAAGACAGTTGCCCGCAGAAGCCAAAATGTTCTTGCAAGTAGATAAGTCTTGGAAGGAAGTTATGAGAAAAGTGAATCGACTGCCTAATGCCCTCCGAGCCGCTACTCAGCCTGGTAGTAATACAGCATGTCTAAAATATGTGTTGTTTGCATTAAACCATGTATCGCTTCCATTCAAAGGCAACACATCCTGTTTCCTACATCTACTCATAAAAAAAACTGCATGGCAACACCAGAAATCTGTCAAATAATGTAGTCTGTCATACAACTTCTTAAATTCTCCATACATATTCTGGTTTCATTTTGATTGATAAGCGCTTATTCCTTTATAAATCCTTGCCCATCTTTAATGTCCTTTTGCCATTCTTTCCCTTTTTCTCTAGAATATTTTTTTTCAGGATTTCTGACTAATTCTTCTTAACAACCCCAGCACTACATTCAGTAAATATTCAGTAAATAAAAGCATTCCATGCAGGTCGGAGTCACCCCAAGTGAGCAGGATCCAAAAGTTGCCCATATCACATGTTTGCGAATTGTTAAATTAATAATTACTCTGCTTTTGCCTAATATATTTCAAAAGGTTGCATCTCATATGATACCATGGTTCGAAATACAGTGCATATGGTAAGATTTATCTTCTAACAGTAGGCTTTACCTGTTTTCATTTTGCAAATTTATCCATTATCTTTCTCTGATGCAGGCCTTTTAGAGACCTTTCAGAATAATAATGCTCTTCTTGATCAGATTCAGAAATGTCTGGAGGCCTATTTGGAATCCAAGAGAGTTATTTTCCCAAGGTTAGTTAAGAATCAGTAAGAAGGTAATTAAGTCATCTGTGCTGTGGCTTTATACATTATTAGCCAGGAACACAATCCTGGCAAAGTTTATGCATATTGAATCCCATTGATTTAAATGAAAGAGTTAATTTGCTTCCATTGAAACTAATTAGGACTTAATTAGTTCAGTTTGACTGGATTACAGTTGCAGTTTTTCTTATTTATTTAAAATGGTACTCATTGGGAACAATGAATTTAATCCCGTTATGTACATTTAAATTAAAGTATTTACCATTGAAATAAGTTACGTTTGCATAAGTTAAAATCAGGAATGCTGCCTAAAATTATCCACCCAGTTCTTTATTTTTATTTATTAGATTTGTTAAGGCTGCCCAACTTCAGAAAGACTAATAAGTATAATTATAAAATACTGTATATTTTGTAAAATATTAAATATGATTGATTTGTATTTAAAATTGCATTTTTACAACTTTTAATATTATCTCAGATTCTACTTTCTATCGAATGATGAGCTCTTGGAAATTTTGGCCCAGACTCGCAATCCTCAAGCAGTTCAGCCTCATTTAAGGAAGTGTTTTGATTCTATTTCTAAACTGGAGTTTGCCTACATGGCTCCAGCTGAGGGAGAAGAAAAAGTTCTCACCAATGATATTCTAGCAATGCTGTCACCCGAAGGTGAAAGGGTAAGCACTTTTTTTTTAATTTGAGGGAAATGGCTATGATAACAGATGAGATAATTCTGCAAAAAGATATATTGCAGGAGCCCTGTAAGGGGCGGATGGGTGGAAGACTATATTTCCCCTTATCTATATAAAGTCATTGAATATTTCTGTTGAATTTGTGTCCCTAAAGTATCTAATGTTTTAGTTTTTCCCATAGGAAAAAATTGGAACCATTCACTTATATCAGTGAAAGTAAATGATTCTCGATGATTCCATCTTTTGAAAACAGACTGTTTTTTTCTGGTAGAACCTCATGCTGGATTCACTTTCAATAGAGTGCGACTGTGTTAGAGCAAAGAGAACAATAGGCACCTGAACATTGTTTACTCAGTTATTTTAAATAGTCATAATTCAGATGGAAAATATTTAAAAAGAAACAATTTATATACAAGGAACATTTAGAAGTGATTTTTCCATTTTCTGTGCTGCTTAAATCATGACATGTCATTAATAATTTTGTAGTAAACCATACTTTGGGGGGGGGGGTATGAATCCTGGAAAAAAGCCATAAAAGTTCCCCTCACAGTGAATGGAAGGTTTGCCTTTTTAGGTTGGCTTGGGAAAAGGACTTAAGGCCAGAGGAAATGTTGAAGACTGGCTTGGTAAAGTTGAAGAAGCAATGTTCACTTCCCTTAGACGACTGAGCAAAGCTGCCATTGCAGATTATCAAACCAAAGAAAGAGCGGAGTGGGTTATTGCTGGGCATCCTTCTCAGGTAAACCATAACTCCTATGTTATGACCTGTGGTTACAACAATAAACTTACTTACTTACTTACTTACTTACTTACACTCTTTTATGGCTTAGAGTTCACAACTACCTTATTGCTTTATCTTAGAAATTCAGTATACTGTTTCTTGGGAATGATTGTGTCCTTGAAATCAAGCACATTCCCAATTTTAGGACTGAAACTTATCAAATAAATATTCTCTATTCATAGGTTGCCTGTTAATAGATGTAGCTGCTTATATTGAACCAAGTTCAGAAACATTCAGACTGGTGGTAAAGATCAGTGGCATTATGAGAGCCAGTGTGGTCTAGTGGTTAAGATGCTGGGCTAAAAACCAGGAGTCTGTGAGTTCTAGTCCCGCCTTAGGCATGAAAGCTGGCTGGGTGACCTTGGGCCAGTCACTCTCTCTCAGCCCAGCTCACCTCACAGGGTTGTTGTGGGGAAAACAGGAGGAGGAAGGAGTATTAGGTATGTTTGCTGCCTTGAGTTATTTATAAAAATAATAAAGGCAGGATAAAAATAATACTTCCATATAAATCTATTGAGGTTATTGAAAGCTGCACAACATGGTTACGAAAGTTCAAAAGTTTTGTGCTGTAGAAATAATCAATAGCGTTTACATGATAAAATCAGAACACTGAAAATAGATACCATCTCCAGCACAAGATACTTCTGTCTGAATTCTGTTTTGTTTTCTTTATACAGGTTGTACTGACCATTTCTCAGCTCATGTGGTGCCGTGATCTAACTCAATGTTTAGAAGGAGAAGATCATGATCATTTAGAAGCTTTGGAAGCTTTTGAAAATGAGAATTTTGATGTCAGTATTCAGATCGTTTTTTTTAACATACTGGTGACACCATATTTGATGTGATTTTTAAAATCAAAATAATTATTGTGGACATGCAATTATTATACAAAGCATGGGACACTCTAGTCTGAAATGCTTCATAAAAAGACATTTCACATATTTGAGAAGATGGCTGTTTTATTTGGATTATACATTAGTTCTAATAGTTACTGCTCTCCCTTATACTTGTTTAGTGCAATGTTACACAGTATGGCACAAACTGGTGTTTCCATTCTGACAGCATTATTGGAAGATAATATATGCTTAAGATGTCAGAGTAAGCTGTGAGCTCTTCAGTTCCTATCAGATTCTACTATTCCTGCCAGTGCCAATGTTGCAAGAATATTTAAAGAAAAATGCTGTGAACATCTGAAATAAGTATAGGTCTGGACTAGAATGAATTTAATAAATAGGAAAGTTTACTATATTTCTTTCCATGTAAAAAAATATGCTTAGCACAAAAAAGTTTGGAAAGTTGAGATATACTTCTGATTACAAGCAATAAAACCATAATTCTTAGGCAGCTGCAATATTTCAATAAATGGATTTTTTTTAATTTCAAAACTATTCCCCACCATAAAGTAGTCTGTGACTTATAGATATATTGACTTCTTTAAAATTATAGCCTCTTCCAGCTGGGATTGTGCAGAATTTTCATCTATTTTAGTTTTCTTGGGTCTAAAATTACCATTCCCCTAAATATTCCCCTAAATTCCCCTATATTTAGTTATTCACTGTCTTCCTTCTCCCTATTCCACTAAGGTTTCTTTTTTATTCCCAACAAAATATTCACATAATGATGTCACTTAAGCAGTTTGATATATATCTACTTACATTCATTAATCAGCATGTGCACACGTGCACACAGAGAGTATCCAAAGTAAAATTCTTTTACTAATAATGCTCAATCAAAAATAATCACAATGTTTATTTTTATATTGATTAATTCAGCAGGTTCTAACATAGAATTGCACCACTTATGTTGTCCTTTCCAGGCACTGATCTATTAAAAAAAGTGCACAGAACATTCCTGGAAAGACTGAGGAACAGTATCTGCAAAGGGATACACTAATTTCTGAATGCAAATTTCTGTAAAAAAAAAATCAACTGAACATTAGTTACAATAAAAGTTTTCTGTTGCTTGTTTGTAGCAGTTAATATAAATATCTTTTGAAGTTGTCATTTTGGATATCAGCACTATCTGGATGATAATGGTGATAAAGTGATAAATTGAACATGAAAAGTTCTCTTAAGTAATTTATAATAATTAAGTGTCATATTCAAATTTGCTTGCAGATTGGAATCATTTGTCTATTGTCTAATAATATTTTTTAACTTTACAACATTCCTTTCTCTGGTGAAACCATACAGGTACTGTAGTTTTTTTAAAAAAATTGTTTTCCAGATGATTAAAGGTCATCCTGCCACATCAAAAAATAAGCTAAGCGTGTGGGGAAAATAATAAATTAGACCAAAAATTGAAGGCATAGCCCATACATGCCATATCAGAGAAAATTTGCTATAACTTGATATTATCATGAGTCAGTCATCAGAATGACATCAGTGGTTCTTGAATGGATGACCATTATATCCTGTTTCACAGAGATCTATGAAAAAATATCAAGTATGGGAATAATCTTCATTGTTGATGAAAATATTTAAGGAAGTTCCTATCACCTCTTTTGATTCAATACAGTTTTCTTCAATTTAAGCTATTCCTATCCTTTCAGTGGCAGGTATTATGTTGAGTAAATACTTTTAAATATCAGATCATTTTGTTTGCTTTCATTTCACAGAGACTAAATGCATTGGCTTCACTAGTCCGCGGCAGCCTTCCCAAACTTCACAGAAATATCATAACTGCACTCATTACTATTGATGTACATGCAAGAGATATTGTTACAGAGCTTGTAGGACAAAAGGTACATTAGTTTTGTTTAAATAATATGTGTAGATTTACCATTTTAAAAAAATATCTAATAAATATTTTCTATTATTTGGCAAGGTGGATTCTGTGGACAATTTTGACTGGCAAAGACAACTGCGTTACTATTGGGACATCGATTTGGATAACTGTGTGGCAAGAATGGCTTTATCCCAATATACCTATGCCTATGAATACTTGGGTGCATGTCCAAGATTAGTGATAACGCCACTCACGGTAATGTGCTGCTATCATTTTCTTGCGTGCAAAATTTAAGAAATTATCTCTTGCAGATGCAGCAATAATTTCAGTGGAAAGAGACTTTGTGGCAAGATTGGTTTGGGAAATGAAAAAAGGCAGAGGAAGCAGGAAATGTAGCAGAGCAATGGCAGGTTAGCAGAGAGAGGCCAAAGGTGGTGGAGCGAAAGTTGGTGACATGGAGGGATAATGAGGATCATCATGGAGCTCTGGGGCTAAACATTTTGCTCTCACAATGTAGATCTTGCAGCTAAAAGTACGTTTGTAATAGAACTTCTTACCTCCCCCCCCAAAAAAAACACCCCCCAAAAAACCCCTAATACTGTACAGACATTTATAAAGGAACATAAAAAATAAATACAATACAGGTAGTCCTCATTTAATGTTCACTTGTTCAGCGATTGTTTGAACTTGCGATGGTGCTGAACGAGGGTTACTTACAACGGGTCCTCGTAGTTGCGGCTGTCACAGCATCCCTGCAGTCACGTGATCACGATTTGGGAGCTCAGCAACCAGCTCACAGTTACGATGTCACAGCGTACCATGGTCAAGTGATTGCCATTTGCGACCTTCGTTGCCAGCTTCTGACAAGCAAAGTCAATGGGGAAGCTGGCAGGAGGTCGCAAACGGTGATCACGTGACTGCAGGATGCTGCAGGATGCTGTGACTGCGCGGGATTCACCTAACATGGCAATTGGGACTGCCAGAACTGCAGTTGTAAGTCAGCGTGGTCACATGACATTTCACCTCACAACTCTGTCGCTTAGCTATGGAGTTCCCAGTCCCAATTACCATCAGTAAGTGAGGATTACCTGTAGGAAAATACTATTAAGAGAGAGAGAAATGTGTAGGTGGCACAATCAGCCATTATTGCCCAAGCTACATTTATTTATTTCTGTTGCTTCACATGATCTTGCAGTTTCTGAAATTCTGAGTTATGCTATATCTCAGCAAAATGATGACAGGATTATAAAATAAATATGTAAGTAGAATAACGAGTTTTCATACTATATTCAGCTCTTTAAAGTACCATTGTTAACCTAAACTATGTAATAATGCAAACCCAAAAATTAACTCCCTGTTTTACATTATAATCTGAACAAAGTCTATGTATTACAGTTCTATCCTAAATTTACTGGTTTTTTACATTATTATAATAATGCTATCATTTGAATCTGGAGTAGTTTCAAGAATAACTCTGCTTGTATAATGGTATTAAGTACTACACATCCTTAGACGTTTGTCTTAATTGAAGAGGTTTTGTAATAGTTCAAAGGTATTTGTACATAAGGAATACCTTCTTATAAAGTGGTGAAAATAGTAAAACTCTGATCATATTTATAAAAAATGGAGAGATCTCTCTGTTGCCTGTATGTGGAAATTGATAGCAATACCAATTGTTTGGTAGTATTCTCTACAACAGAGCTTTCCAAACTGTGTGTCGCGACACAAAAGTGTGTCGCCACACACAGTCTGGTGTGTCGCCACACAGATCCGGAAGCACTGATCATCATCAGCGCTTCCGGGTTTTCCCACAGCGACAAACCAACTGCAGCGCGCAAAACCCGAAAGCAGCAGCAGCGCTTCCGGGTTTTTGCGCGCTGCCGCACTTCTGGGTTTTCCCGCGGCGACACACCAACGCCGGTTGGTGTGTCGCCGCGGGGAAAACTTTGGAAAGCCCTGCTCTACAACATGTAGTAAGGGCTTTCAATTAATTCTGCTGCTATTAAGTGAGCCTTTTTGGAGAGTCATCTACAGAAACTAGTATGTAAACAGCAATAAAACATTGTTACAGTACAGACCAGAATTAGGATAAAATAAATAAATAGAAAATAGAAATAATAAAGTCATTATACATGTCTATATCATTTATCATTGCTAATATCAGGGCTTAATTATCCTATAGAAATAACATTGCTATGGCACACCTTTATTGCTAAAGAATGAAACATTACAATTAGATAGGTAACTTCAGAATTTCTGTTTGTCAAAAAATAATTTACATAAAATTTATCTGTCTCCCCAGGCATTTTTTAAAAATAAGGGCTGAAATAACTTGGAACACAAAATTAAATAAAATTCACATCTTAGGAAGTATTGCTTTAAGGATTCTATTTCTGATGCACATGGACATCTCTGTGATATTATGAATGTATTGAACTTACACTCCATAACTATTGAGGGGAGAGTGTTGAAACGATTTCTGGAGAAGACCTACTAATATTGAGGAGAGTGAATATAAATATTCAGCTGGGAAGAACCTAAGTAGGCATTAAATCCTTGTGGTTTGAGTTAACTCATTTTAGAATTCAGCATCCACAACAAACTCTTGGATGACCTCCTTGGCCTTTTCTAGTTCTAGCCTTAGGAGTAGCAAGAAAACAGCTGACATACTTGTGATACTCAGCTACCACTTTTATCTAAACCTGTCTCATAGAATTGATGATAGTAGCCCCATGGGGCTAGTTTAAGTGTAAGTTAGAAAGATAGAATTAATTGCCATGCCCTGATTTCAATTCTAGGCAAACAGCCTCTAGCCTCAGGACTGCATTCGGGATAGATCTAAAAGTCAAGAAAAGGGCTTTTAAGAAGCCAATTGGTCTTTTTTTTCAAAAGAGTACAAACTTAAGTCAAAGATCCAGCTGTACCCCATATAATTATTGTATGATACCGCAACCTAATTGTGCAGTTGTAGTTATGTCATATTCAGATTTCCATTCAATATCATGCATATGTAGTTGTATATACATTAAATCTCATCAGGACCGTTGCTATCTTTGCCTAATGGGAGCCCTGCAGCTTGACTTAGGGGGAGCCCCAGCTGGACCTGCTGGGACTGGAAAAACAGAGACCACTAAAGATCTTGCAAAAGCACTTGCCATCCAGTGTGTGGTGTTCAACTGTTCAGATGGCTTGGATTACAAGGTATGACATTGAAGTAGACTAACAAAATCGGAAGAGTTGCTTTTTGTAGTAATGTATATTAATAATTTCTAAATAATAATAATAATAATAATAATAATAATAATAATATAAAAGATGAGCCAGTCATTTTCACCCAGTGCATAACTGACTTTTGGACACCTTTGCTGGAATAGGATGGAAGAGTAAAAAAAATTGCTGGTAGGAAACTATGCAGAAAAAATAACTTTATGGAGAACTGAACATTAATGGCCCTTGGTAAGGTAGGGTTTTAAAGGAATTATTTCTCATGTTAATTATTCCTTGGGAAATCTCTAATAGAATTAATTACAGAAAATTGGATTATTGTATGATTATTCTATAGATGTCTGTTCAGTCCCTTTGATATTGGCTGTAGCAAGGTCAGTAGCTTTGTTTAGGCATAATGCTTATTCTTGGGTTTTTTGAATAAGCCAGGATCTAATACACCATGGTTTGATTTACCTATACGTTTTCTCCATTGTCCAAGAGCCTGCAAGCATTGCTAGTTCCTTTATCGTTGGAAGGATGAAGAATCGAAGCAAATTAGAGAGAATCCTTAGAGAGCATCAGTCAATCTTGGCACTGTTTTGTCGGTTTGCTTGTTTATATAACGCTGGTTAGCAACCAGTTCAAAAGTTTTAACAATAAACTAGTCCCTAAAGGGATGGACAAAGTTTATCATAAAGTGAGTGGAGAATGACTGTGGAGTCTATTAGATCACACAGTAATTGCATCTATGGAACTGTTGGTATAGATTCTAAGAGCAACTATGCTTTTAACACCTACATATAAATATTTATGAGTGAAATCATTCAGTCAGTTAAAAAAAAGCCTTGCATGGTTGCTGTAGAGTGCTGCAAAGGAGTGCTGAAGCATAGCAGGGAAAGAGGTTTGTTGGCATTGAACAAGATGGAAAGAACCATGAAAGCACCAACACAGTTGTATTAGTTGTATTGACAGTTTCAATTTTGAGCCTCTCCTTCATATTTCTCTTTGAAGAGCGGGATGAAGCAACAGTAACCATTAAACCAGAATACCAAGTTCAGATGTAATGTCCAAAAAACAGCACACACAGTTGTTCATAAATTAGTTTTGAAATATGGTTTATGGTTCTAATTTATTGGACCCCAACTTACTCTGGGTTAATGAGCCAGTTGGTATTAAACATAGAAGCAAGTCAGAGTAAAGCTGAAGTGGGCTTCTATTATTTTGATGAAGTGATGTGGAGATATAATGCAGACCTCATGAAACTTGCATGTATGCATCCCTGTGATTAGGCACTTTAGGAGTTGATACCTGAAACTACAGCTGATTTGAGGATAAACATAACTACAATGTACACATATTGTTTCAGATGATGGGGCGTTTCTTCAGTGGTTTGGCACAGTCTGGAGCGTGGTGTTGCTTTGATGAATTCAATCGAATTGACATTGAAGTTCTGTCTGTTATTGCCCAACAACTGATTACAATAAGGAATGCTAAAGCAGCAAAGGTAACAAGCTTTTATTTCAGGTTTTTTAAAAATGTAATAGGTAGATACAGTATTAATTAGCATCTTATGGCCTCTGTATCAAGAGGAGTGAAACAGGGAAGCATTTTTATCCCATCAGTCTTCAATTTTTATATAAATTCATTAATAGGACATGATTTTCCTATTAGAAAGTAGGAAAAGATTGCTGATGAACAACTAGCAGTCCTGCTCTATGTGGACGTTGTTGCTGTTTGCTCCAGGACAGAAAGTTGTTTGAGGAGAACATTGTCATTTTCAGTGGAGCACTAATAATAAGATAAACATCAAAAGTTCCAGTTTTTGCAAGGAGACTAAAAAATCATTGCTGATCTATAAACAAGGGAGGTATTGAGCAAGACCAAGGATTCAAATACTTGAGCATTGTTTTTCATTATTTTGGTGCCCCCAAAGGACACAACATGTAATGTCCCAAAATACCCTGTAGAGCACTGCTGCTATACTGAGTTTTTATCAAAGTAGAGGTGTTCAGTGTATTCCTGTGGCTTCAGGGCTCTTTGACGAAAGCACCCCTCTCAGTTACTTTACTGGATCCAATCTATATTCTACTTCTACTGTAGATATGGCCTAGTCCACATTTTGAAAATCTGTTTTCCAAGCCCACAAATGCACACCAATCCATTTTTAAGACTTGAGACTGTACTACTGAAAGTCAAGGCAAAGATTTGGGCTGTCATGTTTAATTTTTAGTTAGAATATATATATATATATTAACTAAATATATATATACACACATACATACACACACACACACACACACACACACACACACACACATACTAGGCTGACCATACGTCCCGTTTTGAACGGGACAGTCCCGTTTTTTTAACATTTTTCAACCGTCCCATCGTTTTCATAAAAATCTCAATTTTGTCCCGTTTTTTAAACCTGGCGGGAATGGCACAGAAGGAGGATCAGAGCCAGAGCTGCCGATTGGAGGCAGCCTGGAAAAGGAAGCACTCCCACCTATCAGCGTGCAGCAAAGGAGGGCGGGGTTTGCAGGCAGGAGCCAATTGCGCGGACCAGGGGTGGGGTTTGCAGGCGGGAGCCAATTGCGCGGACTGTGGGTGGGGTTTGCAGATGGGAGCCAATCGCACGGATCAGGGGGCGGGGTTTGCAGGCGGGAGCCAATTACGTGGACCGAGGGGCGGGGACCCCTGTCTTTTTCATGAATACGGAATATTACATAACACCCCGTCCCGTTTTGCCATCCCAATGTCCCATTTTTGTCTCAAGGAAATATGGTCAGCCACATACATACATACATACATACATACATACTAGATTTGTCACCACCCATCTCCTCCCACCCAGAGTCTGGGTGGTTTACAACAACATAAATAATAAAACAATAAATTACAGTATATAAATTACAATATATAAAATACAATTAAAGTTAAAAATAAATATTAATAAAATAAAAAATGAAATCCAATGGCTGATGATCTAACTCAGTCCTTATATGCAACGATCACTCTAGGGCACTAGCCATCCTCAAACATGCCTACTCCTCTCCTCGCCCCATGCCAGGTGGCAGAGCCAGGTCTTCAAATTCCTCCGGAAGGCCAGGAGCGATTGGGCTAACCTCATCTCCGGGGGTAAGATGTTCCAGAGGGCAGGAGCTACTGCAGAGAAGGCCCGCCTCCTGGACCCCACCAACCAAAGTTCTTTTACTGACAGGGTCTGCAACATGCACTCTCTGCAAGATCGGGTGGGACAGGTTGATGTAATGGGGAAGAGGCAGTCCCTCAGGTAACCTGGCCCCATGCCATGTAGGGCTTTAAAGGTGATAACCAACACCTTGAATTGGACGTGGAAGCAAACTGGCACCCAATGCAGCTCGCGTAATAAAGGTGTTATATGTGTCCTTCTAGGGACACCAAAGATGGCCCGTGTGGCTGCATGGGTAGCCCCATGTAGAGCGCATTGCAATAGTCTATATGGGAGATAAGGGCATGAGTGACCATTCGAAGGGCCTCCCAATCCAGGAAGGGGCGTAACTGATGCACAACACGAAGCTGCGCAAAGGCCCTCCTAGCCACGGCTGTCACCTGCTCTTTGAGCAGGAGCCGTGAGTCCAGGAGAACCCCCAGATTATGCATCAGCCCTTTCTGGGGCAGTGCAACCCCATCCAGAACCAGAGATGACAATGTCCCGGATATGGAATTAAATCTGGCCCCTTTTAAATTTGGTCCTTTGGTTTTGAATGATTCCTACCGTTCTGTATGGTGCTATCACTAAGAGGCTAAACTCAGAACTCAGTTCATATGGCTTTTCACCACAATTCCTCTTGGCTTTAGGGTTTAAGCATGCTAAACCAAGTGTTAAAACAAGAGTTAATGAGATGGAACATTAAATAAATGTATCTTTCATTCCAAGTTATTACAATTGCTGGTTTAAACCAGCAAAATATCTTTATAACTTAACAATTCCTATACGTAAGGGATGCAGTGCTTTACACTCTGTGGTGCTGTATGGAAAATATAGGTGATATTAGCTGTCCTCATCTGATTTGAGTGACTCTGAAACATTGCTTGCTTCATTTTTACTTTCCAGTACAGACACTGGAATAAGTTTATAATGGATATAAATAATGCTGAACCAGATATTTTAATTTTGAGATACATTGTTTTATTGTTATAGTAAGTTTATGATATTATGGTTTTATATTTTATTTAATTAATTAATTAATTTTTATCCCGCCTTTATTATTTTTATAAATAACTCAAGGCAGCAAACATACCTAATACTCCTTCCTCCTCCTATTTTCCCCACAACAACAACCCTGTGAGGTGAGTTGGGCTGAGAGAAAGTGACTGGCCCAAGGTCACCCAGCCAGCTTTCAGGCCTAAGGCGGGACTAGAACTCACAGTCTCCTGGTTTGCCATTGGCTCCTTCCTAGGGCTGAGAGAGAGTGACTGGCCCAAGGTCACCCAGCTGGCTTTCATGCCTAAGGCAGGACTAGAACTCACAGACTCCTGGTTTCTAGCCCAGCACCTTAACCACTAGACCAAACTGGCTTTATATAATATATTTATATAATTTTATAATTTATATAATTTTATATAACTTAATATTTTATGTTTTATGTATAATTATAGTATAGTTATGTTCATGTATGTTCTGATCTATGACCAAAATAAAGAATAATTTGAATGTAAATGTAATGGGTTTCTTTTTTTTTTCTTTCACAACAGCTCACTCGGTTTATGTTTGAAGGACGTGAAATCAAACTAATTATGACTTGTGCGGCTTTCATTACTATGAATCCTGGCTATGCTGGACGAACAGAGTTACCTGACAATCTAAAAGCACTCTTCAGGCCATTTTCTATGATGGTTCCAAACTATGCTTTGATTGCAGAGGTACTTTTTAAATACCTATTATTAGGGCCAGTGCAAGCAGTTGACATAGTGTGGTGGATTTCGGCAGAGCCGCTGGTTCTCAGGAAGGAGGGAGCACATTCCAAGGAGATAAGAGAAGGCACAGTCCGGGAGACAATGGTGGGAAAACGAAGAAGTTCCGGATAGCCCCGCCCTAGAGTCTCCCAGGTTATTTCCCCTTAGGTTAGTTAGAGTAGCTTTAGTCTGGCAAGATTCTGTCTATACAGTGTGAAAGAACTGGAGTTTGAATGGACTGACTCTTCGATGTTCTTGGGCTGAGCCTGACACATAGTAGAGTAGTTGCCAGAGGTCCATCATTCAATGGCTTGTGCTTTTTCCACAGCCCAGCCAACCTATCTAAACCAGTTCAATGTTGGAACTGGAAATTAAAAAATGAAAATATGCACACACACTCTTACTTTCTAGTGAACTTCACCTTGAACTGGGGCCTGTGTATACATTTGAACAGTATGCAGAGCCCAAGAAGAGAATAAGGAGTATATGAGGGAGAAATCAAACTGCTCTGCTTTTGGCTGCAAGTTCTTTGCTGAGGCACACAGACTTTGGTAGTTGCTGTTGAAGGTGCCTTGTACACTGTTTGTTGAGGGCAATAGTTCAGGTAGGTGCAGTTAAGAACATTGATTGTCATGATATAGAACTTTCCTGCACTGGCAAACCGAATAGCCAATCCCCCAAATAATACAGAATGGGAAGAAAGCAGTAGCAGCAGTGTTACATATTCTTTGGGGAAAATTGTAATTTAGAGAGTTGTAGTTGACAAGACTGTGGTACTTCCGAGCTACTCTGTTTGCACATAATCATATGACTGCAACTTTACAGCATAGATTTATGCGCATTGTCTCAAAAGGATGTCTGGTTGAATGGATAATAAGAGATAAGCAGTTCTAGCCAAACTGACGTCTCCAAAGACCTGAACCAATTAATAATGTGAGTCTTGTACATATTTATTTATTTATTAAATTTATATGCCACCTGACTCCCAGTAACTCTGGGTGTTTTACAAAATGTAAAAAAATAATTAAAACAAGAAAACAACATAAAACAAAACAGAGCAAAGATGGCAAAGATAACCCAGATGGGAACAAAGAAAAAGAAGAAAAGGGGGCTACAGTCACACTTGCCAAAGGCCGGGGCAAAGAAGCACCAGTAGGGTAGGGGCTGTTTTATTCTCGGGGGGGGGGGGAACTCACTCCAGAGGGCAGGCGCTGCTACAGAGAAGGCATGCTTCCGGGGACCTGATAGATGGCATTGTTTAATTGTAGGAACCCAGAATGTACCAACCCTGCCAGATCAGATTGGCCAGGCAGATACTATGGGAGACAATGTAGATTAGCTTTAGAAAATACTTGAGTTGGACACTAGAATTTCACCAGCTTTTTAAAATCTTGGAATAATGAGTTCTAATATAAAGCTTACTCAGATGTACAGTAGAAGTTAACCAGAATATTGAACAGCCCAAATAAAGTATTTAGTTGCACGTGAGATAATTCAGTGGAAGTTATGTCTAAATTAAACTTTTCTCAACAAGGCAGGTGTGTGTGTGTGTGTGTGTTTATATAGCTTGATGAGAGTTTCCTTTATTTCTGCTTTGGTCTATTAATCGCCTTAAATTTTCTCTGCAGTTGGATACCAAAAATCATAACAAAAACTAATGTACTACTATGAATAATACTTATCTTTATAGTGTATCTGAAATACATGTGTTGTTTCAGTCCTTTTTGGTGATCGTCACAGTATGCTCATGAGACAGAATGATCTTTAGGATTTCTTCCAGTAACATAATCCAGGCTAGTTCAGATTTGTGGTGAAGCAGTAGTTCATTTCTTCTGTGTCAGGATTCAGCCAAAAGGTGTGCAAGAATCAAAGCTAAGCTCTGGAATTTGTGAGCACTAATAAACAGCATCTGAACATGCATAGAAATTTTTTTCCCTTGTCTCTGTTTAAACAGTCCAGAGTTTCAAGAGCAGATGTCAGGCTTCAAAGCAGAATGAAATCCTAACACTTCTTTTTCACTGGAAGCAGTCCCTCAGCAGATAATGATAGGAAATGGAGAGTGATTTTATGAATTGGCTCTCTTGGTGTGTGTCTGTGTCTGTGTCTGTGTGTGGAAGTCAGAAAGTGTTTTAGCTGCATATACCTATCAATATAAATGTTGCAGAAATGTTGAAACATTCAGGATGGCATGAGTTGGGGGAGGGAGGGGAATTACGTATTAATTGCACAATCTTCTAACACCCAATGGAGGGTGATGAGCGGAAGACATGAGTTCCTGTATTATTGAATTAATATATAGATTGTTACCCTTCTTTGGGTGGTAACAGCCCCAGAAAGATGCTCCAGAAAGTGGGAGCATCCAATTCTCAATAAGGTATTAGAATAAAGGGTCTACATAAGCAGGAACAAAAATTTTCCTGTATTTTTTTCCCTTAGCTTCCCCCTTAGAATCAATTAAAACCTGATTTGCAATCTGTTAAGATTGCAAATCACCGATGTAATGAACATGAATTTGAGTAAACTCCAGGAGGCAGTGGAGGACAGGAAGGCCTGGCGTGCTATGGTCCATGGGGTCACAAAGAGTCGGACACGACTTAATGACTGAACAACAACAACAACAACAACAAAAAGATTGCAAAAAGGGGGGCTTTGGGCAGTGAGGAGTATTTTTCGGCCAAATGGTGCAAGACTAGACAATGGTCCAAGGTTGAATGTTCCCCTCTAAATCTCCCCTGCTCCTCAGCAAGAATATTTTCACTTTGGACCCAATCCAATAATTTTAAATAAAGATATTATGTATTGTCAAAGGCTCTCACGGCCAGAGTTCGATGGTTGTTGTGGGTCTTCCAGGCTGTGTGGCCGTGTTCTGGAAGTTGTGGTTCCTAACGTTTCGCCAGCATCTGTGGCCAGCATCTTCAGAGGGCAGGAGCACAGACAGAAGCACTCTTTCTGTGCTCAGGTAGAATGGCCAGAAAGAGTGCTTCTGTCTGTGCTCCTGCCCTCTGAAGATGCTGGCCACAGATGGTGGCGAAACGTTAGGAACCACAACTTCCAGAACATGGCCACACAGCCCAGAAGACCCACAACAACCAAAGATATTATGCATATAGCTTGCTTATTTTGTTAAGCAAGTTAATGGGTTTGTAATTGGCTTCTTAATCTTTTGGTTAAAATCAAATATAGTATATGTTCTTAACAGTTTAATAATTTAATATATTTATTATATGCACTGAACAAGAGGACCAGAGCACAACTAGGTTTTAATTATAAACTTAACAATTTATTTTACTTTTTTCCACCAACTGACTTTGATTTGCCCAAAGAATGGATACTGGAGAGTTCAACTTCAAATCAAGTAAATAACAACAACCAATTCATTGCATCACAAAAGTTCTGATAATTTCAGATACGATGTTGTTTCTTTTATACAGTATGCCTTTTACTATTTTGCTTTTTTATATGTGGACATATTACATACTGTAATTATTATTTAATAGAAGTATTTTTGTAATATACTCCTATGCAACTTGCACCATCCAGCATGTACGGTCTTTATCTTTTTACAATGCTTCATACAGTAGATGGATGGTATTGCATGGTTGAGAGCCCACAATAAGCAAGAAAACAATCAGTACCATTGCTGCAGATAATATATGTAGATTGCATATTGCCATGGTTTAATTTGAAAGTAAACTGTGTGCCTAACTAGGTAGTTACTTAATTATGCTTAAGATTTCTGTTTTTTTGTAAGAATGCTTTTTATATTTCAGGTTATTCTGTATTCTGAAGGATTTGAATCAAGTAAAATACTTGCAAGGAAGATGACTCAGATGTATAAACTCTGTAGTGAACAGCTTTCCCAACAAGACCACTATGATTTTGGAATGAGAGCTGTCAAATCTGTGTTGGTCATGGCAGGGTAAAATATCATATGTTCTATGAAGTACCAATTCTATGAGAATTATTGTTTTAGCAATTTTGTGGAGCTCTAAGAACCTTCATAGACATGTGGAGCTCTAAGTGTGCAGAGGTTGATACATTCCTCTATTGTTAGGGGAAAGCTTTATACAGTAGACGTATAGGAAATAAAATTATTTCTGGTTATGGTTTTTGTGCAATAACACTTTTGATGAATGCCACTATATATTTTTAAACTGATATGATTTATGACAGATATGTACAACTTGGTATATAATACTGTAAGCAGAATAAACCACTGTTTTTTTTTTTTATGAAGGCTTAATTCATCTATATTAGCAGTCTGTATATGATTGTGAAACAGAAACTGTGTTAAGCACCTAGCAAGGAGAAAGGACATTGCTATATAATAAAAGCTGTTTTACTGATCCAGTACAGATCTTTAACTGATAATTACAAATTAGGCGTTTTGTAATTATTAGAGAAGACCTTTATAAACCTGCTATACATATATGTATATACGTATAGGGCCAGTCACTCTCTCTAAGCCCAACTCACCTCACAGGGTTGTTGTGGGGAAAATAGGAGGAGGAAGGAGTATTAGGTATGTTCACTGCCTTGAGTTATTTATAAAAAAATAATAAAGTCAGGATATTAAATAAATAAATAAATAAATAAATGTCTAATGCAACGGACATACTAATGTTAAGCTTAAAATACTGTTTTCTGTAAACTTAGATCACTGAAGAGAGAGCATCCAAACCTGAATGAAGATGTTGTTTTAATAAGAGCATTACGAGATTCCAATCTCCCAAAATTTCTGGCAGATGATGCTGTTTTGTTCAGGTACTTTTTAAATTAATTATTACTTTTTATTTCATTATAAGATCCACAGTTATATAAAAATAAAAGCAGCTGGTTTCCTTAAACTCTTAGGCATTTAAAAGCACTTAAAACTGGATCCAGAAATTGATTTCAAACCAATAAAGATGCTAAAGAACTGATGAAGTTTGATTACATTCTTTGGTCCCAGTTAATAATCTTAAAGTCTATTCTGTATGATTGAAATTAGTTAGTTTACTGTTGTTTCAAAGACAATCCCATGATCACTGTACTGTAATAATCCACGCAAGAGGTTATCAGAAGGAGGATAACCATAGCAAGAGTTTATGTTGGGTCGTAACTAGTATATCAGCTAAGCAGATAAAGATTCGTAAGAATATTTCTTGTTTCTGTCTGTCATCTCTAACATCTTTGCTAATGTGTTTCCCTGACTGCTTCAGTTGAATTCATGGGAGAGGCAAGTAAAAGGCAATTTTAGGCTTAAAAGTTTTGAAGCTGGGCTTCTTATTTTTCCTCTGGAATATTTACAGCTAGCTTGTTATGCCCATTTCTGTATTCCAGCCATGGTTTGGGAATAAAGGACCCCCCACCCACCCCAATTTGGCTTTCATTTAACCATAACTGTCAGCATTTCAGTTTAGAGATGGGACAAAAGAGGAGAATTAAGGGAATTAACAACTAAATTCAAATCCTCCCTTTATTTGCTATGTGAAATGTTTAGCTATTGTTCTCTTTGATAGTTTAAATTTTGCACTGGTAATAAAGGGGCGTGATGGCTAAGTGGGTAAGACACCAGGCTTGTCGATCGGAAGATCACAAGTTCGGAGGTTCGAATCCCTAGCCCCACGTGACGGAGTGAGCTCCCGCACTCGCCCTAGCTCTTGCCAACCTAGCAATTCGAAAGCATGCAAATGCAAGTAGATAAATAGGTACCACTTCCGTGGGAATGTAACAGTGTTCCGCGTGTGTCATGCGGCCACATGACCGTGGAAGCCTCTTCGGACAATGCTGGCTCTTTGGCTAACAAACAGAGATGAGCACCGGCCCCTAGAGTCGGACACGACTGCACAAATGTGTGGGGGGATCCTTTACCTTTTTACCAATAAGGCAAATAAATAAGTAAATCTTTTGTGCTTTGTTTCTTTTAGTGGAATTATATCTGACCTTTTTCCTGGAGTCATAATCCCAGAACATAATTACGGAGTGCTGCAGTCAACAATAATAGATACCATGCTTTCCAAAGGATTGCAGCCTGAAGCTGCCATGATTCGTAAAGTGATTCAACTTTACGAAACTATGCTGGTAAGGCACGGTGTCATGCTTGTTGGACCAACAGGAGGTGGAAAAACTACAGTTTACCAAATTTTGGCAGATACACTTGGAACTTTACATAAAGCAGGTGAGGAACATCCTTTTTTCCAGCCAGTTAAAACATATATTCTGAATCCTAAATCAATAACTATGGGTGAGCTGTATGGTGAAGTTAACAATTTAACCTTGGAATGGAAAGATGGTTTAATGGCACTTAGTGTTCGAGCTGCTGTAGTTGACACCTCTGAAGATCATAAATGGATCGTCAGTGATGGACCTGTGGATGCACTATGGATTGAAAATCTGAACACGGTTCTAGATGACAACAAGATGCTTTGTTTGGCCAACAGTGAAAGAATCAAACTCACACCATTCATCCATATGTTGTTTGAGGTAATTTACATTCTTAGTTTTAATGGATTTTCTAATACTATATTCAGGATATGACTGGATTTCACTGAGTTTGTTACAGTGTCTTTCTCAAGAACAGCATAATTGTTCAAATCTTCAAAATTAATTTGAATTGGATAAAAGTATATGCCTCTATTTACTACGTCTCATTCAAAGTAGAAAAATTAACTCTAACTTTATCTCTTATACAGTATTTTAGCATTGGGGAAATCCATTGCTGCTTTCAAAGTTTCTGCTTCTTGTATTTCTTCTACATGAGGCAGTAAATGTGATGTAACCTAAAATCTTGCTTGTATTGTTATGGAATTGAACAACATTTTTACACAAAGCCTAGATTTAAAGTGTTTTTGTAATTATTGGTATGATTGTCTTCTGTGTTGTTTCTGGTACTGACAGAAGAAAGCCAGTGTGCTGTTGACTCAAGCTGGTGGGGCAGAAGGGAATACCAATAACTTCATGTTCCAGGATGGGGAATAATTTCTTTCCATTATAAGCAATGGAAGGTTTTTGGTTTTTTTACAAAAATTACAGGGCTGGCATAAATCTTCCCTTAATATTATTACTATAGTTGAGAAATTCTGTACTGTAGATCCCCTCCTGTTTTTTTACTGTTGTATGATTGGAGTTCTGATGTAGGATACGAAAGACTTGGAAATGATTCTTCAGGGGCTCAGAGTAGAATCTGAAGCTGTCCCCCATTTTATGGAGGAGAAATCCAACAATTCCTATATTCCCTGGGATTACAACCTCAATTAACAGGAAAATGGAGGTGTTATTTCTGAACCAAAGATACAACTTTACCTGTATTGCTTTATTTGCTTAAGAATATTTTTCTATATATGCTGAACTACAAATAGGTGCAGTATCTATGAATTTTAGGTGGAAGACTTAAGAGTTGCTTCACCTGCCACAGTAAGCCGATGTGGAATGGTATACATTGACCCAGACGAATTGAAGTGGATGCCCTATGTAAAAACATGGATGGCAGGCCTCGAAGAAAAAGTAGGTTTTATAAAGTACATAATAAAAAGTAAGCGTTTTGTACATTTTCGTTGATATTAATTATTAATTATTGTAACCCGCCCAGAGTCCCTTGTATGGGAGATGGGCGGGGAATAAATTAAATAAATAAATAATAATAAATAAATATTGAATATTCTCTGAGTAATTATAGGCTGCCTTCGTTTATGGAATACACTAGTCCCTTCTTGAATGCCTTCTTTCTTCTGGCATTCAAGCAGATGTTGAAAATTCTTATTTTTTAAACATTGCTTTTTGGGCCTAAGCTACATTGGGCAATCATCATGTTTTATTTGATGGCTGTTTGATTTATTTTTAATGTTTGTATATTGCTGTAAGCTGTCCAAATCTTGGGATAGGCAGTATAGGGAGGGAGGGAGGAAGGAAGGAAGGAGATTCTCAGTCATCATAATCTACTTTTTCATTTTGCTTTGGGGGAGAGTTGAAATGGCTTTTTAAAATTGCTATGAACTTTGGTATCTTCCCTCTGAGCATACCAGTATCTCCCTTTTGTTTTTCATTTGTCCTATTTTGACTCTAAACCTATTAGCATAGGAACGCTACACTTTAGAGTACAATGCGATATATACACTAATACAGAGCTTTCCAAATTTTTCATGTTGGTGACACACTTTTTAGACATGCATCATTTCATGACACACTCTTACAGCAGGGCACAAGGCAGGCACTAGGACCTGCGTGGAATCCTGGCAGGGCAGGTTTGGAGGCAGCAAGGCACAAGGCAGGCATTAGGACCTACGTGAAATCCTGGCAGGGCAGGTTTGGAGGCAGCAAGGCACAAGGCAGGCACTAGGACCTGCGCGGAATCCTGGCAGGGCAGGTTTGGAGGCAGCAGGGCACAAGGCAGGCACTAGGACCTGCGTGGAATCCTGGCAGGGCAGGTTTGGAGGCAGCAAGGCACAAGGCAGGCATTAGGACCTGCGTGAAATCCTGGCAGGGCAGGTTTGGAGGCAGCAAGGCACAAGGCAGGCACTAGGACCTGCGCGGAATCCTGGCAGGGCAGGTTTGGAGGCAGCAAGGCACAAGGCAGGCACTAGGACCTGCGCGGAATCCTGGCAGGGCAGGTTTGGAGGCAGCAAGGCACAAGGCAGGCACTAGGACCTGCGCGGAATCCTGGCAGGGCTTGGAGGCAGCAGCCACGACACACCCAGACACTGCAGCCGACACACTAACATGTCCCGACACACAGTTTGGAAAGCTCTGCACTAATATATCAGATTTGCTTTCTTCTTATGAAATGTACATTTTTCTGAGATGGTGAGGAAACAATAATTATGCAACAATATTGACTTTTGTTTAGCTCAATGAAGAAACAAGAACATATTTGTTTGAACTCTTTTCTCGTTATGTTGAAGATGGTCTGAAATATGTTCGCAAAAAGTGTTTCCAAGCTATAATGCAAGTCAACATCAGTAAAGTTGTTGCTCTTTGCTGCTTACTGGAGTCATTGCTTCTTGGAAAGGGAGGACCTACTATGAACTTGGTATGTCTATTTGCTTTACTCTTTGTGTGGTTTGCTCTTTCTTTTTTTCTACATGTGGGACCTGACAGGTCTAAAAGCAGTATAGGAGGCTTTAATGTATCCCTATTATTATTCTATTCTACAGGTAGTCCTTGGCTTACATCCATTTGTTCAGCGACCGTTCAAAGTTGTGGTGGTGCTGAAAAAAATGGACTTAACCACTCCTCAAAGTTCTGGCTGTCACAGCACCCCCACGGTCACATGATCACAATCTGGTCACTCGAGTGCCCAGCTCATGATTACGAAGTCGCAGTGAACCACAGTCATGTGATCACTATTTGTGACCTTCCCTGCCAGCTTCCCACAAGCAAAGTCAATGGGGAAGCTGGCAGGGAAGGTTGCAAGTCCCTCCCATAAGTCACCCCTGCCACTTTTTCTCCTGTGGAATGGCCAGCAGAGGATCTCATATTCCATAGTGCAGTGCTTTCCAAAGTCCCGCTGTTGGCGACACACCAACAGCGGCAGCGGTGTGCATGGCGGCAGCGGTGACAGCCTCGTGTGTCGCGCTAAAACCTGGAAGCGCTGAGGGCGCGCCGCCGCTGCTGTGTGCACCGCCGCTGCAGGGGCAGCGGCGATGCACCATCAGCACTTCCGGGTTTTGTCGCGACACACAGTTTGGACAGCTATGACATAGTGCCTGCCTGCCCACACTCCATAGTGCACACCCACACTCCGTAGTGCATGCCCACCTACACTCTGTAGCGTATGCTACAGCACCCTCTCCCGCCTACAGCCTCCACCAACTCTCCCAAGGCCTCTACTGACTCTCCAAAGACTTCCTCTGACCCACGTGCGGCCTCCACCAGCCCTCCCAAGGCCTCCATTGACCCGCCCCTGCTCCATAGCACCTGTCCATGACACCCCGCTGCAGCACCCCCATGCTCCTTGTTGGATTCCTGCCTTTTCCCACTTAATGACCGGCACAGTCAGTGGGTTGTGACGGCAACTGTGACTGCTGGGATTACCATTGGTAAGTGATGCGGTCATGTGATGTTGCAGTTTACAACCGCATCACTTAGCAACAGGGTGGACGTGATCCCAATGCCGACAGCGCCTACCCGCAGGCCTTCTGCTCACTCAGTCCAGCCTTCCTCTTGCAATGCCTCACGAAGGGCCAGCAGCTTCCAACGTGAGCTGCAGAGCACATGCTGCACCTCCGGGAAGACCTCCTCCCTCTGCTTCCTCCAATTCTGCTGCCACACTAAAGAGCGCCTCCCGCACAGCTGCCACCTTCACCTAGAGAGTTGCCACCACTACCTTTCTGGCCCGTCCTGCTGCGCTCTCCATGGTCTGTGGGCTATGCCTCCTCCCGCCAGCAGTGGAAGATGGGGCTCGTCTGCTTGCACCACCGCCCTCCCTTCTCCGCCACCTCTGTCCTGCCCCCTCTTCCCCAGCTAGGCCCGGCGAGCTCCCTTCGGCAGACGAGGCTCTGTCTGGATCCTGGGCAAGGAGTGGGAGGAAGAAGACAGTGAAGGTCAGCTGGGAGCAGCAGTGGTGGGGGCAGAAGGGGTAGCCGGTGGAGTGTAGGGTGGCCAAAAGAGTAGAGATCGAGGGGAGATAGGTGGGGAGGAGTTATGCAGGGCAAGAGAACGTGACCGTGGGATGCTGCGACTGGTTGTAAATGCAGGCCAGTTGCCGAGCACCCAAATTTTGATCACATGACCACAGGGACACCGCAACGGCCAGAACTTTGAGGACCAGTCCTAACTACCATTCATTCAGTGTTGTCGTAACTTTGAACAGTCACTGAATGAATGGTCATAACCCGAGGACTAGCTGCATCTGTTTCTTTGGGCTTTTCAGCATAATACTGGGTTTCCCAAACTGTGAGGTCTACCTCCCTTGGGGAGGTGCAGGCAGAGTCCAGGGGAGCTGTGAAGAACCTTTTAGTTACATTGTTACAATAAATCCACCTATCCCAACATTTCATTGTATTGTTTTCATTGTTCATTTGTGTTCATTTTGGTGTTTGGATTTTTAGGGGAGGTGTGTACATTAAGATTACACCAAGGGAGGTGTGTTAGAAAAAGTTTGCTATTATAGTCTGCTATAATAGAATAGCTTCAGGTTCATTGCTCATTTGTTATATAGGATATAACTATTTAAACGTTTTCAAGCCATGGAATTTTGTCACCGAAATGTTCAGTACTTCCTTGAGCCCAACTCAATGGTGCTACTTTTATTTTGAACATTTTACTGTATGATACTGTACATCTCAAGAGAATAATCAATGTGCTTCCTGAACACACATCAGGCTAGCAAGAGGTTCAAATCTGACAAAATATAATAAAATCCTTACTTTGTTTTTCTTAATTAGCAACAAAAGAACTAGCATCTTAGAAAAAAAAAACATAGATTAAAAAGTATCAAGCAGTATTTCCCAAACCTGCTAGATTCTAGTTGTGGTACACGTTCTAAGACTAGGTGTGGAGCAGACTTCAACTAGAATTCCACTGCTTAAAAGAGATTTCCAGTGTATTATTTGTGAAAACAACAGTACATGGGAAATATTTATTTATTTTTATTTAATTAATTTTTTAATCCCACCTTTATTATTTTTATAAATAACTCAAGGCGGCAAACATACCAAATACTCCTTCCTCCTCCTATTTACCCCACAACAGCAACCCTGTCAGGTGAGTTGGGCTGAGAGACAGGGACTGGCCCAAGGTCACCCAACCGGCTCTCATGCCTCAGGCGGGACTAGAACTCTCAGTCTCCTGGTTTCCCATTGGCTCCTTCCTAGGGCTGAGAGAGAGGGACTGGCCCAAGGTCACCCAGCCAGCTTTCAAGCCTAAGGCAGGACTAGAACTCTGAGTCTCCTGGTTTGCCATTGGTTCCTTCCTAGGGCTAAGAGACAGGGACTGGCCCAAGGTCACCCATCCGGCTTTCATGCCTAAGGCGGGACTAGAACTCTGAGTCTCCTAGTTTCCCGTTGGCTCCTTCCTAGGGCTGAGAGACAGGGACTGGCCCAAGGTCACCCAGCCGGCTTTCATGCCTAAGGCGGGACTAGAACTCTCAGTCTCCTGGTTTCCCATTGGCTCCTTCCTAGGGCTGAGAGAGAGGGACTGGCCCAAGGTCACCCAGCCGGCTTTCATGCCTAAGGTGGGACTAGAACTCTCAGTCTCCTGGTTTGCCATTGGCTCCTTCCTAGGGCTGAGAGACAGGGACTGGCCCAAGGTCACCCAGCCGGCTTTCAGGCCTAAGGCGGGACTAGAACTCACAGCCTCCTGGTTTCTAGCCCGTTGCCTTAACCACTAGACCAAACTGGCTACAGTTACAGAGTATCATGGGCATCTATTTTATTTACATCTAGCAACATTTCCACGCTGGTTTGCTCTATAGAAGGCAAGCACAAGAAGCATGTTCTGACTTTTTTTTTTCAAAACCATACTCGGAGTTGTGATAGCTGTACTTTCTATCTCTAATATAGCAGTGATGTTTCTGTCAGAAGCATTATGTAGAGAGAGCCTATTGTAGTGGTGGTATTAACTTGTTGTTTAAAAAAATACAATATTAGAGCTATAGATAGCTAGCTATAGAGATAGATTCTGAATGTAAGAATTTGAAGGTGTATATATGTATATGAATGGGGCGTGGTGGCTCAGCGGGTAAGACGCCAGGCTTGTTGATCGGAAGATTGCAAGTTCGGAGGTTCGAATCCCTAGCCCTGCGTGCGGAGTGAGCTCCCGCACTAGCTCCAGCTCTTGCCAACCTAGCAATTCGAAAGCATGCAAATGCAAGTAGATGAATAGGTACCACTTCAGTGGGTAGGTAACAGCGTTCCACATGACCGTGGAAGCGTCTTTGGACAATGCTGGCTCTTTGGCTAACAAACGGAGATGAGGCGGCCCGTAGAGTCGGACACGGCTGCACAAATGTGCGGGGGGAACCTTTACCTTTACCTATATGTATATGAATATGTATGTTTGTGTGTGTGTGTGTGTGTGTGTGTGTGTCTTCACCTTCAATGAAGATACCTTCACTTGCAGTGGAATGATTTGGGCTCATAATAATGATAATGATAGATAAAACAATATCTCCATTTGTGTAATATGCTTGTTTGTGTACTATAAAACACAAAATGCAGAGACATATAACACCCTTTCAGTATGTTGTCTTTTTATACTTATGCTTCTTCTCATACTGCTGCTTAGAAACTACAGGTAGTCCTTGGTTTACGACAGCAATTGGGACTGGAATTGCTGTTGCTAAGCAATGTGGTTGTTAAGCGCAACATCATGTGACCATGTTGCTTAGTGACGGCAATCCCGGTTGCTGTTGTTAAGTGAGGACTGTGCAGGTCGTTAGCGAAGACCTTATGTGACCACAACTTCCTGCGGGTTCCCCATTGACTTTGCTTGTGAGAAACTGGAAGAGAAAGTTGGAAATCATGATCACGTGGCCGCAGGTCACTGTGATATCATAATCGTGATCACGTGACCACAGGGACACTGCAACAGCCGGAACTCTGAAGACTGGTTGTAACTATCACTCGTTCAGTGCTGTCGTAAGTTTGAACAGTTGCTGAACAAGCGGTCGTTAAATGAGGACCACCTATATCCCAATCAGAAGGTTCCCAATATGCCTTGACATTTTTGTTCTAGGAGAAACTTAATGGAAACTTGTGAATGCGTAGATTAATTTTGACAATGTTATCAGAACTCATTTTTCCTTAAAATTTCTCAGTTCATCTCATTTCAGTTGAATTTTCATGGCAACTCTTCAGATCATGTTTGCACGAGACATGCACCATGGTTTAAGATTAAGTGTGAACCAACTGTTGATTCCTCCCTTCTGTCTGACACTACTCTCAAATGCCTCCTGTGGGTTGTTTCTAGTTTAGTGTGTGGTCTTCTCAAGATTTCCAACTGTAGTGTTATAGAAGTAAACCTGAAACTGGATTCTTTAAGCACGTTTTTTCCATTACCAATGAATGGAAATAAAACGCAGTCAACATTTCTTCAGCTCAGGACTATACTTCCTATTTCCACTCTATGTGAGCTGCAAGGGCTGTTGCTGGTAAACTTATTATAAAGTTGGATTAGTTTGGGGGGGTGTTAATGAGTGAAATTGATTGCATAGGCTTAAGGCATCCATTTTACTTCTTTGTTGTTGTTTATTCATTCAGTCGCTTCCGACTCTTCGTGACTTCATGGACCATCCTCAGCTCCTCCACGGTCAAGTCTGTCACCTCCAGAATATCATCCATCCATCTTGCCCTTGGTCGTCCCCTCTTCCTTTTGCCTTCCACTTTCCCTAGCATCAGCATCTTCTCCAGGGTATCCTGTTTTCTCATTATGTGGCCAAAGTACTTCAGTTTTGCTTTTAATATCATTCCCTCAAGTGAGCAGTCTGGCTTTATTTCCTGGAGTATGGACTGGTTTGATCTTCTTACAGTCCAAGGCACTCTCAGAATTTTCCTCCAACACCCCAGTTCAAAAGCATCTATCTTCCTTCGCTCAGCCTTCCTTATGGTCCAGCTCTCACAGCCATAGGTTACTACAGGGAATACCATTGCTTTAACTATGCGGATCTTTGTTGTCAGTATGATGTCTCTGCTCTTAACTATTTTATCAAGATTTGTCATTGCTCTCCTCACAAGAAGTAGATGTCTTCTGATGTAGTCAATCTGATTTTGGTGTCGACCATCTGGTGAAGTCCATGTATAAAGTTGTCTTTTAGGTTGCTGGAAAAGAGTGTTTGTTATGCACAGTGAATTGTCTTGGCAAAATTCTATCAGCCTATGTCCCACTTCATTTTGTTCTCCCAGACCATGCTTTCCTGTAATTCCAGGTGTCGTTTGACTACTCACCTTAGCATTCCAGTCTCCTGTAATGAAACTAACATCTCTTTTTGGTGTATTATCCAGTAGGTGCTGCAGATCCTCATAGAACTGATCTACTTCTACTTCTTCAGCATTTGTGGTTGGGGTGTATATTTGGATCACTGTGATGTTAAATGGCTTACCCTGAATTCAAATTGAGATCATTCTATCGTATTTTGGATTGTATCCAAGCACTGCTTTAGCCACTTTATTGTTAATTATGAAGGCTACTCCATTTCTTCTGTGGTCCTCTTGTCCACAGTAGTAGATCTGGTGGTCATCTGATGTGAAGTGGCCCATTCCAGTCCATTTCAGTTCACTGACACCCAAAATGTCTATATTTAATCTTGACATCTCACCAATAACCACATCCAATTTGCCCTGGCTCATAGATCTTACATTCCAGGTTCCTATGGTGTGTTGATCTTTAGAACATTGGATTCGTTGTTCACCACCAGCACCGTCGGCCGCTAGCCGTCCTTTCAGCTTTGAGCTAGCTGCGTCATCACATCTGGGGCTAGTTGAACTTATCCTCTGTTCCTCCCCAGTAGCATTTTGACCATCTTCTGACCTGGGAGTCCCATCTTCCGATGGTATACTGACATATCTCTGGTTGTACTGATCCATTTAGTTTTCACGGCAAGAATACTGGGGTGGGTTGCCTTTACCTTCCCCAGGGATCATATTTAGTCTGACCTCTCTGCCATGACCTTCCCGTCTTGGATGTCCCTTCACGGTTTAGCTCATGGCGTCATTGAGGTGCTCAAACTCCAGCACCACGACAAGGTAATGATCTCCTTTGCTGGAGATTTTACTTCTTAACCACCTCAAAATAGGAAAAATCAGGCTAATTTTTAGGAATACAGATAGTCCTTGGTTAATGACTGCCCTGTTTAACAACCATTTGAACTTATGATGGCACTGAAGAAGTAGGTTTACGACCAATCCTCAAACTTACAACAGTTGCAGCATCCCCGCAGTCACATGAATACCATTTATGACCTTCACAGCCTGCTTCCAACAAGCAAAGTCAAGGGGGAAGCCAGCAGGAAGTCACAAGACATGGTCATATGGCATTGCACTTAACAACTGCGGATGATTCACTTAATGACTACAGCCAAACTGATGTCAGTCAGCCACGGTCATGTGATGTTTCACTTAATGACCATGTCACTTAGTGTCAAAGTTGCTAGTTCCAGTTGTGGTAGTTATGTGAGGACTTTCTGTATTTTGAATTATTATTTATGGAAGTGCTATGAATGCTTTTAGTTCTTTTAAGGCTTCAGGCACCAGTTTTGCCCCTTGAAGCCCCCAGAACCCTGAGGAGATCTGCAGATGCTGAAGCTACATTGGCCCAGACTAAGCTCAGAACTCCAATGGCAGCAGTTGGGAAGAAAATATCAAAAATTACATGGTCAAGCATTCTGAATTATAAACAGTGAGGAGTATGTTGTGCAAATGCATTATATTTCATCTGAATATTGTGAATATTATTTATTTGTGTATTTCTGTAAAATAAATTCTGCCATATACTGGTATGTTCATAATAGCATGACTCTTAAATATTATAGCATGTGCATATGCTATAATATTTAAGTGTCATGCCATTATGAATGTATGCATATGGTTTTACTCTATCAAATATTTTTCCCTCTCAAAATGTGTGGAGTATGTATTCCATAAAGTAGCTTGCTATTTCCCAGGGAAGATAAATTTAAATTTACAAAATTCGTATTCCTCAACGATTATTTTTCCTACATTATTTTCTATCAAAATCACTTTTGTAGTCACATAACCCTAATTATCTTTTCCTATATAAACAGGAACAATCACGGTTAAATTCTCTTGTGTGCCAGACATTTGTCTTCTGTTATTTGTGGTCTGTGGGTGGAAATATAACTGAGAACTGTTGGGATGCTTTTGATACATTTGTAAGACAGCAATTTGAGGAGAATCCGGACGCCAAGGTATGGATTATATTGTGGGAGCAATACATTGGCATTTGTGGGAGTGCTGTACATGATCACATTGCAATAAAACAAGAGTAATTTTTTCCTTTATTTCAAGCTATAAAGAGAGATATTCACAAGTATTTCTGGATTCAGATATACCCCAAACAAATATCCCTTTAAAATGATATTTAGGCTAGGAATGTGCAAAATTCATAGATTTGGGAAGAGAACACTCTGGAACACTGGAAAGTTCTCTTTCTCTGTAGATCTTGCTAAACCTCCTCTTGAACTGGAGATGGTTCAGCAGTTTCTGGAAGTAAATCGGCTGAACTGGAAATGTTTTAATGTGTTCTGGACTGGTTTTCTAGCCTGTTTCAGGGCTGGATCAGCCTGGAACACCTTGAATTGCTTCTGCTTTGAAGGATTTATATCTGGGGACCATCCCTGGAATGTCATTATCAAGAAGTAGTTTGGCATGGTCTGGAAGGAAATGGAATGTTCCATCCCCAAAACAAGGCAGTTTGCACATCCCTCCTTGGAACCTTTCCCCACTTGCACCTAACCATCCATCAGCAGTCTCCCTTTTCTGCTGTGTCTCAAGATCTGCTTCCACCTCCTTCCCAACCTGTACCAGGCATAGCTGAAGCCATCATAAAGTATTCTAGTGCTGAAGTAGTGTTTTCTTAAACAGACAACAGCAGTTGTGCCATGGACGCAAACTGATGCATTTCACCAATCATTCAGTTGGTGTTGCAGCTAGGTAACCTGTATGCAAATGAACAATCTGGCACTTATTGGCTACTTTAGGTTGGTGCAAGCATCCCTTTTCCTCTTTGATCTCTGGACCCAGTTCTCCAGGGCTATTCTCATTTAGACAGCAGGACATTTCAGAACTTTCAGATTGGACTGTTCCTCCTAACGAGGTCTCCAAGCATATCTGTGGCTCAGAATCCTAGATAGCTGCTTTTAAACACAAGTTCAGTACACTAAACCTTTGTTTAAAAATCGCCTAAATACAGCAGACAGGCATGGTGCGGAGGTCGTGCCATGAAGCGGCAGAGAGAGAAGTGGCTGGTTCTCCCTCCTGGTTCATCTTCTGAAAACAGCCCCCCCTCCACCCAATCTGTGCCTGTCAGCTCTTTTTCAGGCTTGCTGACAGGCACTGATGTTAAAGAGTCAGCTTCCCCCATTTCCTGCCACCCCTTCCAGCACTTGCAGCTGATTTCTGGGGTGGGGTGGGGTAGAAGAGAGAAGTAAGGTGATTTGACTCTGTTTACCCTCCTGATCTCTCACAGTAAATAAAGACACAGCACTTGATGGCATCATCGATGTAGTTTTCTATCTTCTGAAGGACTGGTAGACAGCACTTTAGCTCTTCGTCTCTCTAAGATTTGTTCTTGGACTAAAGCCTAAGTAAACCTCATGCACTATAGCCGGCAAACATGTGAAATAAATAAAATTTCCCTTGATTCTTTGGTGATTCAAAATGTATAGTGTAATACCTGCTGTAGAGGGGTTTTTTTATGGTAAATTCTGAAGATAATAAACAAAATTCTGCCTTCATTATTGTAGGGAAAAACCCAAGAATGTATTAGTAGTTTCTGCCAGGGGTTTATGGATCAAAGAATCAGAGTAGTTTATGGGGTAAAACCATTCAAAACTCCTGCATCTGTACTAATAGAACTTTTCCCCATTTTCCTATACTGTATGTTCCATTCTTTCTTCTTAGTCCTTGGTAGAACATTAACATGACTGTTTCACCTTCTAGCTCCCAACTTCTGGTGATTTGTGGAGTGTTTACATTGATTATGATACAAAGCGTCTGGATCCTTGGGAGCGAATTATACCAACATTTAAATACAGCCAGACAGTACCATTTTTTGAAATGCTTGTTCCTACCACTGACACTGTGCGCTATGGCTTTCTAATGGAGAAATTGCTAGCTGTCAAACATTCAGTGCTGTTCACAGGAATAACTGGAGTTGGCAAAGTAAGCATTATTTGATTACATAGTGAAATTATTTGGTTTTGAAGAAAACAAAAGAGCATATTCACAAGGACATTTAAAAAAACACCTTTAAAGGAATGTTCATTAAGGTATTCTTTGAATAAGGCCCAAACTAGTTATGACTCCTATCATACAGTTGGGCATTGTGTAACTGTTCTTTATTTAACAAATAACAGCACAAGGTTTCTGAGCCAGATGAGGCATCATATGTAGAGAAGAAGACTTGAATATTTTTTTCTTACTGCAGGCCTAATCACTGTTCTTCAGTTATGAATGCCATCTATACCCTATTCCCAGTTCTAATCTATCTATAGTCTTCCACACCACAGTCCCAATCTCACTCAACCCTTTTCTCCCCATCTCTGCAATGAGCGAGTCAGTCTGTTGCCACACAAGCCACACACCCTTTGGATGTGTGCCATGACATTGCACAAACATCCCAAAGAGGCGGAACTTGCAGAAAATTAGCGCAAAGCTGTTTTTGTCATTTTGACGAAAGCAGCCAGAGCAGTGGATGCACATGTAGGCAACACCAAGTGATTTGAGAAGTGTTGCATCTGGTTTGATGTTAACTCTAGAAATTTCTAGAGAGTGTGAAGGATTCCAGGAAGGGTCCTAATTTGTACATTTTGGGAAATTCATTCTCCACTATTAATCTGCATTATAAACATTTTGAAAGACTTGTTGAGGCCCTTATTTAGTGGGAATGGGGAGAGGAAAAAAATGTGCATCTGAAAAATGTTGTGGCCCTGGGCCCACAGAAATGCAAGAAATAGGACTGGGAAATGTAATACTGCTCATAGGTTTCTGTGCTTTGCTCCATATGTAGCAGTACTGTAAATATTAGAGGGAATTACTCTATCTATTACATGTTCTATTATTTATTTAACTTTTCTTTTACCAAGTCTGTAGTTGCAAGATCATTGCTTAACAAAATACAAGATGAAGCTGGCTACGTTCCTGTTTACCTAAATTTCTCTGCTCAGACTTCCTCATCCAGGACACAAGAGATTATTGAATCAAAATTAGAAAAAAGAAGAAAAAATATTTTGGGTAAAGATAAGTAATTACATTCTTTGTTTTGTACTTGATTATTTTGTTTGTGTTTGGTTTGGGTTGCTTATCTTTGTAGCACGTGATTCTTAAGAAAATTAGCCTTTTGTTGGGGACAATTCATTAATATTCTGCTCCCCGTCTCAGGTTTGAATGTGAAATAGTATAATTATACCTCAAAGTAACAGCAAAGGAAAACTTAGAAGTCTCTGACTTGAAATATGAATATAGGCTGTAATATTATACTGTATACTTCAACACTTTTACACAAGAGGGCACTACTAGCACTTGAGAAATCTAATATATTCATCTTATTATGTTCTATCACGTTAACCTGAGTTTCTGTTTAATGAGGGTTTTTCAGTCAGCCTTTCCCTTCCTTGTGTCATGCAGGAATACCCAACTGCTGATGTTTATCAAATATGTTTCCCTTCTCTTTTTATAAAATAATGTTAAAAATACACCATGGTATAATTTTTTTCACTTAAGACTAAATACAAACACAATTCCATATAATGTTTAGGGTGCAGGGAGGGCTACATGTTGCCTACCCCTGAATAATATGGATATTTGTGGGAAATAGACAGCCCAACCCCTGCACTTCTTAAATCTTGGGATATAGCTGTGATTGAAAACCCAAATTCTAATGGATAGGGAAGTTTTTTGTTGTTCTGTGTTGGGCCCTTGCTTCATACTCTGTATGAATCTTGTTAACAGGTGTGTTCAAGAGGAAAAGTGTTTTGCTTTCTGAACTTAATATACTGTACATTGGCCATATTTTGTTCTGGTTTTGGTGATCTATTATACTTTTTTCTTTAAAGAAAAGAGGATGGCATTATGTTCCTCCCTTTGCCTTCAACAGAAATGGCAAAAAAAAAACTATTTCTTCACAAAATTCCATTATAGATTAATCTACTTTTGCCAGGACCCACAGGGCATAGCTCCCTAGAGCAGCTTTTCTCTAGATGTATTTGAACTGCAATTCCCAGTATTCACTGCTGGGAATTCTGGGATTTGCAGCCCTCAGAGATCTGATGAGTTCCAGGTTGGAGAAGCCTGCCTTAGATGCAAGTAACTGTGCTATTGTATAGGTAACACTGAAGGCAGTTAAGGTAAAAAGATTCCGCAATGCAGAGCTTTCTTCAGCTCTGATAATCATGGCTACCACTCATCTTCTGTTGCCTTCATCCTATCAACATTTCCAAGGTTTTCTTTTGTTCTCTACTTTTAACAACATATTGCCAGAAGAGATCATAAAGACTAGTTACTTCATACTATTTATGTCTGTCTGCCTCCTTGCTCGTCAGTTTGCTCTGACATGCCTGATTTTAGCTTTAAACTTGCTGGTAGACTTTGACATAGAGTTTTCTCCAACTTCACCAGAAAATGTAAGATAAATACCATTATATCCAGTAGATAAAAGAAAAGCAATCTGTTTACCACTGCTAGTCCTACCAAAGCTTAGATACAGAACAACTGACAACTTCTGTTTCTAAATCAATTAATTGTTAATTCTCACAATCGTTCTGAAAATGCTATATTAGCATTTTTCATTTAAGTGCAAGATCACAGTACCTACTTGGATCGTATAAAATATACCAATTTGATCACTGCTCAGCAGAGGTCTGCTAGCTTAGCTTATGTCATTGTATGCATTGTGATTATCTTTTAATATCAGCCAGATCCCTTATCAATGTGATGTAACATATTAGAAAAATATAATACAATGGAGACTTAGCTGATTTCCTGGCTGTGACAACTGAAGCAAAAAACTATATTTGTAACCTAGACATACATTTATAATTTTCCTGTCTATATTTTATATTTCATATTTATTGTGCTCTATGTTTTTATTGTAACGCGATGTCAATGTGCCATACGATAAATAAATAAATAATTAGAAAAATATTTAATTTACACAAAAAGTGGTGTTATGGGATGATATATATAAAGTTTGGTGAGAGAGCCAGTTTGGTGTAGTAGTTAAGGCACCACCAGACTAGAAACCAGGAGCCCGTGAGTTCTAGTCCCACCTTAGGCACAAAGCCAGCTGGGTGACCTTGGGCCAGTCGCTCGCTCTCAGTCCTAATAAGAAAGCAATGGCAACCCACTTCTGAAAAACCTTGCCAAGAAAACTGCAGGGGCTTGTCCAGGCAGTCACCATGAATCAACACTGACTCAAAGGGACACACACACATATAAAGTAGCCTTCCCCAATCTGATGCCTTCCATATGTTTAGGGCTTCTATTATATATACTCCCAAACTAGCATGGTCAACAATTAGGGATTGTGAAAATTAAAATCTGATGAATGTGAGAAGACTGAAATAGAGGCATGCATTTTGAAGAGCAGCTAAGGATTGAAACTCTGGGGGAGGAAAGCAAAGCATCCTAGAAAAGTTTGTGGAAATGTAAGGCTACCAGAAAAATGCAGTGGATACAAAAATTCCCAAATTGTTGGAGGTCTTGGAGGTCCAAATCCAATGGTTCTGACATGTTAGTGCCACATGAGCTATTGACCACAAGGAGACAGTAGGTTGTAGATGGAGAGTTAAGGATTTACTCTGTGTCCCCTCTTTCTCCATCTACTCCATCTGCTCTGATAGTTAATCTCAGATCCCTTCTGTTCTGCACATATGGAGGATCACATGCTCTTTGACTCTTCTCCTGATACAATGTAGTTAGTCGAGGGCTAGGCTTTGCTTAGCCCTATAATGTATTTCCTAGAAATAAATCTCATTTCTGTTACAGCTGTCAATCTTGCTTCACTAATACTTGCTCAGGATAAATTCCCACTCTCAGGAATGATTGTATGCACATATAAAACCCTCCAGTCTCCAACACAAATTACTAATATTTATGATTGCCTTCTTACCCAACATTTTTGCTGTTGTAATTTAATTATGTCTCAGTGACCTTAGGTTTAGTTTTAAAAAGTAATTGCTATGTTTTATTCCTCTCACCTCCAACTCTATTTTGTTATTATAAAGGGGGGGGGCAGACATTCACATTAGAAGACCCACTCTGCCCTGAATGGCACGTTATCCTTTTTCTTGCAGAAACATCTGCAAGAAAACAACAAGGCTCGGAGAGCACCAAGGACTCCACGTTACCCTTTTTTTCCTTTAGGAGAGCTGTGTACCTTACTTCAATACTTGCTTGAAGATCAATTAGTTATGGTTAAAATTTTCTCAGATGAGGCCTCCGGGTGGCTAGTCAGCAAGCCCACTCTGCCAAATACATAGTGGTTTGTGGTGTTAAAGTCTTTGACAAACTGAATTCTTCCGACATGCATGACTTTGGTGCTTGGGCTTATTCAGGAATATGTGCAATAAGGCTAAAGACCTCTCATTTGTTGAAAACAGCTTTTTAATGCCATTATTGATGATGAAATTGGGCGCATTCAGAAGTAGTATACCTGATTCAATTTTTTCCCCCTGTGATTTGCATGCCTTCTTCCAGCATTCTTGCATTCCAGCCCTTCCAGTATGACCCCTTCAGTTTGTCTTGTTTGGCTAGTCAGTCTTTTCAATCTTTCCTACCTAAGCAAGCCCTATTAAGGAGATGATAAACTTTCTTTGTAACCATTCCTTCCACAGAAGGGATGTTAAAACATTGCCACATGCCTTCTTCCTGTCTGGCAATTGTCTCACTTCAGAGATCTTCAGCAGGTTTTACTACAGACAACTGTTTAGTGACCATTATATCGCCCATGAATATAATACCATTGGTCATTACCCCAAATTGAGTTTTGCAGACTGGTCCCTCACTGCCTCTCATAGAAGTTTGCCTTTTCTGGTTCAAAAATGCAGAGTTAAAAACAACATCTTTCTATTTTTACTTAGAACTGAGGATCTGATCTTGCTCAAACCCTACTGCACATAGTCTTTTACATTTTCATAGCCATTTGTTCTAAGGTAGTCATTTTAAAAAAAGATAAAGGTTCCCCCACACAGTCGTGTCTGACTCTAGGGACCGGTGCTCATCTCCGTTTGTTAGCCAAAGAGCCAGCGTTGTCCGAAGACACTTCTGTGGTCATGTGGCCAGCGTGACGTGCACGGGACACTGTTACCTTCCCACCAAAGTAGTACTTATTCATCTACTTACATTTGCATGCTTTCGAATTGCTAGGTTGGCAAGAGCTGGGGTGAGTGCGGGAGCTCGCTCTGTCACGTGGGGCTAGGGTCTCGAACCTCTGAACTTGCTTAGTTAAAAAACATTATATATCCCTAGAACTACAAATTAGATTTTTTTGTATGTTCTTAGTAAACACTTTTGAAGTGAAATATATACCTCTGAGAACTTCCTCTCTGCCTTTGTGCAGTTTATCAGTTGTCCTCTTGGTATTAATGTGGAAATCATTCAAACCTAGCCCACATACATTTTATCTTCATTATTAATAAAATTCTCAATTCTTTTAGAGATTAAATCAGACCATAGGAGAAGTAAGCTGGCAGCCCTTAATATAGATCCACCCTTCCTGTTTTTTCACGAGATAAAAAACAGTGCTATATCCAAGTGTTTGCTTCCTACCTAAAGGAGTGTCCTGTTTCCATGTTAGGGTAGTGTCCTGTCTATTTTCTTTTGTTTGCCAAGCCCCTTTCACAACAGTAAAGACATTTTTAACAGGAGACTATAAGCATCCTTCCTCAGTATTGTTGGGTGGCAGATACTATATAACATGCCTATAAGTTGGCCAACCTGCTTCTTTCTGTACGCATTTGCCTCATTTCTCTGTGTCAGAGCAGCTTCAATTGGATTTCCGAGGGGAATTACATTGCCTGACATTTGTCAAGCAGCTAAATGTCCATCTTCTCTTGGCGCTACAGATTAGAAACCAGAGCACAGACAGATGCTGGTTTCAGATGGGCAGTCTTCAATAACCTGTCTGCCTTTCTATCAGCAAGTATAGATGCGAGGTACATGGGAGAAAGAGACTGGTTATCTTCAACTGTGGCTCTTCAAATGATCATTTGTGCTTTCACATAATCCACCTACCATCCTCTTTCAGGTATATTTCTTTCCAGCCTACAATGGGAAGCTTGCCTCAGTTTCTTTCTGTCTTATATTGGAATACCTGTTTAAGCTCAAGGACCTAAATGGAAGCTTCACAGAATTGGTGGTAGGGCTTCTTCCTGTGGAAGGCTTTGCTCCTGGATTTTTCAACATTGCTAAGCATAAATGAACATTTGAAGAATCAGAATTGTAGAACAACAGCAGAATTACAGTACACCAAAATACTAAATTTTGTATTTTAGTATTAAAATACTTTAATTTAGTATTTTAGCCCAGAGTCACTTGCACAGTGAGATGGGCGGTGTATAATAAATAAATAAATAAATAAATAAATAAATAAATAAATGGTGTATATTGCTTTATTATATGGGAAGGCTTACTAGCAGTGGTTTCTTTTCTCATGTATTGTTTAGGAGCACCAGGGAAAAAAAGAGTTGTCATTTTTGTGGATGATTTAAACATGCCTAAACTAGATCGTTATGGCTCACAGCCCCCTATTGAACTACTTAGACAGTACCAGGACTTTGGAGGATTCTATGACCGAGATAAGCTGTTCTGGAAGGAAATCCGTGTAAGTCTGTTTTCAATTACCAGTGTCTTTGGCTGTTCTAATCCCATGTTTCAACACAAATAAGCTAGAAACAGTGCTATGACTGCCCTCCTTCCCAAAGACTGGATTCTGATCCAGGTAGGGTTCTGAGGCTTGTTATTTGTTCAAGACTCTCTTCACTCCAGTTCACACAAGCAAGGAACACTGCTGTGTTCAGTGTAATGGAGGTTTTGCCCTGTAGAACAAACTGTTAATCTACTACTGTTCTCTGTGTATATCTGGTAATTTTTGTGTGCCACAGATTACCAAAAGAGTCATTGCATTCAGAAGTTTTCCCGATTGTTGTTGTTGTTATTTACATTTGTATACAGCCCAACTCCCAATGACTCTGGGCAATTGTAGCAGCAGGAGAAAGAAGGTCCAGTAAATCCAGAGAGAAGTTATGTTCATAACAGAAAATGTGAACACTCCCCCTGCAACGTCAGTGCAGGCATATGTATTACCTCTACATCCCATTCTACTGTCTGGAAGCTTAGATAACACATCATCTGTGATATTTTCTTTTGGGTATATGTTTGGTCCAGACAGATAACTCCCGTATCAAGCTGCCAACACTCAGTAACAAAATGGCTGCTTTTCAGAGGTACATTCATTAGCATTTTTTGTCTAAAATGAAAGTCAAAAAGGATGTGTTAAACCTCTGTAAGGCTTAGCACTTCTATTTTGACATGTAATCCTTCAATTCATACTCCAAAATGGACTGAAAATGTTCAGTGCTGGCTACCCAATGACCTGCATTACTAGCATGCCTCTCCTAGCCCTGAGTCAATAATAATAATAATAATAATAATAATAATAATAATAACAACAACAACAACAACAGCAGCAGCAGCAGCAGCAGCAGCAGCAGCAGCAGCAGCCGCTGCCAAAATATCAGGTTGGATCAGATATAACTAGTATCAGGAGGGACCCTCGGGACAAATGGAGGCAAAAATAATAAATAATTTCCTTTTTGCAGGAAAAACAACCATGTGTTGTAATCTGTTCTGTTTCAGAGAGAAAACTCTTAATGGTATTATCTCCTGGGCAGTTCAATGTCCTGGTATATATGGGCAGCCTAAGGCCTAAAACCTATTCAGGTCGCCCCAGGTGCCCAATGCTCCCCAATCCCTCCCACCATTACCATGTGAATGATCATGCTGAAAGGGAGAATGGGTGAAGGTGACCTCTTCCATGTGCCCTTTTCTCAATGTGATTGGATTTCCAGACCTTTATCAGAGGGCACATGACCATTACAGCTTAGAGGAGCATGATGATATGGCATACAAGCACGACCTTTGCATACTCTCTTCTCCCAACCGATCATATCCTTGGCAAGCTGCCAAATAATATGGTGAGCTACCAGGAACACAGCTGTGCTTTGGAAGAAGTGGGCCAAGATGTGGTAGTGACATCATGCATAGGATTATGAAAGTATTCAGAAGAAGTGCTTTGCAAGGCACATTGGCACAAATGAAGCGTCTTTCTTCAAAGAGTTAAGGCAATCTGTATCCTTTGCAAGGCTGCACAGTTGGTTTGAAGGTTGGCTCTAGTTTTCTGCATGTCCTTTCACAGATAATGTTTCTGCTGGGACTGTTAGCAAAACAAAGTGCTTATGCATGCACACATGTACAGAGAACCAGGAACAGCCTTTGAAGCAGCTGTGTGAGCCTTGCTAAGATATACAGTAGCTGTTTTAATACATTAAAGAGAGATAAAAAGTAAAGGTACCCCCCGCACATTTGTGCAGTCGTGTCCGACTCTAGGGGCCGGTGCTCATCTCTGTTTGTTAGCCAAAGAGCCAGCATTGTCCAAAGACGCTTCCACGGTCATGTGGCCGCATGACACGCGCGGAATGCTGTTAACTACCCACCAAAGTGGTACCTATTCATCTACTTGCATTTGCATGCTTTCGAATTGCTAGGTTGGCAAGAGCTGGAGCTAGTGCGGGAGCTCACTCCGCACGCAGGGCTAGGGATTCGAACCTCCAAACTTGCAATCTTCCGATTGACAAGCCTGGCATCTTACCCACTGAGATGCTTCATTACTAATAACACATTTTGTAAAGCATCTGTTTTGAATACTCTGCACGACACTGATTATACATATATGGTTTGTGAGTGAAGATAATTATAAATGACCATTATAAATGCTTTGAAAAAGTTATCAAAACTTGGAGTTAATATTTATTTTGGCAGATGTAGGTTAAGAAAAATGAAGTATGGAATGAACTACATATTTTTTTCCTGATTTATTAATCTCTGGTATAGTCAGTGGTTATGCTGTAAACCAAGTAAAGTCTGCTGAATTTTTCTATAATTTAAACACCAGAAGAAACAATCCACTAGAGCAGTGTTTCTCAACCTTGGCAACTTTCAGATGTGTGGACTTCAACTCCCAGAATTCTGGGAGTTGAAGTCCATACATCTAAAAGTTGCCAAGGTTGAGGAACACTGCACTAGAGGACAGCAGTTTTCTGATGAAATTACTCTTGCACTTGGCTAGGTCAATATTTGTCAAGTTCTCTGTGTTAAGTCATCTGGATTCCTTTATATCCAAAACTGTAGAAGAGCACAGATTTATTCAAACTTAAGCTAAATCTTTACATTCCTAGTATTTTGATACCAAATTAAAAGTTGGAGTAAGAATAGAGTATCAATTATGTTGAGTTATAGATTACTTAAAAATATATATTCTTTGAAACCAGGATCTATAGGATTAATAGCAGCACAGAGTATTAACTTCTGACACAAATAATCTTGGGATCTTCTCCCCTAGGACGTAACCATCTGTTCAGCTTGTGCACCTCCTGGTGGCGGACGTAATCCGGTTACCCCACGTTTCATAAGACACTTTGCTATGCTGTGCCTTCCGACACCATCTGAACATAGCCTTAAACAAATTTTTCAGGTCAGTACCACCATCCGTGTACATAAAAGGAGCAAAAATTATATTTCCTTGGAGTTTCTGACGTAGCATGTTGCTGTGTGGTGCTAGACCCAGACAGACAGCTGGGCTAAATCTGTCGGTAATATAAAGTAGCAAATATACCTGTATAAATAAACAACCGGGACCAGATTTCTGTTTTAATTGTCCTTCTGGTTTTCACTGTCGTTTTGAGCTGCTGGGAGTTCTGTTCTTAAGATGAGTGGCCATACAATCTTTTAAACAAACAGATAAACAAACAAATGGCGCTAGACATGATTGCCTTATGTTCAAACTGAGAACATTTTCTTTTTTTCAGATCTTTTTCTGAAGAAAAGCTTTTCTGGCTAAAACACAGTAGTACATTTAAATTTGTTTGTATAGATAATGTTCTCTGTACCCTCAAGAGCCTTTCTTTCTGTGGCTTTACAAATTAAAGAATTTAAAAAAAAAAAAAAAAAAAGCACAGTGCAAGCCAAATCTATAAATTCCAGCTATCAATAGATGAGTCACTCTGCTGCACAAGAGAATTTTTGCCATCAGCTGCGCTGATCCAGAGCCTTGGGTGTTTTGGCAACGAGACATAGTGCTCTTGCTTTCCCATGCTACCCAATGCTTTAATTTCTTTGCAAACTATGAACTGTCCCTTCTATCGTAATGAATGGGGAATCTTTGTAGATGTGGAAGATGGCATGCCTGTACTCAGAGCAGATGAAGAATCCAAGCACTTTTTACAGAGTGGCGTTTTTTTCTGTTGATATAGAGCTGTAGCTTCACTTTTAGTAATTATTTAAAATCAAAACTGTTGTAAAAGAAAGAAACAAAATAAAATATTTAGCTTTGTGTTTTATATTATCTTTCCTTTGGTCTAGGCTATTCTGAAAGGCTTCCTAGCTGAATTTGCCCAAGCAGTAAAGCAGTGTATAAATAGTATAGTGGAGGCTGCTGTTGAAATATATCAAAGAATGAGTATTGATCTGCTCCCAACACCAGCAAAATCTCATTATGTGTTTAATTTACGTGATTTGTCAAAGTGTGTCCAAGGTAAGGTATATATATTCTATACAGCAGTTTGTTGTTGTTGTTGTTGTAATTCTGTGCTCACATCTTCAGCAATTATTCTTTATATTTATCACATTGCATACATTTTTTAAAATTTTGGTATTAATAACAAATATTGATAATTCAGTTTATTATCTGTGTTCATATTTTAGCCTTAAATAACTTTATTGCTAGTGTACTCTTTCAAAAAAGCGCTATACTTAATACTTTTAGAACTACTACCACATTCTTGAGCAAAGATATCTAGTTTGAAAAGACTAGAGAAAACTTCAAGTACAGGGTAGTACAATCTGTGCAAATCATACTCAAAAAGCAGAGGCAGTGAGTGCAACTATAGATAAAATAATTTGTGTTATAGCCATAGTGAAATCTGTAATATGTAATGCCAAATATTGTAGTAATATTTGGTGGCTTAGGGTGCTCTGAAATTAATTAACTATGTTTCTCATGCTCTTTTATCTGAACAAAAGTGGACTATCCTGTTACCTTTATCATATTTCCTAAACTACACATAGAATCATAGAATATAATGATTGGAAAGGACTTTGGAGATCATATTGTGTTTTCCAACTTTGGCAACTTCCAGATGTGAGAACTTCAGATCCCAGAATTCCACAGCCAAGATGACCATTGCTGTGAATTCTAAGAGTTAAAGTTCACATATCTAGAAGTTGCCAAGATTAACAATAATGGGAACATTAATCAGGTTCAGTTGCACATCTAGTACAGAAATTCAGTACTACAATATCTTCAACAGATGCCCATTCAGCCTCTGTTTAAACTCCTTCAGCAAAAGAGAGTCCACACCGCAGTCTGTTCCATTACAGAACATCTTGTACCATTAGGAAATTCTCATTTACATCCAATCAAAATTTGCTTCCTTATATTTTAAAACCATTTTTTCTTGGCCTGCCTTCTGAAACAACACTAAGGAAATATATCCTGTCTTCTATATGGCAGTTTTTCAAATGCCTGTCTTACAGCAGTCTTCTCTTCTCCAGACTAAATATACCAAATGCCTCCAACTGTTCCTCACAGGTTTTTCCTTCCAGGACCCTAATTATTTTGCTTGCTTTCTTCTGGACACACTCCAGTTTGTCAATATCTTTCCAGGAACTAAAGACAATATTCTAGGTATGGCTGACAAACAAAGAATAGAGAGGAAGAGAATAGAGAGGAATGAATGTACTTTCAGAGCTAAAAGTATTATCAGTAAGCTGATCACAAAAAAACTATATAGTACAAGGCTATTTAATTTAAGTATAGGGATAAAGAAGAATGTTGTGTTAGGTTCCAATCCTATGCCTACTTAGCAACATTTTCAAGAATATCTCTTGAATCCCACATCGGTCCCATAAGCATTTCTGGGGGTGGGAGGAACCTGGGTGACCATAGTAAAGTGCCCCCACCAGCCATTTTGTGTGAGAACCAGTAACGCTGTCAAAATTCCAAATGTGGATAGGTTTGCCCTTTTTAATTATTAGTGGGTAGAATCAACCCTATTTGGTAAACTGGTGAGGTTGCTTCCTGCAGTCCTCTCTAGTCACCAAGCATATGCTCAGTTCTACATATTTATATCACTTATGTACTGTATGCTTGAATGGAAATACTATTTGATTGTAAGTGTGACTAAGAAATAAAAGTGGATTACTATTATTTATATACAGTATGCATATGAATATTTCCCATATTTTGGATCTGAGACAAGGAGGTGCTGCTTTTATGTTGTAGTGCCAACATTGTGGAATAGCCTCCCTGTAGAGGTCCGGCTGTCTTCCCCTTTGCTGGTTTTCTGCAAGCTTCTAAAGACCAAGCTTTTTCAGAGAGCCTTCCCCTGATTTGAGTTGTTGTTGCTATGTTCTATTTTCTTTTCATTTGGGTAATTTCATTGTGTTTTTTATTTTTTTATATTATATTTTATATAATATAAAAGGTTCTTTTATATTATATATTTTTATTTGAGCCTCCAAGAGTCATTTTTGATTGCAGCAGCATAGAAATATAGTACAAATATTCCTTGTACTATAAAAAACCTTGGCCAGTTGTTTTCTGTGTTAAACATGACATTCTGTACAAGGTTCAACATAAGATATACTGGACTGCAATACTTTTCCTCATAGCATAGGAGGAGAAGAACTGTAACCTAAATAGGTATGTAGAGAATCAATCAGACGAAGAGTGGTCTACACCATCACCATTCAGTGCTTTTCTGTTGTGATCAAAACTGGTATTATACAACATGCATTTAAATGATTTTCTTTTAGAGATTAGACTAAGAAGAAGCCTTGTTAAAGAAAACTTTCCCTTTTGGAACACTCTCCTTTAGCTAACAAAATATGAATTACTAAAGAAACAGGAAGACTATATATTCTATGAAGATACCTTTTAAAATTCTTTAGGACTATTCAAGTAGAAGAATAATTTTATTACCATAAATAATAGCTGTAGATACCCATTTTAAGCTAGTATAGGAAAACACATACTATATAACATAAAATAATTTGGGGGGGATTAGTTTTCTAATTTTTTTCTATGTTATTATGCCAGAAGCTTGTTAAACGTGTCTATTAATCATCTTAGAAAGTTTATTAAAGTCAGTGTATTAAATTAAATTAACTGAACATCATCTGAACTTCATTTGCTGTATTCCATCCTAATGAGTACTATATGTAGAAATTGTCAGTATTTGGTGATAATATGGTGGGTTGATATTGAACTTTTTAGACATAATTAGGTGGTTATTACAAGTTTTCCAAGGATAGCATTTATTCCGTTTATATCCTTTTCTTATATCATAGTTGTGTGTACAGTATGTATACATACACCAAAGTATCTTTCCGTATCAGCATATTAATTAACCAATCATTTGAATTATACAAACTCTTTCTTTAAATGAAGTTTGAGAACTGTATTGTTCATCCTTGTGTACCTTGGTAGAATATTTAGTAAAGATGAGAAAATGGATGGAGACATTTTAATATGTGCAAATGTTGGTGAAAAGGATAGAAAAGTAGAAAATAATATGTAATATGTTCTAATCAAAATGTATAAAAGGATACTTCTGCCCACTTCATTATAAAGTGAGAGTTGGGTATGTTAAGAGAAACATAAAGTAAATGACTGTAGCTTGAATCATGTCAACTGGATTTCTATTTTCTCAGTGGAAACGTTTCGCTCCTTATCCGCTCCTTGGATAAGGAGCGAAACGTTTCCACTGAGAAAATAAAAATCCAGTTGACATGATTCAAGCTACAGACAATTCCACCTGGATGACTGAGAACCTTCATAGACATAAAGTAAATGAAGTAGAAATGGGGCACTTAAGAGGTATGTGTGTGGTAAAACAAAAAATAGATAGGGTCAAGAATGAAGGCAGACTGAACATCAAGACAATCTTTTGGCTGTTAATACTGAGCTGTTTGCATCCAATGGATCTAAGCATGCTCTTCATTTCTTGGCTGAACCCTGCTGCTAAGCCACTGCGTATTGCAGATAATGTACCCTGGTCCTTATGTTCAAGGAGCTCAGCCTCATTCTGAGATGAGGGCTTCCAGATAGGGCTAAGACAGCTTGATGAAAATGTCAATGCAGTATCAGGCTGCTTGAAGAAAGACATATTGAGAATCACTAGGAAAGGAATCAGAAATAAAACCGCCGATATTGTAAACCTTTATGGATATCTGTGGTTGAACTCACTTGGTCACCATACCTCTGTTCTCATCATTGCCTCAAGAAGAATATTATGGAACTGAAGAAAGTGCAGAAAAAGTAACCAAAATGATCAAAGGCCTGGAGCAACTTACCTGCAAAAAGGTTACAATATTTGGAGCTTTTTAGCCTAGAAAAAAAGCAAGTAAGGAGCATTATGTAGGTGCTTAAAATGATGCATGTTTGGGGGGGGGGGAGAGATTTTTTTCCTTAATATTATAACCTGTATTCATCCAATGAATTGAATCAGGGGATAGGACAGATAAGGGAAATGTTTTAATTTTGTGTGTAGAATTCATTAGTGTAAACTATAGACTGCTAGCCACCATCTTAAGAGAGTTTTTTAAAAATACTAGACAAATTCATAGGATGAGAATATACATAATGGTTGAAATATTTTATTGCTTCAATGCATTAACCAAAAAAAGAAAAAAATACATTCCAATTACAAAACAATAAAAAAAAATTGATCAGTTTACTCAAAAATATTCTTTCTTGCCTGAACCCTCCCCAAAAGAAATGTTGGAGGATTGCACATATCAACTATCTATTTCTAGAAGTTAGGAGTAGATCCACTATTGTATAATAATTCTTTTGACCCTCTGCCATGTATAAAAAAATCTTAAAGGATTTAAAGGTTCAATTACTTAGTTTAGTACACAAGATTCATAACATTTCTTTCAGTGTAAAATACTCACAAAACAGATTATAATCTAAAAGTACTATAGAAAGATAAACTATATTTGATACATAGTTCATAAAAAGAAAATAAAACTGAAGAAATAGCAGCAGGCTAATTCTGCTACTTAGCTTACCTTTATTAAAAATGCACCTTGTTAAAACTGACCATAGGTAGACAAGAACTAATAAGCATTTAAAATATATTTGTTTTAAAGAACAAATAAGGTTTTCTTTTAAATTTACAAATCCTTAATTAATATCACTACAATATTTTTTTTATGGGGGCACGATGGCTCAGTGGTTAAGACGCCAGGCTTGTCGATCGGAAGGTCGGTGGTTCGAGACCCGAGCGCCACGTGACGGAGTGAGCTCCTGCACTCGCCCCAGCTCTTGCCAACCTAGCAATTCGAAAGCATGCAAATGCAAGTTGATAAATAGGCACCACTTCCGTGGGATGGTAACAGCGTTCCGTGCGCGTCATGCCGACCACATGACCACGGAAGCGTCTTCGGACAACGCTGGCTCTTCGGCTAACAAATGGAGATGAGCACCGCCCCCTAGTGTCGGACACGACTGCAGGGGAAAACCTTTACCTTACAATATTTTTATCTGAAGAACAATAAAGAAGGAACTTTACAAACTTCCCTGGGGAGTTGTCAGCCCTTCAAGGTAGTCCAGACAAGAAACCAAAACCATGAGTACTAACACTATCTTTTTTGTAAGGTTACAGTAACAGAAACATGCAAGTCTGGAAGCACTTTCCCCCTTCCTCACCTTTATTTTCCAGAGAACTAGGGAGGGTCCCTTCTGAGACGCTTTCTCTACCCCCATTCTTTCTGTGGGCTGAGATGTCTCTTCTCTGACCATTGGCTAGGCTGCAGCTCCTACTCCTATCTCCCAAGGTTATTCTCACAAACCATTACAGGAGTGCACTGCAAAGATGTGCAGTCGGTACATGAAAGAACTTCACCAATCTGACTGTCATACTGGGGGATGAAAAAGAAAGTCACAGATGTTGATTATAAGTAGGACAGGCTTGCTACTCCTAGTCATGATAAGCTACTTCTTGTCATGGTTGGAGGTAGTATGCCTCTCAATTCCAGATACTGCAGAACATGACCAAGAGATTGTTACTACATTCCTGTTGTGGGCTCCCTTTCAGTATTTGGCTGCCTACTCTGAGAAAAGAATTCTGCAGTAGCTGGACCGTTTGTCTGATCTAGTAGAACTCTTCCTGTGATCTTCTGAATATCTTAGAAACAGTAGCATGTCACACTATAATATTTACTTGCAAATTGCATTTATAATAGTCTGTTGTGATCATTAATTAAATGTTTCATGGAAAGAATAATAGTTTGATGTTGCAGTTATCAGTTGGTGAATATGTATGTGTTTTTAAAAGTATTGAAGATCGTTTGTTGTGTAAATAGCATTATCATTCATGTGTTTTTCTATACAGGCATACTGCAGTGTGATTCTGCATCAGTTCGAGACCAGAATCAAATATTCAGGCTATTCTGTCATGAGTGCCAGAGAATTTTTCATGATCGTCTCATCTGTTTTGAAGATAAACAATATTTTTATTCTATGTTAAGTGACATGGCCAGTAAGAATGCTTATTTATGTTTATATGTATGTCTGATTGCTTATTTATTTATAAAAATTCTGTACTTACAAATCAGCAAATAAACTATTTTAATTTGTAGGCAAATATTTTGGAGTCCCAGTTGACCCAGACTCATTTGTATCTAAACCTATCTTATTTGGAGATTACATAAAGGTGAGCATACTGTATAATACTAACATTTATAGAATCATAGCTTTGTTAATTCTACAGAATCTTGCTCATATTCTAAGGCATGAAAGGAAAATATGCAATATGAATTAAGAAAAAATGTCCTTCTATATCATTCAACTTAAGAAAGCCAAAAGTTTACCCTTTCTATGGCCAAAATTGGTTTACTCTTATGAAAGATTTATTAATTTCAGCATATTCTCCACTATTTTATTTATTTATTTATTTATTTATTTATTTATTTATTTATTTATTTATTATTTATTTAAATTTATATGATTGCCCAACTCCTCCAACGGGGGACTCTCTATTACAGTATTACAGTAACAATCTTAATAATCAAAACTTCTGGTGCTTGCTTTCAATAAAACCATAAAAGTGTTATTATATCAACAACAGACAGGCTTGAGCAATAATACAATATCTTATTTTCTTATTTTCTAATCTATTTATTTTCCTGATCTGGAGAAAAATTCAAATCCCCAAATACAGTCCAAATGCAGTCCTTTGAGGAATAGTGGAATATAAATCACACTTGGGGATGGCTGATCTCTTAGAGCTGCCTCAAATATTTTAAATATTTTTATCTTCACTGTAAGAACCACCTGCCACTTGGATTTTATTGTATTTGTATTTTTATTGTTATTTTTATTGTATTTTATTGATGTTTTGTTGTGGTTGTAAACTGCCCAGAGTCCCTCCTTGAGGGGAAGATGGGCGGTCATAGAAATTTAATAAATAAAAAAATGCAGTAAACATTGAAAAAAATAATATGTACTTAGATATTGTTTCAGATATAAAAAGTAGTAGGCCCTAAAGAGTGCAAAGGCAAGAGCAAATTTTAAAACCATTATCTCTGCCAACATTTCTGTTAGCTCTTGCACATCTGTTGTTTATTCTTCTTTTTTTTAAATCTACATAATTATTAAGTATCAGAATGGGATCATGTCTAGCCTGATTAAAAAATAATGAACTCTTGATCCCCACAAAAGATGGTGTCTCTTTCATTGAGATGGAATGTTCTCCGATTTGAAGTGACTGCTAGATTTTCTGGAAGTGTCATATTTAGGAATAAATTCTGAGCTGCATTGAAAACTGACAGATCAAATCAGTGCAGAAAGTAAACAGCTGATCAACAGATGGCCATGGCACAAGCATGTGGAGTGAACATGTTGGTGGTTTTCTTGCTCCTTTGAATTGGAATAGTTCCTAGAGTGATCTCTGAGGCCCTGAGACTCATTTCAGTAAATCTATTAATTAAATATTTACCTATATAAATGTGATTTGCATTCATTAAATTGCATTTACTTTCAGTTTTATGAAGGAAATATGTTCAATATGCAGAGATATCAACCATTAATTATAATAAGGATACAAAATTGTTTCAAGTGATAGCCCCCATTTTGTCATTGGGTTGTGTGTGTGTTTTTTGAGCAAGAGTCTTTAGGACCCTGAGGAGAAAGTTTGTGAGTTTCCTGGACTTGAAATCAAAACATAGAACTGGTGTCAGCAAAAGATATGCACTGTGGAGTTTTTTTTTATGTTTCCCCAAAATACATAATTCTAGACTTCAAATAATTCATTAGATGCATGGCCAAGGAAAGGGAGACTTCCCTGCTTCCAGGCATCTTCCAGAATCTTATTTGTGTACTGTACGGTATGTCCAATAGAGAGTCTCAGTGCACATTTGTAGGATTCATTTATGACAGTTGACAGCAGCAGTAGGTCATGGACTTAGCCTGTGATTTCTGCTTGGATGACAAGGGGGTTAAGAAAGCATACATTCATGATAAGAAAGTCAGTATTTCCACCAAGAAATAATATGCACATTTTCTTGGAAGTTCTTTTGTTCATAAATGAATAAGTATATGAAGTTATATTTGTACAAAAAAGCTTGGAGAATGACAGGTATATGTACTGCAAATATGCATTTTCCACTGCTGCCCTTACCAAGCTGAAAAGGGAAAACAAGAAAATAAACAGAGACTAAACTTAACTATTTGGGGAATGATGAAGATTTAGATGATTGAAAAGCTTTAAAAATGATCTAATCCCAGTTGTTCATTACTGGGCAATGGACCAGTATTCACCTTGATGAGACCTCTTTTCTTCCATAGGAACCAGCCAGTGAGCACATTATGACATTCCAAATTGCTTTGAAGGATTTTATACTTGAAAACTAGGATATGCATTCATTAATAAATAAATGCTTTGGAGCTTAAGAACAGAAAGAAAGGGGATGGCTTATTGAACTAACTCTTAACTTGCTGTGGTGTCTCTCATGAATGATAGAGAGTCAAAAACGAGGGAAGAGGATTCCAGTGCACCTACATTCACAAGGAACCATCTTACCCCTGACATTTAAAGTTAATTAATAGATCCAGGAGGTTTGATGAGTGATTTTTCTCTCTGCATGTTTAATTTTGTAAAATTTCTATCAACTTTGTTTCACTCCTGTCACCACTATGATACATTTCTTTGATTAGCGTCTGTTGTCAATTGTCATTAAATTGTCATTTTTATTGTATTCATCTGCTTTTTCTCCATAATACCATATAGATTGGAGTAGATAAAGCTGATCGAGTTTATGAAGAGTTACCTGAAATAGAAAAGATTATGACAGTTTTACAAGACTATCTTGATGATTATAATATAACAAGCTCTAAAGAGGTCAAGCTGGTATTTTTCCAAGATGCAGTAGAGCATGTTTCAAGGTAAATAATTATCTCAACATTAATTTAGTATCAATATTATATATACATTATTGAATATCAAGTACTGAATAGGAAATATGTCACATACCCATATCACATACAGGTAGTCCTTGGGTTACGATGGCAATTGGAACTGGGATTGCTTAGCAACAGCAATCCCAGGCAGTCCCAGTTGCTGTTGTAATCCCAAGACACACAGATCATTAGATGGGAAGAGGTGGGAGTCCCAGGTAAGGAGCGCAGGGGTGCCGTGGGGGGTGGGGGAGGCCTGAAAGGGCCAAGGGAGGGTCTGAGAGTGCCAGCGCAAGCCTCACATGAGTCTCACACAAATTGCGGGAGGCCAGAGAGGGCTGGCAAAGGCTACATTCAAGTCGCGGGAGGCTGGGGGAGGGTCTGGGAGGGCCAGTGGAGCTCAGTGCTGTGAGTATTATTCAAAGTAAAAATGGTACATGTAGTTAAAATATAAAACAGAAACAAATATGTATGAAATAGAGCTGGGAAAGATATGATATACAGATGGGGCAAAGAGCAGAGAAGTAAAAATGCCAGTGAATGGTCTAGGCCAAGGGTCGGAAATGGCGGCTCGCGAGCCAAATGCGGCTCTTTGGCCCCTTGAGTATGGCTCTTCCGCAGGCAGGCGTGGCAGGCGTGGCGCGGCAGCGAGTGTGGCGGGGCAGGCGCGGCAGCGGGCATGGTGTGCGTTGCTGTGGGCATACCCCTGGCAACCTGGCAGCCGTCTCCGGCAGCCATCTTGACGACGGGCAGGGCTTTCCAAACTGTGTGTCGCGTGACAAGCCGGAAGCGCTGAAGGGAGTGGAAATTCTCCGTGCCAATCAGCTGTGCGTCGGGAAGCCCGGCAGCCTGCCCGCGCGATTTTTGCCTCCCTGCCGGAACCGAGGGCATTTTCGGGGTCCCCGGAGCCTGCCCTTTCGAAGGGGCACTGCTGCCCGAGCTGCAGTGCTGCCCCTTCGAAAGGGCAGGCTCCGGGGACCCCGAAAATGCCCTCAGTTTAGGCAGGGAGGCTGCGCGCAAGCTGCCTCAGCTGTTCTGCGGGGAGAATTGCCACCCCAGGGCAGCGTGTGCATGTGGACAGGGGAGGTTTCTGCCTCCCTGCCGGAACCGAGGGCATTTTCGGGGTCCCCGGAGCCTGCCCTTTCGAAGGGACACTGCTGCCCGAGCTGCAGTGCTGCCCCTTCGAAAGGGCAGGCTCCGGGGACCCCGAAAATGCCCTCAGTTTAGGCAGGGAGGCTGCGCCAAGCTGCCTCAGCTGTTCTGCGGGGAGAATTTCCACCCCAGGGCAGCGTGTGCATGTGGAGAGGGGAGGTTTCTGCCTCCCTGCCGGAACCGAGGGCATTTTCGGGGTCCCCGGAGCCTGCCCTTTCGAAGGGGCACTGCTGCCCGAGCTGCAGTGCTGCCCCTTCGAAAGGGCAGGCTCTGGGGACCCCGAAAATGCCCTCAGTTTAGGCAGGGAGGCTGCGCCAAGCTGCCTCAGCTGTTCTGCGGGGAGAATTTCCACCCCAGGGCAGCGTGTGCATGTGGAGAGGGGAGGTTTCTGCCTCCCTGCCGGAACCGAGGGCATTTTCGGGGTCCCCGGAGCCTGCCCTTTCGAAGGGGCACTGCTGCCCGAGCTGCAGTGCTGCCCCTTCGAAAGGGCAGAATTGAGACAGAAGCTCGGGCAGCAGTGCCCCTTCGAAAGGGCAGGCTCCGGGGACCCCGAAAATGCCCTCGGTTCCGGCAGGGAGGCAGAAACCTCCCCTCTCCACATGCACACGCTGCCCTGGGGTGGAAATTCTCCCCGCAGAACAGCTGAGGCAGCTTGGCGCAGCCTCCCTGCCTAAACTGAGGGCATTTTCTGGGTCCCCGGAGCCTGCCCTTTCGAAGGGGCAGCCGTTGCCGCCGCAGCGACAACCTGGAAGCGCCGCCGCCGAAGCAGTCGAGCCTCTCTTTCCCTTCTTCTTCCAAACCTCCCCCGCCCCCTTCCACGCGATTGGCTCCCACCCGCAAAACCTGCCCCCTTCCACGCGATTGGCTCCCGCCCGCAAACCCCGCCCCCTTCCACGCGATTGGCCCGCGCCCGCAAACCTCGCCCCCTGGCTCTCGAGCACTTCAAAATGTGCACGAGCATGTCAAAATGGCTCCCGGCAAAAAAAGTTTGCCGACCCCTGGTCTAGGCACTTGAAGCCAACAAATAGGCCTTGTATCAAAACAAGACAAATTCAGAAATCAGAACAAGCTCAGCAGTGATTGTATTATACTTCATAAACTTAGTTCTGCCTGGCCAGGAGGTGTGGCCAAATCTAACACCGGAAACTGTATGGTAGATTTTTGCCATCAAATTTTAGTGGTGTGGGTAAGGGTGATTCCTGAGCCACAATAAGTGGGTGCATGAAGCAAGCTGTATATTGTAAATTATCCACTCATGTCCTGGTAGAATATCTTCTGTCTCAATTCTGATATGTACAATATGTCACGGATGACCAAGGTATTGGAATGGTATTTTTACTTTTATAAGTTTTATCAAACTCAAATGTCATTTCAATTTTCTGCATAGAATTGCTCGGATGATTCGTCAGGAAAGAGGAAATTCCCTGCTTGTTGGTGTTGGAGGCACAGGGAAGCAGTCTCTGACTAGACTTGCCTCTCATATTTGTGGCTATAAATGCTTTCAAATAGAACTAAGTCGTGGTTATAATTATGACACTTTTCATGAAGACCTTAGGAAGCTATACAAAATGGCAGGGGTAGAAGACAAAGACATGGTTTTTCTTTTCACAGACACACAGGTATGAAATAATGAAAATGAAATTCATTTTGCAGATAAACATTATTAATATAATGAACTGCAATGTGATTTATGTATTTTTGTTTATGCGGCCAAAATACTTCCGAAAGGGAATTGTCAGTGCCATTAAATATTTAAAGTTCAGATAAGACATTGAAAGTAGATGCACTCTGCTAGCAAAGAATAAAGATAAAATTTGGATTCATTCATGTTTCTGGAAGGTATTTTTCATTTTGTAGTATCTGCCTTGTGACTATATCCCAGACATGAACTGTGGCGGGCAGTGAAGTGGGAGTTTGCTAGGTGAAACAGCTGGTCCAAGGTGATCCAAGGGGTAGCAGAGAATTCTCACTCTTCATTCTGGGAATTGTAGTGGAAAGTGATAGAGGGACACAGCCAGCAACATACAATTGCAGATTAGGAAGATGTACTAACTCGTAGCATGAGTAGGGAAGCTTAGCCACTTGAGAAACTTGGAATTTTCTGCATGTACGCCACTGTTGAGTTATGGCACCTCCCCATAAAACTAAAAAGTGCCCATAAATTAAAGAAAGAGAAAATATAGCATTATAAGAATCCATTTATATGCCTGTATGGAAATACAGGGCGTGTAATGGGGCGTGGTGGCTCAGCGGGTAAGACGCCAGGCTTGTCGATCGGAAGATCGCAAGTTCGGAGGTTCGAATCCCTAGCCCTGCGTGCGGAGTGAGCTCCCGCACTAGCTCCAGCTCTTGCCAACCTAGCAATTTGAAAGCATGCAAATGCAAGTAGATGAATAGGTACCACTTCGGCGGGTTGGTAACAGTGTTCCGCGTGCCTCATGCCGGCCACATGACCGTGGAAGTGTCTTCAGACAATGCTGGCTCTTCAGCTAACAAACGGAGATGAGCACTGGCCCCTAGAGTCGGACACGACTGCACAAATGTGCGGGGGGAACCTTTACCTTTACCTATGTAAATACAAGAATAAAAAGCAAAGAAAATAAAAGCAAATAAAGTTGAAATGAAGCTAAGCCAAGCTCATGAAATGTTGATATCAGGACATTATTTTCAACAAGTTTATTACTGGTTTTACTGAATTTCCATGTCAGCATTACTAAGTGGCTGAGGTGTGGAATGATATGGAGTAATTGTGGATAATGCAGTGATGTAAACAGTGTTTGATGCTTCGAACAATAATTTGAGCATTTACTAAATAAACTAGACATATTGAAATGACATGTTTAAAATAGATATTTGTGTGTATTCATTGATGATGAAATAGAGGATAGAGATTAAGAACTGAACAAATGATACCATGTTACATGTATAAGACTCTATGGATTTAAATAATTCTCATATCTTAAAAATGAAATCAATGGGTGAAAAATTTAGAGGGAGTTTGGATGGTAACACTGAATAGAGCAAGCTAAGGCAATAAGCCATTAGCTAAATTTCTTTTTAAAGGCTCTTCCAAACAGACCATTTTCATTCTCTGAATCTTCAGAAAACAATTCACACTGACTTATGATTAAGGATGTTCAGAATGGTTTATGCAAGAGTCATTCTGTTTGGGTCCAGGTGCAGAACAAAACAGCTGTTTTCTTCTGGATATAGTCCAAAACGTGGTTGTTCTGAGCAGATGTGTTGGGGGAAAGAACAGTAGGAGAAAGCTAAGGCTGAGGCATTTCCTTGGCAATGACATGTCCTGTGATGCTAATGGTAATGTGGGAAGCAGTGGAAGGTGAGAAGGGGAAGGTCTATCCTCTCATGCATCCATTGTGATGGCCCCATAGGGCCTGATTCCTCCCCTCTTTCATCATTTGGACATTGATGGATGAAGAGAAAGCATGGAGAAGATCGGGGTGGGCAGTCCTGTAGAATATGCCATGCTGGTCACTGCTGAGACCATTGGAATAAATAACAGGTGACTAGGCCCTTTGGAGGAGGCAGTGGCACCATGAAGAATAAATATCCTTGTTTCTGAAGGAGGGGAGAGACAACAGTCTTGCCTTATTCCCAGGATGAAATCCTTCAAGGACCTCTTGGGTTGTGTTTCAGCCAAAACCTGGAACAACCAAAATATTTTGGGGGTTGTGTCTGCTGAATTATGGCCGATTTGAAATTTTACATCCGGAATGTGAAATTATGTTTGGCTTTGAAAGAAAGTATATTTTCCTTTTTTTTTTTTTGCACACCCATACTCGTTATTTTCTCTTAATAAGCTGATTAGCATCCCTCCAGTCCATAAGAAAGCACCCAAACCAGTTCACCCAATTCACTGTTCTCATCCTTAGTTTATCCAGCATCATTTTTTTTAAACCCAGTCCCTGTAATTCAGTCTTAACCTCACCAGGGATTGGGAACTCAGGAGATGATCCAAGGCAAAAGTTCCTGCTGCCTGCCTCCAAGCTTCCGTGTTACTACCTTAACACTCAATTCACAATGCTACCTCCTGTACCACAGCTGAGCCAGGACTTAACTGCCAAAAAAAGATGACTTTTGTTTTTGAAAACTTACTTCCGCTCTATCAATCTTCATAATAGCAGATCTCTGTGGCTGCTGTTGCTTCCCCCCCACACACACACACAGCGCTCCACACACTTGCTCTGGAATAGCCTTCCCTCTCCTAATTAACTCCATCACACTTTTTCAAATAATGTTGTGCCTCCAATAATTTAAGAGGTTTACACACTTGCTTCCTGAAAACAGCAGGAGGGTCAATTTTCACTCAGCGTGACAAACAATACAATGAAGGCTGATAAAGATGTAATGCTAATCAGAGGTAGGGAATTGGCTGCAAAATGCTCATTCAAGTCCCTGTCTCTATGGCTGCTATCCCTCTCTCCCCCGCCACAAACACACACACAGCTCTACTGCATTTACAATGATGTCAGACTGATGTCAAACACCTTTTCTGCTTTTTCCATGCAGAAGTCTCTCTGCTATTCTGGTTTTTTTTTCAAACTTATATATGTCTATTACCAGGTTAAAATGAAGATGGGATATATTCTACATATATATAATGTATACAGAAAAATAACAAACTTTATTTTAACCAAAATATATCATAAGGAAATTTAGGAAGTTTATATCAATATAGGGCCCTCTTCATCCCTAAAAACTCTTTTCAGTTTCCCCCCCCCCAAATTGTTTTATTATACAATACAAATAATATATTGTAGGATACAAATAAAAGTACAGTGGTGTCTACACAATAGAAACTGGATGGAACCTGTTAACGCTGTGATGATTAAAGTAGATTAAACCTTTCAAAACTCTTTTCAGTTTTCTATTATTCAAGGTTGGTTGCTGGATCAGACAGGATATTAATTGAACTGCATTCAGGAATGCTTAGGCTGCAACTCCAGCAGACCCACTTCACACAATCACATTTTTTATAAGAGAATTGGAACTGTCATGAAATAGTCCAGTTATGTGAGATGGTTCTTATTATTTGTCAAGCATTTCTTTGTAAAATACTTTCATTGATTAATGCTATTAACAACATTTTAAGATTGTTGTATATCTGCTTCATTTAATAGCAAGGAAATCTCTCCAGTGTTATGTAAAACTACATAATTAAGCTCAGCAGGTCTGTAGCTTGAATCATGTCAACTGGATTTCTATTTTCTCAGTGGAAACGTTTCGCTCCTTATCCAAGGAGCTTCTTCAGTCTGAGCAAAGTTGGTAAGGGAATCCTAAATATGTTTCTAGGTAGCTGTGTGACCTTACACCTGGGGCTAGGTCATGGTTATATTGAGATGTTATTTTAAGTCCTTTTATCATCTAAAGGAGGATCGTTAAGATCATCATGCTGCTGTTGAGCTTGTGAAATGGTCTTAATCTTCCTAGGCACAGAAGACAAAGCAGGGAGGAAGATGGGGGAAAGATTGTGCCTGAGGCCCCCACCTCTATTCAAGGAAGGATTTTCCAAGTTGGCATAAATGGATTCCTTGACCCCTATAAATCCATAAATCCATTTATGCCAACTTGAAAAATCCTTCCTTGAATAGAGGTGGGGGCCTCAGGCACAATCTTTCCCCCATCTTCCTCCCTGCTTTGTCTTCTGTGCCTAGGAAGATTAAGACCATTTCACAAGCTCAACAGCAGCATGGTGATCTTAACGATCCTCCTTTAGATGATAAAAGGACTTAAAATAACATCTCAATATAACCATGACCTAGCCCCAGGTGTAAGGTCACACAGCTACCTAGAAACATATTTAGGATTCCCTTACCAACTTTGCTCAGACTGAAGAAGCTCCTTGGATAAGGAGCGAAACGTTTCCACTGAGAAAATAGAAATCCAGTTGACATGATTCAAGCTACAGACAATTCCACCTGGATGACTGAGAACCTTCATAGACATAAGCTCAGCAGGCTTTTCCTGAAAGTTTTTATCAAAGCCTGGAGGATGATTACAGTAGGATTTTGAACTTGATACAGCTCTTTGGAACCCTTTGAAGCATAAATGTCCTTTTAAATCTAGTTTACATCAGGAACAGATCCTTAGGTGACACTATACTAAATTTATACTATCTAAACTGTAAACTTTCTAAATAGTGTTGGCAGGATTATCAGCAAATTAGTACCTATTATCATTTTTGGTGGCAACCCCCAATTCATCTCTTTTATTAAAAGCTTTGAAGAAAATCACCCTACAATCTTTCATAACAAATCCTACTTTTAAGTTAATTATCCCTATTTCCTGAAGCATATAAATTAATGCAGCATAAGTAATAGATTCAATTCCTGTTGTTAGCTGCCAGATTTATTATTGCAATATGTTAGAAAACTAAAATACATCTTTAATTAGAGTAATGGTATTTAAAAATCTCTCTGACTAAAAATTGACACAACAACAAAGAGCTTTGAAAACCCCCACAATGAATTATGAATTCTGTTAAATCTAATTGCTATTTATTAGCTATATTAACAGTGGTTTTTCTAATAATGTGATCTGTACAAATGTTGCTCTGGATACAAATATTGAATTTGGATATTAAAATGTATTTCTTCTTTGAATATCGTTGTTGTTGTTCAGTCGTTTAATATGCATCTAATAAAATCTTTATTACGGTCATAGACCAGCATATGCACTGCACAAGCACCAATTGTTTTGTTCATTTTTATCTTTATTTTTGTTTAGTTTTTGCCTTTTTCTTTTACTCTGTAAAAGAGTTAGGGTTACTCTGTAAAAGAAAAAAAATAGAATCTCCATGAAAGATATCAATTATCTGAAATACTTATCATTGTTTATCAGGCATGTTTTACTGTTTCTCTCTCTTAACACCCAACAATAATTAGTCATTCATAAGCATGCTGTTTTTCATGAAATTACCCTCACTAGTCAGGTAATTGTTTAGTTTAGCATTTCTTCTGTTTCCTCAAAAGATTAATTTCTGGCCTAGATGGATTTATTTCATAGAGTTTGAAATCTGTCAAGAATCTTGAACTAAATCAGTATCTCCTCTTAATTGGAGCAAAAGAGAGGATCATTAGGACATATGCGGTCAGACTGCCAAAGGCACACCATCTGAGCATGTTAATTATGTATCATGAAATGGAAATGGCTTAGCTGTCAGGGAACAAATTGAATAGCAAAGCCGATCCTGTATCAATTGGTTGAACTTCATAGAATGATAGAATTGGAAGGAGCCATTAAATCAACCCCCTTGCTCAGTGGAGAAACACATCCTAGGCAGAACCATCTAGTCTCTGCTTGAACACATCCAATGAAGGAGAACCCACCACTTCTTGAGCTAATTTGTTCCACAGTCAAACTGCTCCTTTTTTGGACATTCAGTTGGAGTCTTCCTTCTTGTAACTTAAATCCATGTTGTGCGCTCCAGAATGAGAGAAACATATCTGGCATCCTTTCACGTATTTGAAGAAGGCTATCATATTCTTCTTCTATCATCTTTTCTCAAAGCTAAATGTACCGGGACTTCCGGTGAAGAAAAATGGCGAGCAGACGCAAAAATTAACAGCTCGTCAATTACTTAAATCTAAAACAAAGACAGCAAGCCGACTCCGCGAAACGTCAGTCAAGCGGACAACGGCAGGGAAGCCGATGTAAGGGTGGACCCTAAGAAGAGAAAAGCCTGCAGCTTCTGGACGGCGCCGGTGAGATAATTGGCTGCATTTATGTTACTTTCACTTTCTCAGCCGGTTGACAGCTTGCAGTGAAAGTAAGCCGAGAAGCTGGGTATGCGCAAATCTTCGTTTTTTCTCCCTAAGTATTTTAGGGTATGCTGCTGTTTCTTCTTCACTTTTTGTTAAAAAAGAGATTTAACTTATAAAAAAGACAAGAATAAAAATACTTTCTCATCAAAAGGAACTTTAAATAGACTTAAAGAAGGCGGCTGAGACTTCAGCGTTTTTTGCAAAGCAGGAGAAACGGACTCTTTAATTATTTAACAACGCCATACTTACTGTATTAGAGACTTTAATTGAATATTTTTGTTAACCTTAGAAAAATAAGATTAAGAAAACTTATATTGTAGTCTGGTGGAAGATAATTCTTAAAATGATGAGTACAAAAAAAAAACGTTGAGGAGAGGCTCAGACTCTGGGGAGGACAAAGGTGAATGGTTAAAAACACTCTTTGAGGATTTTACCAAGAAAGCCATACAGAGTATAACCTCAAACGTAACAACCTTATTAGAAGAAAAAATTCAAGGATTTGAACAGAGTCTAGACAGAAAACTAGATAGTATGGAACAAAAATTTCAAGCAGAAATTAAAGGAATGAAAGAAAGTGAAAAAAAATAGAAAAACAAAAAGAAGAGGAGACTGATAAACTAACCTTATTAGAACAAAAACAAAAAGAGAAATGTATAAGAATAAGAGGATTAATTGAGGGTAAAGAATCAGATTAAAAATACTGTTACTCAGGTGCTGGCGGATTTGATAGACTGGGAAACAGAACAATTAGAGGAAGAAATGGAATCTATCTACAGAGTTAATTCAAAGTATGCCAGGGACCATAATGTACCCAGAGACTTAGTCATTGAATTCAGTAGAAAAAAGCTTAGAGACATGATTTTGCAGACTGTGTTTGATAAGAAAATAAACATAGAAGGTAAAGATATAAAAAAAATTAAAGAAATTCCGCCACAATTCTGAAAAAAAGAAAAGATTACTTCTTAACAGAGGTTTTGAAAAGGAGGAAAATTAGATATAGATGGGAAATGTTGGAAGGGGTGAATGTGTCCTATAATGATCAAAGGTTCAAATTCAATTCAATTGAGAAAGCGAAGGATTTCCTCAGAAAATTGGAAAAGGGTGATAAGCATTCAGTAGGGAACAGTGGGCAAAAAGAAGGGATAACAGAAAAGTTTAAAATATTCTCTCAAGCCGTCAGTTCTCAAGAACTAAGTAATCAGTCTGAAAATGAGTAATCTGAAATGTCTCTCGTGGAATGTTAACGGTTTAAATGCTCCAGCTAAAAGGAATAAAATTTTTCATACTCTTAATAAGTACAAACTCAATATAATTTGTTTGCAAGAAACGCATATTAGACGTAAAGATGCTAAATTATTATCAAATAAAAAATTAGGATCAGGATTTATAACGACAAGTGAGAATAAGAAAAATGGTATAGTTTGTTATATCAAACCAAATTTAAAACCAAATCTGATACAAGCTGATGACAAGGGTAGATTTGTTATTATAGAAATAGAAATTCAAAATTTAAAGGTTATATTAGTGGGAGTATACGCTCCCAATGAAAAACAGAAAAAATTCTTTAAAGCCCTTTTGAATTGTTTATCAGACTTGCCAAACAAAAACTGGATGATTCTGGGTGATTGGAACGGAGTTGTAAACCCCCTGTTGGATAGGAAATCCGATAAACAAATTAAATTAAACCAAGGTAAACTACCTCAAGAATTTTTTGAACATAAATAATTTAGAATTGGTCGATGCCTGGAGACATAAAATGGGTAACACTAAAGACTACACTTTTTTCTCAGATAGATTTAAATCCCACTCCAGAATTGATATGATTTGGATTTCAAAAAATTTAGCAAACAAGATTAAAGATATGAAGATTTTGGCTAAAATATTATCAGATCACAACGCAGTTCAATTAGATTTAAAAAAAATTACCAAAGTCATACAGATGGAGACTCAATGAATCCATATTAAGAAATAAGGAATATTTAGAAGAGAGTAAAAATAAATTAAAAGAATTTTTCGATTTAAATATGAATGATAATATAAATATAACAACAGTTTGGGATGCAAGTAAAGCGTATATTAGGGGCCACTTTATGTCTCTAGGCAAACACCAAAAAAAAAAAAGCAACAAAATTTTTCCAAATTATGTGACCAAATCAAGATAAAAGAAATTGAACTTCAAAGTAACCCAAGAGATAAAGATACCAAAAATCAAATTACTATATTACAGAAACAATTAGAATTATTTACAACTGAGGAAATGGAAAAAAACTTGAGGTATGTTAAACAAAGACATTTCCAACATGCAAATAAAGCTGGTAAATGGCTAGCTTTTAAATTAAGAAAAGAAGGGGAAAGAAAAATTATAAATAAAATAAGAGAAAATGGGGAAGAGTTAATAGATAATCAAAGTATTAAGAAAGCATTTCATGACTTTTATACAACTCTATATCAAAAACAACAAATAGTTTTGGATAGGGCCGATATATATTTAACAGAAAGTAATTTGGAAAAAATATCCAAAATACAAAGAGATACCATCAATGAACCCATTACTACGCAAGAAATATCAAATGCCATCCCAAAACAAAAGTCAGGTAAAACTCCAGGTCCAGATGGATTTACAGCAATATATTATAAGTTATTCCAAGAGCAACTTAATACCATTTAATATCTTATTAAACTCGATAATGACTGGAAATACAATACCTAAATCATGGACCGATGCCAATATAATTTTGATTCCTAAGGCGGACCAAGACCTAACTTTATGTAAAAATTTCAGACCAATCTTGCTGCTAAATATCGATTACAAAATTTTTACCACTATCCTGGCTAATAGATTAAAAACTGTTTTACAAGACACTATTAATGCGGATCAATCTGGTTTTCTACCAAAAAGACACATTAAAGACAATATTAGATCTATTATTAATATAACTGAATACGCAAAAGAACATAATGAAAAGCAAATCTTGTTATTATTCTTAGATGCTGAAAAAGCATTCGACAATTTAAATTGGGATTTTATGATTAAAACGTTGGAAATTATGGATTGTGGTAATAGTTTTATTAACGCTATTCAAGCTATATATACAACACAGACAGCCAAGATAGTGGTAAATGGTGATACAACCCAAAATTGTAACATAGGAAGGGGCACTAGACAAGGTTGCCCAATTTCTCCACTTCTATTTATCTTAGTATTAGAAGTTCTTTTAGAAAATATAAGAAAAGATAATCAAATTGAAGGGGTAAAAATAAAACAAGAAAATTATAAATTAAGGGCCTTTGCCGATGATGTGGTAATTACTTTACAAAATCCAGAAAATTCAATCAGACATTTGCAAAAATGCGAGATTTGGCTAAATTCATTTGGCAGGGGAAACCGAGAATAAAATACAAATTCTTACAGGACATTAAGAGAAAATGGGGGTTTTGGTCTACCAAATTTAAAACTATATTATGACGCTTGTGTTCTTAGTTGGCTTAGAGACTGGTTAAAATTGGATAATCGAAAACTACTCAACTTAGAAGGGCATGATCTTAGATTTGGATGGCACGGGTACCTATGGTACAATAAGATAAAAGCAAATATGGCATTTAATTACCACCCTATTAGAAAATCAATTTTAAAAATTTGGAACAAATACAAAAATATACTATCACCTAATTTGCCTCTGTGGACTTCTCCACAGGAAGCACAAGCGTGGCATGGAAACCTGAATTTATGTAATTGGTTAACTTATAAAGATTTATTAGTATTTGAGGGTATAAATTACAAATTAAAAACAAAAGACTTATTAAAAGAAGGGTTTAATTGTAATTGGTTTACATATTTACAGATTAAAGAACAATTTAAGATGGATAATAAAAAAATTAAGTTCAAAGAAAAATCAACAAGTTGGGACAATATTTTATGGAAAGAAAATGACCATCTGATTGCAAAAATTTACAAAATTTTAATACAAATTAATTCGTCAAATTTACCTAAAAAGAACTGCATAATTAAATGGGAAGAAAATTTAGGTCATAGCATTCAAATTGAAAATTGGGAAAAAATGTGGTTAAAAGACTTAAAGTTTACCTTGAATTACAATATGAAAGAAAATTTTTTCAAAATGATGTACAGATGGTACATAACCCCTAACACATTGTCCAAAATGTATATTATGATATCCAATAAATGTTGGAAATGTAAAAAAGAAGTGGGCACCTTCTTTCATCTTTGGTGGACTTGCCAGAAAACTAAAAAATTTTGGGGCACAATTCATCAAACTTTATGCGAAATACTGGAAGAAGACATTATCAAAGAGCCAGAACTGTACTTGTTGAGATTTATAAAACCAGACATACACAAGAAATATGGGAAACTATTATTTTACTTAACAACTGCGGCTAGAACCATTTTTGCAAAACATTGGAAAGAGGACCTTACACCTACAATTGAAGAATGGATGATAAAAACGATGTACCTAGCACAGATGGCCAAATTAACAGATTTATTAAACGAAAAGAATATGGATGAATTCAGTTTATGTTGGAGCCCTTTCTATAAATTTATAGAAAAGACTCAAAAAGTCCAATTGGGAATTCAATGTAAATTTTAAAAAAATTAACTATGATAGAGATTATTTCTAAATAGTTGAAGGAAATGATGGTGAGAAAGTAGGAAGTCCTGTTTGGTAGTCGTTTTTCATTGTTTTCTTTGTTTTTGTTTTTTTAGGGTAGAGTGTAAAATAAGTGTAAAAGAGGGGAGAGTAAAGGGGGATTAGGGGGATTAGGATGTAGAGAAGGTAAGAGTAGGAAGAGGAGATGGAGAAGAGAGTAGAGAGAAGAGGGGAAAAGAAGGTTAAAAGGAGAAGAGATTAAGATAGGTTATGTTTGCAAGAGAGGAAGTCTTTTAGTTATGTTAAAAGGTAATGTTAAGTGATGTTAGAGTTTGAGAAGGTAGAAGAGAGAAGGGAAGCCTAAGTAAGTACGTGAGGAGAAATGAAAGGCTGTTTTGGAAGAGGGTTGATGTTCTATTTAATTTAAAAATGTAACCCAAATGTTGTCATTTATGTAATGCTATGTCATTTTATGTTATGTTATGTTATGTTAGATATTGTTTTCTTATGTATTATTATTATGTAAAAGAATAAAGATATATGGAGAAAAAGAAGAAGAAGAAAAAAGCTAAATGTACCCAGCTCTTTCTGTCAGGTTCAAGGATCATCAGTAGCATTCCCCTGTGGTGCCAGGTATTCTGTGGTTTAGCCTCACAGCAAGACAACTTACTTTCCACAAGAAGCTTACTCTGGGGTCTGATGAGCTGGTTTGATACTGGTTTCAGTATGGGGGTTACTCACGACCCACACTAAAGAATGTTTAGTATAGGAGAATTTTTTCAGGGATATGTTTGAACCGGGTTAATTTATTAAGTGAAGCACAAATTGGTTTATTGTCAACGCTGGAGGAAAGGGTGCAGTTACAGTCCCTTTTTAGAGACGTATGAAATTAGAATATGCATGTAATTGGATACCGCAGCAAGTTATTAGATTGGGTATAGCCAACACCAAGTATTTCATTGGATCATGTACCTAGTTAGATCAGTGCAGCCATTAGGGTGCAACTATGAGGTAATGGGGCGGGACTACAAAGACAATGGGGGGTTGAAAGAACAAAAGGCAGCATTCTGTGATCATAGTTTCTTTCAAGGGGGTTACTTTCTTTTGCTTTCCCAGAGCTCTGTTGCCTCCCAGTTTTTCCCCCAGATTATCAGCATTTTATTTCTGGTTGGAATGGAGGGGGACATAAATACGGGATATAAATACGGGATATAAATATGATGATAAAATAAAAAATAAATAAATTCCTTGGGCTTCTTATATTGCCAAATGTCTAAGCAGTGATCAGGTGCTCAGGCAATTGGTTCTTTTAGATCCAGAGATAATAAGCACACCAGTGGATAAAGAAACTTTAGCTTTATTATAAACTTAAGCAAACAGATTTAAACAGAAACCACAGTTCAAACAGAAACACAGTTTAGGCAGATTATATAGAAGCATACAAAGCATAGCATAAAGGAAGAAATACATACCAAAGCAAGTTGAAACTCAATTTCCCATAGGCTGTCAGGAGCCCCTTAAGGACAGCGGAGATACGCCAAGGTGGCTTAATTTTCACAGCACCCAGCACTCAGGTCTGTGACTCCCCAAACCCCAAAAGTAAGCCTAAGGTTTTTATCAAATCTGGCCCCCAAACCCCGTGACCATGTTTACATGGTACTGAAGCTGCATAGCCTGACCTTGACTGGGATTCTTCCTGGGGTCTAGCACCCGTATATGACATCATCCAAGAGCCTGGGAAGCTATCAGATAAGCAAGTACTTAACCAAAACAATTTCTTAGCTCCCCCTCCCCCACATTCCAAGCCACTGGAGTGGCTGTTGGGGGAGTGAACCTATGCTTAAACTAATAAGCTTGGGGTAATCTGTGTCCCCCTCCATTCCAACCAGAAATAAAAACAAGCCAGTTAAACATCAGTATAACTCTAAATAAACACTAATCTTCTTCGTGTAGGGGAAAATCAAAATATGTCACTTAACTCCTCGAGATAACAATGGTCTTCTGCGTTGCCACTACACTTCTATATGTTTTATGGCTTAGCTGACAATTTTAGTTTCCCTGGGAAAGTGTATTCAGGTAGGGGCTTTTAGCTTGACCTCCAAAAATCTCCATCAGGTAACAGTTCATGTGAAAGAAAAAGAGAACTTCTTCAGGGAGAATTTAACAAAAATGTATGGAAAATACTCCAAACAAGTAAAATAAATTTATTTATTTATTTAATTAATTAAATTTATATTACCGCCCATATCCTCTGTGGGGGCCCTGGGCGGTTCACAATAAAACATAGTTAAAAAACATAAATATAAAATTACAATATAATAAATAATATAAAATCCAAGTATAAAAGATGTTAAAAATTGTAATACTGGGAGGCTTCATGAGACCAGCCATCCCCAAGAGGAACTGTTAGCATTTCCCTCCCAGGCAAGACGGCAGAACCAGGTCTTTAAGCCTTTCCGGAAATATTTAAAATATTGAGATAACACATAGAATTGCTATAAGAAGACTTGGATACCACATACCAGTACATTTATATAGCAGTACATAAATCCTAAGACTTTGAGTTTTAACCTTAATCCCACACCAATTCATAAAATTGGCATGGAGCACAGCCATGGAGTTCTAGGAAAAACATCTGTTATTTTTCTACATGTGCCTTTCTTTCCTTCTGTGTCCCACTGAGTGAGAGAGAATGGACAGGATATATACATTTTGTGTTTTTCTAAATAAAAGTGACATATTTCATTAGGAAGATGTAGGATGTTTATCTCTTTAACAGTTATGTGGGATGTTGTGGTACACATGGGACGCTCTTCTACTTTTTGCAGTACTGATTTAGGGAATAATGGGTTCATAATTTAGTGAAGCGGAATGGAAACGGGTAATTCTTTGCTTATCTATGGAGTCTTGGCTCTGCTGAAAATATAAACAACTCTTAGGTATTTTAGGTTTAGTGAAATTGTGATAGAAAGGAAATCAGTAAGTTTGGACTATCCAGATTTTTAAGACATTGCTTAAAATTTCCTTGTTTTGCTAAGGATTTTACATTAATAAGAGAAAGTTGGTGTTCATGTTTGCAAATTTATATGAGTGTTCACAAACACCACAAGGTTAATTATGCAATCCTTTATGTCTGCTTAGAAATAAGCCCCATTCAAGATAAATAAAAATAGTACGAATGATCAGTACTGGATAAACAATCCAACAGTGCAAATAACATACTGAGAAAAAAGGGGACATCTGTTCCTCTGCTAAAAATCTTCCCTGATTTTAGCAGCAATGGCATGTTTTATGTTAATTAATTTTGCAGTTTTTTAACAACTTCTTTTTGGATTTAAATAACATGGAGGGAAATCCTCAATGACTGGCTATTTATACTTGAGTTAGGAAGGACAAATTAACATATATATTAAAAAATAGTAAAGCTGAGAAGAAAACATATATTTTAGAAGTAACATCTGTTTCTTGTAATGTGTACTAGTAGTATTTCCCCCATGTTTTCTAGTAATGTTTAGTTTCTGACTATAGGTCCTTTTTTAACAATATAATTTTTTTGATGCCTGGTTTTTATAAAATCTTTAGATAGTTGTAGAAGAATTTCTAGAAGATATAAACAATATTTTGAATTCTGGAGAGGTACCTAATCTGTTTGAAAAGGATGAACTGGAGTTTGTTATGGCAGCTACCCGACCCAAGGCAAAAGAAGCAGGAATAGCAGAGGGCAACAGAGATGAGGTAAGATATTATAAATACTGCTTTAAATGTATAATTTAAATCCATGTTTATTATAGATATTTAAATTTATCAGCAATTTATAGGAATTAGAGAGGCATATTGTCATTTAAGTTACTCAGACTATTGCTTCTTACAGTATGTCATTCGCAGTTATACATATAGGCTAAAAACTTGATGATGGTAATGATACTGATAATGATGTTTCCTTTCTAACACTGAATTATAACTTGTCTTTTCTCAGGTATTTCAGTACTTCATTAGTCGAGTCCGACAGAAGCTACACATTGTCCTGTGTATGAGTCCTGTCGGAGATGCTTTCCGAGCACGGTGCCGAATGTTTCCCTCACTTGTGAATTGCTGCACTATTGACTGGTTTGTGCAGGTAACTAATTCATTGAAGAATTTTGATAAGATATTAAAATAATACATGGTTCTAATTTCAGGATTTGTGTTATGCGGTCATCAGCTGCTATTTCCCCATCAAGTTTACTTTTTCCTATATTCTGCAACATTACAATTAATCTATAACTTAAGTACAAGTTAATATAATTTTGTGAAATGGTAAAACATTGGTCCTTGGTCTTTCTCACCATTCATGGCTTTTGAGAAAATTCTTTTACATTTTATATGGAAAACAGAAATATCTCTGCTAAATGTAGTAGTAACTAAAAGGAAAATATACTTCAATAGTCAATTTGCATTAATGTTTTCATGTGTTCCAAGTGGAATATGTTAGTCTTGTTTATAAATTCCACAAATCATAAATTAAAGCAGCAGCCTTACGTTCATGCCATGCGAAAGTAGACATGCTATTACATTAAGTACAATTTAATAATGACCTCCACTTCCTTTTAGTCTTTCAGTGACAATTCTGCTGAAATAATTGGAAAAGAAATGGTTTGTCTATTGCATATATACTTCAAGAAAGATTATTTATTTATTTCATTTTCTCTTTTTTTTTCCAGTGGCCCAGAGAAGCACTTCTTTCTGTATCAAGGACTTTCTTTATGCATGTTGATCTTGGAACTGATCGAATGAAAGAGAAACTTTCTATAATGTGTGTAGACATTCACATGAGTGTAACAGAGATGGCAGAGCAGTATTATGCAGAGCTCCGGCGACGCTACTACACAACACCAACTTCCTATTTAGAGTTAATCAATCTTTATTTGTCCATGCTTACTGAAAAAAGGAGGCAACTGGTTTCAGTAAGTTGAATTTTATTAAAAGAATAATTGAATTAGGTATAGAAGTGTGTTTTATTCCCCACCCCACTGTTGTCATACATGTGCACACTATTTCTATTGTTCTTTGCAGTGAAAATATAAATGCTATTCAGTATTGGGCGTGTGGGTATTCTTTCTATCAATTTGGTTTAAATACAATCCCCCTCCAGTTCAGATCTAAATTTAGTATGACTGTATAAGAAATTCAGATGTCAGCATTTCTTGTTAATTTCCTCTATTTCTGAATAAGGCAATCTGCATTAAGGAGAAACATTTTATATTGGATATATTTTTATATAACTTCTTTTTGTATTGTTTTTAAATTTTTTAAATTTTAAATTTTAATTATTGTAACCCACCCAGAGTCCCTTGCATGGGAGATGGGCGGGGAATAAATTAAATAAATAAAATAAAAATAAATAAACATGTATGTCACTGGTTTTAGTGATGCATTTCACATATAATAGGAGCTTTGTGCAGTTATTTTCTATACAGATGCTGGTAATCAGTAAGATGAATGACAATGTATTCTGGTTTCTATATGAAGATACCGAGCTAGGTATCTTCATATAGAAGCTTCAAATGTTATATGCGGCAAAGTAATAGGAGGAAGAGGTGGATATGGCAGCATGGGTGGGAATGAATTTGTCCATCTATTTTTATTTTTTATTATTTATTATTAAATTTCTATGACCGCCCATCTCCCCCTCAAGGAGGGACTCTGGGCGGTTCACAGCCACAACAACATCATTAAAATACAATAAATCTATCAGTGAAGAGTACTTACTGGATTGGCACAAGCCTGTTTCAACAATATAGACTAGCCTTCCTCACTCTTCAGATGTCTTTGGATCATTCTGGTTGGAAATTCTGGGAACCATGGTCTGAGGAAGCCTACCCTAAGACCTACTGCAATAAACAGTCTTTGAGTAGTAAACATTGCAACAGAATGTCAATTACAGTGTAAAAACTATGTTAGCTTTGATAGAAATATTTACTTTTTTTGTTGTAAAAGATAATCTTTTCTAAAAGAAATACTAAAACTATTCTGTTGAGTGATTTCTTTGGCATGTTGCTTTGGCTAATTAAGGTGATGGTAACAATTACATTACAAGGGGCGTGGTGATGGTAACAATTACATTACAAGGGGCGTGGTGGCTCAGCGGGTAAGACGCCAGGCTTGTCGATCTGCAAGTTCGGAGGTTCGAATCCCTAGCCCTGCGTGCGGAGTGAGCTCCCGCACTAGCTCCTGCTCTTGCCAACCTAGCAATTCGAAAGCATGCAAATGCAAGTAGATTAATAGGTACCACTTCAGTGGGTAGGTAACAGCGTTCCGCGCGTGTCATGCCGGCCACATGACTGCGGAAGCGTCTTCGGACAACGCTGGCTCTTCGGCTAACAAATGGAGATGAGCACCGGCCCCTAGAGTCGGACACGACTGCACAAATGTGCGGGGGGAACCTTTACCTTTTTAACACATATTAAAATATTTCTATCTTTATTATAGTTATTTTAGTTAATCTAACTGATTATGCACAGTATTACTCATAAGAGCCACCCACATCAGTTTTTTAAGACAACGTCTTTTCAAAGTACTGAAACAATTATCAGTATTTATTTGCTTATTTTTCAGGCTCGGGATCGTGTAAAAAATGGTTTATCCAAACTGTTAGAGACAAATGTACTTGTTGACAAAATGAAATTAGATCTTTCAGCTTTAGAACCAGTTCTCAAGGAGAAATCAGTGGATGTTGAGGCTTTGATGGAAAAATTAGCAGTGGATCAAGAAAATGCTGATCAGGTATAAAATGTTGTTTTCAGTTATTAACTATTTTAATGTTTGTTTTTAGATTTAGTAGAGTAACTCCATCGTATGTCTTCCTCTGTCTGAATCTATCAGATACTGTAGCATTTTCCTATTCAGCAGTTCCTAGACAAAGTAACACATACTGTATGAAAACATTCAAGAGTCAGTGTATTATAAATTATGACCAAAGTTAATATGTGTATGTTGTGGGAACACTGATGCCAAATGGTTTTGTAATACCTAATAAATAGGGATGCACAAAATATTTTTAATCTGAACCATTCCCGATTTAAAACATCCCGATTGAAGTTCAAAATGGCCTATTTCAAGTGCAAAACAGCAGTTTAAATGTGACACTTGGCTGTTTTGATAATTCTGGAAGCACTGCAAGCTCAAAGCAATCTGGAAATAATCAGAGCATCTGTTTTGTTCATAATGGGCATTTTGAATATGAAATGGTTCCAAATGTTTTGTGCACCTCTACTAATAAACATTAAACTTAAAATATGCTTTATTTTTGTATGAATGGCACTAATACTGAAGTGGTTTGGCATTACCTCATTTCAGAATATAAAAATTCCCTTCTCACCCCTATGGGTGGTATGTGTCTTCCTCAACCTCAGGTCCTCTACCAGAGGTCTGGGAGTTTGAGGGTTCTACGCAGTACCTTAGCTGTTCCTAGCACTGCATTCTTCTGGACAGAGAGCTCTGATGTTGCTCCTGGGATCTGTTGGAGCCACGCTCCCAGGTTGGGAGTCACATATATATATGTGTGTATATAAGTTGCTCAAAAAAATAAAGGGAACACTGAAATAAGACATCCTAGATCTGAATGCATGAAATATTCGTATTAATTACTTTGTTCATTACATAGTTGAATGTGCTGACAACAAAACCACACAAAAAGCAATGGAAATCAAATGTAAGCAACCCCTGGAGGTCTGGATGTGGAGTTACACTCAAAAATTAAAGTGGAAAGGAACACTACAGGCTGATCCAACGTTGATGTAATGTCCTTAAAACAAGTCAAAATGAGGCTCAGTAGTGTGTGTGGCCTCCACATGCCTTTATGACCTCCCTACAACGCCTGGGCATGCTCCTGATGAGGTGGCGGATGGTCTCCTCAGGGATCTCCTCCCACACCTGGACTAAAGCATCCCCCAACTCTGTCTGTGGTGCAACGTGGCGTTGGTGGATGGAGTGAGACATGATGTCCCAGATGTGCTCAATTGGATTCAGGTCTGGGGAACGGGCGGGCCAGTCCATAGCATCAATGCCTTCGTCTTGCAGGAACTGCTGGCACACTCCAGCCACATGAGGTCTAGCATCGTCTTGCATTAGGAGGAACCCAGGGCCAACCGCACCAGCATATGGTCTCACAAGGGGTCTGAGGATCTCATCTCGGTACCTAATGGCAGTCAGGCTACCTCTGGCGAGCACATGGAGGGCTGTGCGGCCCCCTAAAGAAATGCCACCCCACACCATTACTGATCCACTGCCAAACCAGTCATGCTGGAGGATGTTGCAGGCAGCAGAACGTTCTCCACGGCGTCTCCAGACCCTGTCACGTCTGTCACATGTGCTCAGTGTGAACCTGCTTTCATCTGTGAAGAGCACAGGGTGCCAGTGGTGAAGTTGCCAATCTTGTGTTCTCTGGCAAATGCCAAACGTCCTGCACAGTGTTGGGCTGTAAGCACAACCCCCACCTGTGGACGTCGGGCCCTCATACCACCCTCATGGAGTCTGTTTCTGACCGTTTGAGCAGCCACACGCACATTTGTGGCCCACTGGAGGTCATTTTGCAGGGCTCTGGCAGTGCTCCTCCTCTCCCTCCTTGCACAAAGGCGGAGGTAGCGGTCCTGCTGCTGGGTTGTTGCCCTCCTACGGCCTCCTCCACGTCTCCTGATGTACTGACCTGTCTCCTGGTAGCGCCTCCATGCTCTGGACACTACGCTGACAGACACAGCAAACCTTCTTGCCACAGCTCGCATTGATGTGCCATCCTGGATGAGCTGCACTACCTGAGCCACTTGTGTGGGTTGTAGACTCCGTCTCATGCTACCACTAGAGTGGAAGCACCGCCAGCATTCAAAAGTGACCAAACCATCAGCCAGAAAGCATAGGAACTGAGAAGTGGTCTGTGGTCACCACCTGCAGATCCACTCCTTTATTGGGGATGTCTTGCTAACTGCCTATGCTTTCCGCCTGTTGTCTATTCCATGTGCACAACAGCATGTGAAATTGATTGTCAATCAGTGTTGCTACCTAAGTGGACAGTTTGATTTCACAGAAGTGTGATTGACTTGGACTTACATTGTGTTGTTTCAGTGTTCCCTTTATTTTTTTGAGCAGTGTATATACATACATACATACACACACACACACACACACACACACACACACACACACACTGTATATATATATAACTTTCTAGTTTAACCTACAGCCCTATGATGTAGGTTATCTACATCACTTGGTATCAATTCTAACTAATAATCAGGTCTGATCCTCCTTGGTTTTTTGACATCAGCCATTGAGATCACCCATTTTAAAATCAGTAGTTGAATTCTGCCAATAAGAATATTGCAATCTGGATTATTTTGGGCAGGATAAGCGTTATCAATGCACAGTTTTTAACCTTCATCTTTAAGGAAGCTGGGGAACCCTTTGAAGCAATGGGGAAGGTAGTATTGGAGGCCTGTCTACACTCCCCTCCATACATTGTTCTGCCTGCTAGAAAGTTCTGAGCAGAAATTTGCTTAAGGGCATTTCATCTAATTCAGTAAATTATGAATTCCCATATGAATTCCCATATTCCCAATGACTGCTACCTGTTCTCTTTTGTTTTCTTATGAAACTTATTTAAAATAATTTTTTTTCTTGATAAACGTACATCGATTATTTTTCTTCCAGGTTCGGCGTGTTGTTCAGGAAGATGAAGCTGTTGCAAAAGTAAAAGCAGAGGAAACTCAAGCAATAGCTGATGATGCTCAGAGAGATTTGGATGAAGCCCTTCCAGCTTTAGAAGCTGCCAACAAAGCCTTAGACTCTTTAGATAAGGCAGATATTTCTGAAATCAGGGTTTTCACTAAACCTCCTGATCTTGTCATGACAGTGATGGAAGCTATTTGTATTCTTTTAAATGCAAAGTAAGATAGCTACACTGTATATTAAAACTTCTGCATTGACTTTTAGCTTTAGCCTTCATTTCACCAAGAATGAATTCCTAAAAGCAATTTTCTTTAGCATGAGTTAATTTTTCTGTCTCTTGGGCAATATAAGTGTGATGCCACTCTGCTACAAGTTTCCCTACAGCTATAAAAATAGCCAGTGTAATGGAGTTGAAACTGTGAACATGGTAGCATCACACTATCCCTTTGGTAATAGTTATAGATAAGTCTTTCCCTCCCCCCCCAAGTAGATGTTAGGGCTGTGTAGTACTTCAGATTCAAAAGGAAGAACATGCTTCAGAGCTCACCTAGCTCCCCTCAGCAACTTTTTAAAGCAACTGTGTCTCTTCCCAAGGTCACACAGCTGTCTTCTGAGCCGGTGTGCAATTTTGAGAAAAGAAATGTTTGCTTGAAGGAGTAGCTGATAGCATATCCCACCAGAATCCAAAAATGCATGACACTTAAGTGTAGTTATTGGAAAGCAAACGAAAGACATAGTAATAGATTATTTTAAAAGATAAGAGTTCTGACTCTTCAAGACTCTGGTGCAGCTCACTGTGAGTAGGACTTCATTCACTATCACCAAACTACACTGCTTCCCTAACACTCACTGTGACTTCAGCCCCTTTTTCCTCTTAATATTTGCTCTTATATTTTTTCTTTCAAGTTTCTTCTGTTGATGGACTGTTCCAGCTGCTGCTCTTTTTATACGTTTTTCCCTCCAGACAAGCTGTCAACTGTTGTGGCACAGCCTCAAAATTTAGCTGTTCAGCTGGCTCTTGGCATGGCTCTTTCATTGACCTTTATGCCTACTAAAAGACCAATGCCCACACAGTTCTCTGGACTGTCTTCCCAATGGCTAAAATCCCCTGTGCTTCGATTCACTTTATAGAGAATATAAGGATGGCTGTACATCTCATAGCTAGTACATTCTCCCCTTAGCACTGTCTTTCTCATGATTGACATATGCAATCAAAACTATTACATATTTGCCAGAAGATTTGGTTTTTCACTTAGAGAAAAAACCCTCGTTGTAATCCAAATTTAATTTGTAAATGCCAAACAAAGCTGACATGTAATAATGTACAGTCAATTTGCAAGTTGGCTCTACCCTGCTAAGCAAGCATTGCATGTCCCATCTGCTATTTAGGGAGTATTAATAACTCCCTAAATAGATGCACCTCTGATGTTCTATGATGATTACTCATTAGCTTAATTAGTTTAATCAGGATTATCATCTTGTAATTTTGTGTTGTTGGTAAATTGATGATAATGTAAATTTATATTACACAATTTCACTTGTTTATTAGATATGGGTATTAATTTGGTATAGATGCACTCCGAATAAGATTTACTAAAGAATGAGCCCCTCTGAATTCAGTGCCTCTCCCTGAGTAAATAGAAATGCTGTCAGATATATCAAGTTTAAGGTGGAGTATGTTCAATAACTATGACTAAATGGTATCAGTTTATTTATGTTTTTGTCAACGTCTTATCTTAAGAGGCCATCATCTCTTCATCTACTGATATCGGTTTGAGAGTCTGTATTCTACATCCCTTTTTAATGCTGCAAGAACTGTAAAACTGTAAGAACTACAGTTATAGGTTGTTGTGGGTTTTCCGGGCTGTGTGGCCGTGTTCTGGCAGTTTTGGTTCCTAACGTTTCGCCAGTAGCTGTGGCTGGCATCTTCAGAGGACAGGAGCACAGCTAGAAGATTCTCTCTGTGCCCAAGTTACAGCTACTGGCGAAACGTTAGGAACCAAAACTGCCAGAACACAGCCACACAGCCCGGAAAACCCACAACAACCATTGGATTCCGGCCGTGAAAGCCTTCAACAACTACAGTTATAGTTTTTACCATCATATGAAGTTACTTTTTTTAGATGCTTTGCTTATAGTTTCAGTAGTCATGATTTTAAAACAACATCGCTATGTCATATAGCAGTTTGAGCTCTTGATGAGTAAAAATGTGGGATGTAGATAACTATCCTTTTTTGGGAAGAGAAATCAGAGCATTTCACTTAGGAGTAATCTTTCTGTTCCTATAACTGAAGTACTGTAGTTAGTCATATTTCCAGGTTATTTATGACAGTACATAAAGAGTGTAACCCTATACATGTTTACTCAGAAAAAAAACTATAATTAATAGTTACTCCTAGAGGGTGTGGTATAGGATTGCAGACAGCCCAAGAATAATGTTATTTGTTAAATAAACTACAAAACTTGGAATAATTAGTGCTGGCACTTCAGTTTCTCAGCAGAACTATGCCTCAAGCTGCAGTTGTAAATTCTCCTCTTTCCATTTCTACTTAAAAAAGAATTATGTATTACATCAAAAATGACAGCAGCATATTTTATGAATCTCTCATTTACTTTTAGAGTATGTCAAGGATATGGATGAAAACATGTTTTCTGTTCTAAAAAGCATAAAGGAATCTTGTGTTTGCTAAGGAAAAAGAAAAATCAAAGAGACTGCCTCAAGATAATGAAATTATGTACTTTTACCTGTTGTGATGTAGTTAGATTTTCTATGCTGTAAAAAAAGAGAAATTTTAGCAGCCTGATATACCTTGTGTGTGTGTGTGTGAATTAGATGAAATTCATAGAAGTGTCAGTTTATAATACTAAAAAACAGTAACTGAAACATGAAGCATCCAGCTCAGTTTCCTTTGCATTATATCTTCTCCCTAGAATCAGAAGTCTATATAATTGTTTTTAAATCTTTTTACCATACTAAGATTAAGTATACATACTGGATACACCTATAGGTTCATTAAATATACATTTAATCCTAAAATTTGACATTTTAAAATGTATACAGTAATATTGTCTACTTATACATTTTCCAGGGCAGATCTTCCTAAATCTTTTCATTTTAATCTTTCAGGCCTGACTGGGCAACAGCAAAACAACTTCTTGGGGATTCCAATTTCCTGAAAAAGCTTCTAGAATACGATAAAGAAAATATAAAGGGTGCAATATTACTTAAGCTCCAGAAATATATAAACAATCCTGACTTCATACCAGAAAAAGTAGAGAAAGTGTCAAAGGCATGCAAGTCTATGTGCATGTGGGTGAGAGCTATGGATTTATACTCTCGAATTGTGAAGGTTGTCGAACCAAAAAGGCAAAAGTTAAATGCTGCCCAGGTATTTTTTCCCCCAAGGTCTTTTATCTATGATCTGATTATTAAATGATGAATCAAACCACTTTCATCAGGACTATCTTCTCTTTTTACCTATTAGCAACTAAATGATGAGAAAAAAAACCTTTTCTGGTACTGTAGAATCAGAGCCTTAAGACTTTTTATTTTGATTCCTTCACAAAACTTCACACAAGTTTGATTCCTTCACACAAGGCTGCTTTCTACGTTGACATTTAGCCTGTCTCAGGTTATGGAAATCGTGTTTGGGTGGAATTCTTTATTCACAGTGTTAGATTTTAAATGTCTTTCCTTCTCTTTCCTTTTCATTCCCAAACCTGAAAGGGCATAGAGTAGTTTTCTCTCCTTGTCTTGCAAAAGCATACAGTAGAGTAGAATGAGGAGAAGAATTTGCTGACTCTTTGGGCCTGCTCTTCTGCATTTGCTTCCTTAGACCAGCCTGATAGTGGTGGAGAACTTTTGATTAGTTTAGCTTTCAGAGAAATCTCCTCCAATTACCATTGCCTGAACAGTAGCACTGCTTCCACAACAAACAATTCCAATATTTTTTCCCTTGTCAGGCCCTCTCCTTTAAATCAAGCTGACAGAGATAGAGCTGAGTTTATATACTTCCTGCTTCCCCCCAGAACAGTCCCTCTCTGTATCTAAAGTTGAGGCAATTACAAGTGAATGACTATGAAGGTTCTCAGTCATCCAGGTGGAATTGTCTGTAACTTGAATCATGTCAACTGGATTTCTATTTTCTCAGTGGAAACGTTTCGCTCCTTATCCAAGGAGCTTCTTCAGTCTGAGCAAAGTTAGTAAGGGTTTATATTTAGGATTCCCTTACTAACTTTGCTCAGACTGAAGAAGCTCCTTGGATAAGGAGCGAAACGTTTCCACTGAGAAAATAGAAATCCAGTTGACATGATTCAAGCTACATACAAGTGAATGATTTTTTTGAAAGTTTCAATCATCGGCGTGTTATTAGGAGTGGCAATGTGTGTGTTTTTATTTTGTTTTCCTCTTTACATTTCTCTTGCATGACCCCCAAATTAGGGAATGTGCTCTTTCCAGAATTGCCTTCGGTCTTTTGCACCTTTAGAAGAGCAATTAAGATTCAGTTCTGTAGCAAGGTGCTTATATGATAACAAATTTGGGGTGTTTTAATGTTATTTATATATCTTTCAAAAGAAATGCATTTGGTATTTCTGTAATTTGTTGTTGTTAGCTACCTTGACCCTAATGTGAACAGAGGACTATAAATTGAATAAATGAATCCAGTGCAGTTTGCCATCATGCCCAAAAGCCATTAGTCCATCCTCTTCATACGTCTCTAACTGGCATGCCATAATGATGTAGCAACATTTCAGTAATATTTGACTATCTAATAACTGAGAACCTTCATATGACAATATAAAATTAAATTAAAATCAGGGAGGAAAGTCCCTGCTGCTACCCGTTCCTCCCATAAGCTTTTCAAGTCCTTACATTGCCCCTTCCTAGGAAAATAGTTGCTATAATTCCCATTCCCACATTGTTGTTCTCCACAAGCATGTGTCCATGTACTGGGGTAGGGCGGAATATTCTATAGCTGTTCTATTTACTAGTATATTTAATTATATTAGTATCATGAAAAATTGTTAGGAGTCAGTTTACCATGATAGCAAAAGAGTTGGAGTTGTGATTCTTTGGTTCAAACTAAATTGTATCGTAGGAGGTGATGACTTATTTTGAGGAAATCTTGAGAATCTGGACCCAAAGATAGCATAAATATGTGTTAAATGTTAGATAATTTATAACATTATATATTATAAGTAATTATAATATATAATTACTTGTAGTTTCTACTGTATTCTATTTTGTTGTAAAACTACTGTGCAAATGAATAAAATAAGACACACAGAATATTTGGCAGAACAATAATGTGAATTAATTTGTACTATGATTAGGCAGAACTTGATGCAACTTTAGCTACCCTTCGTGATAAGCAAAAAAAACTGAGACAGGTAGAGGAACAAATTCAGGAATTACAAGACCAATATGAAAGAAGTGTGAATGAAAAAGAAAGCCTTGGTAAGTGGCTGTTTTTAAAACTATAAACATTATTTTAGAGCAGTGTTTCTTAATTACATTCTTACTGTATGGAACAAATTCCAAACTCTCATGGAGTCTGTACAATAAAAGTTCACCAGTGTAGTTTATTAAAATTTTAAAATCCTGCTTACACATCATTTTTCAAAAACGTATTTTCATTGAAGATGCATACACAAAATGTAATAGAAAAATAACCATAAATGAGAAGACATATTATGCTGTGTAAGGAAGAGAGTATTGTAAGAAAGTGGACATTATCAACACAAATTCATTGGCCATAATATATTTTTTTAAAATAATTACTCTACTATGAAATCTTTCATATGACTTATTTCTTACTGCTAATTCTAGCAATATACTTCATTATTCATTAAAAAGGGAAAAAATAGTTACCAAAATGAATTACCTTGTATAAATAAATTATAACCATGATCTAATAGCATTATCATTGTTTAGCAAGGACCATGGCACTGACTCAGGCTCGTCTTACCCGAGCTGGAAAACTTACAGCTGCATTAGGGGATGAACAGGTTCGATGGGAAGAAAGTATTTTGAATTTTGAGGCAGAGATTTCAAACATCACTGGAAACGTATTCATAGCTGCTGCTTGTGTAGCTTACTATGGGGCTTTTACTGCACATTATAGACAATTGGTAAGTTAATTAAAATACCTACATTCTCTAGACTATAACTTTTATTGATTTGACTTTTTATTTTATTATAAAGCTGATATGCTTCATAGAAGCAGTTGTACATCATAGATGCAGTTGTATATCTAAATAAATGCAAGATAATTTTTCCACATATGATTTTTCCCTGTTTGCTGTCAGTAGTCAAGAGTGGCTTAGTGAACTGGATATCTTTTGATGCTGCTCTTTAAAATAATAGTCAAGATCAAACAGAAGGAAAGACATGTACGTGGAAACTGCAACCTAGAATGAAAATAGTGATTTGGGAGCTAGCATTAATGCATGTTGCTCAGGTCAAATATTTAAAACAAAGGGAGAAGGAAATCCTCACCCTACCCTGCACAGATAATTGATAGTACTGAATGTGCAATTGCAGTTCCTCAGAAACTATCTCTGTGTGCATGTGTGTATCTCCTCCTATTTTTGGCATGTGCTAAAAAGGTTACTGTTACATACAGATGGGGATATTTTATAGGAAAGTAAAATATTTATATCTTCATTTATTTTAGGGGAAATTGCAAATTGTTTAAAAAAGTAATAGATGTCTCCAAAAACAAAAATATTTTCATAATTAGATTATTATGGTTGGTCGCACAGTCAGCCAGATGTTTAGACTGGATTTGGCCTTTTTGCCCACCTGTTAAGTCCTTCCGAAGGACCTGGGTTAGGCAGATGCTGTTGTTATTAAAGGTATTGTCGCAGGATGTAAGCTGTTCCAAGTAAAGCTGCATTTTGCAATTGACTGATGGTGATTTTGTCAATGCCAGTGGTGTTCAAGTGGTGCTCCAGATGTTTGGGAATTGCACCTAAGGCACTCATTACTGTTGGTACTATCTTTGCTTTCTTTTGCCACAGTCGTTCTGCTTCTATTTGCAGGACTTTATATTTTGTGATTTTCTCCAGTTTTTTCTCTTCTATTCTGCTGTCTCCAGGTATTGCAGTGTCCACCATCCAGACTTTTTTGTCTTTCTTATCAACAATAGTTAAGTCTGGGGTGTTGTGTGGCAGATGCTTGTCTGTTTGAATTCTAAAGTCCAAGAGTACTTTTAGCTTCTCCATTTTCTATTACTTAGTCTATTTTGTGGTCCCACCAGTTCTTGCTTGCAGGAAGGTGGTACAGGTAGTCCTCGCTTAACGACCACAATTGGGACTGGAATTTCGGTTGCTAAGCAAAGCAGTCATTAAGCGAATCCGACCTGATTTTACGACCTTTGTTGCAGTGGTTGTTAAGCAAATCACCCAGTTCCCCGTTGATTTTGCTTGCCAGAAGCTGGCCCGGAAAGTTGAAAATGGCAGTCACATGACCATGGGACGCTGCAATAGTCATAAATGCAAACCGGTTGCCAAGCGCCCAAATTGTGATCATGTGACTGCTGGGAGCCTGCCACGGTCATAAGTGTGAGGGCCGGTCGCAAGTCAGTTTTCCAGCACCGTCATACTGTAAGTCCAAACCGTTGCTAAACGAATGGTCGTTAAGCAAGAACTACCTGTATTTCTTGCAGATGATGATGATGATGATGATGATGATGATGATTGTTGTTATTATTTAATATAGCTGACCACTCCAGTGGACTCTATAACTCAGTTCTTCTTACCTGTACTTGAACTTTTGTATCTCTAATAATCCCACTGACTGCTTCCCAACTACATTTCTATGTAATTTTCCACTACCAAAGTCAGAAGCAATTGCTGAAAAATCAGAAATCTGGTCCTACTCAGTTTGACCATCTCATTAAGAGAAAGGTCTTTTGGTTTGTAAGATTATTTTTGTCCCAAAACTTCATTATATCATTTCAGATCAGCCAGTTATATGGAACTGATAAGATAGTGTATCTTCATTATTGGCCATATGCCTGATTAATTCTCATGCAAACTTACGTGTGGGGCAAAATAAGTAACATTTCTTATACTAACCAAAATAGCTTTCCCTCACTTGTGTTTCCCCTTCAATTTAGTTAATAGATTGCTGGATCAAACAATGCCAAGATCTAGACATTCCTATTAGTTCTGACTTCAGTCTTATAAATATTTTGGGAGACGCCTATGAAATTCGACAGTGGAACACTGATGGATTACCTCGCGATTATATTTCTACTGAAAATGGCATTCTAGTTACACGTGGGCGACGCTGGCCACTCATGATTGATCCTCAAGATCAGGTAAGTATTTATTTTAATCATTTATTCATAGCTGGCATATTCAAGAAGTATTACTTGGTTTGCTTTTATATATAAAACATGCATTGCATGCAATTATTATTCAGTATTATTGGTTAATGGTCCTTTAGAGCTCAAGCTTGGCTTCTAGGCTCTGGATAGTATATTCCTCCTGTTCCCTCTCCTGTCACTTTGCTCTGCTAGTTTGATTCTAGAGGGTAAGAAAAGAAGAAAGGCACAGAAGAATTAGGGATTTACCACTGCTTTTCTGAACACACTGCCTCTGATTTTGCCAAACTGGATCACTGTCTCTCTGAACCTTCTCTCTGGTTCTCAGCCACAATTTGACCAATCTGTCACCATTATCTCCCTGGATTCCTTGAACCAGCAAGCACCTCCTCCTCTCTCAATTTTTGCAGCAGACCTATCCAATAGCTGCCACCCTCTTTCTAGATCCGTCGGCTTTTTGGACATCTAGGATTCCTTCAACCTTTTCATTGGCCCTGGAACTCTTCAGCCTCTTCCCCTGGGCCCAGCACTCACCACTGTAGTGTCTGGCAGTCTTCTGTAATGGCAGCATGCAGCAATAATAGCAACAAACAGCAGTGACTGTTTAGCCGCCTAGAGTCATGTATTTGAGATGGGTGGCCCTATAAATCTAGAAATTAAAATAAAACAGCCATAGCACCAAACAGGGTCATGATTTGCTTAAAAAACAAGTTAGCTCCATCTTGCAGACAACCCCCCCTCCATGAAAGATAGGTGTACTTGTGGGACAAGGTCGCAGCGTGAAAGAAAAGCCATAGTTATTCTAAATTAACTAGACATCCTCTCACCAGTAGCCTTTATTTCATCCTCTTCTTTTCCTGGATAGGTAGAACAAGGAATTTAGTCAAAAATTTGATTAAAAAATAGAGCAAAATTAAAATCTAAGTATGTGATTGTCGCTTTATCATTCCAAGGTAGGGAGGCCATGTGTGACGATCCTGAGCTAGCAATCAGTACTCTTCACACGAAATACATTGGAATCGAAAGGAATCTTTATTGCAGTTCGTGATCCATAACACTTTAAAGATTCAAGTGACTACAGTTCTACAATTACAAGTTACAATATAAGTACATGTTCCCCCCCTTTTCCAAGCCGCTGCCTCCTTTCATCTCGTGCCTCTTTTGTTCTGAGTATCCTGTCCGGTGTGCATGGTGCTGAATCCACATCGGCTGTCTCTTCCCAGCACGTCCGCCAGCGATCCCCGGCTGGCGTCATGTCACGAATGGCTCCGTGGCAGGGGCCATTCGTGACACCATGATTACTAAAGTGATTCTCCATCAGGTGCCAATCACACTGCCACTGTAGCTCGTTTTCTTTCACCTTTATGCCACGAGCAAAGGAAAGTAAGAAAGGAAGTGCAGCCCAGAAGTTCAAAGCAATACCTTAGCTGCTCTGATCAAAAGCTCCTTATAACATCCTCATTCTTACAACTGCCATGTAACCTCCTGATCAACACTGCCAATAGCACCTTCCTTAGCTATTCCCCATATTTAAAAAGATACAATGCATTTTAAAAACTGGAGTGACCAGAAACCATTCATATTTCCTAGGTTCTGCACATCTTCCATAAATTGAGGATTGTTGATAGTAAAAATTGATGGGGTATATGCTGGCTTAAAGGGGAAAAACCGAGGCTTGAGAATAAAGAGACAAGAATGCAGCTTGTTAGGGCCAACAGTGTTTACTGAAAGCATAAGGCAATAATGCAGATACAATCACATTATCGCAAAAATGCAAAAGATGAATATACAGGATACATCATTGTAAAAGGAAAAACAAAACAAACTTATAAGCAGAGTTCCGTGTATTGATCCCAGGGCCAGAGTTCCTGCCATGGCCTATACCCAAAGCCAGGCATAGCTCACTCTGCCCAGTCCACGGGAAGTGAACACGTGAAGAACTACATGGCTAAAAGAAAACTAGAAATCAAGAAGACATAGAACACCATTTTGCATGGTTGTATATTCAGTTCTTCTAGCATTTTGATTGGCTGGATGTTAGCTGTGACACACACTAGGCCTCAAAGCACATAGCATGAGTTCCCCCTCCTCCTTGCTCAGGGGGGCCTGGGCAAGGCTTCCCACGGAAGGATTCAGGAGACCTTGTTCCCATGCAATCTAGTCAAAACAATACACACGTGACAGTTGTTATCTTGCACCTGCACTTCACGTCACCATGAGAACGCTGTGCTTTGTAAAAGATGCAATTTGCCAAGACACTTTTGCTTTGTAGAGAAACCCAATTTCCAATTTCATATAACCCAATAAGAAATCTGACACCCCTTCAAATTGGATTTCGACACAATGCAAACAATGATGGAAGTTGTTCAAAGCTTTAAAATACATTTGTACAGAAACAGAAACAACAAAGGTTAATACATGTAATAATCACACTATTCAAGTTACAGTTTTTTACAACCAATAGTCATCAACACTAGAAAATGGTTTAAAAACACTTGTTACACATATGTATAATGCACAATATACACTTTATGCAATGTTTTATTCAGATACATAAAGGTAAAGGTAAAGGTACCCCCCGCACATTTGTGCAGTCGTGTCCGACTCTAGGGGCCGGTGCTCATCTCCGTTTGTTAGCCAAAGAGCCAGCGTTGTCCGAAGACGCTTCCACGGTCATGTGGCCGCATGACACACGCGGAACGCTGTTACCTACCCACCGAAGTGGTACCTATTAATCTACTTGCATTTGCATGCTTTCGAATTGCTAGGTTGGCAAGAGCTGGAGCTAGTGCAGGAGCTCACTCTGCACGCAGGGCTAGGGATTCGAACCTCCGAACTTGCAATCTTCCGATCAACAAGCCTGGCGTCTTACCCACTGAGCCACCACGCCTACATGGTACATAGTACGATACATACTAATACATAAAATACAACTTATGTAATAACAGAAACACAGTACAGATAGGAACAGAAAAACATTGCCCGCAAATGTTCTGTCCCCTCCTTTGTGAAAATTGCAGCTGGCATAGATAAGGAATTCCAATCCTGTTAGCTGCTCTGTGTTTGAATCAAAGGTTCGTATTGATTTTAAGAAAAACCGCAGGACTTTTTCACCCCTTTGCAAGCTCACATCGAGGGCTAAACCATTTTGCAAGCTTGGTACCCTACCTGGGCAAAACTAACTCAGGGCATGTCCACTGCGTTACTGCAGAGTGATATACTGTACAACAAATTAAGGATAAACTTTCCTTTACACAAATGACACTCTGTAAAACTCTGTCATTTGACACTCTCAAGAACCATAGGATTCTCTGTTCTGGGCTTTTGTAACTTCATCACCAGGATAAATGTTCGAATTTGTGCCTTACTCCTTCAGCTGGAATTACTACCTCAGCTGACTGACAAATTCTTATTCAAGGTGGAAAACTTCAGTTTCTAAGCAGAAAACCACTCACATAAGTACGAAGTCCTACACAAACTTCTACACTTTCTTATGTACACATAGAAAACAGCACGTGACTGTTCACACATCCCAGTTTGTCTCTGCACCATGCTATCAATGACTGGCATGCTTTAAGATCCATAAAGCACCCTGTTAAGTCAATGAATTGTTTGGGAACTGCCACACATGTAGAGCCAAAACGCTTGCCTTACAGACACAGTTTCAGGGAGATCTATATTCAAATATGCTGTGTCAACATCACAATATGTAAATGGACACCTGTTTCCACGCTACGCAACCAGAAAACGCACCACACGTAAATATTCTGGCCTAGCTGTGGGTGCATACACTAGATCCACAGTTCACAAACTCCTTCTTTTGTGAACAAATCCCTGGGCAACACTGGCTTTACATTGCAGAGTATTATCAGAAAGAAATGTCTTTCTGAACACTCATCATTTCATATAACCCATAAGAAATAGGACCTGCCACACACTCTATGCTGATAGTATTCTTTCTTTCAAACCTTCTTGAAAAAAAAATACACTGGTAATTCCAACACTACTATATATAGCTTTGAATGTTAATTCTGGTTTTATTGTAAACCGCCCAGAGTTCCCCTTTTGGGGGAGATGGGTGGTAATAGAAATTTAATTAAAATAAAATAAAATAATAAAATAAAATAAAATAAAATAAAATAAAATAAAATAAAATAAAATAAAATAAAATAAAATAAAATAAAATAAAATAAAAATAATAAATAAAATAAAATAAAATACTATATGCAGTAGTTTTGAAGGATCCCTCTGCTGTTCGCTGTAACAATCCTCTTTCTAGTGTGACTTCCTTGCGATAGGGGGAGGGTCTTGTACCAGGCAGCAAAGGAGACTACTGCTGTATTCACCTTGATTTTACTTGCAAGAACTTGAGCATAATTGAGTAATCTTGGTTCAGATTCTCACCCTGCCTCTAATTCTCACCCTGAAAAAACAAGGCAAGCTGTAGACTTCGGTTTTACTCTGTGCTCATATAACAATCATAGAAATATGGAGGAAATTAACTTTTAGGGTCTGAATGTTTTAAGGAACAAAAACAAATAAAAATGAACAGTCTTTATTAGTGTTCAATCAAGATTTCACACTTAATCATAATTTTCTTTAATATACAGGCAAACCGTTGGATAAGAAACAAAGAAGTAAAATGTGGTTTAAAAATAATTAAGCTCACTGACCCTGGTTTCCTGCGTACACTGGAGAATGCTATTCGTCTGGGTTTGCCTGTTCTTCTAGAAGAGGTTTGGATCTTTTTGCATTTAAATATGATGATCTTGTTATTTCTTTTATTTATTGCTGTTAGATTTATTCCTCAGGCTACAATTGCTTGCTAAAAGCTCCATAAGGAAAATCACTTTCTTAGCCCTCTGTGAGAATCTATATTTATGAGAATTCCATGTGAATATGGGACATTGGATCATGGTTAGTAGCTTCAACAATTTTATAGTGCAATCCTTTTAAACCTGCATTTCTATACCCACTCTCCTGAAAGTAAGTCCAACTGATCCCAGTGGCTTTTTACTATTCAATTCATTGGGACTTACTTGCAAGTATGTATAGAATTGTAAGTTTAAAATAAATTTAAAGTATTAATAATTATTTCTGCAAAACACTGTATGGCTGCCTTTGGCTCTTCTTGCTTGAAATGAAATTTTAATTAGAGGTTTTTATGTAACCCATATAGATAACAAATCCATGAAGGGTTTTAGGAATTAGAGCCTTTACTTTTTTTCAGCTCCACTGATTAATTATTTGCAGATTTTATGCTGTGGTTGAAAGTTATTGATTTAAATTATTAATTATCACTATATAGTTTTGTAAATAGGATTTTGTTTATTCTTTTTGTATTGTCATTGGGAAAAATTAATGGGCAACACTCATTTATAGTATGTAAGCAAGGATGCAAAGACCATCATTTATCTAAAAAAATTGGGCTGGCAAAAGGGTTGCTGGAACAGGAAAGAGGCAGGGTTCTCTTCATTCCAGCTGAGTTTTCTTCTCATTTTACAATCCTTGGATTTGTATGTGTTTTTGATGACTTGTGTCTCTGTTCTTCATAACTTTTCCCCTAGTCTATTTGATTAATAAAAGGCTTGACAGTCACTTTCCATCCTAAACCATAATCATATGTACAAGGGCGAGGGTTTACAAACAGTATACTGTAAAAAGAACTTGGCCTAAGCATTACATCATTCAGATCAAAGATAATCTGAACTTGATCAAACATGCTCTGTGTTTGCCTAGCTTAGAAGACATACAAGACTCAGAGGCTTGTGCATTAGTTTAGTGATTAAGTTAATCTTCTAAACTGTGATTATTATCCAGGATTTCACATTTGCATGCTAGCTAGCTAGCTATTTATTTACTTATTTACTTACTTATTGTTCACATGTATATGCCCCCCCCCATCTCACACAGGGCAACTCTGGGCGGCATACAACAATGATTTAGCTGTTCATCAGAGGCAATAAGCATCAAAGTCCATGAATAAATAATTCAAGTTAGGGAAAACATGCAGAGCATGGCTTCTGGAATTCTTTCCAACCCCTGTGGCCATAGGAGACATCTATATAATGAAATAACTTGTTGTGTCATTGTGTATACTCTCCCCTCATGTTGGTTTTGCAAGTTTGTGTATATGCTTCCATTTAGATCATGTGACTGGGGTTGGCTTAGACTGAAGCAGTTGACAACATTCCAACTCATTGTCCAATTGCCTCTTCCAAAGGGGTTGTATTGTAGGACTTTTAAAATGTTTTTCTCCCCAGCTCCAAACCAGATCCAGTCCATTTTAAAACTCAGTTTTTCTTTTGCCAGCTTCTTCCCCAACACCAAATCTGCTTCCCTTCTATTCAGTGTTAGAGAGTTATCCTGCTGAAAGGCATCGATCTGAGCTCTTTTACATAATTTCTTTTCAACATTCAATTGTGTTGAAAAGAATAAAAAAGGAGGGGAAAAAGACCTAGTTGTGCTGTTTATAATTGTGAAAACCTGAAAATATTCTTTCCATTCTTTTTTGCTGGGAGATATTTATTTATTTATTTATTTAATTTCTATAACCGCCCATCTCCCCCTCAAGGAGGGACTCTGGGCGGTTCACAATAATACAACAACATAAAAACACAATAAAATACAATACAATAAATATAATAAATATAATTTAAATTAAAATTAAAACCAAGTGGCAGATGGTTTGCCGTGCTCCTGAAGTCTGTTTAAAATATTTGGGGAGGCTCAAGCAATCAGCCATCCCCAAGCTTGACCATTTTCCCTCTTGCCCCAGGCGAGCTCACAGAGCCAGGTTTTCAATTTTTTTCTGAAGTCCAGGAGTGAAGGAATCTGTCTTATCTCTGGGGGAAGAATGTTCCATAGGGCAGGTGCCGCTGCAGAGAAGGCTCGCCTCCTAGACCCCGCTAGATGGAACTCTATATCCCAAATCTTTGCAACCTAGAAAGTCCTCAGCTTTTTCCACATTTACTGAATGACAGTAATGGTAGACAACAGGCTTCTTATATCAACTAGACAAATTGGGTCATCGTTTCAGAGATATTTCCTTACCAGATTTCTCAATGCCTTCAACAATGGCAGAGCTTCTAATGTACTGCCTTCACTGGAAAACTTCTTAAAAATTCAGGGAGATATTCAGAGTGTATCTGCCTTGAAAATAGCCCATGTCATTCATATTGAACTGTATAACAGTCAAACGTTAGGAGTTGACCACAGGAAATGTTTTATGACATTTTGTATTATGTCATAAAATGTTTTATGATAATTTTTATATCATAAAATGTTTTATAAAATTTGCCAAATTTCTATTCCACTGGAGTCATGGGTCCCAGATTTTGGACACAGTCTGTAAGTTAGCCCATTTGAGGTACCTTGGTTCGAAAATTGTTTGCCTATGATGCACCGTTTTGCCCAGTTAAAGGTTACAAACAAACAGACATGAGAGTTTTAGTAATATATAGATGCCTGAGAGCCCTTCATATAATGCAGCAGTTAATGAGTATGACTCACCAATAAGGTTTGGAAGCTTGGAACCCTGTAGATAGGGACAATTGTGCTGGTCTTTCCCACTTGATAAATTCCAAATTGAGAGGGAGATAATTATATAACTAGCCATTACCTACAGGGTTCCAGTTTTGAAATATTATATATACATCAATATATGAAAGTGCTGTGACTCAACTACAGTCGGCTATGGCTGTGAAATTTCTACCTTCCTGATCTCTCCTAAGCAGCCTAATGCATGCATGCTCTAACTGATTTTTTAATGATTTTTCAAAATCATAATTGTTAAAATGTATACTTTTCTTCTTTTTTAATAGATTAAAGAAACACTTGACCCAGCCCTGGAACCTATTCTTTTGAAGCAGACCTTTGTTTCTGGTGGAAGACTGTTAATTCGCCTCGGAGATTCAGATATAGATTATGATCGAAACTTTAAGTTCTACATGACAACAAAAATGCCAAATCCCCACTATTTACCTGAGGTATAATATTAATTAGATGTTGTAGCTAAGCTGCAGTCTTCTATAAAGTTGTTTAATTGAGCTTAATTGTAAGTAGACAACATAAAATTAGACTCTTAAGAATTTTAAAAGAAGCATGATTTTCTTTCACTTCATTAAAGGACCCTGGTAATTATATATTTTGTTTGCATTTAGAAATCAGCTTAGTCTTTCCCTATCTAAATGAACAAAATCTATCTATAAGAGCTATACTGGGATTTTTTTTGTACAGTTGATAGATAGTGTGCTAATAGTACTTTCTGGGTTCCATGATTTTTGTTTTTTTGGGTGGGGGGTTGGTGCATAATTTTCTCTAAGAAATGGGAACTATGGACATTGCTCAGCTTACGTCTTAATGGTTCTGAATTAGTTCTATGGAGAAAAATGGGTTATAATTGGTAAATTGTTTCTTCATTTATGTATATTTGAAAATGAACATAATTTGAATTTATGGTCAGTGGCCACAGCAAGTATACCAGAAAACAATAAAACCAGTTGTAACTTTCAAACACTTTCAACCAGAAGCTCCTACAAAGGTGATATATATGAGAGAGAGGGAGGGGGGACGGGGGGAAGGGATACTGTATATTAAAGGAACAAACCTTCTCTCAGATAAGTCAGTTTATTGTAGTAAAGCTATGAAACCATTATGAAAGAATTCCAGCTATTTATAATGAAATCAGCATTCAAATTCTTGTACCTCTTTCTTGTACCTCTTTGTATCTACACAGGCCATACAATGAGCTAGAAATCCTGATTTCAATCTATCTCTTTTTTGGTATCAGTTACATCTAGTAACAGGCTGTTTACTTTTGACCATATGGGAACTAAGCCATAATGTGGTTTGGTTTGGGCATAATGTGTTATGTGAATCTAGCCATGTTGATTTATAAATAATAGCTTATAGTTTAATGTATAGTTTAAAGGGGCGCGGTAGCTCAGCGGGTTAAACCGCTGAGCCAGAAGACTGCCTGTAAAGATCTGATGGTTGGCAGTTCTAATCCCCGCGTGGCGAGGTGAGCTCTCGTCATTCACCCCAGCTTCTGCCAACCCAGCAATTCGAAAACTAAGGCGAGTAGATAAATGGGTACCACGTTAAAGTGGGAGAATTTGCCAGCGTCCTGTGATCAGGGGTCGCCCTCGGAGCGAAGAAGATCCCGGGAATCCCATTAAATGGCGGCGGAGGACGACGGAGCCTGATTGGCGAACATCCAGGACGTCAGCAGCCGACTCGGAAGCGAGGCATGCTGGGACATGTAGTCCAATGCCTGCGGAAGAAGAGTCGGTTCCCCTACCTCCTTCCTGTGCGCGCTGTTAAAATGATATGTTAAATATATATTGAAATGCTGTAAGCCGCCTAGAGTCCTTCAATAGGGAGGGGATAGGTGGGGTATAAATATGATAAATAAATAAATAAATAAAATAATGTATTACACAGAACCAGCCACTGTGGCTTTTTCAACAAAACATTGTTAAAAGAAGTCGAGGCTTAGTTCAAGCTGTGAAGCAGCTAGTGCAGAGCTTTCCAAACTGTGTGTCGCGACACAAAAGTGTGTCGCCACACACAGCGTGGGGTGTCGCCACACCACCCGGAAGCGCTGGCGCATGCCGCCGCTGTGCGCGCGCCGCCGCACACACACCCCGCGCCGCCGCCCCCCCGTGCTGCCGCCGTGCGCGCGCGCCGCCGCACACACCCCCGCTCGCCGCCGCCGCTGGCGTGTCGCCAGCAGCGGCACTTTGGAAAGCCCTGAGCTAGTGAATGACCCAGCTCTAGATAAATATAGTTTATACCTGAAATTTCCATATATGAGTCATATACAGTAGACTTTGTAACACAAAGGAAGGTAAACTATATACTACAGATGACATTGAAAGGCTAAGGAAAAAAATTCCTTACATTAAATTCTGCCTCCTTAATACTTACCTTTTCTATCATATTATAACGCACATTTTAAATCTTCACTAATGTTTTGAAACAGGGGAAGGAAAGGTACAGCATAATGACATCACAGTATGAGAAGTATTATATATTAGGAGATAAGGAAGAAGTAAGCATGGGGCTGTTAATTTTGGTGGCATTTCCATGTCACCATAAAATGTTTTTGGTGTGACATTAAATGTTTTATAGTCCAACTGTGAAATAGAGAAACCAATTCAAGGCCACAGTTACTGTATAACTTTTCAGAAGTAATGAGCAGTGTAACAACTGAAACTGATAAAGAGTGTCATCTGTACTTCTGAATGTCAAGTCCTATCAAAGTACATTAGCTTGGTTGGTTTGGCAACAAGCTGAGGAACATGAGCAGTTCTTAACTTGACTGCTTTGCAGAATCCAGGGGTATTTTAAGGCATTTGTAACCACAGTTTCAGAGTTCAAAATATTTATGAAATATAAAGCTTTCGTGTCATAAAAAACCTTAATCGAGTCTTATAGTTGAGTAAATGTCCACTAGATTGCAATGTGAATTTCCTGTCATCTTTTGAAGGGTCATATATAATTTTTTTGGGTAAAGTTCATTATTTTTTTACCTGGGTATAACATTCTTATTGACATTTAAGATAATTTTGTTTTTTGTTTTAGGTGTGCATCAAAGTAACTATAATAAATTTCACTGTCACCCGATCTGGTCTGGAAGATCAACTGCTAAGGTATTGCTTCTATTTTATTTATTTATTTATATATTTAATTAATTAAATAATTAATTATTATCCCGCCTTTATTATTTTTATAAATAACTCAAGGCTAATGTAATTTTTTGAAAATGTCTATAGCAGAGCTTTCCAAACTTTTCATGTTGGTGACACACTTTTTAGACATGCATCATTTCGCGACACAGTCTTACAGCAGGGCATCATTTCGCAACACACTCTTACAGCAGGGCACAAGGCAGGCACTAGGACCTGCGTGGAATCACAGCAGGTTTGGAGGCAGCAAGGCACAAGGCAGGCACTAGAACCTGAATGGAATCCTGGCAGGGCTCGGAGGCAGCAGCAGCCGTGACACACCCAGACACTGCAGCCGACACACTAATGTGTCCCGACACACAGTTTGGAAAGCTCTGGTCTATAGCATATAGCGGGAGCCTCAATCTTATAGATCATGTGTAAATTCTGCACAACTTCCCTGTGGCCTTAATTATTATACCCTACATGAAGTAATATTAGTTTCTTCTATCACTGTTGTGAGGTGGACTTCTTATCATGGCCATGTTGCCCATATTAACACAATTATATCAAAATAAGCTCAAAGAAAGGGAATGTCAGTGAGGTTCTGATCAGAAAATATAGGCACTTGTCTGTTAAATATTAAAAGAGTTTCCCAGGCTGTGAAAAAATTCTCCTATATATTCATTAATTAGATAAAAACAACGTAGTGGAAACAGTTCTTTCCATATATTTTTAAAGATGGTTACATAATATTTATCGGTAACACAAGCACGCATTTTGCTGAAGTGTGATTTTGTGCTGATAAGCATTGCAAGAGAGACTACTCATGTTCTAAGGTATGGTAGTACCAATCTATCCAATTAATTCTAATTTATTAATTAAAATCTCCTTTGTGCCCAAGGATCCAGCACTGAGATGCTGATGACTGTATCTCTGTGAGTTTCACTGTCCTTTCCAGCTTCCATTCAGACTGTTGTTCCTGGAGAAAAGTAATTCTGCCATTTTTTTTGTCTCTGGTGCTTTATGTCTATGAAGGTTCTCAGTCATCCAGGTGGAATTGTCTGTAGCTTGAATCATGTCAACTGGATTTCTATTTTCTCAGTGGAAACGTTTCGCTCCTTATCCAAGGAGCTTCTTCAGTCTGAGCAAAGTTGGTAAGGGAATCCTAAATATGTTTCTAGGTAGCTGTGTGACCTTACACCTGGGGTCATGGTTATATTGAGATGTTATTTTAAGTCCTTTTATCATCTAAAGGAGGGTTGTTAAGATCACCATGCTGCTGTTGAGCTTGTGATCTTTCTCCCATCTTTCTTCCGGCTCTGTCTTCTGTCTTCTTAGGAAGATTAAGACCATTTCACAAGCTCAACAGCAGCATGGTGATCTTAACGATCCTCCTTTAGATAATAAAAGGACTTAAAATAACATCTCAATATAACCATGACCCCAGGTGTAAGGTCACACAGCTACCTAGAAACATATTTAGGATTCCCTTACCAACTTTGCTCAGACTGAAGAAGCTCCTTGGATAAGGAGCGAAACGTTTCCACTGAGAAAATAGAAATCCAGTTGACATGATTCAAGCTACAGTCTCTGGTGCTTTGTACTGGGGAGCGGGGCAGACAGGTTTGGAAACCTCCATTTGTGTATATCAAAACAGGTCACGCCTTCATTCCTTATAGTTTCCAGATCATTTATTTATTATTTTATTTATTTATTATTTGGATTTATCACCGCCCATCTCTACCATGGTAGACTCTGGGCGGTGATAAACATGGCATTGACCCTGCCATCCCATCACTAAAGGTAGAGCGAAGGAAAAAGACCAGCTTAAAACAGCTACTACTCCAGCCTGCCATTATCAACACAGCTGACATGCCACCCTTCTGTAATAGCTAAAGAAACCTATGTGGGGCTTAAAGGACCACTTGTGAGAGGCCATGCTGAAAACCTGCTTAGCCCCAAACTCTGGTTTTTGCCTGCTTTCCTAGGGCCAGAGCTAACTCTGATATTGCAGAGCAAAGTAGATGGAAACAAACAAATGCTGGGGAGCAATTTTTCTCCTCCGTCTCCCTCCTTCCTTGACACTTAGATGGCAAACAAGAGACCAAGTAGAATTCCTCCTCAGCCCAATCTTTTAGTACCAAACTCTTAATCCATAGCAAACGTAATATTTTTTTAATAATTGGGAAAATTGATAGTAGGAAGATAGACTTGAAAGCCTTTGCTGGTATCTGGATCAGGCACTAAGAAGCTCTTGGAAGGAATTACATAAGACACTGAATAATTTTATGCATTTTTGTTGTATTCTACCTGAGAAATTAGTGTTCCAAGTCATTGCTGCATAACAGTGTTTATTGTAAAAAAATCATTGTAAGTTTGCCCAGAAGCTTCCACTGTAGGACCCCTACATGGTTGGGAGAAAGCAATGAGACATTCATTGAAGAGTTAAATGTAATTTCCTGCTTTGAAGAACTCTGGTTAAGCCAGTTCATTGTGTTTATGAAGCTGCAATTTGGTACAATATACATATGCCTGCTGGGTTTATGATTCTAATGCATGAGGTTGAATGAGGTTGTTTACACATGACTGTAAGCAATTTTACCTTTATGTTAGTAGGTCTAATTTATATTTGGGGGATATACAGTGAAATATTTCCAGAAAATCCTCTCTTTATTATAAATAAAGAGAGGATTCTTTCTCTCTAAAGAAATTTAGAGACCTTCATGAGCAAAAAGCTACGTTATAGTATCATGTCAATATTCTTTAGATTTCTAGCAAAGCAAACTAGAAATTACAAAGAGTTTAACAATGATTGCAATAAAAAATGCTTACTAAAATCTTTCATGAGTTACTTCCAGTAAACCTAATAATTTTCCCTAATGTTTTGAGGTAGCTTTTGCCTTGTGAAATATTCAGGAAAGGCCTTAAAATATATATAAAATTATTGAGCCCGATTTGGAACTATCACCCTAGCCAAGCCAGGGATGGAACTAGGGTCTGTGTCACCCGGGGCAAACATGGATTCTGCGCCCCCCCCCCCATGGGTTATTTTGTCATTTTGGCACCCCCCCCCCAGCGCAGCGCCTGGGGCACATGCCCGCTTGCCCCCCCCCCCCAGTTGTGGCCCTGAGCCAAGCAAACAAAAGAATTCAGTTTTCTTGGTAAGTGATACTATTTATGTCACCTTTTCCATAATTAATTTCTTTTGCATCCAAGTTATATACTGTATAAGAGACAGCCTACATTGCTTCCTTGAATGGGAGGGGAGCACCATGATTCAAAAAAAACAAGTCAATATATTACATTTAAGGGTTTGGTATATTCTTAGTAACACGTTTCAAAAGGATAATTGATATGGCTAAATATATTTTCAGTGAAATTTGAGTGGTTTAACAATAAAACAGCACATACACACAAACAGATTGTTGGGAGACTACAGCTCTCAGAATTCCCAGCTTTAATACATCAGGAATCCTCAAACCAGCTTGAGGTAAAATGCAAAAAGATTGTAATCTTCATATTTTTCAATGGTGGACAAATTGTTCTACAGTATATCAATGTATGGGTTTGTGACTGCAATAAACAAATTATTAATAATTATATAAACAAAAGTTAAAATTCTCACAAAATATATCTACTTAATATTTGTCAAATGCTACTAATGCAATGGAAATAATACATTTATCTGGCAAAATGAAGATGGTTCCTGCTAAGACAGCAGCATTGCTTTCCATACTGAAATTGTTCCAATCTCTCAATTTTATCTATAATTGTTAGATGAGCTACTACCCTTAAGGATTATATAAATAAATATTTTAAAATGAATGTATATAAACATAAATATTAATTCCTAAGCCTATTTTCCAATAGTATTTAAAATGTCTTTTGTACATACTTCTCACAGTAACTTTAGTATAAATTAGAAGTTATGGCACTGGCTAGAACTCTTGAAATCCTTAAGGTAAAGGTAAAGGTTCCCCCCGCACATTTGTGCACTCCTGTCCGACTCTAGGGGCCAGTGCTCATCTCCATTTGTTAGTCGAAGAGCCAGCGTTGTCTGAAGACGCTTCCACGGTCATGTGGCCGGCATGACGCGCGCGGAACGCTGTTACCTACCAACCAAAGTGGTACCTATTAATCTACTTGCATTTGCATGCTTTCAAATTGCTAGGTTGGCAAGAGCTGGGGCTAGTGTGGGAGCTCACTCCGTCACGCGGGGCTAGGGATTCGAACCTCCAAACTTGTGATCTTCCGATCGACAAGCCTGGCATCTTACCCGCTGAGCCACCACGCCCCCTCTTATACTTTATAATTTATACTTTATTTATACTTTAGTATAAATTGGAAGGTAAAAAGTAGGAACCTACATGTACTCTTGCAACATTATGACATGATTTGGATCATGTATTGCTACAGGGTTAAGAATTATCAAATGCTTTTTCCTTTTTATGAGAGAACTGAGTAATCATGTTAGCATTCCATCCAAGTTATATTAGAATTTTTCATTTCTTCACTGATTTCTAAGGACAGCTCTCACTTCTTGGTGAGTTTAGAAATACGTTTTCAAAGATAACTGATAATGGCTTCCTTTTCCAACTTCTTCATCTCCTTCTTACTTTATTTTTCCCCTCTAGGCAATCAGAATTATATGCCCAAACTCAGTTCACACTAAGCTGTTTTTCTTGCGAGGGAGGGGGGCCTTCTCCCAAGCCCGCTGATCTTCTCGTTTGTGAACGTCAGTTGTTCGTTTGCTATAAAGCAGGGGTTTTTCATCTAGCACTTAGGTGTCAGGGAGAGGGGCAAACACGCATTGTGACATTGCAATGCAATTTCTATCCATTACATTCTTGCATGTGACACCGAGACGCAAATACAAAAGGGTGGAGCTTGTGTTATAATGTCATGATACTCATTTTGGAATTATTGTGGCTGTGAACAACACCTATGCTCCAGAGGATCAGAAACAGAAGATTTTTTATACTGAATAATAGTTAAAACATTAACATATAATAACATTTCTAGTGTTCACCAATTGTACATTTTAACTGTCATTCCAGTGATGTTGTGCGACTAGAGAGACCTGAACTAGAGGAACAAAGAACACAGCTCATTATAAGAATCAATGCTGATAAGAATCAGCTAAAAGCAATTGAAGACAAAATTCTAAAAATGCTGTTTACGTCAGAAGGGAATATTCTGGACAATGAAGAGCTCATCAATACACTTCAAGAATCAAAGGCAGGAGGCAATCAAAATATATATGCATAGCTGTAACCAAATTTAATCATGCTTAGAATCAAGGGAATATATTAAGCTTGTAGTTTTTAGTGAGTATATTCTAGACAAGATTACATTTGAATGATAGGAATAACTACTGGTTTGAAACTGCATATTACAAAGTGGAAATACCATCATTTTTCATTAAAAAAATTAGATTTCATTCTTGAATTTCTGCAAACAATGGAATATGGAAAAAAAGGATGACATATATAAACCTCTTGTGTATGCCAAGATCACAAATTAGTTTATTAGGTCTTACATTACAGGGATATCATTAGATTTACAACACTTACTGTAGAAACATCAATAGCCAGCAACTACTTCAGATCATAGTCCTAATAATACAAAGAATTTCATTTATATATCAAGCCAATTCAGAGCAATTAATCCACCTTAGAAACACAGTTTCCATTTATATGCTAATAATCCCTTTATAATATGGGGAAAACATCTACATACTGTAACTAAATATGGTTTGAGCACCTTAAACACCTAAAAGTGATATACAAAAATTAAATAGTCTTCCTGTTGTTATCCCTGTCTTCCCAAATGGTGCAGCAATTTTTTTTTGTGTGAAAAATTTGTTCCCTGGGCTTGAGATGAGCCAGTGGTCTAGTGATTAGAAGCATTGTTAGGCTCAAGGAGACTCAAGGTCAAGGTTACTCTCGGCCATGGAAGCTCCCTGGGTGATTTTGGGCCTGTTACTCTCCAACCTATCATTCGGGGACTTTGTGGGGGCAAATTGGAGGAGGCCATTTTATGTATGCCGCCTTGAGGAATGAGGGGATATAAGTCCTTAAATAAAATTTAAATTTATGCTTCTAGGTTACATCTGGTGCCATTAAAATAAGGCTTGTAGAGGCAGAAACTACAGAAGAAAAGATAAATGCAGCTCGTGAAAAATATCGCCCTGTTGCCACTCGAGGATCAGTTATGTATTTTGTAATTGCAAGTCTTTCCGATATTGATCCAATGTATCAGTTTTCCTTAAAGTATTTCAAACAGGTTGGTTTGTTTTCTTTTAAGTGCATATTTCCATTAGCTTTTTTTTCCTTAAAAATAGACACACAAACACACCCTTCCATATCACAAGTTTTGAAACTCAGTTCAGTTACTAAAGTGGTTTACAATATGACATGCTTGATTGCTGATTGGGGTAACTGCAGATAAAGTTGGTTGCATCATTTGTTAGATCCTGGTCTTTATAGAAGATAAATTGTCTGAAGAATTGCTGTAACATATGATACTAATTGCACACTGGCATTCTGGAAATAGTAGCGGTAATGTTTTAATTTTGAAAAACTATGGATGCTACTAGTATATTTTATTCAGGGGCACTTAATCTAAACAGAGCACTACAGTGTTTTGATTTCATGTCCTTCTTTAGAGTGAATATATATGAAATATTTGTATTTTCTTTCAGAGGAATTCTAAATCTAGGTTCTGAGTCTATTGCTACTACTCATTTTTAGTGTTGAAGAGCAGATAACTTGACAGTTGTTACAAGTAGTATTGTTGTTTATGTATTATTTCATTGTTAATATAGGATTCACAGCACTTTATGTTAGCAACTCCCAAATAATCCAGGGAAATGCCATTTTATATCCATAAGAGAACTTCAAAGCTGACAAACTTATTTTCATATCCTGCCAAAAACTGGCTGTAAGAACTTAAATCCTATTATTATTATTATTATTATTATTATTATTATTATTATTATTATTATTATGCTGGTGAACTCCCAGCAATTCTGGGCAGTTCATAAACAAATATTTATATACAGTATGAATTCATATAGAAATGTTGAGAAATCTGAATATTAGTTCTTATGTATGTTCCACATCAAATCTTGCTCCAGTCATGAATTTGTTACATGACCATAGGTAAGCCCCTGTGGCTTAGTTTCATGCTGCCTTTCTGCTCCCAGATCAACAGTATGATACTGATATTAGAATGGTGTTAAAGGTTCTATTTTTAATTTTAAAAGGAACTGGGTTTCAGCATTTTCCACAAACGAAGATTTATTAATCCTCTTTGGGTAGTGTGAAAAAGACTGGAGATGACAAAGATACAAGGAGTGCAGGAATAGATACTAGTTAACCAGCTTTGTGGAGGGGAAAGAAGATTTTAGAAGAAATTGAGTCTCAATAGAAAAGGGAAAAAAGGCAGGAAAGCCAGATATACGGCAAAGAAAAAAATTAGAGTTGGGGCAATTCTGATGTTCCAGGGCCCATATAGACGTGGAGGGATTAATACTTTTTATACAAAAAAGTCTCAGACATGTGATCGCCAAGCATTTCATCATAAGATACTATTTTTTTCAAAAAGGAATAGAATAAAGCATGCAGTTGGATCTAAAGAACTTCCTCTTTAGTACCCTTTACATCTGAAGGCTCTCAATGGCTAGTTCTGTCGTTGGTGCAACGAATCTTTGATTTGATTAGAACTGTACAGAGCTTACTGGCTTTGGGTTCTCATAGTGGAGGCATTTCCTTGGTTATAGTTCTAATGGAACATTGAATAATAAAATAAATAAATTGAAAGATAATTGCTGTTTGCTGCTAAACCGTTGTTTGGCTATTCTTACTGCATTGACTTCACACAGTAGTTATCATCTCATCTGCCAAAATTAGTTTATTACTGGCATCAGTTTATACAGTATCTTTGGAGTCAGGTAGCACCTATTTAAAGAAATAAAATTAGTTGGTCCACTGTGCAAATTAATGTTCTGTCTCTTAATTATTTTTTATTTCAAGATCTCACTTTCCCTATCCTCTTTAATGCTTCTTGTCTTTTCCTTCTTCTTTGCAGCTATTTAATGCAACAATTGAAACTTCTGAAAAAAATGATGCTCTGGAATTGCGATTAGCTATCCTACTTAGTCAGACTCTCTATGCAACTTACACTAATGTTTCCCGAGGCCTTTTTGAACAACACAAACTCATCTATAGCTTCATGCTGTGTATTGAAATCATGCGGCAGAAAGAAGAACTTACAGACACTGAATGGAATTTTTTCCTGCGTGGAGCTGCTGGTTTGGATAAGGTATTTGCAGAACAATTTTCATAATCAGTGAGATTTCTCTCTATTTTTAGTAAATGTAAAAAAGAGGTTAGCATCCCAACTTCTCATGAGAACTTAATTCCGGGTGAGAAAAACAAAACACCCTTGCACCTGTAAGAAACAATGAATGGAGATGCAACCATTCAGGATGAATGAACGAGGAAAGGCATGGGCGGTCCTAGGCTGAGGACTTTCCTTTTCTGCAGCTATTAGCCCTCGAATCAAATTAAAATCGAAATATCCAGGTGCACTTTTATTAAGTATGTTGTTAGGTTGAAATGTTTCCCTCAGTTTCTTTTTGGTGTTTTAGAGTCCATAAAGGGAAAGGTACAGAGAAAAGACAGTGAGCAGAAACAGAAAAACTCTGAACAAAGTGCCCACTAAAACAGCTGATCAGAGATTTGAGATTAGGGTTCGATCAGAAAACTACGCAATAAAGTAATTAGGTCATTGCTTGGTATTTTCTTCTGCTGTATTCATATTTTATTTAATGTGTAGGCTGAACATAATACTGCTATTGAAGGGAGATACCGAAATATTCCTTTTGAACAGAGACTGTGTCCATGTGGTGAAGGAATAATTGAAACGATGGAACATGTTATTTTCTATTGTTCCCTCTACGCAGGTGCTCACCAGGAATTATTATCTCCGTTCTTCACTAAACCCCCTGGTGGTTCTGACTCGCTTTATCTTAAGTTGTTACTATCAGATCAATCTGATTTTATTTCATTGACCACAGCTAAGTACTGCTCTATAGTTTGCACAATACGCCGTAGTATCTCCTCTAATTTTTCTTAGATATTTTAGAAAGTTATGTGTTTCTCTTTTTATCTTAATTAATTGTGATTTTGTTTTATTTGCTGGGCTATGACCGAATAAAGATTAATTGCTGAACATAATCTCTATACAGCTCCCATATTACTTGACATATCTATCATCTTTGTAACAGGAGCGGCCTCCCAAACCTCAGATTCCATGGCTGGAAGATAATACCTGGTTTATGTGCTGTGACTTAGAGGAAACACTTCCATGTTTTGAGGGCATTCAAAAAAACATATTGCTCAAGCCCATTTTCGTTAAACTAGGTAACATAATTATACATGAGATGGTTTTATGTTTTTCCTGCACTGGACTCCTCTCAATTAATTAAATCTCCATAATGGTTTTTTTTAATACGACTTAGATTGTATATTTTCTGTTTAATTTTATTTTCGAACAGTTAATAAGAGTTAGTTGCTATAAGGATCTTGTTTTCCAAACTAGACAGCATGGGAGAGAGAAATGCTTAAAGGTGTTCCTTCTGGCTGCTTAGTTTGATCTACTTCAGACCTCCCCCAAAGGGGAGAACGATGAACATGTGAAGCAAGTCCATCTGCCATTTCGTTTTATGTTTTAAAAGTTCACGGTGGAGAAATTTGCATAAGAAAGAACGATATCAGAGAAGCTTGCATTGTGAAAAACAAATGGTAAAGAATGCATGTTAATCATGCACAAAGTTTTTGTTTTTGTTTATACATTTGTTTTTTTGCAGATTCTGTTATTTGAAAAAGTTAAACCCTGTGGGATTCAATTCAGGGTTGCTGTCTGCTATGGCAGACTGCATTTTAGTGAATCCACTCTGGGAGAAATCTATGCTACATTTCTTTTTAAGTTCCCTAATGACAGCCTCAGCAACTAAAACCTTCTTTATCTACTGCATTTGCATAATTGGAGACTATCCTTTTGTCAGCAAATACTCCCATTAAGACAGTATCTTGGCGGTCTGCAAGCCACGGTTTGCAAATCAGAAGGCAACTTTGGGGGTGTGAAATCACTCCCATTTTTCCATTCCTCTCCAGTGTTTGTTTATAACCTTTTTAAATGCCAGTTTCTAACAATAGTCCTCACTACATCTTGCAATAAAAATAAAAACACACAGTAAAATTGATACTACTCCCAAATTCTGCTCCCTTTCTTTCTTTGTTATATATATTATAGTGCTACATTTACACTAATTATAATTCACACTAAGAGTTGATGGCAACCAAGATTTAAAATTAGGGTTTGAAATCTTGCTAAATGAAATTAGAATCAGGTCAGGAAAAAGAACAACTGTGAATAAAGCAGGCAAATTAAACATCCAGTGCATTTTTCACAGGAGAGGTTTTTGGTCATATCCCGCTTTTGTGGGGTAAGGGGAACACCCTCCCATTAGAATTAAGATTTTCTCCATCTTTTCTAATGTTGCAGAAGCTATTGAAGACCAAACTTTTCCAATGAGCATTTGGTTAAATACTTTGTTATTTTTATCTTTAATTTACTTTACTTTGAATTAAGTATATGGATTTAATTATTTTATTTGGTTTTGTTATGATTTATTTATTTTTTATTTTTGTAAATTGTATTGTAACTTTGATTAGTTATTGGTTGTTTTAATTTCTTTATATTTACATGGATGTTTTAACTGCAAGTATGTTTTATCAACCAATGTGAGTCTGTATTGATTCAGCAATACATACAGTAAGTAGAATGACTGATAAATAAATATGGGGTATACACTTACTAGAACATGATCTCCAGTGAGCCATCATTATGGCCATTTTTTAATGATCCATGTGTGATAGAATTAGAACTATCCTAATGCCATATGAATACTTCCCCCCCCATAGGAAAATTGACTTGAAATATATTATTATTATTATTATTATTATTATTATTATTATTATTATTATTTTAGGGCAACTTGATATTCGTATCAATCCAGAAGAGTGGGAAGGCTATAAGCCTGAAACTGAGGAAAAGAAAAAAAAAGATGACAAGCCAAACATTCCCTGGGATAATAGGCTGACCATGTTTCAGAAATTAATTGTAGTGAAATGTTTTATGGAAGAGAAGGTAAGTTTTCTATTGACAATTTAAGGCACTATTGCTATATCAGTAGTGTCCTTTCAGGTATGCAGGAAGAAAAAGCTACTCTCCTTCATTCCTAATAAGATGTTGATGGTTTAGACCAGGCATTCTTAAACTTTTTGTCCCATGGACCCCTTGGAAAGTCTAGTGAAACCCATGGACCCCTTCTCAGAAAATTACTGTATATTTCAATACATAAAATCTATACATATAGATTATGTTATAAAGGAAAACAATTATGCTCAAATACAGTTACCAAAATATTAAAAATAACAGATGTATAATATAGTAATATATCTGTTACATTATTAATCCATATTATAATTTGTTGAGAAGGTGAGATTTATTGAACTTAAATATTTTTGGAGTCTAGAGCCCATAAATTGTTACCTATATTCATTGTTGAATGAAAATTTAATTTTCAGTTAGAGGTGAGTGAAAATAAAGTTGTAATGTTTTTCCCATCCACATTCATGGGCTTCCCCAAGGGTCCATAGAACCCAGGTTAAGCACTCCTGGCCTAGATTGCAAGGTCCTTGGATACAGTTATGTGTGATTGATTCTGTCCATAGCAGTGTCCCCCAAAGTGGTCAATATCAACCCCCAAAGGTTGATAGGACTATCCGTTGTTGCTGCTGCTGCTGTTGTTTGTAGTACTATTCATTAAAGTAGTATTTATTAAATTATTTTCATATAATAAATGTTTGAAGGTTGATGAACAATCTGAAACTATGTGAAGGGGTTGATGAGCTGAAGAGTTTGAGAACCCCTGGTCTATAGGCATCCATGGAATAGGCAAGGTAATGGTGTGTCCTACCCCAGTCATAAGTGTAAGATTGTGTCTTAACTCTAACCCAGTCATAACTAGTTTAAGCCAAGTAAAATAGGATTACACTGATATAACCTTTGTAAGTACAAACAATTACAATATTTATATTTATCCATATTTATAACAAGAGTTAGGAAAAAACAAAACACAGGTAGAATCCTGTGGAAGATGCAAATGAATGTCTTCCACTCTTCCTCAATATTGAGAAACAATAACTGAAGTAAAATGGTGTCAGAGGCCTATACAAGATTAATACAAGCCACAAAGTCTTTTTAATAAGAATTTTATTAGATTTAAAACAAAGATAAAAACTACAAAAAGAAAAAAGAAAAAGGAAAAAAGTGTGAAAACACAAGAGAAAAAAATTTACAATTACAAGAAGAGGTGACTTCTGACTTTTAACAGCAAGAATATACAAGTTTTCCATAATCAATCCCTTCCTCAATATTAAACCAAAATCACATTATTTCTATAAATCATTCCATTGGTACATTATAAAAATCACTAAGAACAGTTGCTCCATCCCCTTATATTAAAAGAAAAAGAAGAAATACATACAAACACACACTGTATATCTCCTAATCAACTTCCCCCCCAAAGATAACATTTATTTAATTATTTCCTTCCTACTACTATTCTATACATTTCTGTCTACTATAATAAAAATCAAACTAAAAAAGCGTATACATTGTCTGCCATTATAATTAATAATACAACAATTATAATAATCTTAATCATATTAAGCCTAAAACCAAGCATTTATTATTATACCTTATTAATCTTAATCCAAATCATTAAAGATGAGTGAAGTCAAACAAGCCCTAGAAGCAATCCAAACAAATATTCATAAACCCTTACCCCACTTCAAAATAAACCAGAGCATTTACATATCCCCACAATCCACACAGAGCTTTTTTCATAAAGAAATCAAACAGCCCAACTGCCCCTCTTAAAAACTCTGACTTCTCAACAGAAAGCCTCCCATACATAATAATCCCTTCTTTTCCATAACATTCCATCAGAAAATCAATTTCCCTTATGGCTTGCAACTCAATCTGTCCCTTTAATTTCTTTAACTCAGCAATCCAATCTTAATCTAGCATTTCAACAGAAGCCCTGATCTCGCTATTAAAAGAAACATTTCTACCATTATTAAGCTCTTCAGTTTCTTCCACGACATCCCCAACCAGATGACACACTTTAGACCGCATGTTCTCGACAATGTCCTGAATGCCTTGCATAAGAACTTGACAGGAATAAAAAAGAATCTGTTTAAGGTCTCGATGAAAATCCGAGAGAGTCTGCTTGAAATCCTCCATGTCTCACGCAGTAGATTATGGTGCTCCCTAGGTACTTAAACAGTGAAAGTGGAAGATAATAGGTAAATTCCGAAATGTGTTTACACAAGTGAAAGTATCATAACAGGCAGTTCCCCAGGGAAAGTAGTAACAGAAAGCTGAAAGTTCAAAACAGCAGATTCAACATGTAGGAAAATGCTAATATCTTCAAATTTAGTACAAAAATAATAACAGGGAGACAATTATGTAGTCTCAACCTTCCTTAATATTTGGATGAAAAGCAAAATCCACAACTTAAAAAGATTTTTTTAAAAAAATAATAAATCACAAAGATAACGATAAGCACCAAGAGAATGCGTTTCTCCTTGCTGTAGAAAGCCTCTCTTAGGGTACACATGCTTAAAAGAAAAATAAATTGGGTGATTTAGAAATGGGGTGGCCAGTCTTAATGTCCCTTTAAGGCAGGGGTGGGGAACATCCGGCCCACGGGCCATAGAAGGCCCGCAAAATCATTTGGTCTGGCCCTGCCAAGGCAACTGCAGGCGGGACTTGAAATTCAATAAATCTAGGAGCTCCCGCCTGCAAACCCCGCCGTGTTCCACGTGATTGGCTCCCGCCCACAAACCCCACCCCCGGTGCTTGTGATTGGCTTCCGCCCGCAAGCCCCACCCCCTTCCATGTGATTGGCTCCCATCCGCAAACCCCGCCCCCCAGTCCACGAACGATGTTATAAATATCCAAATGGCCCTTGGCAGAAAAAAGGTTCCCCACCCCTGCTTTAAGGCTACAGCGTGGCTTGGAAATGATGACGTCCCAGCCTCCCATCCCAGCTGCTCTTAAAAGTCGGTCACAGATGCTGTTTGAGATTTTCTGGCTGCAAGCAGCCTTCCCGAGGACAGATGGGGTAATTCTGAGTGTTTTCCTTCTCCGGAAAAATGTTCCAGGGCTTCACAAAAGACCTGCCTGAGCCCAAAAGATTGCCGTGTTGTCAGTTCTGCTCACGGAGCCTGCGAGCACAGCTGTTCAGACCGCCATGTTCCCACCGGAAGCCACAAGCCATAAAGTCTTAACACCTAATTTACTCGCATTTGCAGAGATATACATCGGTATTTTAATTAATAATATTATAATATTTACCATCATGATTTCATATTCAGACTTCTATCATATGTACAATCAGCTTTTCTCCAAGGAATTCCAAGTGACCTGCGTTTGAACTACACTGAATTCATTGTGACTTATTTTCTAGGGCTGGCAGAGTTTCAGATTTAAAGGCAAAAAGTTGCTTTGGAGGGCATGGGTGTGCTATGTAGGAAGTGTCTTTTCCTGGGATTGTGAGGTTGCTCTTCACAGCCAGAGTGCAAAATCAATGAACAACTTTTTGTAAGGAGTTACAGAGAATTGCTACATGTCCACTTCCTTGGGCTCCAAAACACCTTTTTGCCTTTGAATTTGAAGTGCTGCACAACATTATTACAGGTAGTCCTTGCTTGCCAACCACAACTGGGACTGGCAACCTCATTGCTAAGCATCACAGTCACTAAGCGAAAAGTCACATGACCACGGCGTCACTTCTGCTTTTGTCATTAAGCAAATCACCGCAGTCATTAAGTGAGACGTGAGTCTCAAGCGTCACTTCACAAGTCGTTGTGAAGCTTGCAGATGGCGATCACGTGACTGCAGGATGCTGCAAGAGCCATAAATGCAAAGATTGGTCACTTTTGATTTTGATTGTTTTTTTTAACCATCATAACATTGAACAGTCACTAAACAAGGCAGTCAGTAAGCGAGGACTACCTGTAGTTTCCAATTAAGGGTATTAGGCAGTATATCTGTGAAGCAAAATACAAAACAAAATACATTAAAATGAGTGACCCATTTAATTTTATAGTAATAGCATTGAAAAGTAAATGCAATTATTGTTCCACTGTTATTCATACTGAACAGAATTGTGTTCTTACGCTCTTGCAGTAACAAATTAAATGTGTTGCTATTTCTAGATTGTTTCTGCACTTACCGAGTTTGTAATAGAGAATCTTGGGAAACAATTCATTGAGAATCCTCCAGTTGATCTGGCAACTCTTTACCAAGATATGTCTCCTGCCACACCACTGGTGTTCATCTTAAGTACAGGCTCTGACCCCATGGGGGCTTTCCAAAGATTTGCAAAAGAACGAGAATATTTAGAACGGTATAGATTATCATTCTGTATTCTATTTGATGACATGCAACATTTAAATGTAAAGCTATGCACTCTTTTTATTTGGCTTTATTCAATATTGTGTTCTAAGAAATAAAAAAAATGTGGGGTTATATACATACATGCTAAACTTCTTGAAAAGGCTGTGTTGCAAAATATAAGAAAAGAGGCTAAATATTGCTTTACCTGGAAATTCAGTAGCAGTCCCCCGGTTATGTAGTTTTTAGAGGCACTGTGCCTCAGTTAGAGGCTTGCCTCCATTTAATTCTCTTTCTGCAGTTTTGCATTTTCCTTCCTAACAAGTAACATTCTGTCACTACCAACCATATTTAGTTCTGATTGGATTCATTAATGAGAGTTGTTGCCTCAATAGGAAGGAAAAAATATTTTGTTTCTGACATCTGTCTTGCCTGTTTTGAAGTTGGATGAATCAGACGTGACATTTCAATGCTGATAATTTTAAAAAAGAAGCTGCCAAAAACTCATGCAGTGAGTTTACTGTCTTAGTTCCATATTTTTAAAAATGTAATGAAGGAGATTATCTGAATTAAAAATAGAGCAGTAATAATTAAAATTTGCCCTGTACTTATTAATACTATGCCAAATATTCATATGTGATCATTTGGCTACTGGCTGACAGTATTTAGCTGCACTGCTCTGGCTTCAGTTCCATAGCACAGCAAACACCAAGTTCCTGGATCGAGATGCCCTCCGAACAATCACTCATGCCCTCGTCATCTCCCATATAGACTATTTCAATGCGCTCTACATGGGGCTACCCTTGAAGAGTATCCGGAAGCTTCAGCTGGTACGGAATGCGGCCGCACGGGCAATTATTGGTGCATCAAGGTCGGCACACGTAACTCCTTTGTTGCGCGAGCTGCACTGGGTGCTGGTTTGCTTCCGGGTCCAATTCAAGGTGTTGGTTATCACCTTTAAAGCCCTACATGGCACGGGGCCAGGTTACCTGAGGGACTATCTCATCCCCATAACATTGACCTGCCCCACCCGGTCATGCAGAGAGGGCATGCTACGGATCCTGTAGGGAACTTCATCTGGCGGGGTCCAGGAGGTGGGCCTTCTCTGCAGTGGCGCCCGTGCTGTGGAATATTCTGCCCCCGGACGTGAGGCTGGCCCCTGCGCTCCCGGTGTTCCAGAAGAATCTAAAGACCTGGCTCTGCCGCCTTGCTTGGGAGGGGAAGGGTAATAGTTCATCCTGGGGGTGGATGGTATCGTAGTATCTTCCCTGCTGAAGGAGGTTATTGCCACTTGGATTTTATATTTGTATTTATTTATTCTTGATTGTATTGATTGTTGATTGGGATTTTAAGCTTGTGTGGTTTTAATCGTTGATTTGACTGTAAACCGCCCAGAGTCCCCTGGTTGGGGGAGATGGGCGGTGATAGAAATAGAAATAATAAATAAATAAAATAAACTGTCAAATTGGGTTCGTATGCATTAGAGATGTATTTCCTCCTCTGGACATTTTGAGTCCCCTGCTCTTCCCCAGTGCGATGCCAAACTAGAAATTCTTTGTGGACAGCATAAAAATGTTCACCAGCATTTGTCCCCTGCTTCGGTTTATCTGATATGCTTATGACTAAACCTGATTTTTTTTAAAAACAGAGCATTTGTCTTTTCAGCCTAAATAATTATATTTTCCTTAGTCATTTGCAGAATAGATGCTATGAACACCCCAACAGTATTGATCTGCAAATCTCTCTCAAGGATTTTATTAAGAAAAAATGAGGCCACTATAGTTGCAAGACATATTAACATAGAGAGAGGCACTGCTGTTGCTGATACATCAGTCTTAGACCTGCATAGCAAGCCAAGGACAACCTACCAGGCAGACGATAAGCCTCTGTTTTTTGCTGTTTGGATGGGACTGTTAAACAGTCAGGGTTTCAAGTTTGACTACTTGTCTCAGAGGCTGCGTACAGCTGGTACCACTTCTAGAACTGAAAGAGGAGACCTCTTTGCAGTTCACTGGGTTCAGAGAATGATTGAGGGCAGACTTTTTTTTTGTCATGCCTAAGAGCTTTGATATGTTATCATTTTTCTTGAGTCTCATGGAACTTTCAGAATAATTTTTTTATTGCCTTCACTTCGGGCTCTGCAACTTCCAGGTTTCACAGGGAGATGGTTTGAGTTCTAAGATTGATTCCTATCTGTCAGCCGGATTTGAGAAGTTCTAGCCTGAGGATTTTCCACTGTAACATTTCAAAGATACATAGCTGTTCCTACTGGTTGAGGCAGCTTATATAAAAAAGGCTTATTAATCATTTAAAAACTTACTGTATTAATGGTTTGAATTTTATTGAAAGTTGCTTCATATTTTTGTAATGAGAAGCAGTATACAAATGTTTTAAATAAATACAGCAAAACAAATAAATGAATAAAGAGTGCAGGTAATGTGAGCTTTGAGTGTGGAATGTATTGGGTGTAAAATAATAAAACTGCTTTTCAGAAGATGCATAGTCCAAATTCATTATAATGTAGCAAACAAAACAGCCAGTATTGATTTCAATGGATAAATGGTTGCTCAGTTTATTTGAAAGTTGAACTACTTTTATGTAGAGACGTAAATAATTGATCTTGCTGATCATTAAGAATCTAGAATATTTAAATAATGTGTTTAAAATACATAAAATATGAATACTAACAAAATACATTGATTTTCAGAGTGCAGTCAATTTCATTAGGACAAGGTCAAGGACCTATTGCTGAAAAAATGATTAAGGATGCACTGAAAACAGGAAATTGGGTGTTTCTTCAGAATTGCCATTTAGCTGTTTCATGGATGTTAGCAATGGAAGAACTTATAAAAACATTTACAGAGCCAAGTAAGTATTTTTTTAATTTAATTTTCTTTCTCGGGAATGCTTCATCTGAAAGAAATAAGAGCTGATTCAGAACTTAAACTATGGGGCCATGTTGGAGGTAGGGGTGGATAGCAGGATTTGAAAGAAAGGTTGATCAAACTCAGAATGAATTCATTCTGGATATTTAAATCCTAATTCAATCCTATAATTTAATAACTACCAACATTTCCATGGGTCTTTAACTTCTTTACTGTAGTTCTTGATGTTGGAACATTCCTGACAGAATGTTTTACACACCTCTCATTTTTAATGGCTATCACTTGTTTCACAAACATTATTTCAGTTATCCTTACAATTACTTTGTAAAATGGAACCCAAATATTATTCCCATTTTGCTGAACAGTGACTGAAAAAAAAATGGATCGGCTATGGACTCTTAGGGATAGAAGATAAGATTTAAATCATGGAATTTTTGGTTCCTAGCTCAGTTTCTGTTGAACAAACTAAGCACAATAAGGCCATTATCTACATTCATGTCCAGAAGAAGGATGGTCATATAAGTTAAATAAATAAATAAATAAATAAATAATGCCTTGAGCTTTTGTGGAAAAGGTGGGATAGAAATCTAACAAATAAATAAAAATTCAAAAATAATCAGTAGGAAAGCTTTAAATTATATGAAACGGAATGTGAGGGAGAGGGGGAAAATCTTCATTCATCTCTGCTGCAATAGTTTGGTTTTTCCCCAGTCTTTTTATGTCAATAGAATTGTGCCATGTTGAGTTTGGCCTTTAACCTCTGTGCTACACAGTCTCTTGATTTCTTTGTATTCTAATTGAATACCAAGATATACCTCAGTGTGCCTGTGATAAAAATGTTTCACCCATATAATGTAGGTGAAAATTATATGCTTTGTTGCTTTACCACCTTTCAGAAATACATATAGTTTACATATAGTTTATGCTGATCACATAAACTTTGGTCACATTCAGTATGTATAATTTTGAATTATTAGTTTTCAGATTGCTTTCCATGTTTAGATGTTATTTAATAGAATCTACTGAAAATTGAGGAACGCTAATTGATAAGCCTCCAGCAAAGGAGATCGTTACCTTGTCGTGGTGCTGGAGCTTGAGCACCTCAATGAAACCATGAGCTAAACCGTGAAGGGACACCCAAGACGGGAAGGTCGTGGCAGAGAGGTCAGACTAAATACAATCCCTAGGGAAGGTAATGGCAACCCACCCCAGTATTCTTGCCGTGAAAACTAAATGGATCAGTACAACCAGAGATATGTCGGTATACCATCGGAAGATGGGACTCCCAGGTCGGAAGATGGTCAAAATGCTACTGGGGAGGAACAGAGGATACGTTCAACTAGCCCCAGATGTGATGACGCAGCTAGCTCAAAGCCGAAAGGACGGCTAGCGGCCGACAGTGCTGGTGGTGAACGACGAATCCGATGTTCTAAAGATCAACACACCATAGGAACCTGGAATGTAAGATCTATGAGCCAGGGCAAATTGGATGTGGTTATTGGTGAGATGTCAAGATTAAATATAGGCATTTTAGGTGTCAGTGAACTGAAATGGACTGGGATGGGCCACTTCACATCAGATGACCACCAGATCTACTACTGTGGACAAGAGGACCACAGAAGAAATGGAGTAGCCTTCATAATTAATAATAAAGTGGCTAAAGCAGTGCTTGGATACAATCCAAAAAACGATAGAATGATCTCAATTCGAATTCAGGGTAAGCCATTTAACATCACAGTGATCCAAATATACGCCCCAACCACAGATGCTGAAGATGCAGAAGTAGATCAGTTCTATGAGGATCTGCAGCACCTACTGGATAATACACCAAAAAGAGATGTTATTTTCATTACAGGAGACTGGAACGCTAAGGTGGGTAGTCAAACGACACCTGGAATTACAGGCAAGCATGGTCTGGGAGAACAAAATGAAGCAGGACATAGGCTGATAGAATTTTGCCAAGACAACTCACTGTGCATAACAAACACTCTCTTCCAACAACCTAAAAGACGACTTTATACATGGACTTCACCAGATGGTCGACACCGAAATCAGATTGACTACATCCTTTGCAGCCAAAGGTGGCGGACATCTATACAGTCGGTAAAAACAAGACCTGGAGCTGACTGTAGTTCAGATCACGAACTTCTTATTGCAAAATTTAGAATCAGACTAAAGAGAATAGGGAAGACCCACAGATCAGTTAGATATGAGCTCACTAATATTCCTAAGGAATATGCAGTGGAGGTGAAGAATAGATTTAAGGGACTCAATTTAGTAGATAGGGTCCCGGAAGAACTATGGACAGAAGTTCGCAACATTGTTCAGGAGGCGGCAACAAAAAACGTCCCAAAGAAAAAGAAAACCAAGAAGGCAAGATGGCTGTCTGCTGAGACACTGGAAGTAGCCCAAGAAAGAAGGAAAGCAAAAGGCAACAGTGATAGGGGGAGATATGCCCAATTAAATGCAAAATTCCAGAGGTTAGCCAGAAGAGATAAGGAATTATTTTTAAACAAGCAATGTGCGGAAGTGGAAGAAGACAATAGAATAGGAAGGACAAGAGACCTCTTCCAGAAAATTAGAAACATCCGAGGTAAATTCCAGGCAAGAATGGGTATGATCAAAAACAAAGATGGTAAGGACCTAACAGAAGCAGAAGAGATCAAGAAAAGGTGGCAAGAATATACGGAAGATCTGTATAGGAAGGATAATAATATTGGAGATAGCTTTGACGGTGTGGTCAGTGAGTTAGAGCCAGACATCCTGAAGAGTGAGGTTGAATGGGCCTTAAGAAGCATTGCTAATAACAAGGCAGCAGGAGACGACGGTATCCCAGCTGAACTGTTTAAAATCTTGCAAGATGATGCTGTCAAGGTGATGCATGCCATATGCCAGCAAACTTGGAAAACACAAGAATGGCCATCAGATTGGAAAAAATCAACTTATATCCCCATACCAAAAAAGGGAAGCACTAAAGAATGTTCAAACTATCAAACAGTGGCACTTATTTCACATGCCAGTAAGGTAATGCTCAAGATCTTGCAAGGTAGACTCCAGCAATTCATGGAGCGAGAATTGCCAGATGTACAAGCTGGGTTTAGAAAAGGCAGAGGAACTAGAGACCAAATTGCCAATATCCGCTGGATAATGGAGAAAACCAGGGAGTTTCAGAAAAACATCTATTTTTGTTTTATTGACTATTCTAAAGCCTTTGACTGTGTGGATCATAACAAATTGTGGCAAGTTCTTGGTGGTATGGGGATACCAAGTCATCTTGTCTGCCTCCTGAGGAATCTGTATAACGACCAAGTAGCAACGGTAAGAACAGAGCACGGAACAACGGACTGGTTTAAGATTGGGAAAGGAGTACGGCAGGGCTGTATACTCTCACCCTACCTATTCAACCTGTACGCAGAACACATCATGCGACGTGCTGGGCTTGAGGAATCCAAGGCTGGAGTTAAAATCGCTGGAAGAAACATTAACAATCTTAGATATGCAGATGATACCACTTTGATGGCTGAAAGCGAGGAGGAGCCTTATGACGAAGGTGAAAGAAGAAAGTGCAAAAGCTAGGTTGCAGTTAAACCTCAAAAAAACCAAGATTATGGCAACCAGCTTGATTGATGACTGGCAAATAGAGGGAGAAAAAGTGGAGGCAGTGACAGACTTTGTATTTCTAGGCACAAAGATTACTGCAGATGCTGACTGCAGCCAGGAAATCAGAAGACGTCTACTTCTTGGGAGGAGAGCAATGGCAAATCTTGATAAAATAGTTAAGAGCAGAGACATCACACTGACAACAAAGGTCCGCATAGTTAAAGCAATGGTATTCCCTGTAGTAACCTATGGCTGCAAGAGCTGGACCATAAGGAAGGCTGAGCGAAGGAAGATAGATGCTTTTGAACTGTGGTGTTGGAGGAAAATTCTGAGAGTGCCTTGGACTGCAAGAAGATCAAACCAGTCCATACTCCAGGAAATCAAGCCAGACTGCTCACTTGAGGGAATGATATTAAAGGCAAAACTGAAGTACTTTGGCCACATAATGAGAAGACAGGATACCCTGGAGAAGAAGCTGATGCTAGAGAAAGTGGAAGGCAAAAGGAAGAGGGGCCGACCAAGGGCAAGATGGATGGATGATATTCTGGAGGTGACAGACTTAACCATGGGGGAGCTGGGGATGGTGACGGCTGACAGGAAGCTCTGGCGTGGGCTGGTCCATGAAGTCACGAAGAGTCGGAAGCGACTGAACGAATAAACAACAATTGATAAGCAATGATCATAATAGTTTAAAATGAATTTTGTTTTGGGAAATCGCCTATTGAGCAATCTTTCCTTCACAACTAGAAAGCTCAGATATTGATGGATTCAGCATTCCAAAAGGGAACATAGGGAAGAAAGACCTTTGAGTATCTCCTTTCTCTCTCAAAAATTTTATTAAAGGGTTTGTATACCAGCTGAAGGAGGGAATTTAGGTATGGGCCATTGAAGCTTCTCCTAGCATCCTTCCTTTGGTTCTTGAAAATCTTAGATTTTCCCAAGATATCCCGGAAACTTGAGTCATCTCTACAGAAATTATAACATTCTCCCCTCTGAGATTGGAGTAGTCCCAGAGCCCAGGGAGTGAAATATAATGCATCCTGTGGTTTCTGGGACGCCGTATCAGGAGCCGTTGTGGTGCTCCCATAATGTTTCGTTTTATCTAAAACATTATTTGGTTTATACATATATATTATTAAAAATTCTATATTTTTCAGATGCTTCTATCCATGAAAGCTTTCGACTCTATTTGAGTTCCATGCCATGTACTACTTTCCCTGTTACTGTCCTTCAGAATTCTGTCAAGGTAGGTTTGTTTTTTAAATAAGTAAAATGGAAAATACAGTTTCAGAGTAAATTATTTTCAGCGTACAGAATAAGTTGAGTTCACTGCGGCTGCAGTTAACTGTTTGTGAAATTGCTTTCTCTTAGGAAATGAGGAGCACAAAAAAACCAAAATAGCTGCTAGAACTTCCATCTGTAGACTGGTCAGCTTTGCTCCATCTAATTGTTTTTAGGTAACAAAATGACATTATCAAAATCCAAAAGAGATTCTGTAGGAATTTATAACCTAAGTGATGACAGAAGACAAGACCACAGGGAGAGGTGGAGAGGACATAAAGTGGCATAATTAAGAGGAAGAACTTACATGAATGCAATTACAGTGTTTAATTTGAATTAATTTTTCATTTCAGTCAATGAAGACTAGGGAAGTTTAATAAAAGAGATAATGTTCTGCAGTACTCTAAAGCAGGTACTGTATATATCAGGAAGGGACACAAAGCAGCCACTGGAAACATTCCCTTTTTCCTTTTAGATTTTTTTCTTTGCCCATCTTTCCCTTGACAGCTGTTTCTCTGACTTTGATTCTCAAATTGGTTAGTGTCCATCAAGGTAAAATCTAGTCAACAAAAGAGTTGCTGCTCAAATCCATTAAAAGTTGTCCCAGGATTTCTGTATAATTGATTGCTTTCACACATCCAGTAGTTGTTTTATTATGTTTTACATAAAAGGTCATTTCCATGAATAAAATGTTGGGGCTCATCCAAGGCTGCAGTGCATCAAATGTGACTTTTTCTGATAAAACAAACACTAAGTTGTGATGGAAATAATTCATACCCTGTTCAGAGTGCATGGTTATTCCACAAACTGCACACATTATACAGGGTCATGAACATTGTTGTTTCCATATTATAAAAGCGCCCTAAGTTTCTTTATGAACTCTAAATGCCATTATCCAAAAATGGGGAAGACTGCTCCTGATGCAACTATTACCTGTCCTGAGGGTAGAGCCTAGGAATGAATGAATGTTTTTGTCTGCATGGCCCAGAAAGGTAGCTCTGCTTTTCACCCTCTGACTACAAGAACTCTCTCAGCAGTGCAATATGAGGCTGGATGCCTTGGTCTCAGCGAATGCCAGCTCTCTCTGGAATGAGGCTTCATCCATGCACAGTACAGTGATGTATGAATGAGCAGACCTGGCATGTACAGTATTACTGAAAACCTGGTTGAAGGTGTTGGAGGTGTAGTTCTGTTCTGGGTTTCAATTCCACCAGCAGCCTAGACAGCAAACTCAGAGGAGAGCGGGGGATGATCCTGCAGGACACCATGGCAATGGCAATTTGTGCTGCTCTGATGGTACCTGAATGTGTGGTCTTTATTTGAGACTATGCTGTAAGAACAAGCTAGGGCTTTCATTAGTATATTGTCCACCCAGCTGCCCATCCTGAGTTCCTGCATCTCATTGCCAGGCTGATGGTAGAGTTTCCTTATAGTGCTGGGGACTTGAACTATTGTTCCCGCTGGAGCAAATGACACACAATCTAAAAATGGAGCACAATACTGTAAGTTCTTTGTGATAATCAGATCACTGTCCGGTGAAGCTGCACATTACTGTCATCAACAAACCTCTGTAAAGGCAGTAGACAAATTAAGATGGTCTGCCCATGGCACCTGATAGATCTGAATGCTTTCCTGGCACCATATGGGGATTTTCTCAGCAAGCTGGTAAGTGCCTAGCACCTGGCATCCTGCTGGAATAGGGAGACAGAGAGTGTGTTGAATATAATTGCTCTTGAGTAGCCTCACTTTGGTTGCAGATCCCAGAGTGCTTCTTAGTTTACAAAGAAATCCTGGGAAACCAAGCAAGTAAAGAGATGCCTACAGGGATCATTTAAAAGACAACAAATGAAAATTATCAATGACAGATACAAGACCTTGTTCAGATTTACACAATGGCAATAAGAGTGTGTGTCTGGGAAGGAGGGAGATTGCACATTTGTATGCCATCACAGTAAATACAATCACATTTAGCATTAAAAACAGATAATTTCTTTTAATTCCTGCTTTGGCAACCTGTCATTTCAAGTTTGTGAATATGGTCCACATTGTTCTTCTGCCTATTCCATAAACAAAGTCAAAATATACATATTTATTCTGGGGAGTCTTTGGTGCTCTCTGAGCCTTGTTGTTTTCATGCAGACGTTTCATTGCCAGGCTAGGCAACATCTTCAGTGCGAAAAGGGAGTGGAACTTGCTGTCTGTTTATATACCCTGGCTTGTCCTGCCTGTGTTGGTGGGGGTCTTGTACTCTCCTTGGTAGTTCCTTGATTGGGCTGTTGTGTGCTGTTTGGGTGATTGACTGAGTTAATAGTTCCTTGATTAAGGTCTATTGTGTTGTTTGGTTGCTCCTCTGCTGCTAATCTTGCTGTTAATCTATGCATATCTTGTTGTTGATTGCTGGCCCAGGGGTGTTCTGGTCTTCTGGCTATTCTATTGTCTCTTATGAATGGTATGTAAATGTTGTTAACCTCTATGTGTCTGTTGATGGCTGCTTTGTCTGAGTGCCAAGCTTCCAGGAATTCTCTAGCATTTTTGGATTTGGCCTGGTCTAATATGCTCACAGTTTCCCAGTTGAAAGTATGGTTAAGTCTGTCCATGTGTTGTGAGATTAAGGAGTTTTCATCATGTCTTCTGACTGCTAGTTGGTGTTCGTGGATGTGTTCTGCTAGTCTTCTGCCAGTCTGTCCTACATAGTGGCTGTTACAGTCCTTACACTGTATGTTGTAGATAACTCCTGTTTTTTCTTCTTGGGCTACTGGGTCTTTTGGTTTACTTACAATGTTCTGAAGGGTTTTGGTTGGTTTGTGTGCTACAGTGATGCCGTGTGGATGTAACAGTCTATTAGTAGTTACTATTACTATTACAGTTGTTATTACAGTCTATTAGTAGTTACTATTACTATTACTACTAATAGTAGCAGAACGCATCCACAAACACCAACTAGCAGTCAGAAGACATGATGAAAACTCCTTAATCTCACAACACATGGACAGACTAGACAAGATTAGCAGCAGAGGAGCAACCAAACAATAGACCTTAATCAAGGAACTATTAACTCAGTCAATCACCCAAACAGCACACAACAGCCCAATCAAGGAACTACCAAGGAGAGTACAAGACCCCCACCAACACAGGCAGGACAAGCCAGGGTATATAAACAGAGAGCAAGTCCCACTCCCTTTTCGCACTGAAGATGTTGCCTAGCCTGGCAATGAAACGTCTGCATGAAAACAACGAGGCTCAGAGAGCACCAAAGACTCCCCAGTTCAACCCTGAGCTACAAATATTCTCTTCGATTGGTACATATTTATTCTTCATTCATTGGAAACAAGGGTAGTTTGTAGATTATTTAATCTATGCCAGGATTGGACAACCTTTCTTGGCCTGGGGAACCACAACTCCCTCTCCTCACAGACTGGGTAGGCATCAGAGGCCTTCTGATGATGAAAAGTTTGAGGATTTTAAAAGAGTGAGACTGTGAGCATTTCACCTCCCAGAAGTGTTAAATACCCATTACCGTTCATATCTTACTGTTCGTTTAATACAGCAGAAGTACCTCTTAAATTTCAACTGGATTCTCCAATCTTCTTCTAGAACATAGATCGTTCCCTTAGCAGGGGAGAACTCTTTCTTTTCCTCTTCATTGGCCAAAATAAATATCTGTGGGAATAATCATTTAGCCTTCTCCAAAAATATGGAAGATCTCTGCCCTGGAAAAGATTTCAACTTTCCATTAAATCTTCTACTTCCACTGATTTTAGTAATTGTACCTCTGACTAAAATTCTTTCTACCCAACAGAACAGTTTTATGTCAAGCAAGTTTTTTAAATGGTATTTTAAAACTATAAAAGAGCAACTTTATTGTGTGAGCTCGAACTACAATAACTCTTCCTCCATATTTGTCACTTTTTCACTCCTGTTCATTTATGTAAGCAGATTTATATTTTTTTTTTCCTGCTATGCATATCCTTACTTTCAGAAGGTGGCTTTTCATTTCTATATGCTGCTTGGGATAAGTAATCACATATATTAACTTGGTTAAAAGCTGAGAATATTCCTCTGAGTAGAAAATGCGATTTGCATACAGATAGCTACTAATTCATGCTTTAACTTGACAACACAGTGCGCAACTGGAAAGACAGCCCTACATAGCCTGGTCCTGTAGCCGTGCAAATGAATAAAGGCAGCGAGGCATAATGTTTGTGAATTACCACTGCTTCATAGCTATCTCATAATACATAACTTTATAGAAGTATTGTAGGAATACTATTTGGATGTTGTTAGCAAATATATTTGAAAATCAATTTGATACATGTGTATACATATATTTTTTCCATTCAGGTAACAAATGAACCCCCAAAAGGTCTAAGGGCAAACATCAGAAGAGCCTTCACAGAAATGACCTCCTCATTTTTTGAAGAAAATATCTTGGGCAAAATCTGGAGAAAAATCATTTTTGGTATTTGCTTTTTTCATGCAATTATTCAGGTATCTCCTACTCTAAGAATATATTAAGTAGTAATTACTAGTGATAATCAGTGCATGTTGCAGTGATTAGAAACAGTGCTGTTTTTATAGGCATATTATCAAGATCAGGGATGTGCAAAACTGTATGGTTCCACTCCTGGAGCATTCTTCAGAATGTTCCTTTTTTCTCTCTCAAAGCACATTGATCCAGTCAGTCCGGAAGTGAGTTGGAAACAAATCTTCCAGGACTGTAAGTTATTTGTGGTGTTCTGGACACAGTTCTAACCCCTCCAATTCTGGACAATTAAATCCCACAAACAGACAAATCACGGTCAGAATGGCCAGATTGGTTCATTTCTGGTACATCAGTCCATTCTGAGAAAAGGGCCACACAAGTAATTAACACACATATATTAGCTCAGAACAGCAATGTCCACGAAGGCTACTCTGTTTATTTTATTGTTTACATCAAACGTTTATCCCCCTGTATTGTCGAAGGTTTATCCCCCTGTTCTCATCTTTCTGCAAAACTCATAATAAAACTTCTTGTAACTTTTCTCTAAACTGTAGCCTTTGTCTTGCATGCAGCCTTCACCATAATTTGAGAAGCTGTCTGCAAAGGATCAGTTCATATCACTGGTGAAAGCAGACTGCATCTCCCCTGCAGCATGCTGCTTGAAAGAGAGAGAAAGTACTATCAACAAAGATTTTTAAAAATGTCAGAGAGAGAATGGGTATTCCCCATCCACTTTGGCTCTGGTTTCATTCAGTACTTGCTTTACTCTCAAGTCCCGCTCCCCTCAATTTGAGGTAATACAGCCCTTAACAGAAAAAACATTGGCCACACTTGCTCTAAATGTTAGCTTCTGATCTGAAGTCTTTTCCAAAGACTTATTTACTAAGAGGGATTGAGTAGACTCTTTCATTGAAGCACATTTTTTTTATGGTACTAGAGGCAGCCGAAGCAAAAACCTAAAAGGCATGGGGATGCAGCCTCTCCATATAGAGTTATGTAAATTAGAATATACCTGGGATGGCTAAGTATATTTGATTGGATATAGCAGCACATCATATATTTAGTGAGGTCAGTGAGGGTGGCACTGTAAAGAAAATAGTCTATTAAGTTAGACAAAGGCTGTATTCTTTGAACGTGAGTTACTGTTGATGTGTTACTTTGCCAAGTGTTATCTCTAAGCAGCCTTTGCTTCCCAGCACTTTTTCGATCTCCTAGGGTTTTAATAATCATTCTTTATGTTTGAATGTTTCTGTGGTTGTGCTGACAGTTTATCTTCCTTGGGAAAGAGGAATTGAGGCAAAGGTAATTTGCTTGCTTTGACTAATGCCATCTTTTCCACTACATAAGCTTATCATAATATAAAACTTCTTGTAATGTACAAATCTTACTCAATCTAAAAATGTTTTCAGTTATAGCAAATTTAAGACATCAAGTATCTGTTGGAGAGTGGAAGATCTGCATTCCTGTTGCTGCATTCAGAAACATTTTAATTTAATTTAGTCCAATCTAATTTATTGCTAGTAAAAGAAAGGAAATATACTCTGTAAATACTTACATAACAATTCCTTCATTTCAGTTGGAATCTCTTTTCCATACCTTTTTGCTTCACATTCTCTTAGCCATTTATGAGAAAACTAAGCATGAAGAACATTGGGAAATGCCAGAAGCATAATCCAAGTTTCCCATAGTAAAATATAATAATTATAATCTCTGCTGATTGTTAATATTGCACAATGAAATATTGTAGAAATTTATAGATCTTAGGAAAAGAAATCCAGGTCTAGTCAGAAGATTTATTTGTAATGAGTTACTGCCCATATTTATGAAGGGGCACATTTTGAATTCAAAAGACATTGAATCACAAACTGATTTCAATGGAATTCAGGTATGCCTTTTACCCATTGATTATAATTTAAAAACAGACATCTCTAATTCTTGAAGTAGAATCCTTTCTCTCCCTCAGATTAGAGGAGAAAGAAAAGGAATAATTCCTGATCTCAGCTTGGGTATGATCCATGTGCTAGGAAATGAGCCAGTGTTGAATATCAGTGTAGTGGCTAACTTGATCCAGATTTAAGTCCCCTGTTCAACCATTGTGTGACTTTGGATCAGTAATTTTCTTTTAGTCTCAAGAGTTGTTGCAGAGAAGAGGCCTTATCCATACTGGCTGGAACTTAAAGGAAAAGGTTAGCAGATTAGGTGCCATTAAGTTGGACTTGGCCATTGGTGATCATATGGACAGTTGCCTGCCATCTTGACCAGTCTCCAGTGATAATGCATAGCTCTCCCAAGGACATTCTTATAAGTTCTTTGATCTCATCTCCCTACCTTACATGTTGCTTTCCCATTCTGCTTCCCTCAGTCTTGCCAAGCATATTAGTTTATATAGTCCACTATTTGCTCATGTAATATACCCAAAGTATTTGAGTTTCTCCTTACTGATCAAGAGAGTAACCAGCCTTTATTTATTTGGGACTGATGTTCAGCATCCAGCTTTCACCTCCATACGTTGCCACAGGAAGACCATTGCTTTAACTGTTCTAACCTTAGGAGTCTTAGATAGCATCGTGAAAGAAAAGACATTTCTAGTTTATCATTTCATTCCTCCCTAGATTAATCTCTTCACTTTTCGAGCACATAATCTTACATGCTGTTGTGCCCAAGAACATCGAACTATCTACCACCTTCTTTTCTTTGCTATGAACTTGTTGAACTTGTTGAACTTGTTGAAGTTGTTGATATTACCTTTAATTTCCTAATATTTTACACAGATTTTTCACTTTACGTTTTCAATTTCATAATGAACTTTTCAAAGTGTTTTTAAATTTTATTTTCACCTAATAATTGTTAGTTGTTTGACGCCCACTTTTGATTCCAAGATATCATTTCTTCTAATTCTGTCATTCTTTGAATATATTTATTGTATTAGTTAAAGAGACAGGGGAAAATATTCATCCTTGGCTCACTTTCTTCCCTTTTCTGAACCAGTTTTTCTTCACATTCAGTTCTTACAGAAGCTTCTTATTCATTGTAAAAATTCCTTAAAAGGATAATCAGAAGTCTGGTGTGCCCATTTCCTAGGCTGACCATATGTCCTGTTTTTCAAACAATTCTTGACTGTCCTGTCTTTTTAAGAAAAAAAGCCAATTTGTCCCGTTTTTGAAAGTTGCCCCCTGCACGCCCCCACCCCCCCGCCCCACGCACGCACGCCTCGCCCCCATGTGCACGCGTGCACGCCCCCCGCATGCACACCCCGCCCCCGCGTGCACGCACACACACCCCACACACACACCCGTTTTTGCCTCAAGGAAATATGGTCAGCCTACCATTTTCCTGAGGTATATTTTGTATTCTTGCAGGAGCTAGACAGTCAAAAGGTTGCTCTAATTAATAAAATCTTATTATATTCTCTTGCTCTCTCCATTATATTTTGTTAACTGACTAGTTTCATTGCTTGTTCTGAAATGTGTCTGTTCATTTGGCATTTCTGTGTCCATGTTTGGCTCTTTAGTTTTTTTAAGATTTTAAGCAAAACTGCTTATGTGAGGAGTGTTTCAATAATTTGCTTATTATTGTATTAATTATTGTATATATTTCCAATCTCTAAGCCACACATTCTTGTTCCATATTTGCTGATATTTGCTCTTAACTTTAAGTATTTCTTCTCCTGCAGCTTTAAATAGTTCAGTTCTGGGCCTTGTGCTTTTCTATTTGACAGCTAGTCTATTGTCTGTTGTACCTCACTCTCTAGTGCAATCAGACCTTGAATATATGCCCTCTATATAAATGTTTCTGTCATTCTATAATCCCATTTGTAAAGAGTTTTACTATAGTCTTTCCATCTTCCTTTAACCTCATTTGTCTCTGTTAGACCTCTTCTATGATTGAGTATTCCTACCTTTGCTGTAGATTTTCTGGAGCTACCTCTCATTTTAAAAATATCTCTCATTTTTCTTTTCTTGTTATCTTCCTCAAGTTGTTGACATTCTTGATTGAGATATCTTTTCTTTCCCTTACTTGCTTAACATTGAAAATCTGTGTTCAACCATCACACTTCTTTCTTGTTCTCCAGGCTGTCATCCCCTGACTTTTTTTGGCAATCATGATAACTCATTCTGAAAGCCATTTGGATCGTTTCCTCTTTTAAATTTTAGGAATGGTCTTATCTCTTTCCATTGCTCCTCAAGTTTTCTTATGCATAGGTTAAGCATGCTGAATTTGTTCTTTACACTGAATTTGTATGCTGTCTGTACTCCTGATCAAACATTGCTGCCATGCTACTTTCTTTGATTTTCTAGGTTAAACTCATATATTTGACACCAATACTTAATAGACTGTTCCACAATTTGCATCTGGAAGTAACATTGCAGACTGGATTATTCTTCTCCATCTATGATGTAGTCAAATTGATTCTGATGCCCTGCATATCAGTGTTTCCAGAGGGCTATATTAATCTTCTACACCAAAACAATTAAGCTTCAGTGCATCAAAACCCAGTGCATCAGATGCAGTATCATCCTGAGAGAGGAGTATTATATAATATTTCTTTCTCCTAGTGGTACACAGACACCTACCCACATCTGTTGTTTGTAGAAGAAGGAAGGTGGGAAAAATATAAGGAAAGATCGAATTGTAGCCATCTTTAACAGTTTTCTATGACTTCTGTTTTTGTGAAAATTGTTTAAAAATGCTTTCCCAAGATTCTGGAACCAAGGGAACATTCTAGCCAGGTTTTCATCTGCTGCTTTTACTCAAGCCATTAAAAACAGAATGTCAGGAAAAGGCTTGATTAGTTTTCTAATCAGTACATGTAGAGATTTATTACATAATTCTCCCTAGTTTCCTAATCACTGCCATTCAATTTATAGCCTCTGGGTCACCAAAGTTCCTCTGGGTAATACAGATCTCGAGGGAAAACTAGGTATAGCTAGAAAAAGCGACTAAATAGGAAATAGCTCTTTTATAACTTTCTTCAGAAAGCAGGAGCTATTTTGTTTTCTAGGACAAACGTATCTCCTGTCGATACAATGATCACAATGAAAAACTTGATATTATCATTAAGTGAAATAATCGATGGAAATCCATGGAATAGAATCCAGGGGGGAAACTACAGAAGTTGTGAAGGAACTGAATAATTCTTACAGGGTTTTTTTTAATGGATTTCTTATTGTTTCATGAAATTGTTCAAAGAACACTGAGCAAACAGATTTAATCTCTTAATCCTCAAGGAGAGGAAAAAATTTGGACCCCTTGGTTGGAACATATGTTATGAATTTAATGACAGTGACAGAGAATGTGCCTTATTAAACCTCAATCTTTATTGCCAAGAAGGAAAAGTACCCTGGGATGCCCTTACATATATAACAGGTAAGGTATCAATTTAATAATTCTATGACATCTGTACTTATTCATGCATATTACCTATCATAAATGACTACTGTAAGTGATTGGGGCCAGAGGGTTATTTATGTGAGGTCAAGGACCTTGAGTTACCCAATGCACTTTTTAACCTTAAAAGTAAAAGTAAAAACAAAAACATAGCACTTCAGTATGACTATCAGCTGGGAATTTTATTTGAACTGTCCCCATAAATCTATATGGTATCAGGCTGTGGAATTATGCCAGCTTCTGTCAGTTTCAAAAATATTTTGCCATGGCACAAAAGGGACTGTTGATTAGAAAACAGAAGTCATTGTCTCTGACTAACAGGTCTAGTTACAAATTTATTTGAAAAATGGAATATATATATATTCCACATGACCGCGGAAGCATCTTCGGACAACGCTGGCTCTTTGGCTAACAAACGGAGATGAGCACCGGCCCCTAGAGTCGGACACGACTGTGTGGGGGAACCTTTACCTTTTTATATATATATATATATATATATATATATATATGTGTGTGTGTGTGTGTGTGTGTGTGTGTGTGTGTGTGTGTGTGTGTCACTCTATCAGATAGACAGACAGACAGACAGACAGACAGACAGACAGATAGATGTGACCATAATGCTTTGCTGATCAATTGAATTTAAGGAGTTTTGTTTGGGATATTAAATACTAATTTTCAAGGCTTTCTGATTACTGATATAGTTATAATCCCACTGAGTTCACAATTATACATAACAACCATTTAATTACTGGGATAAGTGGAATTCTTTCCTGCTTGGAAAAAATATCTGGTGAGTGTTGTTTCTATATATGCAGTATCTTCATTTCATATGAACACGATATTAGTGGTACTCATAGAGCCACAGATTTGTTCTGCATGTGATATTCATACCAATATGTGATAAATTAAAATTTTCCAGTTGAAAAATTGAAGGCCTGAAATTGTCAATTTTGCCAGTAAATTCTTGATACAGAATTATAACATTGTCTACCAGTAAAATGCAGGATCTTCTACAGTTACAGGCATAAAGGCAAATTATAATAAAAATCCAATTAAAATGTTAAAATGAGCAATTAAAATTAAGCATGAAAATGGGTAAAACTATCATGTTTAAATATGTTTTATGGCATTATTAAATACAAACAAGTTATTTTAAGTCAGTAGGGAGTGCATTCTAGAGATCAGGGGCAACTACACAGAAAGTTCGATCCCAGGTTTCCACTAGCAAAGCCTGCTGCAGCAACTTTAGACAAACTTCCCCAATTACTTCACCATCTAGAAGAAGATGTTCTCTAAGTGGCTTTAAAAGTATAAACCAGCACTTTGTCTTTCACTTTGAAATAAATTTGCAGCCAGTGAAGGTCTTTTAGTACAAGTGTAGCCTGGCTGCTGAGTTCTGTATTAATTGAGATTTCTAGGTTAGATTCAAAGACATCACCTTACAGAACACACGGGGGTAATCAAAAAGCAAGGAGGCTACCAGTGTACCATTTGAAGTAATTTTCTTCCAAGAAAGGGCACAGTTGGCACATCAGCCAAAGTTGATAAAAGGCACTCCCAAGAAATGGCTCTATCTGAGAAACCAGAGAAAGATCTCGATCTACAACAGCTCCAGACTGCATACCTCCTCTTTTGGAGGAACATGAGTGATCTAGAATGGGAAGGTCTATCATTTCCTTGGAGTTATGCCTTCCACAATTATCACCTCTATCTTAGCTGAATTTACTATCTCTTATCCAGTTCATTACCACTGCAAGAACTAGTTCAGGGGAGGCACAGCATTACCTGGAGACAGCAAAATAAATGTGGGTGTCATCAGCATACTAATAATACCCAGCTCCAAGTCTATTGATAATCTCCCCAAATAATTTCATGTAGATATGAAAAAGTGTTGAGCAATCCTCAGAGAAGTATTTATGTTAACTAGGGCATCTGTAATGACCTCTTAGCCAAAAATTATAAGCCAGGAATCAAGAGGACACGTAGTAGAACACAGAGCTCCCAGTAGCCTCTCCATTGATCCAGTCTACCATACAAGAAGGCTCCTAAAGTTTCTCTGTTCAGCTCTGGGATGAGGATGCAATATGTGCAAAGGAAAAAACATTTATTTGTTTGTTTGTTTGTTTGTTTATTGGCTGCATTTATCATCACAGATGGGCTCTATACTGTGCCTTATTGGAAGTAAGTTGTTGAGTCTCCCCCTTTTGTGTTCTGCAGTCTGCCTTGTTGCTTCCATTCCCATAGTTCATCTATGTACCACAGGGCAATTTTTTAGACTGTCTGAAGAGGGTATTTAGGATGACAAGTAACAAAATCATCACTGTTTCCCTTGCCCTTATCCTGCCATATGTGCGTTCAGTATGAGCTAGTTCTCTCACAGATGTTCTGCTAAGGGAGATGTTTTTTAGGACTGCGGCCACACATCTCCCTACTGACGCACCCTTCCAGCCAGCTCAAATACTAAGTACCTGGCTGGAAAAAAAATCTGGGCCCTTACCCTGCTCACTTTACCTCCTTCCACATTTTATTTATACTGTGTTGTTTTTTGTTTTGATCACAACATTACAGGCCTGAAAACTGTCACAGAAGATGGAAGGGGAAACAACTCTTAAATCAGAGCTTTCCAAACTGTGTGTCGCGACACAAAAGTGTGTCGCCACACACAGTCTGGTGTGTCGCCACACAACCCGGAAGTGCTGATCATCATCAGCGCTTCTGGGTTTTCCCGCGGCGACACACCAACGGCAGCGCACAAAAACCAAAAGTGGCAGCAGCGCTTCCGTGTTTTTGCGCGCTGCCGCAACGGCGGCACTTCTGGGTTTTCCCGCGGCGACACACCAGCGGCGGTTGGTGTGTCACCGCGGGAAAACTTTGGAAAGCCCTGTCTTAAATGTTTAATCTCCCTTCAATAGTTATGGCCTGCTGGCCTGCCAAAGGCAAATCTTCTCTTCTCTATCACTACTGTATTTGCCAGCCCTGATTTAACAGAGACAGACCGTCCATCCCCCCATGTACTGAGTATACCCAACAGACAAAGCTAGTGCTTAAAAAAAAGAGGAAACCCCTTTTAAAGTATAAGTAGGCCCACCCCTGTTACCATGTAATACAAGAATCTACATGCATCTGTTTTAACTGAAGTGAAGAGGCTTAGTGTATGAAAAGGCCTGATTTTGCTCCACTCCAAGAATATATAAAGCAATGCATATCATACAGCCCTCTATCTGAACAAAACGGTACAATTGAGAACTGCATATGTGGATCTGATTGGGGTAAATTGTAGGGGTGACACAGAAATATGATTTGCATTTTCTTTTAGCTATGCTTTTTACTCTATTTTGTAACACATGGTCTTTTCTTGTTCTGTATTTCATATTTTGTATTCTGATATGGAGTTAGCTGGGGGAGCTGGGGATGGTGACGACCGACAGGAAGCTCTGGTGTGCGCTGGTCCATGAAGTCACGAAGAGTCGGAAGCGACTGAACGAATAAACAACAAATTCTGATATGGCCTAGTGGCTAATCAATAATTTGTTGTTGTTACTATTATTATTTAAAGAAATGATGTTTGCCTTGGTCTGTAGACAAAACACAAACATACATAGTAGAAATCTGCATTAGGCTCTTACTATACTTTCGGTCTGGATAGTTTTTCTTCTGTTTTCTGCTTCAATACATTTATTACACAGAGCCCAATCTGCTGGCACTCTAGGCTTCACTATTGGAGCTCTGTTAATATATGACAGGGCCAGCAATGTACTCAACACTGCAGTTCAGTAGAGACTGCAAAGTTGGTACAACTTTATATATTTATAAAGATATTACAGTTGCCATAAAGCTCTAAAGGGTTGGGTACTGTTTCAACTAAAGAGCTTCTTGAAACAAAACTCCAAAATCTGACATGAAAATTGAAAGCCACAGAAGTTTGCACTATCCATTATGTTTATCATTTTGGCTGTACTTTTCTGTTTAAATTATGGAATGATCCTAGCCAGTATTTTCTTGACCCAAACTTGTAAACCAAAGCTTGCCACAGTCAAGGAAAAAATTAGTCACAAAGACCTATAAGATCTATAGGTATGCATATTTTACACTTTTCCTATTAATTAGCAAGTTATCTAATTATGCATAATAAGTATTAATCAGCCTGCAAATATAATCCAAGTTTGCATATTCAACAATTGAATATTAAAATTAATCATTTACTTTTATGCATAATTTTCTTGATAGCCTAGCATTTGCACATTTCTATTAATGTATTTAGGGGAAATTTAGATGTATGATAACACATTTTAGAAGTCACCAGTTCAACAATTATTCAGAGAAAATAAGGCTAAAAATGTGTTACATTAAAAATAATGAATGATGAGATCATTTGTAAAACAAATAATGTTGCAGGGGAAATTACATATGGAGGACGAGTTACAGATTCCTGGGATCAAAGGTGTCTTCGCACAATCCTAAGGAGGTTTTTTGCTCCTGAAACATTAGAAGATGAGTATAAATATTCTGAATCAGGTAAATACATTTTAAGTTGCAGGTATATGACATCAGTGAACGCTTCTATTAAAATAACTGCAGCTGCTTTATGATTCAATTGTGTCTTTGAGAATGATAAAAATAATTACTGGTATTGCATTCCCCCCCCCCACTCCCTGGAATGGTTATTGTAGAGCAAGAATACACAAGCTGAGGTATATCGGCCACAAGCCACACATACTGTAAAGTGTTGAATGTGTTCACCAGGACGCCTCCAAAAGGATTCATCAAGCTATAATTTTTAATGACAGAAAGGGAAAAAATTAAATACATGGGCAGTATTATGCATGGTTAAGGTGCTGGGCTAGAAACCAGGAGTCTGTGAGTTCTAGTCCCACCTTAGGCATGAAAGCCGGCACTCTCTCTCAGCCCAACTCACCTCACAGGGTTGTTGTTGTGGGGAAAATAAGAGGAGGAAGGAGTATTAGGTATGTTCGCCGCCTTGAGTTATTTATAAAAATAATCAAGGGATAAAAATAAAATAAATAAATATTTAATTAAATTTAATTGTGGTGTCTGTTCAGTCTATTTTTTGTGCTACCCATGTCCGTCATTTTCTCCATTACAACCTGTGTTGTACAGTTTCTACTATAACTCTTAGGCTGCATCATAATATGAATATTTCATTATTTAACAATATAATTTTTACACAACACTGTGGGAAGTAATCATCATGTATACAAGAAGACGTGGTTATGTCTCTAAGCTTCTAGGACTGAATGTTCAAAATCAGAACCCAAGCCTCAAAATGCCTTATTACCTTAAGAGAATGGACATATAAAAATCAGGTATACCTGAATCCCATTTGAAATTAATACAATTTCAGGTAGTCGCTATACATTTCAGATTTTCATGATCTGATCTGTCCCTCAAGTGACAGTATATATTCATATTCACCCCCAACTACTCATGTACCATTTATCCTTATGCTCATCCATTGAGTTCTCATAGTATTTCTACTTCTATATTAGAAGCAATTGGACATATGTTACAATGTCCTCTCCCTCAATTTCTTAAAATCTGAATTGTTATATGTATCAGAACATGGCTCTGTTTTTCTGGATTATTCATTGTCAAAAAAAGTCAACATCTTCAGATTATGCTATTTTTAAACCTTTCCCTGTATTCAGGAGAGCTAAAATGAAAAGTCAAATGAAAAGAAGCATCTTAGAATTTTGGTGGTTGAGTTTTTATAATTTAAAATATAGAAGAGCATGCCCTAGTGATGCAGTGTTTCCTTCTGTTCCTTTCAAGGTCAGCTGCAATAGCTCCTTTTGCTGGTGAGCTAAATAGAGCACACCGTCACAGTACAACGGTTTATTAGCTCTGCTGTATGGCAGATACATTGCCAGCATCCTTATCACCAGACTTTTGAACACAAATGAGTGATATCTTCTAGATGGGCTGTGATGTTGCTTTACTCAAGTTCGCTTTTCTTAGTTCCTGATTCCAACTGACTTTGACTTGAATTTTGTCTTTTCTTGTTCATCCTTTCCCAATATGTCATTGTGATCCATACTTTTCAAATAAAAGGTTCCAGAAAGACATATCTAAATAGGTTGCATGGGTTTACTTTTTCTCCCTACTGCTCTTTTGCTAAGCCTCTTTCTGAGTAGATCTGATTCAAAAAGTCTTGTTTCAAAATGAAAATCTGAATCTTATCCATAGTTAGACATTTCTGAGCCCAGAAATGTATTGGGGGGGTACCTTAGGAATACATTGTATGCCTTAGAAACAAGTAGCTGATGGAAATAATTTATAGACAACTGGTGTCCTTATTGGTGTATAGAGGGAACATTTAGGTATAGGAACCACCACTTGAACCATACAGGTAGGTCTTGATTAGTGCAGTTAATGAATCCCACAAAATGGTCACATTATTCGAATTCACACTATTCAAAGTGATATTTCTATGGAAAATATGGTAATTGGTTCCAGCTCAATGGAAATAGGCAATGAAAAAATTTAAACATAAATTTTATATTAAAAATTAATATTAATATATAAATATTAATTTATATTAATGAGAAATTACAGTTAAATGTATGGTTAGCAAAGTCACAGAATAGTTATAAAAAGCAAAATAAAAACAAAAAAAAAAACTTCTATCATAGATTCAGATGTTAGCGTTGCTAAAGGATGAGAGTTCATGCTCTAATGTAATAATGAGCCTCTTCTTTTTAAAACTTATACTGCTTTCCTCTGACATAATCTTTTTCTCCATTTTGCACGCACGAAGATTAATAGCATCTGAAACCCCAACCACAACTGTGCTTGCGCTTGCCTCAGTTGCGCCCATGCTAGCCTCTCATTAAGTGAATTTTGGGTCACATTAAGCATGACCTGGTATCAATTTACAATTTGCACTAAATTGAATAGTGCATTTTTTGAACTTGCACTAATCGTGAGCTACCTGTACACAGAGCAGGGAATGACCACCAAGACAGACTCAGCAAGATGAAAAGTCCTTTTTGTACATTTCATATATTACCAGGATGAAGATTTACAGAATCTTTAAGGCTCCTGAGACTGATAGGAATATAGATTTGAAGGTCAGTAGTATTTCATTTTATTGTAGAAATCTCATGTGCTTGCTTTGAAAATCACTGGAAGAATATAAGCATTTGATTTTACTATGCTATTTTATATAATTATTTTTTCAATTAGAGCTGCATGTTAAAGCTATTAACAGAAATGTTCCAGTTCACGAGTTTAGAAATTCTGCAGGCTGTACACATTCTCACAATTACTACATATTTTACAACCTTTAGTAGGAGTACTTAGTGTCTATTAGATCCTCCAAATGTAATGTGTAATGCAAATATAAAGCTCTGAAAACCTCTGCAAGACTTGACCTACCTGTCAGTCTTTTAATCCCAATAGATGCATTCTATCTTTTTAAATAGCCAAGTATAATCTAATAATTGGAACTTTAACATATGCTTGCCCATTTACATGGCTGTAATGAAGAGGTCTGCAGCTCCTCTTCCTATAAGGCCTGCATTCCCATCCCCTATTTACTGAAGTTGAGCACAACTGTCTCATAACTTGCTGCTTCTGATCTAATCTCAGATCATTTGGAAACAAACAGTTGCATCTCATGAACAATATGAATGTTGTGTTCTTTCCAAGCCATCCTTGTGAATAGTTTTCCTAGCTTCTTGTGTTTTCAGTTGCACTCATTGCAAGTTATCTGCTTTTCATAGTAGTACATCCTCAGGTCTTGCCCTTCAGAGCAGGGGATGATTTGCACTGATTTCATCCTCCTCCTCTTCCTGCTAGCTGTTGAGTACAACCATGATCTGATCCTCCCTGGCATTATGTTCTGCAAATTAAGAGTGTATTTCTGGGCAATAAAATGCCTTGCTCCATGCAGTTAGTGTGGGTGGTCAGGTAATTCACCTTTTCCTCCTGTCATCTGGATGCATGCATCTAGGTGTATATCTATCTCAATCAGGAGTGTTTCAGGTACTAATTTGAGCCTGAACTGCCCAAGCGTCCCCATCCTCATAAAACATGATCAGAGCAAATGTTAGTGCTATTGGTCTTAATTAACATCAGTGCCAAGTGTAGTTTGTATACTGTCTGAATAGGTTCTGTGCTCTTTCTCTCTCAACCCAAAGACTGGAGAAGACGCAGCCCTTGATCCACTCTGCTTCCCATTCCCCACACGCATCCACTGATTTTCTTGAGACTCTCCTCCAAGGTGCTTAAAAATAATTACTTCCCAAGGGCTCCACAGAATTCGTGCCTTTCCCAGGGCCTGAATTTTGTTCTCCTACTTTTATTCTCCCAGTTAGTTGTCTACCATGGTACCTTTTCTTAGTTTTTCTACTCCCCTAGACATTTTAAAGGTCCTTGCCCACTTTCAATGTTTTTTTAATCCCTTTGAGTCAGTCTTGACTCCTGGCAGCTGCCTGGACCAATCCCTGCAGTTTTCTTGGCAAAGTTTATCCAAAGTGGTTTGCCACTGCCTTCTTCCTAGGGCTGAGAGAGTGACTGGCCCAAAGTTGCCCAGGTAGTTTGTGGCCAAGGCAGGACTAGAACTTGCAGTGTCCTGGTTTCTAGCCTGATGCCTTAACCACTACACCAAACTTGGTCTCCTCAACCTTACCTAGTCCTATCTTAAGTGTTGGCTGTCTTTGCATTCCCAAAGGACATGTTTTAGTTAGCTCTTTGCATGCCATTCCCAGCTAACAGCTCAGGTCAATTAGCACAATCTCTGATACCTTTTAATAATTTTCTTCCCATTTTGAAAATGAAAACTCATCACTTTACTTAGCCAGTCTTCCCTTCATTTACACTATCAAATTTATTTATTTATTTAATTTTTATCCCGCCTTTATTATGTTTATAAATAACTCAAACCAGCGAACATACCTAATACTCCTTCCCCCTCCTATTTTCCCCACAACAACAACCCTGTGATGTACAGTATATAAATATAAAATGTGTGTGTGCGTATGTGCGCACATAGTTTAATGTTTTCCTATGGGTAAGCAGTTACTTGCTAATAGAAATGTATTATTTCTTCTTGTTGATTTAAAAAGCATCAATACAAATAGTTTATCTCCCATAAGTCGAACCAGAATACACTCCAAGAAGTGAGTAGAATTATTTCTAACTTATAGTTGTAATCTTAGCTGCACCAGGGTTTTCCTTCTCCTTGCTACCCTGGTAGTTGTGCTGTCAATGCCTCGTAATTAAATGTCAATGTTGTTGTATTCTAAGTGCTAAAAAACAACTAAAAACTCCCCAAAGAAAATTAAAATTGCTTGTTCAGTGACTGGTACTTTAGTACCACTTCACTGGGGACCATTTTGGAAGAAAAGTGGCATTGAGAATTGCAGCCCTTTATGAACCAGAAATTATATTCAGAGGCTCTTCTCTAAGTATCCTCATCAAATTTTCAGTGGTGGCAGGGGAGAAGGCCTTCTCTTGGATGGTGCCCTTGAGCAATCCTGTCCTCAAGGATTCTCGCCTGAAATCCACACTGTTATTTTTTCACTGTTCAGTGGAGTTCTTTTTATTTCTTAAGGTTTTCTTTAAAGAACTTCCAGCTCTAAATAAATTTTCTTTATGTTGCTTTTATTTGCTGTTTTAATTGTTGTTCTTTCTATGTATTCAACTGAATTCTGGTGTTCAATCTAACTAGGCTTAGAATATTTTAAGTTATTTTTTTATTTCAAATTAAACTGTATAAACAGTGCTCCATGTTAATGTGTTTTCTGTAGTCTTTCATAAAGCAACAAATACTAGATTGTAAAAAAAAGAAAGGAAAATTATGGAAGATATTATGAAATGCTAAGACAACTTTTAACAGATATTTGGGAAGTTATTTTTCAATATTTGAGCTGCTGTAACTTCAGGCAGACCTAATCTGACACATATCATGTACAGTGGTAGAATATTATCTGAAAGCTAGCAGTATGATATTCATTATTAAAGTTGTATCTGCATAAAATTACATCATATAGAATGTATGAAGTTGTTATTGTTTTTATATTTTAATAACTTTCTATTTCTTTTTAATAAAACAGGAATATATTTTGCCCCTATGGCTGACAGTTTGCAAAACTTTAGAGAGTATATTGAAAACCTTCCTTTGATTGATGACCCAGAAATATTTGGAATGCATGAAAATGCCAATTTAGCATTCCAGGTGCGAATATACTCAAAATAAATGTTCTAAACTAATTTAAGATAAATTTTGTTTTATAGCTCAGTGTAAAAGGATGTCTTTACTAGTGTTAGTCTGTTGCACAAAAATAAAAAGGAGTTATTTTAAGCTTTCTGTGCAGGACTGTTAAAATGTGTCCATCCCTGAAATATTACTGAGAGAATTCTCAATCATTTAAAAGCTTTCTTTCAGTTACCTTAAAAACTGTTATGATGTATGCTAACCATATTTTATTACTAATAATATCTATACCAATAATATTGTCTAATCAATTTAAAATTCTGCTTAGTAGAAGAACAACTTCAAACTTACACTTACCACCTACAGTATTCTTGTTAAATAAAATCATGGTCACTAAGTTCTAATGCAGTTTCTCTGAGGCTTATTTTAAATCATTCTTGAAAATCATCTTAACTATTCTCAATGGAATGATCAGCATTCTAAATTCCACCATCTCCTAGTCCTCTCAGCATGGGGCAGGACACCTTTACACTTGGTAGACAACTGATGCAATCTACAAACAGAACAAACCCACTCCTGCAGTCTAAAATATAAAATCTGAGTTCAAGAGCAAGATTTCCCTGGGAGTATTTCAGGTATCTGCCATCTGTTATGCAGCCTGACTCCTTGTGTAGTATCATCATCATCATCATCATCATCATCATCATCATCTATTCAATTTATATGCCACCTGGCTCCCAGCAACGCCGGGCAGTTTACAATTGTTAAAACATTTAAAAACAAAGAACAATACAAAAAACACAAAAACAGCACAAAAGAATGATAGCAAATAAATGAATAAATAAATCCAGAGGGGAACAGAAAGGAAGAAAGAACTTGAGTATTTCCTCAAAACAAGATGTTATCTTACTGTAAATCATTTGATTTATATATAATGCTCCCAGTGAGGAAAGGGAGTGTTAAGTAAACTCCTAGTAAAGACACAGGCACTTGCTGGTAGAGAGTTCATTTTGTCTTGTGTATGATCATCTCATATTTTTAATTTCCAAAGCCAATATCAAAATCTGTTATTTCCAGACTGAAGAACTAGTTTTTAAAAATGTTAATTAATGTTAGCTGATGGCAAATCAGTCATTATAAACAAATGAAGGATATAAAAAGCTGTAAAAAGTTCAGCATTATGAAAAACATCTCATGATAATATATACAGTCTAAGAAATTGTGGCCCTTCAGGACAAGCAAAAGGATTTTAAAAACTCTTTTGCCAGAAGGTAATTACACAAACCCGTTAAATATGAATTCAACCTTCATCGTTAAGGTTTTACTTTGATGCTATATTCTAAAAAGTTACTGGATCATTAAGTTACCAATATGTAGGTCAATTGCCTTTCCTTGAAATGAAAGCTCTAAAATTATTTACTTGATTGAGTAGGGTTGCCAACTAGTTTTACTGAGCTTTAATTTTTTCTATTGATTCTTGAATCAAAATGGGAATGAGAAATCTAATATGAATGCATTTTTATAAGCAGTTTTAAAGACCAAAAAGAAAAATATATTGTGTGAGGATTTTCATATAGAACCATTTTTTTTATGACTGAAGACTTCAGCTTGACAAACAATTAGTGGGCTTTCATAGTCACGGCGAAATTAAGCAAGTAGGCAAATTCATAGAAAGAAATGTTTCAATTTCAAGTATCAGCTATTTATTTTGAATATGGGCTTCTAAAAAATGAATATCATTCACATTTTCTTCTCCCTCCTTTTTTATAGCGAAAGGAAACTAATACTCTGATTACTACAATACTTGATGTACAGCCACGATCAACAACCCAGGGATCAGGAAAAAGCAATGATGAGATTGTTCAGGAGCTTGCTAGTTCAATTCTTACTAAAATTCCTGGTATGAGAGTCATTGCTTACTTTTCTTAATATCAGGGATTGTCTTTTCTTATTCCCTTACTGTATATACAAAGCATTCAGTTGTTGCAATTAAACCATCACTTTCCGCATATGCACGTTTATATAAATTACCTATCTTTAAGAAGTAGTCTATTCCCTAACCAGAGGTGGGTTAGGTCAGTTCTTTTTGTTTAGATTAAAGAAGAGGGCATTGACATCTGCTGGGGGAATGGGGGGAAGGCAAGATGGTGGCCACGGCAGTGTGATTGAAGCCTCTCCTCTGCGGACATCAGTGGAAGTGGAGAAAAGTTTAGAAGGAAAAAAACGAATTGGAGAGAGACGTGTCTCTGAGGTAAAATATTTCTTAGTGTTGGTTTTATATAAGGTGATGTTAAGGTCATCTTCCACAGCGCCCAAAGTAAGCTCATACGGAAGGGACTTTTCAACTGAAACTGATCATAACAAGTCAGCAGAAATTCCTTTAGTGAAACAAAAATATCTTTGTTCTTTGTCGCATTGTACACATTGGCTGGGGAAATGTATCGGTCTCCTAAACAATTATAACAGCGAAATCCATTTAAAAATAAATATTTTCCAGCATATATTACAAGGTAACTGGAACATAAACAATTCAAGAGGAGTAACTTGAATGCAATTCTTTTATCTGCTGTCTAAGCCCAACGGTCCATGTTATTTTAGTAAAATGTGTCTTACATAAGGCTCCAACAGAGTTCATTTGTTTCTTTTGTTGTTTTTGTTTAATATTGAGTGGCAGAATAAATAAAAAGCCTATGACAGTCCTTTGGGGAAACATCTTGTAACTGAGAATAGGGGAGTAGAGTGAAAGCTCCGTGCCTTAAATGCCACCTTCTTTACATCCTAATTGAAGACTCAGGCACAATTACTAGGACGGGAATTGTTCTTTGGCCCAAGCTATTTTTCAGAAGAGATTTTCCATTTCTTTAGCTTTTATCTAGGCCTAAGCATACGTCCGCCTTAGCATGTTTCAGCACCTGGCTAATGTAGGTGGCCTCAGAAGCTAAGCAGGGTCAGGCCTAGGAGATCTTAGGGAACGTTGGGGAGATTCCATAGCTGGGGCCTATACTAGGAAGTTGAAAAACTAAGAAAGCAGCGGCAAGCCATTCCCATACTGCACAGACTTTCCATAAAGGCATAGGAACTGAGTTCAACTCAAAGAGACTTTATTTTTATGCATACTCAATCAAGCCTTATCATATGACGCTTGTCTAGATCTTACAGCTGAGTCTCGTGCTCCTTTTGGTTAACAGTCCACATCCTGAATCTAATGCTGGTGTCTGATCTTCACTCGTTTAGAGTGTACATTCTTTCTGTAATCACTCTACGGGTTGTGCTGGATTTTGCCATGGCAATTGCATAGGCTGCCTCTGAAAAATGCACAAAATAAAATCTACACCCTGAAAAATGCTTGTCGAGCCGTTTGTGGATCATATGATTATGTTCTGCAGACCGTGAAATACAGTTGCTATAAGGCAATAAGGATTAATCAGTATAATGATTTTATTTAGCACAGATTAAAACTAATTTAATTTTAGCTGTCTTTAAAAAATAACATACTGTACAAATCACATTGCTATTGATAATCCATTTTTGAGGGAATGCTGTATCTATTGGCTTAATAGAAGCAAGTTATTCTTTTAAGTACATATCTGCAAATATTTTCTTAATGAGCTGAGTAATTATATGGAAAACGTAGTTAATTGATAAGACCTGCTGATGCCAGCCCTATTACATAATTGGCTGTCTATTCTGATTGTAATATCTATCTTAGTTTAGTACAGTCCAGAAACAGAGTGTTAAATCCCACTTGCCAGAATGCCATCCAGCAGCTTCCTGTGAATGTTTACTCAAATATAAAATCTGTTGCTACTTGCTCTGTGTGTTTGTAGAATTGCACACTTAATTTGGCCAGAATATGCCAGTGGTTGTCTATACATTTAAAATATATTCTTAGGTTCATTTCTTTGTTTCACTTCATTAGCAAAGGAAGTCACCTAATGTTTTCTTCCAAAGATGTTTGTTGAATCTGAGCTAATGCCATATCTGCAGTTAATAGCAATTTTATCTGATACAGTGTTAACTCAGTATATTGGGTATTGGTTATAGCTCCATGCTACACTGTAGTGGTCTCATTTGTCTAATTTTCAAATGTGTTTACATCAAAATTGCCAACAAAAGGCCTGGCTTTTATTGAAATTAGCCCTCTTGCTTTTTAAAGAGATCAGTTGCATTTATACAACACACTAAAACACAAACTAACCAACTACTTTGTGCTAATAACCAGGTGTAGGGAACGTCAGAACTGACAGGAGCAAGGGAAAAAAATCAGTCTTCCTTCTGATTCCTTCCTTCCTTCCTTGTATACATAGAGATAATTTGAGATGAAATTCATAGGGCCCACCTGAGTATAGAAAAGCCCCATTATTATTGTTATTAGTAGAAACTGTATTTTAGCATTGTAAGATCCCCTGAGTCTCCCAGACTCCCCTCTTATATTGCAAGGACACAGGATTTTTAAAAAATGTCTTTATTTCCTTGAGAGGATATCAGCTGTTTTGAATTCAGGGTTGCTCTCCACGCTGGATGTGGGCGGAGTATGTTTTTAAGCCTACGAAGCCTTGGAGAATTTGGGTAGATTGTTTTTTATTATTATTATTTGATTTTAATATTGTCCGCTGTGAACAAATATGGTTGTCATCCTTCCCCGTTTGGTATATTATTTCATAAAACTGTTTGATTTGGATCTCTGCTCTGGTGTGTGAAGTAGGTGTCCAGAAATGCCCTCACAGGCATGGCCTATTTGCTACGGGAGAGGAATACTGTCCTCTGGCTGAGGGGGAGACTAAAGAGACAGAACGGAGGCCGGGAAGGCTGGTTTATGCAATGCCACTAAAAGATTCCCCTTTAGGGAGGTTGGTAGTAAGCTCTCTGAATTTAAGGGAGCCCAGGGATTAGATGCTTAGCCTTCACTGAAGGCTTAGATAAATGCCTTGACCAGTATCTCTTTTGCTGTCAGAGCCTCTTAACAATGAAAGTAAATCCCTGGTTTCTAACTTGGTGTGAGTCATTAGTTGCTGAGCACTTCCTATATTGCCTGCTGGCCCACGAGCTCCTCCTCAAATCAGCTATTAGCCACCACTGTATGATTTAAATGCATGGTAACTAGCTTTCTAAGAGATCAAAACAATGTTTGTTTTGCAGAGAAGCTGGACATGGAACTTGCTGCAGAGGCACTTTTTGTGAGGGATAGCAAAGGTCGAATAGACTCTCTAACTACAGTTCTTGGGCAAGAAGTAGATCGTTTTAATGGCCTTCTCAGTCTGCTAAGGGTATAATAACATACATTTTTTAATTGAATGGCATAAATTGTGATGTTACGAATTTGCTGGGTTAGCATTAAACTGACCACATGCTAAGAACCAAGGATTAAAATCAAAATGTTTCTCTGATGTATCCTATCATTCTTCCTATGCTACCAAAAAGGTAAATGGATTGAGCAGGCAGAGATACTCCCTGCTTAACATGTAAGGCTGAGTGTTGCTTAACTAATACCTGTGATGTCATTGTGACTTAGCAAACCTAGTTTGGATTGTTAGTGTGTGCTGTTCCTTTCAGTACATATGGCATTGTCGTTAATAAAAATGGGCTTAAAGATAAGAAAATAATCAAAACTATTATTGTAACAACTAAACAAATAAATGTGGCATTCTGTAGCAGGTAGTCTATGAAGGTTCTCAGTCATCCAGGTGGAATTGTCTGTAGCTTGAATCATGTCAACTGGATTTCTATTTTCTTAATGGAAACGTTTCGCTCCTTATCCAAGGGGCTTCTTCAGTCTGAGCAAAGTTGGTAAGGGAATCCTAAATATGTTCCTAGGTAGCTGTGTGACCTTACACCTGGGGCTAGGTCATGGTTATATTGAGATGTAATTTTTAAGTCCTTTTATCATCTAATGGAGGGTCGTTAAAAACACCATGCTGCTGTTGAGCTTCTGAAATGGTCTTAATCTTCCTAGGCACAGAAGACAACAGAAGACAATTTTCCAAGTTGGCATAAATGGATTCCTTGACCCCTCTCTCAAACCACCTATCTTCTCTGTCTAAAATGTGAACATTAATGTCCTCAAATGAGTGTCCTTTTTCTTTTAGATTACAGATGAAACTATGGTCTCCTTTGATGTGTCCTCCCTTTTCACCAGCATCCCCACCACTCATGCTCTATCCGCTGTCAGGAAGAGACTAGAAGAGGACAGCACCCTGGAAAGGAGAAGCCATCTCAACCCAAACCAGATCTGCCATCTTCTGGACCTGTGTCTTAACACCACTTATTTCACATACAGAGGTGACTTTTACAGACAAAAACACGGCTGTGCCATGGGTTCTCCTGTGTCACCCATTGTGGCCAATTTATACATGGAAGAAGTGGAGAAGAAAGCACTCAACACATTCCAGGGAACGGTGCCCACCCACTGGTTTAGGTATGTGGATGACACCTGGGTCAAAATCAAGGCCCAGGAAGTACAGGCCTTCACGGACCATATAAACACTATAGATGCCAACATTAGCTTCACCAGAGAAGACACCAAGGACAACAGACTGGCATTCCTAGACTGTGAAGTCCTCATTGGGACCGGTGGCAAGCTAGAAATAGGGATCTACAGGAAACCCACACACACAGATCAATATCTGATGTTTGACTCCCACCATCCACTGCAGCACAAACTAGGAGTCATCAGGACATTGTCACACAGAGCAGAAACCATCCCCACCTCCATGGATTCCAAAAAGAATGAAAATCAGCACCTGAGAACAGCCCTGAAGGCCTGTGGATATCCAAATTGGGCCTTCACCAAATCTAAATCTACCAGACCTAAAACAGCGACAGATAGGGCTGAGACTCAGAGTAAACGAAAGAACCTGGTCATTCCCTACATGGCTGGCGTGTCTGAAAAGATAAAACGGATATTTGGCAAACACCACATACCTGTATATTTCAAACCCACCAACACACTGAGACAGAGGCTTGTACACCCCAAAGATCAAACTCCAAAACATAAGAAAAGCAATGTAGTTTATGCAATCCAGTGCAGTGAGGAGTGCTCTGAACTCTACATTGGAGAAACCAAACAACCTATGTACAGGAGGATGGCACAACACAGGAGAAATAACACCACAGGACCAGAGTCAGCAGTTTATCTTCATCTAAAAGAAAAAGGACACTCATTTGAGGACATTAATGTTCACATTTTAGACAGAGAAGATAGGTGGTTTGAGAGAGGGGTCAAGGAATCCATTTATGCCAACTTGGAAAATCCTTCCTTGAATAGAGGTGGGGGCCTCAGGCACAAACTCTCCCCCATCTTCCTCCCCGTGTTGTCTTCTGTGCCTAGGAAGATTAAGACCATTTCAGAAGCTCAACAGCAGCATGGTGTTTTTAACGACCCTCCATTAGATGATAAAAGGACTTAAAAATTACATCTCAATATAACCATGACCTAGCCCCAGGTGTAAGGTCACACAGCTACCTAGGAACATATTTAGGATTCCCTTACCAACTTTGCTCAGACTGAAGAAGCCCCTTGGATAAGGAGCGAAACGTTTCCATTAAGAAAATAGAAATCCAGTTGATCTGTAGCAGGTACTTGGGTAGAGCAGTGCCTTGTTCTGCTTACCTTTCTCTTTCCTCTATTCTCTTTCTCTCTCTCCTTTTCCTACAGCTGGAACTTAAAGAATGAATTTGCCCAAACAGGCAGCTCCCTTTGTATATAATTGTGAAATCCACATGGTGGAGTTAATCCACTAACTCTTTAATAGAATATCTTTGAGAGTGCTACAGTGCTTGCAACCCTCAGAAGCGACTTTTTCTTGACAGGCAGTGATATTCTGTTTACCTTTACCCAGGGATAATGCTGGGTTGCATAGAGCTTGCTCACAAATAAGTATAAATAAGATTTTGTTCTTGCAAACAAAATTTACAAGGAATAGTAATTCTTTACTAATACTTCAATAAATAATGTTTGACCAACCTCCTGAAAGGAGGTGAGTAATCCTAATTATTCATAGCTTCCTAATGTTTTCACATGTCATAAAATACCCAAAGAGATCATTATTTCTGCTAGAGGGTTCATCAGGGAAGGACTTACAGGGAGTGTCCATAGTCTTACTCTGCAGAATAAACAGGAGATATCATATATTAAACTGAGAGCTTTCCCCTCATACTAGCTAATTAAATGCCATTAAGCTGGGTTCAGTTCCTGGTGACTAGGAATGTGGACAAATGCTCACTTCTAAAATACCTTAATTTCATCCATGCCACTTACAGTCCCCCATTCTTACAGCATTACTTCTGTTCCAAAGCTTAATTCTTTTTTCAGCTCCAGAAGATTACAGTATCTTGAACTCTTTGCTTTCAAATTGAGCTCCTGCTAGTCTCTCTATTTCACTTAATTTTGTTTTCCTTAGTCTCTGACTCCCTACTTTTATTTTTTCCCCTTCCAATAGTTCCTTTTCATCTCCAAACTGGAGATCCAATCCTTTCTGCTTGGCTTCTTCCCAATATTATATTTGGGCCTGAAGCCAAATATATATCTGGCTGCAGCATGAAATAATTTCTGGCTGATAAACATTGCTATGAGGGCTGCTTTGGGGGAATGTTGCTTGCATACAAAGCAAAAATATTTTGTGTTCTCTGCACTCATATCGACTACAATATAAGCATTACTTTTTATTTTTCTTATTAATTTTATCATTCATTAATGTCATTGCAAAGAATGCATTAACCTTGTAGGAAGAGTGACAAATCAGGAAAACAGTTCCAGGAATATTTCACTATTTTCACAGGCATATACTTTTACTGACAGAGAATTTTCATCCTTATTTCTCAGAATATTGGGCACACCATGTTTGTTTTCCTGGCTTCCTTTAATTCTTCAGTTTAAGACAAGAAACTTGCCTTTTTGTCTTTTCAAACAAATATGGTGCATAGTTTCCATTTGTCAGTGAATCTAGTATAAAACCTGTTGGCAAAACCATTTATAAACATAGATAATGTAGAGTCACTTGTTTTGTGAGATAATTTGGCAAATAAATAAAAAAGTAGATGCTCAAAGTAGAAAAATCAAGCTCTAAAGAAGGCTTGATGTCAGTGGAGTTAATTTACAAACAAATCAATTCAGATTAAGGTTGTAAGAAGGATGGCTTTGAGTTCATCATGGTTTAGTGCTTCATTCTTATATTCTCATCCATTGCCTTGCCTTGTTCTATATCAGCCTTTCTCAACCTTTTGACCCTAGAGGAACCCTTGAAATATTTTTCAGGCCTCGGGGAACCCCTGCACATTCAGGCTCAAATATAGACCAGAACTTACAAAATTATTATATTGGTTTCATGTGTAGGCCTGTATACATGCATTAACAGTGTTCTTAAACTAAAAATAAAGAATGAAACTTACCTCTTTAATGTGAAGTTGCTCAAATTTGAAATAATTTTGTAAATAAATCATGATCTCCCAGGGAACCCCTATTGACCTCTCATGGAACCCTAGGGTTCCACGGAACCCTGGTTGAGAAAACCTGTTCTATATTATTTTGGTGCAGAAAATGTTTTTTTTAAAATTTCATTTTAACTGTACAAAGCCCAGAGGATTTTTCCAGAAAGACCAGTCAAAAATTCTCTGAATATATTTTGGTTTTAATCTTGTCTTGATGCTCCTTATTTATACTTCTCTCTGCTATTTTACTGTATTTTTACTAAAATGTTATGAATTACTGGAACATTTTCATTTTAAACTAAGAAATAGGACGAATAGTCACACACACAATGTAATAGCTGCTTTATCTACAGAGCCATATCAGTTCAAGGATTTCTGTCTCTGGTTCTTCCATTCGCCTTCCTCCCATTTGCTGTATAATGACATTTAAATTACTCTCAGAGGAAGAGGAAAAAGAAAAGGGAGACAGGATAAAAGCATTTGGAAGGTGGAACACCTGCATCATCTCTAAAGTAGTATTACTGCTAAACTCCTTCTCTCTTAAATTGCAATTAGGCAAGTGTAATCATAAGAACGTGCTGGAAGATGTGAAGGCAACCTGTGTGTGTTGTATAGACAACTCATGAATATGTTGCTGCAGCACAGCACTGCTGTGATTTTTTCCATGTTCTTCCCTTCTACCCGCTCAGTTTTGTAGGGTCATTAGTTCATTGAAGCCAAAAAGAGAGAGCGAGAACTGGCAATACAATTGCACTAAGGTGATAAAATTGTTGTTATATTCTTTTCCTCTCCACAGAAGATTAAAGCACAGTATTGTTGTTCAACTTTCAGATCTCTCTACAAACACTTAACAAAGCCATTGCAGGGTTTGTAGTAATGTCCGAAGAAATGGAGAGAGTGTATCACAGCTTCCTTAACAATCAGGTTCCAGTCCTCTGGGCCAACGCGGCATATCCATCACTGAAACCTTTGGGGTCGTGGGTGAAAGACCTTGTCCTCAGGACAAACTTTGTAGATGTAAGTAGAAGTGCTACTCATGGATGTACTGTGTGCAGATGTTTTATAATTTAGGTGATGTTTCGGCTGTGAGGGATTTTAGGAAAGTTTAGAAAGGATGGAGCCCAAATTCACCCTTCAGCTCCCCCCCCCCATGACATATTTATTAATATGAGAACACCAATGACATATTTATTAATATGAGAACACCAATGACATATTTATTAAGGCTGTAATTATTTTTATCTTGGTATGGAAGATAAAATTTGGGGTAAGTTCATTTAAACACAGGCCAGGGAGCACCTCTGAAATTCATACACAAACCAGAATGGATTTGCATATCAAACTGCAGTTTGCAACTCTAAAATGTGCACAGAAAAACGTATCTCAGAGAATCTGCACATTAAGTGTGTATGTCAGGAAAAAAATCATACAAAGCCAGGAAGAGAAAGAATTATGTCAGGGAACAGTAAAACTTCAGGCAGCTGAGGCTGTTCAAACTGTTAAGAGTGAAGGTCACAGGCAAGATTATTAGGAAAGACGGAAAGTGGGGAAAAGAAAAACTTTAAAGGGGGTAGGGAATTAAAAACTATGCCAAATGCTTGCCTTTTCCATTTATTGCAAATTGGTTTCTGTCTTGCTTAAATTAATATGCCAAATATGACTTGCAGCAAATAAACTAATGAGGAAATGCTTGGCAGAGTGAAGGTAATATTCCCATTCTTGGCTTGGAGAATAATGGGGAAGGGAGAGTAATGGCATTATTGCTTTCCCTAAATGGTTTAGCTGATTACTTGCAGAATGGATACAGTTTTGTCATCAAAAATTAACACTGGGATTTTATGTACCTTCATAATTCCAAAAGACATCTTTGTCACCATTGCTTGATAATGCATTGCCATCAGATTTTGAACTTACCAGTTCCCTGAGATAGTTACGCCATATGATTATAATTATTGAATAATATGCTGCTGGCGTGCTGTATGTACAAACTGAGTGCATCAGCATTTATGCAAGGACCCTAATCCAGAGACAGCGAACCATGCAGCAAAACCATTTGTTTCTCGTCTATAACAAACAGGCTGCAAAGCACTAGTGGTCGTTTTGACTGAGGTCCAATCTTAAACCAGTCATATAATCAGGAAGACTGGGAGTAGAGGAAGGAGATGGCATATTTCAGGCCCCAAGCCAGCTTCCCACCTAAGTCTCCCAAAGGGTTCTGGACAAAAACGGAGGACTCCTCACATCCTTCAGCTTCTGATCTGTGTGAGAGGAGCCCTGAGCTTCATCCTGTCTGAGAACTGCAGGTATTGTCGTAACTGAGCAGCCTTCTGCTGCACAGAAGATTTCCTGGATTAGGGCCAAAAGTAATGAAGCCATATCCATTTAGATGGAGAAGTAAAACCCTGGCAAACCCAATTCAGCTGTCCTTCTCTGCAAATAAAAATAAGAGCAATCCTTTGTTTAATAAGTTAAATGGAATGTCAGATTTTATACCAAACATATATCAACTTTTTTTCAGTTCTGGCTCAAAAGAGGTCAACCTAAATCATTCTGGATCTCTGGTTTCTTTTTTCCACAAGGATTTTTGACAGGTAAATATTCATAATTTTCTCTGTTTGTGATGTCAACAGCGTATGTTCTAAATGGTAGCACACCCACAAAAGGTTTGGAAGCAAATTGCTCAGTTGGATGTCTCAGTTTTGGTTTCAGATGCTCAGAGTCACTGACAGAGTCAGCCAGGCCACTTTATTGCTAGCTGATTGATTGGGAGCAGATTCACACAGCACTGTTTCCACTTCCCAACCTCTTCAAACTACTTTGAAATTGGCTGCAGAATTCCCTTCCCTTCCCAAGAGCAGTATAATGGGAACCAGTCAATGTAAGAAAAAGTCAGCGCCCGGCCTGCCTGCAGGGCCTGAAGCCTCAAAAATCCCTTTGCGCTCTAATCTGGGCAGAAAGGAAATAAAATAAATTGCTGAATGTGGTATATATTTGTTAGATCGGAGGGCAAAATACCCTACAAAACCATAGGTGCTTATAATGTATTGCCTGCTCTAACATATTAGAAGTGTAGGATAAGTGAAAAGCATGGTGAGTGGATTGGAGCATATAACTACAATGCCCTGCTTGGCTTTCAAAAGGGAGGTCCTTAAGCCCTCCCATAATTCAATAGGAAGTTTTTTCCCTTATGTTGTTATTTTATTATTAAAATTATTAAATAAAATGTTAATATGGGAATCCCAAGTAAACCAATTCATCAGAGCCATAATAATTGTTCAAAATGATAAGGTTCCCTGTTTTTTTATTTAAAAAGATGCCTTGGCACAGTGGTGCAGTATAATAAGACAGCGTTGTATGAAATGTTTTTACAATATAGAACATTTAATTATGAAGCAGACTTTGTCAAGAGAGTTTGTAAATATAGTAAATATTTCTGGGTTTGTGTGAGTGTAAATTGAATTCCAATTACTGTACATTGCTAATGGTTCTTTAAAGAGAATCGTGTCCGTTTTTTATTTCTCAGGAACTCTTCAGAATCATGCTCGAAAATATAACTTACCGATTGATGAGCTTAGTTTTAGTTTTAACATCATTCCTGCCTACAGAGATCAAATGCAAGTGGCAGAAGCTTCAAAACTGTGCCACTTTGGAAGTGAATTACCAATGGACGGACAGGTATTTACCAGTCTATAACTGCAATGACCATCCAGCCCCAAAGAAAGGCAACCTTGAATCCACAGAAATATCTTTATATAGAGCCATCATGTTTATCTTGTACTGTGGTACATTCCTGTTACTTTTTGTAACGTTTTGCTGTATTTTAATAAAAATATGTATCTGAGTAAGGTGGGAACTTGTTAGTGCTAATGAATGATTAGCTCAGCTTTGATAAACCTGTGGGCTTTTCCTTCCACCTCTTGGTTATTTCTTTCAGTTACCTTCTCCTGAGGATGGAGTGCTGGTCCATGGTATGTTTATGGATGCCAGTCGTTGGGATGATGATGACATGGTCATAGAAGATGCATTACCTCGACAAATGAACCCAATGCTTCCAGTCATTCATTTTGAGCCGCATCAAAATTATGAGCCCCACCCCTCGTTGTATCACGCGCCTCTCTACAAAACTGGAGCTAGAGCAGGAACTCTGTCCACCACAGGTAATTATTTTTTCTGTAAAATTCACAAGGATAGTTAATCTCAACTTTATGCCTAACTTGACAAATATACAAGAATGACAGTCTAGCAAGTGACTTTTACTCAACCACCACAAAACAGTCATCTTCCAGGAGATGCTTTGAAGGGGCTTCTTGGGACAGATGTAGCAGAGAATCCCCCAAGTAACTCAAGGGTGCAAGAGAGTGCAGGGAACCAATGGTCCAGGCTGAAGAAAGACCTGGATAGAAGCCCAGAGGCCTAGGCAACTTGAGAGTAAAGTCCTGTCTGTCAGTCTGGTGACATGTTAAAAAAATGCAGGGGAAAACCATCTAACTTACCAAAGTCCTGCTCTTGAAACTTGCCAATAGTATTTACAATGGTTTCAAAATCATGTACCTTGGAATGGATCCTGCTACTGAACCAGATCCTAGGAGTAGATAAATCCTTCCTAAAAAGCAAGTATATTTTCTTTCTTGTCTGGAGGGTAAGAAAATTGCAGTCAAGTTCTTTTAGGTTATCAGATGACATTCCTTTTTCTTAGGGAGGATGTATGCTTTGCTGCAAGAGATCTTCCCCTTTGCAGATACTTCACAGATTAAGAGTGCAGGTTGTCATGTCTGCTGTTTATTGGTGAATTTGCTCCTGGGAATGCGGCAGGTGGGGATAATGCCACATGAGTCAATGAATGTGAGCTGATATTCCAGCTTCCTGACACAATATCATAGATATGTCCCTAGAATTATGAATGAGAAAGTGGAATTGTATAAACTCCAAGTAATTTGAATAGGGAGAAGGTGAATAGTGACGGGCTGGGGGCATTCCGCTCCATTGAAGTCAGGCAGTATATAAGGACGTGACATCTGTTGCCAAGTTCCATTTCAGATCTGCTCGGAAGAAGTGAGCAGCACGGCTGATGAACCATCACAGATTGTTTGATTGATTGTTTTGCTGATTTCCATATGCTCACTTCCTTTATTACACTACTGGTAGTATAAACACAGAAACCGTTCATGGGTATACTTTGTGTTATGGACTAAAATCCTTCTTAGATGAAAATGTTAGATAACCTGAAGACAGAATGAGTGGGCTATTTCTGCCCAGCTCAACAGACTCAAGTTCTCCTGACTGTTGTTGCTGCTATTGGCTGAGTTCCCTATCAGTTGTGAGGAGAGAAGAAATAGCAACATTTTAGAATGTCAAGTAATGATGAGTAAATTCCTCTAAATGGCTCAATATTTTTAAACTTCTTTAGTTAAAACCCCGTCTTCCAACTCCTAACGTTCCCATATCGTACTGTTCAATTTCACCTTGTCCCACAAGGATTTATTCTCACATCTGATCCAGACCGGGACCTTTATGCAGCACGAGGATCAAACTTTAGTGGTCCCCATCCATTAATACATAAGCAGGTGCCTAGAAATAGCTTCATTGTATAGTTTGCATTAAGGGGAGTGGTGGCTCAGTGGGTAAGATGCCAGGCTTGTTGATCAAAGATCGCAAGTTCGGAGGTTTGAATCCCTAGCCCCGCGTGATGGAGTGAGCTCCCGCACTTGCCCCAGCTCTTGCCAACCTAGCAATTCGAAAGCATGCAAATGCAAGTAGATGAATAGGTACCACTTCAGTGGGAAGGTAACAGCATTCTGCGTGTGTCACGCCAGCCACATGACCGTGGAAGCATCTTTGGACAACGCTGGCTCTTCAGCTAACAAACGGAGATGAGCACCGGCCCCTAGAGTTGGACACAACTGCACAACTGTGCGGGGGGAACCTTTACCTTATAGTTTGCATTAAACACAGCCATTGTCTCCTATTATCCCCAATAATCTCCAGAATCTGGAGAAAATGGTTTGAGCTTGTGGTCTTCAATTATCTATAGCAGAGCAGGGCAACTCACAGCCCTTGTTTTGCCGCCACCAGATTGGAATTTGTCTTAATTTTTTGGAACCAAAGGATCAGAGGAAATGTTCATTTTCTAATTATGATTTTATCAAGTGGTTATTGTTTCTTAGAATGGTGGAACCATGATTTTCAAGCCACATTTTTAGTATGCTTCTGTGCCATGATATTTGTGTACATGGCAAGCCCTTTCTTGCACTTCACCATAATTGATGCAAGCCTCTGAGGAATAATGACAATTTAACCCAAAATATGCATGCAGGTCTCTGATTTGTGGTGCCTGCATTTTGTAAGTACTTTAAGGTACACTTTGCCAAATGGGAAGGCAGTTCTACAAATGTAGAGACCTTTTCCCCTTCCCGAAAAGCTAGCCTATTCCACAGCCCTACATGAGATGGTCCAATTCATTGGAACCCAGTCCTCAGATGGGCTGCATGCAAGCCCCAAAGCTTCCTCTGCAGTGGGCCTGGATGACTTCCTCTACCCCTAGTTCTTGCTGTCACCCCACGTGCCTTGCTGTTGGCAGTCATTTGCCAACATGCACGCCAGCTGGTTGGCATCACCAGTGTACCAATGCCCCCAAACTTGCCCACCTATCTCAACCATATACTGTTTTCTTTCTTCTAGAACTTATTCTGGGTTGTGTGTGAGAGGGGTGCGACAGCTTAGGAACTTGTGGAGTTTGAAACAGTAACAACTTTCTCTTCTTTTTAAAATTAGGTCATTCTACCAATTTTGTGGTTACAGTCTTACTGCCTTCAAAAAGGCCAAGCGACTACTGGATATCCAAAGGGTCTGCATTACTTTGCCAACTGAATGAATAATCAGGAGGATGGGGTTTCTGTCCACTAGCAAGACATCCGCATCATGCTGAGACTGTATTCCAGGTGCAGAACAGTAACATTTCATCACCGTCATGCCCATGGAAATAGTTCCCTGTATAAACACACACTCAGGAGGTCATTCTTCCCTTCCACTTCATTTTTTAAGTGTATTAAATTTTATCAACAAGTTGGAATCAATATTCATTTTCCACTTTTCTCCATTCCTTAGCATGTACTCACTGGTGGATCATATGGTTTTTTGCATCAGTAATACAGCTGTTTAAAAAATCTCTATAAAATGTGCATGCTTTATATCAAATTAACTTATTGTGAATCTTGTCCTTTTAGTTTTTATATTTCATTTTCTCTGTAAATGCAATTTGATTATAACAGAAGATTCTTAAGGAAAAAAAATGATGGTTTTGGCTGATTCTGTTTTATCTGTAAAATGTCATAAGTGCTTTCTCACTTTTTTTCAAACCTTCCACATGAAATATTTATTGGGGCAAGGTATCATCACAACTTGGCAGATTGCAAACAGTTGGAAAATTTTACATTGTATACTTCCAAGAGTTGATGGGTACAAATTGTGATCTTAGGTGAATTTAACTTATCATGTGGTTATTTGCATTTGGCAGATCACTATGTTTATTTTAATCCTGGTGACGTATTGTGAAAAATTCTTTTATTCATTAACCATGGTGTCTAATTGGAAAAAAAACTAGATTAACAACATCTTCCTGTGATCTTATAGGCTTCTTGGACTCTTGGATCTTTTTATTCTATAGAAAAAACTTTCTAATTTTTTCTGTAGAAGGTAAAAACTACAATCCAGGTAGTCATACCCAGGTTTTAATGTGCAGTTAGATGCATGATAATATGAGTGGGAATGTGTATTCCATTCAAAGCAATATAGTGCAGAAAAACTGAATCTTGCTTTGATGTGCATTCAGTCACTGATCTGACTATACCTCCAATGTTTATCAATAGTTGTCAGTGATAAGTGATACATGTGCTGCTTTTCATGCACATTTGGGGTTGTGGTATATACTAATTCTAAGAAAATTAGAATCAATAAGGTTGATGCAATTTAAGGCCATTGGAGATGTTCAGAAATAAATTCAAAGGCAAAGATAATAAGCGCTCAAGTTAGGGAAAGAATGTAATTTATGTAATAGAAAAACAGAAAATTCAACAATGAAAACATTTTAACTTATTAGAAAAAGAGTATTGCACTGACTTCACATTGTTATCAAGTGGAGAATGTTTCAGATTATCACAGTGATAATAAAAGCTAAAACTTGCCATTTATTTGGCAAACAGCAACTAACAGCATCATTCAATACATTACTGTAGATGAAATCTGTGTTAAACAAAGATGCCAAACAAAAATATTGAAAATGATACATTTAGCAAAGATCATGATTCTAGGAAGAATTTACCAATGCAGCAACATGTTCACTAGTGTTTCCTAGTAGCATTTATATGTTCTATTTACTCAGGAAAGTGTATGCTGTGTATCTGATTTCTTGTCTAATATTATCAGTGATTATGATCACAAGTATAGGGAGAAGACACTATTTAGAAACAAATAACAGAGCCAAATACTGAATTCGGTATCTATAATATCTAACACTGGGGAGACAATTGGAATTTGAAACACATGCCGACTTCTTTTTTTATACTGAATTCAGCTCAGAAAGTCTGTTATTTTAAATTTTAAATCTCATTTTAAATCTCATTGTTCTTTGAAATTAATGGCATCATTTCATAACTTCCAATTACACTGGAGCATTTTTCTGTTCATTTCGGAAATCCTTATGTAAAATCTTTTCTAACGGCCTCAATGAAATTGGGAGCAGACATTAGAATCGTGAGTGTGCAGATGATGGCAAAAAGTGAAAATGCCACAAGGCACAATCGGTCTATGACAGCAGCTGCAAACTTCCATTCGCTGCAGACCTCTTCCCCTTCATCCTGTTTTCTGAAACGGGCTGCAATGAACTGAACCTCTTCCAGGATTTTCACAATCACTGGGATGGTGTCCATTAAAACTTTCCTCTGCGTACTGTCGTTATCTTCAGGCGAAGAGCTCTGGCCCTTTCCACCCTTGGCGTCCATCTCATGATTCTGTGGGCAGCAGGGGTTTTCCATGGCATGGTAGCTGTAGATCATGTTGCCATTGCTAGATTGGTGTCCTGGCAAGATGTTCATTTCTACGCTGCTGACGCTGGACTGGTGCCGCGAGTGGCCATATCTGCAAGAGAGAGGCCTTATGTGCTCCCCTGGTTTCTTCATTCTGAGGAACCAAGCACACCAGTTCAGCAAGATGACGCGGACCTGAAAAACACAGAAACGCCCAGTGTCCTTCATGGAGGTTTTGAATGACTGCACAAAGAGAGCGGGGAAAATGTGGTTCACAAAGGATATTGCCGTTTTGTAAATTGCTATATGAAGCATAACAGCTCATTTTGGACAAAATCATTTTTCAATTATCTGCTTTCTCTAGCCCTTTCCACTTAAGCTGTTCATCTGAAAAATAAACGCTTCTCGGGTATTGTCACAAAATCAGTTTTTTATAGTTGCAGGAGAAACGGTTTCTTTCTTAAGGATACCTGTAATCCTTCATGATAAGGATTACAGGTAGCTTTTCGAAAGAATTTGATTGCTCCCAAGAAATTAACATTTGCCAAGAACCCAATTACCGGAAAGTTGCATTTATTGTAGTCAAAGAAGTTTAATTTGATTGAAAGCGATTACTAGACTTGCTGAATGTAATGAACAGGAAAAGGCCAAGTGCTATTTTGATACAACCAGTCTAAACTTTTTCATTTATTTCTTGATCATTTCCTATTTTACTCTAATTCTTGGACAGAAAAATTCACCCGGCAGTTGAAGTCCACCCGTCTTAAAGTAGCCAAGGTTGAGAAACACTGTCCTAGAGCATTTTGTAGTAGAAATCTAAGGGAATAACACCAGCACTTCTGCCTGCAGTGTTTTATTACACCATAATGTTTCGCTCCCAAGATACCAATGGAGCCTTTTTAATAAGCACAAAGAAGAAATAATATGTTCCTGATGATGAATTTTTAATTTTTAAAAATTACAGATTAGAGTATTTACACATGGATGGAAATTTACAGTGGGGGAGGGGCAAAAGTGCAATATCATACATGATAATGCATTATTCTAAAGGGTATTTATGCAATTAAAGCTTATCAGCTTGTATACATGAGAAAACGGGGGGGGGAATCAGAAACTTCAAAAGAAGATGCTATTGATGACCATGAAATCCCAAGGCTAGGAGAAAGCATTTCTTTTTACAGCTTGAAGTTGACCGTGGCTGATTCTAAGCAGAGTCAGGTCTGGTTATTACTCAAATGAAGCTCATCAGGATATCTCAGGGCTGTAGACTAGAAAAATAAAAAAAAAACATTTTGGAAGAAGGCAGTGGACAAATTGTTGCTAAGAAACCTACACAGACAACTTGTAGTTAGGTGGCCAGTTTTGAAGAAAATAATGGGCTTAGAAAAGTTTACTTCAGGTTCAACTAAGATTTATTTATTTATTTATTTATTTATTTATTTATTTATTTTCTATCCCTTTATTATTTTTATAAATAACTCAAGGCGGCGAACATACCTAACACTCCTTCCTCCTCCTATTTTCCCCACAACAACAACCCTGTGAGGTGAGTTGGGCTGAGAGAGAGGGACTGGCCCAAGGTCACCCAGCCAGCTTTCATGCCTAAGGTGGGACTAGAACTCTCAGTCTCCTGGTTTGCCATTGGCTCCTTCCTAGGGCTGAGAGACAGGGACTGGCCCAAGGTCACCCAGCCGGCTTTCATGACTAAGGCGGGACTAGAATTCTCAGTCTCCTGGTTTGCCATTGGCTCCTTCCTAGGGCTGAGAGAGAGTGACTGGCCCAAGGTCACCCAGCCAGCTTTCATGACTAAGGCGGGACTAGAACTCACAGACTCCTGGTTTCTAGCTCGTTGCCTTAACCACTACATCTGATGTTTTACTAATTACAAAGTGGGATTTTGTTGGGAACAATTCTTTCAGCACTGATCTTTTGATATAGATGCTTCTACAAATTAAAAAAAAATTCAAGGTGGAAAATAACTGCAACAGGGTCCACGTGATTATAAACAGAATTTAAACTGAGATGTTTGACTGGTCTATATCGGAGAATAATTATGAATAGAAGAAAATCCACTGAGAAAATGGACAGAACATTGAAGTTGCAGGAAGACAATTTCCCCCTCTCTATAGACAGAGCTGTCCTAATCATTTCCTTTTCTTACCAAGCAAAGTATTTGAAATGTTTGTGGAAGAAAAACATTATCAGCCTGCAAGAGGCCAAGAGGAACAACCGGGCCAACGTGATGAGAATCGTAAAAGCAAAACTTGCTTCAGTTCAAAGGAGAGAAATGATATCTCAGCATCTGGGGGAGGCCGTTGCTTGTATAGCTAAGGATATGTGTGCTCTCCCAGGTCCACGGAGTGGTCAAAACTGAATTATCCATGCTAGCGTGCTATTTCAAAGGATCCTCTTCAAGGCTTTTAGAAGCTCATGCCACAATTCCATAAACATATAAGCATCTATTCCTATTCTACTGAAACTGAAATATGCAGTATTAGATATACGGATGAAGTATTAGATCTAATAATAAAAGAAATAGGGAAATTACTTTTCACAAGTTCATTCAAAAACATGCTACTTGTTTCGTCCTGCATGAGAACAAGCTTCCATAACTGGTGATCTACTATACCAAATCCAGTCCATCAAAGCCATATTGTACACTACATTTCTACTGTCTCAGCCAATTTGCCAAAAACAAAAACATGCTTAGATTTGAGCCCCATCCCCATTAAAAGCTGACATTTTACAATAAATTTAGTTTAAGACTTGATGGTAATTTTATAAAAAAAAAACCTTGTTGGCAATACATGGTATTTATACTTTAGATCAGTATTTTAAAATGTGCAGTGTTCCAGGAAGAATCTATCTAAATTTGCTGAATTGCAACATATTGAATTAAAATCTTCGCTGTACCATCTAGACTAGCTGCATTAGCAGCATCTGATATCACTAAATGACTGATAAAAGCTTGGGATGATTCCCAAAAAGTTTTATTTTTGTAGACAAGTGAAGAGTATTATGAATATAGATATGGGTAATATGCAAAGAAAAGTGGAATAAACAGCAGGAATATTCTGTTTTAACAAATCAATGGTTTGGTTTTGAAGAATTTCAAATTTGCATATTTTGTTCTTTAGACACAGTACATTTAATTCAACATAAGGTTCTTTTCTCAAGTGCACCAGACACCTCACAGGAGGCTTAATGGGGGAGAATGTGTTGGAAGTGCAAAATCGTGGAGGGAACATTGTTACATATGTTTTCGGCTTGTCCCAAGGTTGTCCTATTTGGTTTAATATTTAAAGGTTTGTCAATACGATGCGGGAGAAAAAAAATGGTTTAAGGATATCAATACAATATTGAACTATATACCTAACATCTGGAACTCACAAAAGTATGAAGAACTCTGGATTTCTCATGCAGGGACTATAGTGAAGAAAATAATTTTACTTTGATGGAAAGACCTCACCATGTTCAGTGTAAAATCTGTATTGGCAATAGGTTTATTTTCCAGTTCTGAACCGATTTGTTATGTAGAGATTAGGCTGATCCCTCCATGAAGTCAAGGTTAAATTGGTGCTTAAAATGGCCACATGACCACGGAAGCGTCTATGGACAATGCTGGCTCCCTCGGCTGAGAATCGGAGATGAGTGCCGCCCCCTAGAGCTGGATACGACTGGAAGGGGAAACCTTACCTTCCCTTCCCTTACCCTTACCCTTACCCTACACACACACACACACACACTTGTTTTTGTTTAATTTTTAATTCACTTTTCTTTATTTCTCTTTTTCTCTATATTAAGAGAAACAAAAATACTTTTTTGGAAAAAACGAAAAGATCCTTAAAATCATCCGTTCTTTCTATCATTTTCTAAGGGATGAAATATCAAAGATAGCACTGTTTGTGAGGCTGATTTGTGGTGGTCACTTACCCACTGGGGCATCTTTCCTGCTTGAGGGTCATGATGATGAAACTGAAGCACCAAGACTGTTACTACTACAGATAAGCCAACAATGACCATGATGCTCGCAAAATACTGAGCTGAAGATTTAAAAGGGAAAAGAGAGTAAACAGCTACTTATTGTTTTGGGACACCCGGAGTAACTGATCACTAGGTTTGTTTTATAACCTTCAAGACATTAAAAAATACATAATTTTAACAATACATAATGCTACGTTGCAAAATAGTTACCATAAGAAATGTCAGGTTAAAGCATATTAAAGAAAAAAATGGAACAACTACACATTTCCAACCCTTTTAAATTTAATCGTATACTTCCTGTTTTCATCCTGTTCTTTGCTTTAGCTGCTGACGACCAATAGAGAAAAGAGGTAACATGTTATTAAATCACAGATCAGCCACTTTTCTTCTTTAGATGCTCAAGACTATAATCCTTAGCAACAGCAAAAGCTATGCACGGTGCTGCTAGAGATGTTCTTACAGATGAGCAACCAGTATGATAGCAAAAACCTTTATTAAGTCAACAGAGAGGTTGCAAGATATTGTGGCAGGTTTGAGCTTAACTCCCCAACAGGCAAGGTAATAAAAGTTAGGAGATTTAGGCTTGAAGCTTGTGCTCAGAAAGCACCTGAAATAAGCCAGTTATGTTTAAGAGAAATAATTGCCTAATGGTTAACATCTAATTCCACCTCATGTTGGAATCCTGAGCAAATATTTGGGTCATGCTAGAAGAGTATAGTGTAGACATAATGGATGTTCACCTTATACCACTGATGTGCTTGTTTGTTTGTTTGTCAAGTTGCTAGGCCATCCATCTCCAAAATGACTCTAGGCAACTTCACACTATTTATTTATTTATTTGTTTGTTTGATTTATATAGCCACCCATCTCACATATGTGACTGGGCAGCTCACACAATTAAATAACAAAAAAGCAATAAACAAATACAAATAAACAATTAAAATAAAAACCAATCAAAAGCCAATTAAAACAAAACCATAAAGCTTAATTTGTGGGAGAGTACAATCCATACAAATGCTAACAATATATCCATCTCACAGGCTCCAGACCAGCACTGGATCCCCAGGCACAATGATATTAAAGGGAAGCAACATGGTTTTACAACAGCAAGCAACCAAAACACTCTCTCTACATCTTCCTCAGCCTAAAGGCCTAATTGCACCAAATAATTGTTTTATGTTCTTCCGCTGTGTTCCTCCAACAGATCATGAGCAAGAATTTGGTCTGGCCCAGCCAACTAAAAAGAGGCTGCAGATACATGTTAATTAAATGAGTTAACAGACGTCATCTCTGTATTATGTCTCCTCTACCAGCCCATTCACAATACAGAGATTGAATCTCCTAACTCAATTAGGGTGTTGCTGGAAAAGGTAGATGATTTCTATAATGTAAAACAGTGATAAAGCTTTAATAATAAGAAAGAAAATAGTACATGCCCAGAAGATTGTCTGGAATCACTTGATCCGGGGTAAAAGAATGTAGAAATGACCTTGGAGTAAAGAAGGCCTTGCAAAAAGATTACCCAGTTTAAAGACAGAAGGAAGTGTGAGAAAGAAACTCAAAATAACTCCTCCTTGATTTTGTTTATTGTAAGATAGGATAGAGAAAAACTTGGACAGGCTTTCAATATTCTGTACTATACCATCAATAATAATGCAGCATTCCAGAAATCTCTGCGGTGGCTGTCCAAATGTCTCTCTGTACTATCTTACACTAAACAAAATCACAGCGAGGTTCTTTTGAGTTTCTTTCTCATGCTCGCTTCAGTCTCTGGACCGTGTAATGTTTTCTGCAAGTCTTAGGCTGGTCTATGACTGAAATAAAGATTTGTTTGATTTTGCAACTCTCTCCTTAACAGTTCTTTCATACCTTCCCCAAGGTCATCCCTAAACTCCTTTATATCCAGGAATTGAGCTCTAGTGGTTCAACTGAATATTGGAATTTAATTATAACCTGCTCCAAAGGTAAAGGATGGTCATGTTGAGCTGGATGTCTGGAATGGCAGTGCTATTAGTTAGGTACAACTGAGCATAATCCCTCCTATCCTTGAGTTAATGTTAAATTATGGATCTGAGCATCAGCTACTCCTCTGAAAGTGTCTGATTACTGACTGCTGATTGCTCATCCAAAAATGTGAATGAGACAGGATAGAGATTACACCCCCTCCAAATTAACACATTACATGTAGTTCCATTATTTTATTTCTTACTTAATAGTGGATATCAGCCTGTCTCTGATATCTAATGCAGAATTGTCAGTCTACTGATTGAACTACAATTCCCAGCTTTCTTTACAACACTGTTCTTGGGTTGAAAACTGCCCTTTTCTGGGTGCCCATAAACTCACTCTCTACTCCCCAACATATTGAGACTGTGTATAGCAGTGTTGTTCCCAACTTCAAACAACTGGGTGGGGTGAGAGACAAGGTGAAATGACATCCTAGTGAACAGACACTGGCAAAAATTGAGTGTGTTAGTTCCTGTCCCTTTCCCACCCTCTGGAGTCTGGACTGTCCCAGCAACCTTCCTTCTCAAAACTTTGACCAACTTCTTTCCTACTTTAGATTCCAAGAACTCATATAATACTGAGAAAGCAAACATGCAAAAAAGGAGAATATTTGCAGGGTGAAGCTCTCCCTTATCAAAGCAAAGGGGTAGATGGGCTGCCAAATCAACCAGGAAGGGGCTGGAGAGGAGAGGGGAGGGGAGAAAGAGAAAAGAAGGGGCTTCACTCTTTCCTCACCTGCTGCTTCATCAGTCTGAAGCATCTCCCCTGCAGAGCTAATGGCAACTATGACTGGGTAATAACATTATTAATAACAAGAAAAGATTCTCACATACATGCTTAGATGAGGGAGCTGATGCTATGAAGAAATTTTGAATTCTTCTTACCATGTTTTTAGAAATAAAAACTCTCTTCAGAAGGAAAGCTTTGCAGGGACACTTTTACTGCTTTAAACAGAGAATGCTTTCTCTTGAAACAGATTACACATCATAGATATATCAGGGATGAAAGAACAGTCCCTGGGGTCATTTTCTTCCCTAATGCGCTCAAGGTATTTCGGACTACAGTTTCAACAGTCTCTTGCCATTGGTCAGAAGCTGAGGCCCCAATTATCTGGAAGGCACCAAGCAGCCAAAAGAGAAAGTCTCCTCTGAGCTTCCTGGATGTGTCCATGTAATTTTTTTGACAGCCATATGAATGTTGCTTGCCACTGCCTTCGTCCAGGAAGTTTTTCAGCTTCCCAATATAATCTATGGTCCTAGGTTCTCTACACATGGGAAAGCCTTTGAAGCAGTCCTGCTGAACCTTTCAAAAGATACAGCTGCCTTCACTTTCTAAAGCATCAATTTATTTTGCAAATAACAATCAATATAACCGTTTCTTTAATACTTTAATTGCAGAGTTAAATTATACTGGGTTATGTGAAATAAGGGGGCACAATGGCTCAGTGGTTAAGACGCCAGGCTTGTCGATTGGAAGGTCGCAAGTTCGGAGGTTGGAGACCCTAGCCCCGTGTGACGGAGTGAGCTCCCGCAGTCGCCCCAGCTCTTGCCAACCTAGCAATTCGAAAGCATGCAAATGCAAGTAGATGAATAGGTACCACTTCGGTGGGATAGTAACAGCGTTCCGCGTGCGTCATGCCGGCCACATGACCGCGGAAGCATCTTCGGACAACGCTGGCTCTTCGGCTAAGAAACGGAGATGAGCACTGCCCCCTAGAGTCGGACACGACTGTGCAGGGGAAACCTTTACCTTTACCTTGGGTTCTCCTGAGGCTGTCCCATCCAACTACTACCCAGGTCCAATTCCACTTAGCAACTGGTTGGAGCCTGAAGATTAACAGCTTCTTGAGAGAGGCTTCTTGCTTGCTAAATTTAATCCTTTCTGCAATGCTTAAACAGGGTCTCGCTCTCCTTTCTTCCCTGCCCAGCTACCTCACCCCTCGCATCATCTCCATCCAGCTTTACTTCTCATTTCCTCTGTTCTTTCCCTTCCTTCCAGATGCAGCTACCCTGCTACCTCATCCCATCTCCACCTTGTTTTGTTTCAGGGTGCGGGTGGGGAAGCTGTTTTTCAACTTCTCAGCCTAATCCAGTCCTGGAGTTTCTTAGTAGTCTCCCATTCAAGTAATAACCTGGCACGACCCTGCTTAGGTTTTAAGATCAACCAAAGGTAATCATCATCTACTCCATCTTACTCAAATTAGAGTAGCACTATATGGATGATCTTCCTTTAAAAATGGACTGGGTGTTCTAAATTGCTATTTAGTTTAGCTGAATTGTATGTAGATTTCTACAGCTCAGTTATAAGCAAACTTCTCTTCCCTAAAACAGTTGTAAGCAAAGCTATCAATATAGCTACAGCATCTTACCAGCTACTTCCTATTGTTTGTCATCCATAACATTGAATTTGATAACAATTCATCACTATGAGATTCTATTTCTTGGTATGTTGCTGAGTTCATTAATTGATTCATTTTGCTAAACTCTCAACACTGTTGTCTGAGCCTCCCTAGGGAAAGCACAGGAAAGCTGTCAAATAGATTCAGTTGCTGCCAGTACTCCTTCTCTGTCAACCTGAAAGAGATTAATGTCCATTGGACACAACATTCTGCCTGTATTGATCTAGCAACCATGCCTACTGTAGCTTGAATCATGTCAACTGGATTTCTATTTTCTCAGTGGAAACGTTTCACTCCTTATCCAAGAAGCTTCTTCAGTCTGAGCAAAGTTTGTAAGGGAATCCTTAAATATGTTTCTAGGGTGGCTGCTTTGTCTTCTGTGCCTAGGAAGATTAAGACCATTTCGCAATCTCAACAACAGCAAGGTAATCTTAACGATCCTCCTTTGGATGATAAAGGGACTTAGAAATAAACATCTCAAATAACCATGACCTAGCCCCAGGTACAAGGTCACACAGCCACCCTAGAAACATATTTAAGGATTCCCTTACAAACTTTGCTCAGACTGAAGAAGCTTCTTGGATAAGGAGCGAAACGTTTCCACTGAGAAAATAGAAATCCAGTTGACATGATTCAAGCTACAGACAATTCCACCTGGATGACTGAGAACCTTCATCGACATATAACCATGCCTACTGTTATTCGATGTGTGGGCAGCCAATGATGATGATACTCCAGACTCAAAGAGTGCATTGCAGCAAAACAAGGATTCTCAGCTTATAGAGCTTAAAGGGTGAATCATTCAGAGATTTTCTGGCAAATGGTTTTGTCCCAGAAAAGGCAACAGAAGACCACCCTAAGAGGCTAAAATAAGTCAGCAATCCAGGAATTCTGGACATGGCTTATTCTGTGATACAGCCACCTTCTGGAAAATGGTGACAGATGCTTCCTATGCTGGTAGAGGTGTTGGAAGGAATTGCAGACATCTGTATTTTATTCTCTGCAATGAAATTATGTGTTAATGATGTGTGCACACACTTTCCCCCCAGGAACTAATCAAGATGTGTCTATATGTGTTGCCTAAGTGTGAGTGTCTGTGTTTAATCAGGGAGGGTGTATGTATGTTGCATCTGTGTGTGTGTTTATGCTCCTCCATCATACTGCATTTTTGTACATGTACAGAAGGAAGCAAAGGGCAGGCTGCATAATGGTCTACTCTGGGCCACATGACCAAAAGAGAGTCAGATGAGGGCTTAGAATTGTGCAGTTGGCAACATGCCTAGTTGCTGCCCAAATGATTCTCCCATGAGGATGCATTGGGAGCATTTTTTTTCTCTGCAGCTCATGGCCCATTCCAGGCTATTTCCAAAGATTATTTTACTTTCACTGGCTTCTTCTGCCACACCAAATTTAGTCCCATTCTATTTTGTTACTGGAGAGTTAGACTGTTGACAGACAGGGTCTCGTGCCTCTTTGCATAATTACTTTCCAACATTCCAGTGGGTTAAAAAGAGAGGAAAAATAGTTCCCATGTACTGTATCTATTGGGCAATTAGTCTAAGTATAATTTGCAAACTATATGCTAAGCATCTGCTGGGGAAGTTATGGCACTGGCTAGAACTCTTGAAATCCTTAAGGTAAAGGTAAAGGTTCCCCCCGCACATTTGTGCAGTCGTGTCCAACTCTAGGGGCCGGTGCTCATCTCCGTTTGTTAGCCAAAGAACCAGCGTTGTCTGAAGACGCTTCCGCGGTCATGTGGCCAGCATGATGCGCGTGGAACGCTGTTACCGACCCACCGAAATGGTACCTATTCATCTACTTGCATTTGCATGCTTTCAAATTGCTAGGTTGCCAAGAGCTGGAGCTAGTGCGTGAGCTCACTCCGTCACACGGCGCTCAGGTCTCAAACCTCCAAACTTGCGATCTTCCGATCGACAAGCCTGGCGTCTTACCCGCTGAGCCACCACACCCCTCTTGATATCCTTACAGAAGAACAAAAAGAACTTAGTTTACCAGGTCTTACCCTGTTGTCCCTGTACACTTCCTTCATAAATTTTAATACTGTGCTTGAAACCATCTCTAGAAACAGGTTCTAAATAAAACTTGATATCTTTTTTTTTTTAACCCATGACTACTTTTGTTCTTCCACCAGCTTTACAGCAATACCTCCCTTAGGGTTAGATGAGGTCTGCTGTCAAACCACAGGCGGAGTCCAACAGGCTCCAACATTATCTCTTTATATTAATTGTTGCTCCAGCAAAGGAGATCGTTACCTTGTCGTGGTGCTGGAGCTTGAGCACCTCAATGAAACCATGAGCTAAACCGTGAAGGGACACCCAAGACGGGAAGGTCGTGGCAGAGAGGTCAGACTAAATACGATCCCTGGGGAAGGTAATGGCAACCCACCCCAGTATTCTTGCCATGAAAACTAAATGGATCAGTACAACCAAAGATATGTCGGTATACCATCGGAAGATGGGACTCCCAGGTCGGAAGATGGTCAAAATGCTACTGGGGAGGAACAGAGGATACGTTCAACTAGCCCCAGATGTGATGACGCAGCTAGCTCAAAGCCGAAAGGACGGCTAGCGGCCGACGGTGCTGGTGGTGAACGACGAATCTGATGTTCTAAAGATCAACACACCATAGGAACCTGGAATGTAAGATCTATGAGCCAGGGCAAATTGGATGTGGTTATTGGTGAGATGTCAAGATTAAATATAGACATTTTAGGTGTCAGTGAACTGAAATGGACTGGAATGGGCCACTTCACATCAGATGACCACCAGATCTACTACTGTGGACAAGAGGACCACAGAAGAAATGGAGTAGCCTTCATAATTAATAATAAAGTGGCTAAAGCAGTGCTTGGATACAATCCAAAAAACGATAGAATGATCTCAATTCGAATTCAGGGTAAGCCATTTAACATCACAGTGATCCAAATATACGCCCCAACCACAGATGCTGAAGAAGCAGAAGTAGATCAGTTCTATGAGGATCTGCAGCACCTACTAGATAATACACCAAAAAGAGATGTTATTTTCATTACAGGAGACTGGAATGCTAAGGTGGGTAGTCAGACGACACCTGGAATTACAGGCAAGCATGGTCTGGGAGAACAAAATGAAGCAGGACATAGGCTGATAGAATTTTTCCAAGACAACTCACTGTGCATAACAAACACTCTCTTCCAACAACCTAAAAGACGACTTTATACATGGACTTCACCAGATGGTCGACACCGAAATCAGATTGACTACATCCTTTGCAGCCAAAGGTGGCGGACATCTATACAGTCGGTAAAAACAAGACCTGGAGCTGACTGTAGTTCAGATCACGAACTTCTTATTGCAAAATTTAGAATCAGACTAAAGAGAATAGGGAAGACCCACAGATCAGTTAGATATGAGCTCACTAATATTCCTAAGGAATATGCAGTGGAGGTGAAGAATAGATTTAAGGGACTAGATTTAGTAGATAGGGTCCCAGAAGAACTATGGACAGAAGTTCGCAACATTGTTCAGGAGGCGGCAACAAAAAACGTCCCAAAGAAAAAGAAAACCAAGAAGGCAAGATGGCTGTCTGCTGAAACACTGGAAGTAGCCCAAGAAAGAAGGAAAGCAAAAGGCAACAGTGATAGGGGGAGATATGCCCAATTAAATGCAAAATTCCAGAGGTTAGCCAGAAGAGATAAGGAATTATTTTTAAACAAGCAATGTGCGGAAGTGGAAGAAGACAATAGAATAGGAAGGACAAGAGACCTCTTCCAGAAAATTAGAAACATCGGAGGTAAATTCCAGGCAAAAATGGGTATGATCAAAAACAAAGATGGTAAGGACCTAACAGAAGCAGAAGAGATCAAGAAAAGGTGGCAAGAATATACGGAAGATCTGTATAGGAAGGATAATAATATTGGAGATAGCTTTGACGGTGTGGTCAGTGAGTTAGAGCCAGACATCCTGAAGAGTGAGGTTGAATGGGCCTTAAGAAGCATTGCTAATAACAAGGCAGCAGGAGACGATGGTATCCCAGCTGAACTGTTTAAAATCTTGCAAGATGATGCTGTCAAGGTGATGCATGCCATATGCCAGCAAATTTGGAAAACACAAGAATGGCCATCAGATTGGAATAAATCAACTTATATCCCCATACCAAAAAAGGGAAGCACTAAAGAATGTTCAAACTATCGAACAGTGGCACTTATTTCACATGCCAGTAAGGTAATGCTCAAGATCTTGCAAGGTAGACTCCAGCAATTCATGGAGCGAGAATTGCCAGATGTACAAGCTGGGTTTAGAAAAGGCAGAGGAACTAGAGACCAAATTGCCAATATCCGCTGGATAATGGAGAAAGCCAGGGAATTTCAGAAAAACATCTATTTCTGTTTTATTGACTATTCTAAAGCCTTTGACTGTGTGGATCATAACAAATTGTGGCAAGTTCTTGGTGGTATGGGGATACCAAGTCATCTTGTCTGCCTCCTGAGGAATCTGTATAACGACCAAGTAGCAACGGTAAGAACAGAGCACGGAACAACGGACTGGTTTAAGATTGGGAAAGGAGTACGGCAGGGCTGTATACTCTCACCCTACCTATTCAACCTGTACGCAGAACACATCATGCGACATGCTGGGCTTGAGGAATCCAAGGCTGGAGTTAAAATCGCTGGAAGAAACATTAACAATCTCAGATATGCAGATGATACCACTTTGATGGCTGAAAGCGAGGAGGAGTTGAGGAGCCTTATGACGAAGGTGAAAGAAGAAAGTGCAAAAGCTGGGTTGCAGTTAAACCTCAAAAAAACCAAGATTATGGCAACGAGCTTGATTGATGACTGGCAAATAGAGGGAGAAAAAGTGGAGGCAGTGACAGACTTTGTATTTCTAGGCGCAAAGATTACTGCAGACGCTGACTGCAGCCAGGAAATCAGAAGATGTCTACTTCTTGGGAGGAGAGCAATGGCAAATCTTGATAAAATAGTTAAGAGCAGAGACATCACACTGACAACAAAGGTCCGCATAGTTAAAGCAATGGTATTCCCTGTAGTAACCTATGGCTGTGAGAGCTGGACCATAAGGAAGGCTGAGCGAAGGAAGATAGATGCTTTTGAACTGTGGTGTTGGAGGAAAATTCTGAGAGTGCCTTGGACTGCAAGAAGATCAAACCAGTCCATACTCCAGGAAATCAAGCCAGACTGCTCACTTGAGGGAATGATATTAAAGGCAAAACTGAAGTACTTTGGCCACATAATGAGAAGACAGGATACCCTGGAGAAGAAGCTGATGCTAGGAAAAGTGGAAGGCAAAAGGAAGAGGGGCCGACCAAGGGCAAGATGGATGGATGATATTCTGGAGGTGACAGACTCAACCATTGGGGAGCTGGGGATGGTGACGGCCGACAGAAAGCTGTGGCGTGGACTGGTCCATGAAGTCACGAAGAGTCGGAAACGACTGAACGAATAAACAACAACAATTAATTGTTGAAAAGACTGTTTTAACAGTTCAGACGTCCAGCCTCCTAAATTACCTGACAGAAATATCATTATTTTATTTTAAGGCTACTATCCCAAACTCTCGGAGAAGAGCACTTATTTTGGATTGGTCAATAATCATAACAAAGATTTAATTGATTGACCTAGTTTTGGATCATCTTGTCTTTCATACTACTATGCACACTTGTGCATACAGAGTAGTATAAAAGAGTATTAAGCACCAGTCCACACAGGCATCCACAGAATCCAGCAGTTTTGTCAGAATGATGAAACGTGTGTCAAGCTCTGCCCCTTACATATGTGTTTGTGACATCATGATGCACATATAAAAGGGGTGGAGTTTGCTTTGCGAAATCACAACACTTGTTTCATCATCTGTCCCTCTTGGATGCCCACGTTAGTCCATTTAGCCCAAGGCCCATTTCTTTTCCAAGCAATAAACTATGAGAAACTTCCAGATCAAGCAAAATGGATTATGAACAATTGTTTTCCATTAGCATCTGGCAGTTAGTAGTACAGCGCCCCTGGTAAAGGAGGCTAATATTCTTGACATACATTCTCCATAACTTTGTCTAAAGCCTGCTGTACTAGCATCCAGCTTCACTTGTTCTGACTCTAAAGCTCTTCATGCTCATTGTAAAAGTACTTTATTTTGCCTGTGATTAATTTAAGTACAATCAACTTGAATTAGAAGATGCAGACTTCTAACATTGTGCAATCTTCACATCATGTATCTTTTGTTGGAATTCAACTTTGCATACATGGGCTTTCTGCACCTATAAACCTACTGACCACTAGGAGCAATAGATGTTGAGACAGTTGGCTGAGGGACTCTGCACTTTTGTTTCAAGTCCTGGTCTAAGACACTAACTTTGCATATCGTTACATAATATACGTGATTCATTAGTGATGGGGGGGGGCTTTTACCACTTCCTTCCATTCGCAGTTCAACTCTCTGTCTCCTCTATCTCTGACCTGTGCAGTTCACGTTCTCAGCTGACTTGCTCTCCCTCCATAATGGAGAGCGCATCGTGGGCTCTTAGCTGTGAACAGACCTAAGTCAGCAAGGCTTTCCTATCACCACGTTCTATTCCTAAACAAAACTTATCTTTACTTTCTCTCACACCAGCACCAGCCTTGAGAAGGCTTCCTCAGAAAAGTTACAGCTTGAGCATTTCTCCCTGCACACATTCTTTCTGCTCTGCAAAGCTATCTGTCAACATCTTTGATTTTTACCATGTTCCCCAAATGCAGTCATCTTTTCTTCCTAAATTACCACCCCCAACTTCTTTAGAGCTTTTTATCAGAGAATTTGCTACTGCTTTGCTGTATCTCTTTCAGCTAATCTTTGGAAAGATGTGACCAGAATCGTACATCACATTCCAATAGGTACTGTGGCTTTGTTGCTTTAAAGACTGGCATTATTGATTTATTCATTCGTTTGTCTGCTAACTATATTTTTATGCCGCTCATTCCCAAACGCTCTGATATTATTCTAGACACGAATCATAATCTGAATCCCAGACCTTTCTCTGAATAATTTCTAATTAAAAATATGCACATTCTAAATCTAAATCCTATGCACATCTCACTTAAAACATCCCCCCCCCCCCCCTTGGGTTTTGACTGGAGTACTGTGGAGGCGTTTATTCTGAGTGTGAGAGACAGGTGTATCCCTGAAGCAGGTTGTGTGTATTGCTACACAGGCCTGCTGCTTTAAGGATGCCCAGTTTGCATTCTGATAGGGGTACTGAGATCCCTTAATGAATGAACTCAGAACTCATCTCATTGCACGGATTGAAGGCAAACTAGCACTCCATCTCCAGGTAAGTAAATCACCCCCTTCTAAAGACACTCGGCCCATCAAAAAAAAATGGCTAACTCAGCCATAAAACACAAAGGAATGCTGATTCAGATAAGTAGAGATGCTGGAAAGCAAGGACATTTGATAACGCACACAGAAGGTAACATCTCAACCAGAGGCATTCTAGAAGCCCTTTGTTGAACTCAAGAAAGCCACTATATTCACCCCATTACCTCAATCTCCTGACTTCACTGACACTTATCTGCCAAAATGCAATCAAATTATTTGCTATATTGATTAAATGTATATTGTAATTTACATATGTCTATGTAGGTGGATTGGCTTTAGTCTTGTCTTTCAGCTCGGCTGCTGAAATAAACTAATTTGGACTTCAAATCAAATCACAACTTTATTGTGGTCATAGAATAGCACAAGGGGGTGCGGTGCCGTCATTAAAAAGAAGCATAAAGGTGTGTGTGTGTGTGTATGAAGAAAGTGAAAATGAAAATGTAAAAAAAGAATTATAAAAAGCTAGAAGATATAAAAGATATATAAGTTAAAAACTAAAAGTATACAGTACGTAAAAAATGAGAATCTAAAAGAAAGGGTAAGAGAGTTAGATGGGTATAGGGGAGTAAAAAGTTAGTATGTGGAAGACTATATCAAGTTTCAAAGCACCCTAATATGGCAAACTAGCCACTCATTCGATCTCATTTATCTAATTTATAAAGTTGAGCCTGGGAACATTGCATGTTGTAGCAGGGTTGGTACCTGAAAGCAACAGGGTGGCATAAAACTTTCCTGTACACCCTGGGTATTTCTGTAGTAATGGTAAGATGAGACCAGTGCAAATGTCTCTGTAGTGCAGGCACTGGAGAAGCACACGCTTTGTTGTTTCTGTGTGTACAGAATCACAGGGGCATGGTCTCTCCAAGTAGGGATCTTCCTGTTCCGGCCTTCAAGGACAGCTGAGGGGAGGGCATGACATCATGCCAGAGTAAAGGCCCTCCAGTGTCCAGGTACTTTGAATTTAGTTAGGTATGCCATGGGGGAGGAAGTGTACCTGTTGGATTTACTGGCAATAAAGCTTGGGGTCCTGGCTAGGTCTGACTGGCGCTCTATGTCTGTTAAAAAAAAAAAGGTAAAGGTACCCCCCGCACATTTGTGCAGTCGTGTCTGACTCTAGGGGCCGGTGCTCATCTCCGTTTGTTAGCCAAAGAGCCAGCGTTGTCCGAAGACGCTTCCACGGTCATGTGGCCGCATGACACGCGCGGAACGCTGTTACCTTCCCACCGAAGTGGTACCTATTAATCTACTTGCATTTGCATGCTTTCGAATTGCTAGGTTGGCAAGAGCTGGAGCTAGTGCAGGAGCTCACTCTGCACGCAGGGTTAGGGATTCGAACCTCCGAACTTGCAATCTTCCGATCAACAAGCCTGGCGTCTTACCCGCTGAGCCACCACGCCCCAATGTCTGTTACATGCTGTTTAATAAATGATCACATCCCGTGCTGAGTAGACGACCTGGGGAGAAGCCCAGATATGAGATTTTCATTGCCACTGTCTGTTTTTATGTGGACTGAAAGTCATCGCTCATACTTAATGGGGCAAGGCCAAGGGGGGGAAATAGTTGAGTATGGCTACCCACACTCTCGCCTCTACTTTCATTAAGCCCCACTCCAGTCGCAAAGTGGTATTAGAGACACAATTAGGGATTTGAAGGGCTGCTCTTAGAAATTTTGATTGTATAAGCTCTAGTGGTGCAAAATTGGAGAAGGGGCCTAGCTGAGCACTATAGAGAAATTGTCTGAATGGCCTGGCTTCAAATAATTTGAGAGTTGTGGGTATGTAGTGGCCACCTATTGTCCTAAGGTATGTAAGGATGGCAGATGAACTCCTCTGTGTATTTTCAGCAATGTAATCCCCATGGGCTTTCCTATGAAGGACCACCCCCAGGTATTTGAAACAGGAGACCTGCTCAGTCTTGTGGCCATCTATGCTTCAGGAATGGCTCATGGGCCTTTTGGCAAATGCCATGACTTTAGTTTTCTGATAACTGAGTTCTAGCTGGTCTTCCTTGCAGGACCGTACTAGTGTTCTCAGTGCTCTCTTGAAAGCATTCTTGAAAGTATCGCTGCATCATCTGTCTCTTCCAGCAAGTTTTGGGAGTGAAAGTCTGTGTTGTGGAGATGGCCCACCATAAAAATTGAATAAGAGGGGGCCAATATGCAGCCTTGCTTGATGCCCTTCTCAGTTTTAATGGCACTGATGAGAGTGCCCTGGGGGGGTTGCATCCTACTTTGAATAATATACCTTCATGTTTTGTTGTTGTTTATTCGTTCAGTCGTTTCCGACTCTTCGTGACTTCATGGACCAGCCCACGCCAGAGCTTTCTGTCGGCCGTCACCATCCCCAGCTCCCCAATGGTTGAGTCCGTCGCCTCCAGAATACCATCCATCCATCTTGCCCTTGGTCGGCCCCTCTTCCTTTTGCCTTCCACTTTTCCTAGCATCAGCTTCTTCTCCAGGGTATCCTGTCTTCTCATTATGTGGCCAAAGTACTTCAGTTTTGCCTTTAATATCATTCCCTCAAGTGAGCAGTCTGGCTTGATTTCCTGGAGTATGGACTGGTTTGATCTTCTTGCAGTCCAAGGCACTCTCAGAATTTTCCTCCAACACCACAGTTCAAAAGCATCTATCTTCCTTCGCTCAGCCTTCCTTATGGTCCAGCTCTCGCAGCCATAGGTTACTACAGGAAATACCATTGCTTTAACTATGCGGACCTTTGTTGTCAGTGTGATGTCTCTGCTCTTAACTATTTTATCAAGATTTGCCATTGCTCTCCTCCCAAGAAGTAGACGTCTTCTGATTTCCTGGCTGCAGTCAGCATCTGCAGTAATCTTTGCGCCTAGAAATACAAAGTCTGTCACTGCCTTCACTTTTTCTCCCTCTATTTGCCAGTCATCAATCAAGCTCGTTGCCATAATCTTGGTTTTTTTGAGGTTTAACTGCAACCCAGCTTTTGCACTTTCTTCTTTCACCTTCGTCATAAGGCTCCTCAACTCCTCCTCGCTTTCAGCCATCAAAGTGGTATCATCTGCATATCTGAGATTGTTAATGTTTCTTCCAGCGATTTTAACTCCAGCCTTGGATTCCTCAAGCCCAGCATGTCGCATGATGTGTTCTGTGTACAGGTTGAATAGGTAGGGTGAGAGTATACAACCCTGCCGTACTCCTTTCAATGGTGGCTCAGGCTTTCCTAAAGCCAGGCTATTCCTCTGCAATGGAATTGTGTGCTGGTCTCCAGTCCAAATGAACTCCTAAACATTCTACACCAGATTTCAAACTACATTATTATTTGAAGAAAGGCTCCAGTATGACCATTATATCTACAGCCTAATATTATCTACCTGCACTGCTAGTGATTATTATGACTATTGTAGCCATTATATGTGTTTCTCTATTCAGGACTTCCACTACTTTCATGGACTATGCTGCAACATTCAATTGTCCAGCCATAGTCATTTCCATATGTACACAGGCTTTCACTTGTAGTCAGGCCTTTCTGTTGTATGCACAACAGCTAGAATTGAAATTTAATAGCTCCTGTAAAGTCCAAATACACTTTGATAGTTCTACTGATATAAGCCAATCATTCAGTGGAGGAGAGAGATTATTTGCATCCTGGAAGCAGCATAAGAAAGGAGAGCAATTTTAAAAAAGGCAATCATGCCTTAAATGTAACATGTACATTTGTTACCTTCTGAATTAAAACCAGTTTTTCCAACTCGCTGGTATGCTTAGAACATCTGTCGCTTCCTTTCTAATTTCAAGTCACGCCTTGCCAGTTGCAGTAGCCTATTTCTAAGTGTTACAGCCACCTGCATTAGTCCATTAGGATCATCATCTCTCTCACCTGTTACTTTTCCTCTTTCTGTAAGCATTTGGGTTTAAGCTAGAAGTCTCTTTCAATAGTATATCTCCTTGCTCTATTTCAGGCCCTGCAGCCACACGCTGGAAAGCGTAGGAACACATATCACAGAAATACGCTCAGTCAAGGAACTGGATTTCCATCAGCCTATGGGTTTTGATGAAGGCAGTAAGCTGTTCACATCTTAACGTTTTTTTCAAAGTGAACTGTAGGACGTGGCAGCCAGCTCCTGATTTACAAGTTAGGCTCTCAATCTGTCTGCCCATAAAACAGTGCCTGACTCACTGCCTCTTTTCATAGTTTAAAATGGAAGAACTGCAATGGTGATTACAGCCTTCATAAATCTATTCTTGCGTTTTCTCTCTCATACAGAGAAATATGCACATGGACACAGGTTACTCAGGCTTTGGACAGGCATACATACTGTAGTAGAGATGAAGGAAGAACAAATGGAATGAAGTTTAAAAGGAAAGCAAACAAGTTTCACCAGGACTGTACTTTTCAGTTTAAACATGTAACCTTCACCAAAAGAGATCATCGAAAGCTGTAGAAGACTGTCAAGAAGGAGGATGAGGAGAAGACTTCTACTTTCCAAATCTTGCTTGGCAATTGGAGAGAAAATAGGGAAACCATTTGAATTCAAATACTACAGGGACTAAAACAACTAATAGAAAGAAATGTGATAGAAGAGTGAAGAGGGAATTCTTTCTATTGGCCAAGTAATCTATGCTGGTCATTTTAGGGCAATGTTTTCATTAAGACAACTGACAGGTTACAAGAATATAGAAACCTTCAAGATATTCCAATTTCTTTATCCTGCAAGATATTACACAAGCTGGTTGGGAATGTAGTCTGGAAGATATTGTCACACAAATTAGTTAGTGATTATGTATGTGTCATTTAGGACTGAACGCTCATATAAAGTCAATCTAAATCCCATCATTGGGAGGGGGAAAATGGCTGATTGGAAGTGTCTTGGGCTGTTCTAGATGTAGCCATTTTCAGTACTACCCCGGTCTCTTTTCTTTTACATCTTAGGTTAGGATACTGAAATGTTCATATGTCTTGAAACATATAGATGTATCCATAAAATTAGGCTTTAAGGTATTGGATAAAAAAGGAATATTTATTTATGAAATGAAACTTATCCATGATTCTTTTATGGAAAATATTCATCCTCCAAATAGAAGACTACATTGCTGCACGTTTTCTAGTTAAGATGGAAAAAAGCAATGCTGAAATTCTATGTTGACCAACCAAGGTACTATATTAAACACCAGTGAGAACTTTTCTTCATGGCTCTGGGTTCCTTCTATGTTCAGTCAGATTTTATCCTACCTAAAAACTGAAGTGATACTCTCTATCCTGCAAGTATAAAGGGTCTGCAAAATAACTACTGTATTTTTTTTTAATCCATTCAATCGTGTCTGATTCTTGGAGACTGCCTGGACAAGTCCTTACAGTTTTCTTGGCAAGGCTTTTCAGAAGTGGTTTGCCCTTGCCTCCTTCCCAGGGCTGAGAGAGAGTGACTGGCCAAAGGTCACCCAGCTGGCTTTGTGCCCAAGGCGGGACTAGAACTCTCGGTCTCCCAGTTTCTAGCCTGATGCCTTAACCACTACACCAAACAGGCTCTCTAATGAAGCTTATAGAGTCATGCAACTATCTCAGAAACATCTATACATGTTGCCATGCTCTTGTAACTTCATCAATAGTGCCATTTCTGCTTGGTTGGTAGAGATGGGAGAAGAGAGTAAGGAGAGAGAGAAGACAAAGTCCATCTGATTTCTGTGACTTAAAAAAAAGAGAAAAAACATAGCTATTTGGGGATACTAATGTATGAGTTCATCCTATGGCCTCTTTATAGGAAAGGCAAATGGAGCAAATATGTATGTTCCCTAGAATATGCTTCCAAAGTAGCAGCCTTCTTTCTATTCCCACCGAGGTGGTAAAGCTGTACCAGTACAGATCTCAGGCAAGAAGTCTTATGACTGAATGTTTCTCAATACAAACATAAAATAGTCTCCACATAGACTAAGGGGGAAATATTGTTATTTAGCCTGAAGACTAAGCTAGGATGACACAGAAAATCAAGAGACTGGAAAAAGAGTTATCTCCCTAGCTTAACACTTTTCTTGCAAAAAGAGAATCAAAAAGGCAAAGGAAATGGAACAGACAGAGGTTTCAGTGGCCACAAAACAAGTATGGGAGCAGAAGACCGTAAATAGAGCAAGAAACAGATCAGCCTCCCTCTGCCTCTAGCCAGGACCATTGATGGCACATCTTTTATCTTGCTGAAAACAAGAGCTAGGTCTGCTCATGAGTACAAAAAGGCCCTGAGGGAATGAAGGAGGACAAAGTGCAAGAAACGATCTAAAATGGCTATTTCTGAAGCTGAGAGGAGTTTGTCCTCAATCCCCCATGACCACCATGAAAGGCACTGGGAAAAATATGCAAAAAACACATGGGATGATACTAACAGATCTATGGTACCAGAATAAATGTGCCACAACACTCATTGCTTGTATGTTTCTTACAATGCGTAAGAAACATACATGCCATGTAATATACGTGGTGGGTATCTTTCTTTAAAAAGTGGAATCTCTACCATCCCCTCTTGCCTCAATTTATGGGAAAAGAAGTTGGACTGAGCTGAAACTATTCATGTTGCTTTGACATTTCAGGCAGAGTTGAAAAACATCACCATGTTCGTAGATTGTCTGGTCATATTGCCCACCCAACTCATATACTAATTTACATCCAATTTCACCTAGCCTTCCTTGAGTGTGAAATATTTGTGGTTTTCCTTGTAAAAGGGAGGACAAAGTATAGGACCACTGGAAGCTGTCATAGGGTCTGCCCAGATGACCAGCCTTTCTCTTTTCCAACTCTTCTGTCTGCGCTTTAAAACACAACCAGGATTGATCTGAACAAGAACCTCAGGATGCCGTATGTGCAATGGCATGTTTTACTACTACAGGTTTACAGTGCTTGCAGAGAATGAGCAGTCAAGCAGGAGTTGGTTGAGGACAGAGAACTGTCAGCCGCCCAATGCTCAGCTGCTGAGTGAGCATTTCCTCAGAGCACTTGTAGAAGCCTAGTAAGCACCAATGGAGAAACACAGTCATTATCACAGTGGCATTTACTGCTTGGAACATTGGAGGACGTGGGATATAATGTAGTCAGACACAGCCCCATACAATCAGGAGGTGGTTTATTTCAATATACCATCTGGCTTGTCTATCCCTCTGGAAAAGCCCTTTGTTTGAGCAAGATCACTGTTCAGTCCATTTAACTCAAGTGTTTTTCAACCTTAGCAACTTCAAGCTGTGTGGACTTCGACTCCCAGAATTCCCCAGTCAGCATGGCTGGCTGGGGAATTCTGAGAGTTGAAGTCCACAAGAGCTTGAAGTTGCCACAGTTGAGACACACTGAGTTAACTGGTCAGTCTATTTAACTCAACTGCTTGATCCATCTAACACTGACTTACAAGGTTTAAGGAAAGAGTATCTCCAGCCCTTCAGGGACTACCTTTGACTCCTCCATAGGCAAAGCACATGCTTTTGCTACTAAGCTGTCCCTATAGCAGTCCCTGCTGAACTATGTATCTATAAACAACATCACATTACAAAACTATCACAAGATTCTACCACACACACTGCCTCCTTGTCTTTTCACAAGGAATATGGCTCTGAAAAACTGCCCTGGAACTTTCTTCTCCTAAGGGTAAGGAAAACAGGGCAATATTAAGGAATTTTAGCATTCACAAAGCAATCTGGCAGCAGATCTGATCCCAAGGATTCCTTCAAGGACTGTGCTCCACTAGTAGTCAGCAGGAATGGTAGAGCTAATAAATGCAGCCAGTCTCTATGGTTTTGTTTTTGGCACAGTTTACACATGACTCTCAGTAGTAATAGGCTGCTTTAAGTAAAGGAGCCTTCTATATCTAACTGTTTTGTTTTTCTTTAAAGACATTTTCACCCAATGTACTTTTTACAAATCCTACATTATATCTTGATTACTTACATGCATACTGCGTAGGTTCAAATAATTTGACTAAAGATTTAATACACTATTCCTTTTATTGTCTCCATCCTGTTGAGTTTAATTTTCTCCACTATGTTTTTTCATTTAACTATTTGAAATATTCTTTCATCAGCTCATAATCTCTCTCTCTCTCTCTCTCTCTCTCTCTCTCTCTCTCTCTCTCTCACACACACACACACACACACACACATATAAGCCAGCATTTAAATTTAAAACAACAAATCTGTAAGAACAGATCATTTTAGTAGAATTAGCCATACAACAGTTCTTAGCCAAATGCCCAATGCAATAAAAATATTCTGCAGCCTCTTCAGAGAAAAACAAAAACAACAGGAAAAAAAGCTACATGACAGAAAATTCAGAAACTGCCATGCTGGGGAATTCAGGAGCTGAAGTTCACATAATTGCTAGTTGCCAAGTTTCAGAAACATAGATATTGAATCTTAGGCAAAAGCAGATGGTCCTCTTCTTTTTGATTAGATAATATTTATTTTGGTCAGTGACCAAATAACACAGAACATATACAGTATAAACTAAATACAGCAAAGACAGAAGAGAAAACAAACCAACAAACCATCCACACAGCTATAAGATAAATGAATCAGGTATGAGGATGTCAGTTATGTACTATACAATTTGTATAGTATCTTCTATAGATAGATAATATTTATTTTGGTCAATGACCACATAAAACAAAACATAAACTAATTACACCAGAAAGAGAGGAGAAAACAAACCAACAAACCATCCACATAGCCATAAGATAAATGAATCAGGTATGAAAATGTCAGTCATGTTCAGCAGTCAATTGTTTGTGCACATTCACAGCAGCTATACAGAACTTTGCTACCTTATGGGCGATAACACTTTTCTTGTCTGATAAGAGGAAGTTGACAAGAGGTTCCTCAGGATAGTTTGCTTCTTTCCGAGTGGTATTCTAACCTCACAGCAGAGCTCAGAATGGGTTCAGGAGTTCTATTTTAGCACTAGTAGTATTCTTCCAGGATCCCTCAATATACCTTTAAATTTTGCTGTCATTGTTCTCCAAATAAACGACACTTCCAGAAATATAAATAAATCAGCATTATACTTCATGTTGTATCTATTTTTCTCAACCAACGACACAGTGAAGAATTGACCCTATCTCTGCCCTTTCTCTCAGGATGCCTGATTTGCAGGAGAAAAGACCAATATAGACATAGCTTCCTTCCTTTCTGGTTGCTCTTCATAAGTGCTTAAGGACCTCCTTTTTCTCTTACCAAGGTGAAAAACCAGTATCTTGCTCATTATTCAACAACAATCCTGGATGAAAGGGCATTTGAACTCTACACACAAGGCAGATTTTATGCCTTGGTCTCCTAGGTGGAAAACGCTGGGCTAATCCAAGAGGCACTTGCAATTGGCTTACACCAGGTCCCACTAGTGGTCTGCTTGGTTCAGGGTTGGCAACTCTAGCTAAGAGCAGCTTCCAGTCCTCAGACATCAGTCCATCCTAGCACTGCTTTCTGAGAACCTTTAATTGGAGGGGACTGGGTTTAAATGGGGCCATCTTTATGCAAGGACTCTATGTTATGAACTTGCATGAAGGTTTAAAGCATATGACTATATCAGAAAAAAGAAGAGTGCTACTCAGAGACATCGCTGAGGGAAAATCTGACCTTTGCTGAAATTCAGTAGCTTAATTCAGGGGGTTATTTATGCCCCTGAGTTAGAGGGTGCCTTCCTCTACAATAAAGACTACTAAGAACTGAGCTGGAAATTTCTATTTCTGTTCAGGAAGATTAGAAGGGGACGTTTCTGTTTATTGGACAGGTCTCCATCCTGGAAAGTTTATTCACTTCACTGGCATAACCAGTGGTGCTTTTTTTTAAGCCATTTGTCTTCCTGTGTGGTCCATGAGGTCACGAAGAGTCGGACACGACTAAACGACTGAACAACAACAACAACTTCCTGTGTGCTGCAGGGAGTCTCCAGAAAGCCATCCCTCTTCTGTTGTGGCATTTCAGCAGGGAAAATGAAATCCACTGAGCAGATGAAAGGTACCAAGTATGTTTGACCTAGATGGCTACTTTGTAAGGTGCATTTCAAATACATTCGATATGCTCTAATTGTTTAGGCATTACAAAAAATATCTGAAGCATTAATGAGGCTTTTTAGGCATACTTTGTCTAAACACAGGAGAATAGCTGTCAAAAACAACTTGAAAATCCTGGTTTGTTCATTGGGCCCTCAACCTTTTAAAAAGATGTTTTCTGCATGACTAATCCACATTTTGGAATGTGAGATTAAAAATCAGACCATTTTCAATCTTGTCTTACTGTATTTAGCTTGATGAAGCCCTTTTGATTTGAAACCTGCTAAGTTTTTCTACACAACCTGTGTTGCATAATGTCTTTTGTCATTCCCACATGCTTTTTAACTACTCAGTTTTGAATCTGTTTAATTCTTAACCGAGGTTCACAATGATAGGGATAGGGTAATCCAAGTTTTTCAGCTCCTCTCCACTTTATTTTAACAGTGCTGGATAAGATATCTTGAGTTTCTTTTTTATTTAAAAATTATTTTAAAACATACAGGAAATATTTATGTGTATAATTAAGTAGAGAAGGATGTGGAGGTTGTAGAGAAGAATGGAGAATGAGGTGGACCAAATGATTCCTTGGTGCCGAGAGGACTGTGCAGAGGCTGGTGGTGAGCTGGAGAGAAGGAGAAGGAGAAGATGATGTGATGGGCTGAGTCATGAAGAGAGAAGTAGACAGATGATTGTGGGAAGAATAGAATGTGGAGGAGTGAGGTGGAGGAATGAAGGAGATTGTGGAAGTATGGGTGGCAGCAGACAGAAAAGATGGGGTTGGAGAAGAATAAAGAAGTGATATTATGGGTTAAGTTAGAAGGGATGTGAAGGCCTGGTAGAGGAGAAGCAGCTAAAGTGTGCTCCTGGGCACACTGCGTGGTGGGAGTAGTAAAAGAGGTGAGACTTCTATGAACACCTTTGCCACTGCTCTTGGAGGAGGTGGCACCATTATGGAAGCCACATTTGGATATGGTTGAGAATATGGGGTCACACTCTCAGAAAAGAGCAGGGCCCTCTCTGGGTGAAAAGTAAGAAGGGAAAGCAGCGGGTTCCTCAATTACTCAGGTTCCTAGTAGGAAAAAGACTAAGATTTGGGGGAGATCCAGATAGGTTGTGGGTAGGTGATTGGATGAGAGAATGTCAACATTTGTGATTTTTTAAATGATTTTTTAAACAGTGACTATATTAAAAACTGAGATGGACAAAATACAGCTTGGTCCATCCCTAGCATCTTCCTCTACTAACATGCTATGAGATGACTATGTTTCAGGTAGTTGGGAGCATGATACTATATAAAACATTCATAAATGTGCATCATTTTATGACTTATCACTCAGTTACTCTGAACTGAAAAGTTGCCACCACATGAACATTTTATCCTTGTAACGAACTTAAGGCTCCATCTGTACTAGTTGATCTGTTGTTGATCTGCAACTTTATGTTGCAGTTTTTCAAGGATGACCAAGCACCTTATGAACTAAGCTAGTAAGAATGAAAACAGATCCCAATGAATTTGTATTCTCACCAGAACTTGATTTTATTTATCTGTATTTATAATTCTCAGTTCGGCCCATTGACAACTCAGAAGAAACCTCTTCCTCCTCCAAATTTCTCTGCTCAGTTGCTTGGAAGCAGTTTTTTCTTTTCCCAAAGGACAACAAAAGTTGCTATCTACAGTCATGATCTAACTTTAAAAAGCAAATAAATTTGTGTTCCAGTCTGGGGGAAAAAACATAACAAATGATTTTTTTCCACCTCCACTCCCACCTCCTCCCTTTCACCTTCACTTTCCCATCAGTTGCCCAGGAACCTGATCCAGATAAATTTTACGCAGTTTTAAATCTGATTCATTTTTTATCATGAAGTGGTGCACCATCAACATACCTATTAAGGGAACTGAATCTGATGTGGCAGGCATTATTTCTGCTACAAGGAGCATAAAAACGGTCAAGGACAGAAGAACAGTAATACCTACAACAGAATTGCGAAAGAGACAAAAAGTGAAGCAGGGACCGAAGTCATTAATGTTTTCCATTTTAAAAATAATTAATAGTGTGCACCTTCCATTTATTAAGTGGGCAATATATCTAGGATTAGGAGAAATGTATGTTGTGTAAAGTAAAAAAAAAGTATTCTGCATATTATGGAAGCACTACTATTCTGATATAATCTAGTTAACAACAGATTTCTCCAATTAAAACTCTTTCTTCTTTTGAGTCTACATTTCCCCAATTTTGAGGAAGGCCAACTGGCAGGGGAAGCAGCCTCATAGTGGACCTTCCCACGTGTAGTTTCACACTGCAGCTAACATTTTAAAAAAAGCTAGAAGGCAAAATTGAGATGAAGAAGGTAGAATTCTAGATTGTAGCACTTCTGACTGAACACATGAGCATGATCAATGTAAATAGTTCCCTATGTGTAGGAGATCAGCACGTTAGGAGACAGTAATGCTGAATGGCTCTCCACTACGTTTTGGCTTAATCCATACACTGAAGCTTTGTCTCTTTTACATAATCAAAAATACAAACCATCCTTGCAGAAATGTAGCCTAGAACTCTGTCAGCTCTTGCTGCTACTTCCTTTTCTATATATTTAAACTATGCATTCTTAGTCCTTACCCAAAGATATTTTCTCTCCAGAGTCAGCTGGAAGTAAGAAAACAAGCAAAGCTAAGCCTGATATAAGGACGCAGGGAATCAGTAAGTTCAACCCATAGTAGAGGGTGCGACGACGCATTGTAACAGTGTAAGTCACATCTGGATATGGCTCTTTGCAGCACTCGTAGTACAGCTCATTCCTTTTGCCTGGGACACCTGCACAGAAGCAAATTGGAAATATAGTAAGAGTACAAATATGCAGAGAATCTCATTCTCAAAATTGCTGAACAGTCATAATTCTTGCTAATTGAGGGCGGTCGGGGGTCTACATCTTTCTTTCCCAGTCTGATGTTCTTCAGATGTACTGAATTTCGTGGTTGTCAGTTATGAAAGTTGAAGTCTAATATACCTTGAGGACACTAGGTTGGGAAAAGTTGGCCAACACCCTTCTCCTCCATTAATGTGTTAGGTCAATTTAGATGGCGTATCAAATCACGGTTTGCAAAGATCAGCCATAGTCCCTGATGATATCTGAACGGATAGTATGTTTTGAGCTACGCCAGCAAACCTGAATACAGAACTTCAAGGTTGGAAGGTAGTTTGTAGTCATGTGGTGCTCCATGACTTAGAGATGAGAGATGTAATTCATACACATTCTTTCCTTCCTACCAATTGTTTATTCATACCCCTCATCTACCCTTGCATTCCCTTAGGTGTACATCTTAGGTGTCAAATCAATTCCCAGCTTAGGAACAGAAGAGCCCAACAGAACCTACCAAACCATTAGTGATTGATACTACCTTACCAACCAAAATAGATTCTTTAGGAACAGAGTCAAAGCACAAAAGCAATTAATTCCCTCAGCTGAAGCTGAGAGAAAATGTTGTTTCCCAAGACTTCGTTCATTCTGTAGATTATCAGGTACCCCATACCTGATTACTTTGATGATTTTACCCTTTTACTACTTCTTAGAGAAAGTGTGGGGAACTTGTGGCCCTCCAGATATTGCTGAACTCCAACTGCCAGTAGCCTTCACCAGCATAGCCATTGGTGAGAAAGGCTGAGAGCTGAAACTCCACAATATCCAGAGAACCAGTTTATTTAATGCATCTGTCCCACTCATTTTCATTAATTCCTGTGAACACAGTAATATTCTAGGAAATAATGTGAGAGTACCATCTCTGGAGAAATATTTAGCTTTCTCATGGCACTAATCTTACTCTGAGGGCATTTGATTGATATGGATTTCTCAGTGTGTACAATCTATTAAGCAGCCTGAACATATCTGGTGAAGAATTATGATAATAGTCAATGTTCCTTAAAAATTGGTCTAAGAATATAGTATCCATTACTCTTCTGATCAATTTCATTATAGAACTGTAAGATATAATTGACCATTCTTCAAAACGTCTATCAAATTGCAAGTAGCAATCAACAGTTATTATCATGTTTAGTGATAGAGCAAGATGGGTTGTCGTTCTCAAGTTATTTATAGGACAGCAGATGGAAATTATTTTCTTTATTGTTGCCTTTGTATAGATCCAGTGCTACTTTTTTTTTTGTTCTTTCAGCATTCCTCTTTACATATTTTTGTTAATTTTCATCCAGACTATGGATTAAGCAAGCAATTCCTAAAAGGACATGGCTGGAAAAGCCTTGACAGAAACAGATGTGCAGTACAAACATCAACCATGAAAGGGCAAATATGGGGAAGTTCTGAAGCCTAGTTTTAAAAAGTTGTGACATTACCAGTTAGCCTTTTCTAAAAATGCATACTACAAAAAGCTCTGCATCTTTTGGAGAAATCACTCAAACACCAGCTTTCAATGCGGGCAAGAAATATATAAATATGCAGGCACTCATAATGAGAGAAAATGAGATTTTTCTCCCTTCCCCCACATAGAGCTGGATTTAGCCATAAACTAAACAAGCTACAGCTTAAAAACCCCATGTCTGAAGGGCCCTCTCAACATTTCAGATTTTCATTTGTCATAATTTTATTATAATTTCAAAGATGAAAGTCTCCATAAATTAAGCTCTCCTGTATGGCTCATATGGGCCTTGCTAATTGATTAAGTTATGCCTTCTTTCAGCAGGCATTCACACCTCCTGTTCAAAAAAGGCCTTTCTCCATCCCACCATGGGACTGTTATGCCTCCTGGCAGCCTTCTCGCCACGTTCACTTGTCATATTCTCTGTTAGCCCCTGCCAAATACAGCCCATAGCTTAGGGCCTCACTATGTCTAAATCCAATCCTGGCTCTGGGCAACAGCCCTGATAACTTAGGGAATAAATTTTGGGATTTTGTTATCACTGAAAATAACTTTTGCCGTGCACATCCACCGTACTGCTGTCACAGTCGATCAGCTGCAGGAACAGCATATATTTCTCAGGCCCACCTCCAAGCCTATGAACATTTTATACAATCTGACAGAAGAAATGTTTCAAAATAAAATATGCAACTTCAGTTCTTAGGGGTTCAGTTCTTAGGGGTATTGGGTTTTTGTTGTTGTTGTTGTTGTTTGCATGGGTTTTTAGGGAAGGCTGAAATTGTAGCTCTGAGCTGAAGCCACAGTAGATGAATCAAACGGGGCCATTACACTACCACTGTCAACCAAGACATCTCAGAAATATCAGGACAAGGCGCCCTTATGCAACTCTGTCTCCTTTCTTAGAAATAAAAACTGTGAAAAAGGAAAACAGTACTCTTCGTTTGCAAGGACGGAGAACCTGTTTCTCTCAGGGTTTGCTGACCTACAACTGCCAGCATCCAAACCAATAGCAAAAGATGCTGGGAGTTGTAGTTCAGCAATATCTGAAGCACTATAGTTTCCTAATCCCTGATTTACACCATAATAATTGGAAAGCAGAGTTAATATATCATGCTTGATTCTATATGTTAAAGTTACTCGGACTGAAGGTTACTGCCAAGGAGGAAAAGTCCAAGTGCTGGATAGGCAGATGGGTAGGAGATAGGTAGGAGATAAAGAATCTCAGCCAGCCAGCGGGGTGGCCAGTCAGATTGTGGGGCAGTGCAGAGGAACATCCTTGTGCCTTATCTCTGCAGCAAGCTGCTTTCACTGGGAGGAAGCAGGTGACCTGATGTTCCTCTGTTGGATTGGCTCCTTGATATCCTCTGATTCCCTAAACCAGTAGGATTTGGTTCATATAACCAGGTATCCTATCTAATCTTGCCTAATCTGAAAGAGCTAAGCAGAATCAGGACTGATTCTGTAGTACCATGGCTGTAAAAAGGTAAAGGTTCCCCCCGCACATTTGTGCAGTCGTGTCCGACTCTAGGGGCCGATGCTCATCTCCGTTTGTTAGCCAAAGAGCCAGCGTTGTCCGAAGACGCTTCCGCGGTCATGTGGCCAGCATGACGCACGCGGAATGCTGTTACCATCCCACCAAAGTGGTACCTATTCATCTACTTGCATTTGCATGCTTTCGAATTGCTAGGTTGGCAAGAGCTGGGGCGAGTGCGGGAGCTCACTCCGTCACGCGGGACTAGGGATTCGAACCTCCGAACTTGCAATCTTCCGATCAACAAGCCTGGCGTCTTACCCGCTGAGCCACCATGCCCCCTTACCATGGCTGTAAGCTAGTCTAAAAATATCTTGGCTGTAGGGAGACTGGGTAGTTCAAAAAACATCCCAAGAGAAAGCAATGAAAATTAGCTCCACACTGATTCCATGAAAACTACAAGGGCACAATCGTGAAATTTTCAGGAGTTGAACTTGATTTGAAAGAGTCTTTTATCTTTATCCTAAACTTGGCCTACTTTATTCCATTCTCTCAACCAGAAGGTGGTTCAGGGGATTCGGGCCTGTTCAGGAATGCTTGCCATTTACCTCCCCAAGTTCATAATAAAGATTTGAGGCAGAGGAGAGGAGAGCTTCCATGTATAAAGACATCCATGTGGACTGATGTTTAAAACATTCTACAGCATTGGGGAATTTATTTCACTATCTGCATAGCAATGGTGCAATGTTTCCCTGTGTCCATATCTATTTTCAAGAAGTTTAAATAATTTTATACCAATATAACTTAGGAGAACCTTTATACCTCTTTTGAGCCCGCTCTCTGTAAGATATTATTTTGCTAGGCCTGTAAATCAAGAGTGGGGATAAAGAGAGCGCTTCCGGGTGCTGAAGACGCCGGTGCGCTGAACCGAGCGCTCCTGGCTCGGCTCAGCTGTTTTCCTGCTTGCAGCGGTTTTTAAAGAAATAAAACTGCTAAAATCTCCCCTTTGAAGAAAAGGGGATCAGAAGATAAACCACAAGGGTCGCTGGAATCGTCGCTCTTTCCCAATTCCCGTTTCTCCACCACGGGAAAAAGGAAATTGAAGCGACGAAAGCGACTGGAAGGACCATCGTTATTGCTCTACAGCAAGGGTCGGAAATGGCGGCTCGCGAGCCAGATGCGGCTCTTTGGCCCCTTGAGTGTGGCTCTTCTGCAGCTGAACTCACCCCCGCCCCTTCCACGTGATTGGCCCTTGCGATTCCACGCGATTGGCCCCCGCCCGCAAACCCCGCCCCCTGGCTCTCACACTGAGCGAGGCCCGGCGCGGCAGGGAGGCGCTGCTGGCCCAGGACGCGGCGCTGTTGGAGGCGGCGCAGGAGCGGCCGCAGGGGCTGCTGCGGCTGGAGATGGCGCTGCTCCGTGGCATCCAGGTGCTGGGCGAGGGCGCGGGCCCGGGACGCGAGCGGCAGGGCGGCGCAGGGCGAAGAGCCGCCTGCTCTCCCCTTGGCTGCCTCCGGTCCGAGCCTGGCTCGGCTGCCCCGGCTGCCGCAGGGCTCGGGTTAGCGGGGGGGAGAGGACGCCGAACGGCGGGGTGGGGGGATTGATGGGGTGGGAGGATGCACCCGGAGGGCCTCCCGCGGCTGCTTCTCCAAGGCGGGTTGCAGAGCACGCGCTGCGCCCACAGGAACTCCTGGTCCCTCCGCTCCCTCCAGCTCCGCCACCAGCCCGAGCAGCGCCGCCCGCCCCGTCCTGCCGCCCGGCAAACCTCCGCCGGCTCCGTCCCCCCGCCGCCACCGCCACCGCCCCGGCCAGGCCCCCTGCGCCGCCCTGCCGCTCGCGTCCCGGGCCTGCGCCCTCGGCCAGCACCTGGATGCCGCGGAGCAGCGCCATCTCCAGCCGCAGCAGCCCCTGAAGCCGCTCCTGCGCTGCCTCCGACAGCGCCACGTCCCGGGCCAGCAGCGCCTCCCTGCCGCGCCGGGCCTCGCAGAGACGGGCCTGAAGGGGCGCAGAGGCCGGAGAGGGTACCCCGCCGTCTCCCCTTCTCTCCCTGCCTCGCTCGCCCGCAGGGAAGGAGGCGCGGGTCCCGCCCTGTGAAGAGGGTGCAGCCTTCCGCTCTCCCGTGCCCCAGGTTTTGTTGCCCGCGGCAGCCGCTCTAGGAGCCGGCCAACCTCCGCCGCTGGTTCCCAGCGCTTCCCCTTGGATGGGGAGTTCCCTCCCGCCACCCCGCTCGGAGAGACGGGCCTGAAGGGGCGCAGAGGCCGGAGAGGGAGCCCCTCCATCTCCCCTTCTCTCCCTGCCTTGCCCGCCCGCAGGGAAGGAGGCGCGGGTCCCGCCCGGTGGAGAGGGCGCAGCCTTCCGCTCAGCCCAGGAACGCCGTGGCGCCCAGCAGAGCCCTCTGCACATGCTCCGCGACGCTCCCTCCTTCCCGCCGCCTCTCCTGAGCTGAGCTCCGCAACCGAGCCTGGGCGTGCGTGCGTGAGGGAAGCCGCCATCAAGGGCTTCCTCGCCGAGTTAGTCCGCAGGGAGGGAGGCGGGGGGGACAGGGCTGGGCGCTGGGGCGGGGGCAGGGCCGCGGACGGCAGGCCAAAGGGAGATGCCAGGGCAACTGTAGTGACCGGAGGCGGCCAAGGGGAGAGCAGGCGGCTCTTCGCCCTCAGCACACCGTGGGGCCAGACGAGCCTCCGGCTGCTGCTTCCTGCGCCCGTGGCCTCTTTGCTGCCGCCGCCGCCCGCCTCGCCTCTGCCACTCTCCGCTTCTCCGCAAAGCTCCTGGTTGATCTTAATGTTTCCTTTTCCTCCCCTTCAATATGTTCCAGCAAGCGAGGGGGAAGCGGAGAGCGGCTGCAGCAGAGGCCACGGGCACAGGAAGCAGCAGCCGGAGGCCGCCTCGCCTCTGCCGCTCTCCGCTTCCACCTCGCTTGCTGGAACGTATTGAAGGGGAGGAAAAGGAAACATCAAGATCAACCAGGAGCTTTGCGGAGAGCGGCAGAGGCGAGACTCCACGGCCCCCCCAGCTGCCAGAGGAGGAGAGGCGGTGGAAGAGCTGCAGCCGGGGGGCCGCGGAGTCTCCGGGGGCGGCCGCCCCGTGCTGCACGAGCAGGTCGAACATGTCCCCGCCGTCGCCTGGGACTTTCGCGATGGCGAGGGGAGGGCGCCGAAGCTGCGGGCCGGGCTGGGCTGGGGCCGGATCCTGTGCTCCTGATGACCCCCCCCCAGGCAGGTTTCCCTTTGTCGTGGGGCAAATGAACCAGGCTTGCGGTCGATGGAGCAACAGCAGAAGTTGTTATTGCTCCTCCGCTTACCAGCGCCTGAATTTTGCTCCATCGGCCGCAAGCCTGGTTCATTCTGAGAGAAACAGAGATTTCTGCCTGCCGTTCTTTCTTCCCAGCTGAGCGAGGCCCCGCGCCGGTATTTTTGGAGCGCTTCCGCGCGCAGCTGAGCGAGGCCCCGCATCAGGCTTTTTGGAGCGCTTCCACACGCAGCTGAGCGCTGGGCTGTGGAAATGCGCTCCAAAAACACTGGCGCGGGGCCTCGCTCATCTGCGCTGGGCTGTTGCCCCGCTCCAGTTCTCGGCCCTGACCACCCGCCTGGGGCTGCTGGGAGATGTGGTTCAGCCGCTTCTGGAGAAGACCTCCCCCCGCGCGCCTGCAGCAACGCGTGCAAAAGGGGAGCGGGCGTGTGTGCGCGTGCAAAAGGGCTGAGAAGGAGGCCCGGCTGCACGCTCACCACCGGAGAGGAAGAGGAAACGCGGCCCCTCCCCAGCTTTAGGGGAGCCGCCGCCGCCGCCGCTGCCGGGTGGGTCCCCTCAGGGCGGCAGCAAAGAGGCCACGGGCGCAGGAAGCAGCAGCCGGAGGCCGCTTCGCCTCTGCCTCGCCTCTGCCGCTCTCCGCAAAGCTCCTGGTTGATCTTGATGTTTCCTTTTCCTCCCCTTCAATACGTTCCAGCAAGCGAGGTGGAAGCGGAGAGCGGCAGAGGCGAGGCTCCCCTGAAGCTGGGGAGGGGCCGCGTTTCCTCTTCCTCTCCGGTGGTGAGCGTGCAGCCGGGCCTCCTTCTCAGCCCTTTTGCACGCGCACACACGCCCGCTCCCCTTTTGCACGCGTTGCTGCAGGCGCGCGGGGGGAGGTCTTCTCCAGAAGCGGCTGAACCACATCTCCCAGCAGCCCCAGGCGGGTGGTCAGGGCCGAGAACTGGAGCGGGGCAACAGCCCAGCGCAGATGAGCGAGGCCCTGCGCCAGTGTTTTTGGAGCGCATTTCCACAGCCCAGCGCTCAGCTGCGTGTGGAAGCGCTCCAAAAAGCCTGATGCGGGGCCTCGCTCAGCTGCGCGCGGAAGCGCTCCAAAAATACCGGCGCGGGGCCTCGCTCAGCTGGGAAGAAAGAACGGCAGGCAGAAATCTCTGTTTCTCTCAGAATGAACCAGGCTTGCGGCCGATGGAGCAAAATTCAGGCGCTGGTAAGCGGAGGAGCAATAACAACTTCTGCTGTTGCTCCATCGACCGCAAGCCTGGTTCATTTGCCCCACGACAAAGGGAAACCTGCCTGGGGGGGGGTCATCAGGAGCACAGGATCCGGCCCCAGCCCAGCCCGGCCCGCAGCTTCGGCGCCCTCCCCTCGCCATCGCGAAAGTCCCAGGCGACGGCGGGGACATGTTCGACCTGCTCGTGCAGCACGGGGCGGCCGCCCCCGGAGACTCCGCGGCCCCCCGGCTGCAGCTCTTCCACTGCCTCTCCTCCTCTCTGGCAGCCGGGGGGGGCGTGGAGTCTCCGGGGGCGGCCGCCCCGTGCTGCACGAGCAAGTCGAACATGTCCCCGCCGTCGCCTGGGACTTTCGCGATGGCGAGGGGAGGGTGCCGAAGCTGCGGGCCGGGCTGGCCTGGGGCCGGATCCTGTGCTCCTGATGACCCCTCCGGGCAGGTTTCCCTTTGCCCCACGATATTCTGGGTAGCGGAGGGTGGCAGCTGTTTCCCCGCCACTCCCGGTGGGGCAGCCGGGCCGGGTTTGCGGAGCTGCTGGCTGCGAGGAGCTGCTGGCTGCACCCCCTCCCTCTGTGAGCCCCCGCCCCCTTCCACGCGATTGGCTCCCGCCCGCAAACCCCGCCCCCTTCCACGCGATTGGCTCCCGCCTGCAAAACCCGCCCCCTTCCACGCGATTGGCTCCCGCCCGCAAAACCCGCCCCCTTCCACGCGATTGGCTCCCGCCCACAAACCCCGCCCCCTGGCTCTCGAGCACTTCAAAATGTGCACGAGCATGTCAAAATGGCTCCCGGCAAAAAAAGTTTGCCAACCCCTGCTCTACAGGGAACAGTGAAATCTTTTCAGATGAGTAGCACCTAAATTCAGCACTTTTAGTCACTGTTTTATATTTGTGTTTATTTTAACTTTACATATTATCTGCTAAGATCCTTCTATGGACATGACCGATGCTGCTGGTGATTGTGTAACTTTCTTGCTAAAGACGACTTGAGAAATGGTGGGAGCTTAAAGAACAATGACTTTACTTGGAAGTGAAATGGAGTGACATTGATTATTGACGAATGGCTTATTTACTGAAGTGGGACTAATCTATTTTCCTCTCTGGATTTTGAAGTCAAATGGGTCAATGTCTGCCTTTTATCTTATTTCTTTGCTTTTCTGCTTTTCATCTTGAGATGGTTTTTTTTTTTCCTTCTTTTTTCTGTAATGCATTTGGAAATTATTTGGATTATAATGGGTATTTTTGGAATATTTTTGTTTTAAACAGTTTTGGGAATTTTTTTATTATCTGGGATTTTAGTGGACTTTCTTGTTGCTTTTTGTCTTGGAGAGTGAAGACATTTGGAGTTGGGGCTTTTTCCTATTCCCCCCTCTTCTCTTTTTTTTTCTTCTCTCTCTCCTCTTTGGGACTTGTGATTATAAGCTTGCCTGAGAACTGGATTGTTATTACATTTTCAAGGATATTTTGACTACAGCTAAAGGACTTACCCGTTGTACTCTTATCTTTTATTTTTCTTTTATGTGAGAATTGTTGATTTTATCAAAGTACATTTTGCCCTTTTTTTTATGCAATATCTATTAAGAAAAAGCAGTATTACTTTTATTTTTTTATTTTTTATTGTATTTGGATTTTTTTCTCTCCTCTCTTCCCTCCTTTTTTCTTTTTAATCCTTAATAATTTTTTATCCCTCCTCTTCCCTTTTTCTTTTTCTTTTTATTGTTTATAGTGGTTCTCCTTTGTCTTTTGTTATTTTTCTTTTCTCTTTACAGGAATATTATATACAACCTGGTTACTTGCAAGAGTGAAGAGGGATAGATACAAGGAAATGGAGTCCATGGCTGCACCTTCAGAAGTACCAACATCAGATATGGGAAAAATATTGGATGCGATTACAGCACTGAATCCAAAAATATATGATTTAACTACTGCCTTGGAGGAAAAGATGGTTATTTTAACTGTTACCTTGGAGAAAAAGATGGATGACTTAATTACTTCTTTTGATATAAAAATAGATAAAAAGATGGACAATATTCTAGATCAACAAGTAGAAGAGAAAATGGAAGTGATGAAGGAAGACTCAGAAAAAGAATTTAGAAATGAAATACAGACTGTCAAAGAAATTGCAAATATTCTTCCAGGGGATTTTAAAGAGACGCAAGGCCAGGTTAAGAAATTGGAGATTAAATCAGATTTTATTACTATGGAATATAATTTAGATGCTATTGTATTAGCAGAAATGAGAGAAGAAGAATGTATTTTGAGTCTGATAGGAGCTCTGGAAAAATTAGATGAGAATATGAGAAAATATATAGTTGATACTTTAGTTCAATATTTAGAGACAGAAGAAGACATGGACTCTGAGATAGATAAATTTTTTAGAGTTGACTCACATTATGTTAGAGATAAGAAACTGTCAAGATATTTTGTGAGAAAAGTTATAAAAGAGCAAAATCTGAAGAAATATTATAGCGAGAGATCAAAAATAGTAGGGTTGGGTATAACTTAAAAGAATTAAATCAGAATTTTTTCTTTTTGTTTGGAATCTGGGTTGTATAAATAGAAAAATTCTTTTCTTTTTACTTCTATATGCATAGTATAATAGTATAGTTGGGTATAAATTAAAAGACCTAAATTAGAATTTTTTCTTATTATTCGGAATTTGGGATGCACAAATAGAAAAAAAAAATTCTTTTTACTTATATATGTATAGTTTTGGGAAAATTAAAGTGTACCAACAATACAGGAATGGATGTTGAAACTACTAGAAATGGCAGAAAATGACAAATTGATTTGCCTACTAAAAGAAAAAATTAATTATTATTTTTTAATGAGTGGAAATCTTTGATGGACTATTTGCAAAAAGCAGGAGGAGTAAAGCTAAATATGGAGTATTTGTTGATTAGATTATAGATAAATAGTACATAATAGACAAGGAAAAATATATGAATGTTATATGAATAGCCAGCATGTTAAAACAAACTATCTATTTTATTCTTATGACCATAGACGGATCGGAGGTTATCTAATTTCTATGTATGTCTTTTTCTTTATTCTTTTTTTCTTTTTCTTTACTGCACTTTTCTTTTTCTTTTATTTTAATTTGTATTTCTTTTTCCGTTTCATCTTTATCTTTTAGCTTTGTATATTTAAAAACCTAATAAAACTTAAAAAAAAAAAGAGTGGGGATAAATAGCAACAGGAGCCCTATCAGTCCATCAGTGGGGTGAACAATTTCAAAACCCATTGTTAAGTAACAGCTTTATTAAATAAATGGCTACAAAATTTGTAAGCAATGTTCAGGTTCTCCAGAACTCTATAACAACTGTTCTAAGAAAACTGGAAATGGGAGAGAGAAAAAGCTCAGTTGAGGCTGTAGCTCTAAAGTTTGCATTTTGAGAAAAGCTCCAACGTGAAGCTAGATTCCCCCCCCCCCCCCCGCTCTCTCTCTCCTTACCAACACTGGTTCAGATTCATATACAGCCTGCTGTAGAGTTCTAGAGAACTTAAATGCGTTTTCAGTATTTCCTGACATTTTGGTTGGGCCTGGGAAAGGTATTCCTTGGTGACAGATTCATGAGTGATGGAATATTTGTCTCATACCTGATACAGAAACACACTGGAGAATGGCTGAGTAGTGTCCCAGAAACAGATATATAACTTTTTTTTGAATGCAGATCATTCTGCTGTGTTATAACTGGCATACATGGGAGGCTACTCCCAATGTGAAGCATACCTGCAAGTTTAATTCAAACAACAGTAGTGTCTCCCGCTAACAGGATTTTAGAAGATCTTGATTTGGATCCATTAAGCTTCTTTAAGAAAGCCAACATACCCACTAAATCCCATTCACCATTTGATATGTAATTGGAAATATCAGCTTCAAGCATTTGCAGATCAAGCAGCCAGCCATTGTGTGTCCATGAACCAAATTTCAAATTGCATTTCTGCACATCAAAAGGAAACCAGCGGACATCAATATAACATGTGCTCTTCAAAATGCCTGCAAGGGAAGAAAACATTCAGATTTTTAAGGCAAGAGTGAAATGGGATGAAATTGCATTTATATCCATTTTCTATATATTTACGTCAAGCAATAAAGGGGGCTGATGGTTTTAAAGTGTGTTTCAAACTCATCTGTTAATAAATTAAATCTGTAATTTTGAATCTTAGCCGCACTCTTTGGAGGTGTAAAAGCTAACAGAAGAAATGTCTAGAGCAGGGTTCCTCAACTTCAGCCATTTTAAGATGTGTGGACTTCAACTCCCAGAATACTCCAGCCATGCTGGCTGGAGTATTCTGGGAGTTGAAGTCCACACATCTTAAAATGGCTGAAGTTGAGGAACCCTGCTCTAGAGTATCAGTTAAGCTCAAAGGAGCTTTGCCTCCAATGTGCAGATCTCAGATTCTTCTCCCCCACAGTGGCATGTATTGATGTGAGGACTGTATATTACCCATCACAACCTCAGCAAAAACAGCAGAATTGCTAGCTGTGGAAGTTCCTCATACTGTGAAACTAATGTTCTCACTGCAGTGCCTCACATTCCCTGGACACTGGGATGTTTCAGAACAGCTTTTTACAGAGCCTGTTTTCTTTCGAGGACAGCCTACAGGGCGCTTAGCTCTTTGGCATTTTAAGTTTGTTTGTTAGTTATTATATTAGCTTATATGTTGCTCCATTTTCAAAAACTCTGTAACCCAATGTTTTTCAAGTGCTGCAGGTCAGAGTGAAAAGTTCCTACAATAACCTGTTATATTCCATGCCTGGAAAGTCTGGTGATATCAGATTGGTCTTTTGATATCACCTGACTTCCAACGTTAGAGGAATTACGGGCTCTCAGAAATGCTGTTTTTCCTGACTCTGAATAATGTGTCACTCAGGAAGGCAGCAAGGTCCCTTGACCTTTTCTCAGTGTCACCAATGTTTATAAGCTACTTGCACACTTACTGGCCTCAGAACCTAATAATATCTGTCTTGGTGACTGCTATCAAAATGCAAACTAATCGAAGAGAATGCAAACTGGCAAGGAGGTTAAAAAAAAGAAACTGAACTATCTGCTGCCTAGGATTAATGCAGAAAATTCAGAGTTCTGTTTGAATACTGGTTCTTTAAATTCCTTTATTATTTTTACAGGTGAAGTAAAATTTGACACAGAGTTCTCACAATGTCCATGACAGCAGGACGGTAGAAGTTGATCTGTATCTTTAAATCCAGATGTACTGAAGAATGTAGCATTTTAAGAGTAAGATAACTAACATGTATGAATCATTGCTTCCTAGTAATACAGTGCCGCTTGTTTCCTAGCGATGAGGGGTCATAACATCCTAGCAATGCAGGATTGCTCACTTTCTAGCAATTTGGTTTTTCCCTTCGCTGAGCTCTGGTACTGCAAGTGAATCTACTGAAAGAAAATTGCTTAGGAGAGTTTGGCTGCAGAAAGGTAAGCAATACATTGTGGCAGTGGGATTAAATACCCTTTACTCCATTTGCATTTAAATTGCACTACATAACGCTTTATATAATTGGAGCATGTCTTGGTTTAAAGAACATAAATCTGTCATCACCCTGAACAGTTTCATCCTCTGTGAGAAATGTAGCAAGATACTTGTTCAATAAACTTCCCTGGAAGACTTGCTTTTTCAAACTTCAGTGATAAACTATGAGCAAAGCACCTTAACTGTTTGGAAATGCATTTATAATGCTTTAAACAAAATAACAAACAAGCACATTTTGGACCTATGAGAATTTTGAATTATCATTAAAAAAAAATAACACCCTACAATAGCGAAATTTTCCCTTTGGATTTATATCAGCTTCTTAACATCTTGTTCTGCAATAAAATGCTCCCTCTGATTTTGTTTTTCCCAAAGGACTCTCTGCTCTGGCATAAATACTTCATGTCTAACCAGCAATTAATATTTATCACACATTCTTTGCCAGTTAATTATTTCATCTTCCACGGACTAAAAATAAAAGCAGGAAGAGAAAAACAATAAGGTATCTCCAAAATGCTTGTCATAAAACATAAAGCTCTATAACACTGCGGTCCTTCTGGGACTTAAGTTGACTTTGCCATGAAGTGCTGGGGCTCAGGAAACAGAAGATATGGTTGCTGTTTTTCTCTCAGTACAGAAATGAAGTCAGGAATGTGCATTCCTTCTTCAACCAGAGGACAAGAAATCTTCCTGATGGAAAGGGAATAAAATTTTAGGCTCTTTGCAAAAAGCCAGCATAGTATTTCCAGTATGGGCACAAGACTACGGAACTAGCCTTCCAGTTCAGATGCAGTTTTCCGCTGTGTGATAACACTCACGTTACAGTGAGCAGATGGGATTTTTTTTCCTGCCTCTCCTGTCATCATTAGCTCGAAACTTGTACAAATCAGTAGGTGGCAGGACTAGCTGACCTCAGCTGGAATCTGAAGCTGAGCAAAATCGTCCCTGGGTAATACTTGGATCTGCAAATTCCAGGGTGGTTAGCCAACAGTGGTGGTAGAGTTGGAACTCTCACTGTGGGAAGTGGGCAGAGGTGGTTGAAAGGCGGGAATAAAAGTTTATGACACCGATGCAACAATTCTAATCCAGATAATACGAAACCATAGATTGTTGAAGAAGGCCAGAAGACAAAATCACTGCTCATGATGTATCAGTTCTCCCGCTTTGATGTAAAAGTTTGATAGATCATTGCATTGTTTCAAAACTTCCAACCCAGTGAAACAAAGGGGGGGGGAGAGAGAGAGAGAGAGAGAGAAGCTACTTTTCTTTCAAAACCATTTTGAACCTTTTAAAAATATACTTTAGAAGTCAACATGACTTGCTCCTGAATAGGGATTGTGTTACTTTCAGAGTCCTTAATGTGTTTATTTTGTATAAATTGTGTTTGAGTCATTCAAAGCAGTCCTTTGCTCTTTTACCTGAGAACAAATCCCACTGAACTGAGTAAGAAAAGTAGATATGGACAAGACTGCTTGGCACTTTCAGTTCAAGTTTTTCTCATAAAAACAACTTGAGGACATCTGTATAGCATACTGATATTATAAATTGTGATGGCAGAATAACTCATATTTACAAAAGTTATGTTTGATAGTGTTGCATATATTTTTAGGTCTTGAAATATGGAAGGCTAGTTTTAAAAGCCAAGCCTCAAACTTGTTTCCTAGAGCACATGTTCACCCCCCTTTCTCAGGAATGTTAATTTACTTTGAGTCTGGTAGTCTGGCTTGCTTGAGCCAATCAGAATTACCTGTTTAAGCTTTGCCCATATTGGGAATCTGTTGCCTAGGTGAGTGGTCACATGCCAGATCCTATCCACTCAGATATGGCCAAGTTGCAATTGTAAAAAAACTTTAAAAGTGTTATCTCTGCTTTTGTTCTGGTCTCTCTGCTCTCTGCTATCTCTTTGTCTTTAAAATGTAAGTACTTAAGCCATGTGCTTCTCTTCTGCTGAAGAAAAGCAAGATTCAATTTTGTTCTTTTGTTTTAAATAAAGCAACTTTTTTTTTACTGCAAGCTTGTCTCTCAATATTTTCCATAACTCTGATCACAAATTTTATAAAACAACAAAAGGTTCTGTGCCCAGCAAATGCTTTCTGGATCAGAGATGAAACTTATGGAAAGAGGACAGCTGAACTGTTTCATCTGCATTTGAAGAGGCTTTTTTGAAACTTGCTGGCAGTTACTAGCAGTTTCAGTTTGGAGGCGGAGTCAAGCCTCGTGATTTTTCCAGCTTCGTGGATTACTCCATCAGGGGAGAGAAGAAGCAATGGCGGCTGCTGGATCTTCAAGTTTTCAAGGTATGCCCCTGGAAAAGCTTTCTAATAATAATTATTTGAACTGGTCTTTGAAAATGGAGAGTTTCTTGAGGAGAGAAAATTTGTGGTCTGCTATTTCTGAACAAATCCCTCAGAATCCAGATCAAGCTTGGCTGAGGAAAGATGAGAAATGCAAAGCCTCCATTATTTTGGCTGTGGAAGATTCTCAGCTTATACATGTAAGAGGCAAAGAAACTTCCAAAGACTTATGGGACTATTTACGTGATTTATATGTAAAAACTACTCCAGGCAGCAAGGTTATTTTAACCAAAAAGCTGTACAAAGCCCACTTGCCAGAGAATGGAAATTTACCAGAGCATCTGCATAAACTGCAAAACTATTTTGTGGAGCTTCAAGAGCGTGGGATGGAATTTACTCCTCTCATGAAAGCCTATATAATGCTGTCTTCGTTGAATGAATCCTGGGACACTTTAATTTGCTCCATGGAGGGAATCCCTGAAGCTGATTTAACGCCATTGTTTGTGTCTACCCGGCTTCTTGCTGAGTGGGAGAAAAGGCAGGAAAAAGCTGCCTCCAATTCTACAATAAAGTCTTCTTGTGGCCAGCAGAGGGAGCGGAAGAGCTTTGAATTCCAAGCTTCTGCATTTTCCAGCCGGAGATGTTTCAAGTGTGGATCTTCTGAACATCTTTTGAAGGACTGTGTCCAGTTTAAAAATAAGATGATTTCTCAGAAGAAAGAAGCATCATCTAGAAAGAAGATTCTTCATGCAAACGTTGTTGAGAACTGTGATGATAAAGACTTGTGGATTCTTGACAGCGGGGCAAATTCTCATATCTGTAACAATAAAAATGCTTTTCTGTCTCTGTCTAAAACTAACAAACAAAGAGTTTCCTTAGCAGATGGATCTGTATCCAAGATCATGGGTGAAGGTGAGATTAATCTTCCATGTTTGGGGGAAACTGTTCAAAATGTTTTGTTTGTGCCTAATTTTCAAAGTAATCTCTTGTCTGTGGGACAGTTAGTAGCCTCTGGGTACGTTATAACTTTTAAGAAAGAGAGCTGTGAGATTAGGAAGGATGGTAAAGTGGTTGCAAAATGTTTGCAGAAAGATTCTCTTTACATTGTACAGAAAGCTCAGCAGCAAACTGCTAAAGCTGTGTTTGGGAATAATCCCAATACACGATCAATGTATCCATTTAATGCATAGGAGATTTGCTCATGCTAATTTTAATATCTCCTATGCCACATATCTCAAATGCCTAGTTATTCTGCTGATTTAAAATTGAAACCTTGTGATAAGTATCTGGATTGTGCAGTTTGCAAGGAGAATAAAACCACAAGGGCTCCTGTGAAGAAGTTTTCTGATAGGTCCACCTCTAGGCCTCTAGAGATTATTCATTCTGATGTAATAGGCCCCTTTTCTCCTAGTCTTGGGGGAGCAAGGTACATTTTGACCTTCATAGATGATTTTTCCAGGTACACATTCATTTATTTGTTGAAACGCAAAGATGAGGTCTTTGACAAATTTAAGGGTTTTGTGGCTTGGGCAAATGGAAAATTCCCAAGGCCAGTGTCTGCCTTGCAATCAGATAGAGGTGGAGAGTATCTATCCTCAAAGTTTAAAAGCTTTTTGTTAGAAAAAGGGATAGAACACATTTTAGCTAACCCTTACACTCCAGAACAGAATTCTGTTGCAGAACGAAAAGGGCGAACACTGCAGGAAGCAATGATGTGTTTGCTGAAGGATGCCAGTTTACCTTTTAGGTTTTGGGGAGAAGCTGTTTCTACAGCATGCTATGTTCAGAACAGGCTGTTTAACAGTGCAATTCAGGATGTGCCATTTCATTTGTTCTATGGTGTGAAGCCTAAAGTAAATCACCTCAGAGTTTTTGGGAGCACAGCTTGGGTCCACATTCCAAAACAGCTGAGGTGCAAGGGGGCTTCCAGAACAAAGAAAGCCATCTTTGTAGGGTATGAACAAAGTCAGAGGAGCTACAGGTTCATACTGGATAATCAACTGATAATTAGTAAAAGTGCTTCTTTTGCTGAGCAGAATTGAGATAAAATAAACTCTAGCTCTTCAGTTGATTTATCCATGAGGGAACAGCAAAGTCTTGCTGATGGTGATTTGCAGGAATCACCTAGTGAAGTCAATGAGCAGGAAGTTGACTTGTCTGAAAAGTCAGAGGTTTCTGAAGGCAATGGTGGGATTCAGAGTGTAAGTCCTGTCCTACCTCGCAGGTCTGAAAGGATTAATAAGGGGGTTCCACCTGATCGTTATCAAGTAGATGTTGTGAAGGCTTTTCACATTCACACAGAGCCTCAATCTCTTGAGGAAATTAATGAGATGCCACCTGAAATAGCTAAGTGCTGGCATGAAGCCATGCAGCAGGAATTGGATTCCTTAAAGGAAAATAAAACTTGGAAATTAGTGAGTTTCCCAATCAGAAGTGTTTGGGTTGTAGGTGGGTGTTTAAACTAAAAAAAGATTCAGATGGTAAAATTCAAAAGTATAAAGCAAAGTTGGTAGCAAAAGGTTTTGCTCAAAGAAAAAATGTGGATTATGACAAAACTTTTGCTCCAGTGACAAAAGCTGAATCTATCAGGTTGCTTTTAAAGGTTGCTGCCATGAAGAAACTGTCTGTTTATCACTATGATATTCAAACTGCTTTTTCTGTATGGTGATTTGGAGGAAAAATTGTTTATGCAACAACCTCCTGGTTATGAAAAAGAAAAACATCTTGTGTGTGAATTGCAGAAATCCATCTATGGATTAAAGCAGGCAGCGCATTGTTGGAATATTAAGTTAGATAATGTTTTGCAAAAATTTGGGTTTCAGAAGGGAATTGCTGATCCATGTGTGTATGTAAAAATGATAAGCAAGGTGTAATGTACTTGTGCTTGTATGTTGATGATTTGTTGCTGCTCACTTCATCTGATGAACAAAAGCGTGCTTTTGAGGTTTGTATGAAAAACAATTTCACATTGAAATGTCTTGGAGCAGTTAACAATTACTTAGGATTAGAAATTCAGAGGGGAAAAGATGGCAGTTTTCTCATAAGTCAGAGTAGTAAAATTAAGAAACTGCTGGAGGATTTTAAAATGCAAGACTGTAAGTCTGTCTCCTCCCCATGCTTCCCGAGTTTCTAAAAGAGGAGGGGGAGAAGGGGGATGGTGAGTTATCTGAAGGAGATAGTTTTAGATCAGCCATTGGTAGTCTTCTTTACATTGCAAACAATAGCCGTCCGGACATTTCTAACAGTGTGTCCATTTTGAGCAGGTTTGTGGAAAATCCCACATCTGTTGCAAAGTCTGGATTAAAAAGGCTTTTTCGTTATTTACAAGGCACCAAAGATTATTGTTTAAGATTGTCTGCTACAGACACAGAGGAAAAGTTAGAATGCTGGTGTGATTCAGATTGGGCTGGAGATCTCAGTGATAGGAAGTCTACTTCTGGAAGTGTAATTCAATTTGCAAAGTCCACTATTGCTTGGTTTTCCAGAAAGCAGACTGTAGTAGCCATCAGCACAGCTGAAGCCGAGTTTTATGCTTTAGCACAACTGTGCAATGAGGTAATTTGGTTTACACAATTGTTGCAAGACATTGGAGTCATTTTAAGCCAGCCTGTAACAATTCATGAAGACAACCAGGCCTGTATTCATTTGGCTTTATCTGAAGGTACCAGAAACCGCACAAAGCACATTGATGTGCGTTTTCATCTTGTTAAAGATTTTCTAGCCAAGAAAAAGGTTATTTTGAAATACTGTGATACTAAATTAATGTTGGCTGATATTTTCACCAAGCCTCTAGTTACCAGTAGGCACTGTGAGTTGGTTACTAGATTGGGTCTGCTTCCATATTCTTTCTAGTCATAAAAAAGGGGAGTGTGGCATATATTTTTATGTCTTGAAATATGGAAGGCTAGTTTTAAAAGCCAAGCCTCAAACTTGTTTCCTAGAGCACATGTTCACCCCCCTTTCTCAGGAATGTTAATTTACTTTGAGTCTGGTAGTCTGGCTTGCTTGAGCCAATCAGAATTACCTGTTTAAGGTTTGCCCATATTGGGAATCTGTTGCCTAGGTGAGTGGTCACATGCCAGATCCTATCCACTCAGATATGGCCAAGTTGCAATTGTAAAAAAACTTTAAAAGTGTTATCTCTGCTTTTGTTCTGGTCTCTCTGCTATCTCTTTGTCTTTAAAATGTAAGTACTTAAGCCATGTGCTTCTCTTCTGCTGAAGAAAGGCAAAATTCAATTTTGTTCTTTTGTTTTAAATAAAGCAACGTTTTTTTTACTGCAAGCTTGTCTCTCAATATTTTCCATAACTCTGATCACAAATTTTATAAAACAACAAAAGATAGTTGGGTGCTTATAAAAATTCACCCCTACTCACAGCAATAATGTTTTTGTGCAGCAGTAATTACAGCATATTCCAATAATGTAGGCATATCCTAAGCTTTCTAATCTACATTCACAGAAATTCCTTCCTTTCTGAAGAATGATTAAAATGTATGTATTAAAAACTCTTACCTGGAGGTATATACTGACATGATCCCGAATAGTTTACCAAAACATTTGTATGAAATGTTGCATCAAATCTTTCATCTGCACTATAAAATGCATCAGAAACAATTGAATATTGCATAATTGTTAGGATAGAGAAATAATAATAATAATAATAATAATAATAATAATAATAATAATAGCAGCTATCAACTGTGTCTTTTTTCTGAAAGTGTCAATTTTAGTAGAACCATCAGAATACACATATAGTGGAGTGGGGAATACAAATTATAAATCACATGCTTCAACCATACATATATAACTTCAATTTATTATCAGAATTTAGTTCTGCAATGTATAGCAATTAGATCAATAAGCTTTAACTAGTATATTACTCAATTAAAACTTCAGATTAATTAATTGAGGTCAATTTTCTTCTGTGTGGCTGGGACTTGAAGGCACTTTTGTGTTGTTTTCTTAATATTTTATTACTGTCACAGACCAGAATTACAAATAAAATACAAATTTATACAAATATGGACAAAAATGCATTAAAATTAAATAAAACAAAACATGATAATATTATTGGTGGGATCATCAGTGGGCATTCAAAGTCTGCCTAATTTTACAGATAGTATAACAAAATTTAGCTACACTCAAAGAAACCGAAATATACTGATCAGATAGCAACAAATGTACATTTTCTTAAAACACTTTTCCCTTTGGTACACAGAAACATTAATTCCAAATTTAAAATGACAACGTAAAAGCAGGTGCGGTTCAAGGCGCTATAGGGACCTACATAGTATAGGACTTGTTTATTTGAGGGACCGTGTTTCTCCCATGGTATCTGGCCAGAATATACAAGCTGACAGTGTCATATTTCAGGACCCAAGAGCGCCTGGCCTCTGGAATGAACTTCCCCCTAAGATCTGGGTGGTAGAGTAGGAACCACCCAGATCTTAGGGGAAAGTTCATTCCAGAAGGCAGGTGCTCTTGGGTCCCAAAATATGACACTGTTAGCTTGTATTTTCTGGCCAGATACCATGGGAATGTATAATGATAGCATTCAGGAGGGCCTTAAAAACCTGGCTGTTCTCCCAGGTCCTGGGCTAGAGTGGTCGATATACAGGTAGTCCTCACTTAACAACCACAATGGGGACCGGAAAATTGGTTGTTAAGTGATGCAGTTGTTAAGTGAGTCACCACATGGCCGGTCCCAATTTTATGACCACTTTATGATGGTCATTAAGCGAATCATGAGTCATTAAGCAAATCACCATGGTTGTTAAGTGAATCCAGCTTCCCCAATGGACATTTTTTGCTGGAAACCAGCAAAAAAGGTCGCAAATCGTGATCATGTGACTGTAGGATGCTGCAACTGGTCGTAAATAGTCCTTCACTGAGGTTTCCTCCATGAATTTATCCAATCTTCTTTTAAAGTCACCCAAGTTAACAGTTGTCACATTTTGTAGCAATTAAGTCCACAAGTTATAAGTGGCTTAGAAAGAACAGAATTTACCACATTGAGCTGTTTGATTAGATGAACTTGAGTAACCACAACACTATTCTGCATGTTTTTAAAAACTAATCTCATACATGATTGCCTTACCTGTTGTACAGAAGAATATCTGGCACCCAAATCTGATCAGCTGGAAATCTCAGATTCTGAACTCCTGGATATTCATACTGATCCCATGACAAATATGCATCGATCCAGGACTATGGAGAAATTTATATAAATATATTTACTAAGGCACCTTAAGACGCTGTTACTATATGAAATTATATGAGTAATCAGTGCTACTATCCCAGGACAAAGTTTATCTGTGATGAGATACACAGTATATTAATTTGTGTAGCTGGAATCGCCAATGACCCAGCGAAAACGCTCATGGAGGATATTTGGGTCCTTGGGGGAGACCAGATATGCCATAAGGGTTATAATATTGACTAAGATGCAGAGCATTTCTGGTTCAAAACCCCACAGGAATGGACTGTTTTTTAATTACTATTTTTCTTTACCTGAACTACCTACTTTTCTGCTGGGCTTTTTTTTTTTAAATAAATCCACTGTTTCAGCATTTTTCCAGTCACTTGAAATAGTGAAAGAAAGAAAAGCATTAATTTGGGAGGAGTGATGGACAGTACAATGGAAGTACCTGTTTTCTGCCCACAGAAAGGAAAACAACAGGCAGTTTATTTTATTTATTTATTTTATTTATTTTTCAAATTTATTCCCCGCCCATCTCCCATGCAAGGGACTCTGGGCGGGTTACAATAAATAAAAAATTTAAAAACTATACAAAATATCTAAAAACACAAGCATAACATAATAAAATAAAATCGAAGATGGATTTGGACCTGCAGAATAGATCGTGGAGGTACGGGGCCAGCCAACCCCAGGAGGCACTACCACCTCCGTCGTCCCAGGCCAGTTGCTTTCCTGGAATGGCAAGTTGGCAGGGTACAGCAGCAGGGGAATTTCCAGTGGGAGAGCGTGGTCGCCTGCAGCCCACCCAGACTCTATACCTTCTAAACCAGGGGTGGGGAACCTTTTTTCTGCCAAGGGCCATTTGGATATTTATAACCGGGGACCGGGGGGGTGGGGGGCGGGGTTTCTGGGATTTCCGCGGACCAGGGGCCAGAGTTTGCGGGCGGGAGCCAACCACAAGCACTGGGGGGCGGGGTTTGCGGGCGGGAGCCAATTGCGTGGAAGGGGTGGGTTTGCCCAGACTCTATACCTTCTAAACCAATGTTTTTTGAACTTGGCAACTTTAAGGTATGTGGACTTCAACTCCCAGAATTCCCCAGTCAGCATGCTTTTCAGCCTGCATTCCTTATCAGCAGTAGCCACAGTCATTTATAGGGAGAAATACAGGGTGATGTGGTGCCTGTTAAAATTAGGAGTGGGGTGGGGAGACAAATGCAAGCACAAATTGGAGTTTAGCCTCAGCATTAGTCTGGCTCAAACCTCTTCCAGAAATTACTCAGCTTTCTCTGATCTCCAATAAAGCCAAACCACTAAATTCTATATCCTAAGAATTATAACTAACATAAACTCTAAATATGCAGGATTTATTTTCTGCTTCAGCCACTCTTTTCTCCATCTGGAGAGTCTGTTCTTTGACAAATAATTAAATTTAGCCGGTAGCTTATCTAGAATAAAGACAAAATTACTCACCATCTGTAGCCATGCATTTGTTACCAAGACCTGGTTCTTTTCATCCTTAAAAAAATAGGAGGAAAAATCATTTAAATGAGCAGTTTTCTTAATTATTTATAAATCAATAGTTTTAACAGATAGGCTCAGGAGAATCCAGCTTGAATACAGGTGGAGCCTAGAGACATTCAAATAGGCTAGTTAGGCTCTATTTTTATTGCTCTAATTATTAAAAACTTGGCAGATGAGGGACTGACTCACTGTTTGTATATTTACTAACTGTCCATATTATTCTTTAAGAGTGGCCAAATTCTGCATAGCTCCTGATTCTCTATAGCAGTGCTTGAAAAATTCATTAGCAATATATTTTAAATCTATAAAAGTTATTCCATTTGTAAGTTTCAGGTCTAAGAATAGACCACCCTTTAACTCTTTACGATGAATTGGTGCCCAACTGGGGAATGGTCCTCTTTTGGTTCTAGAATCGCAGCAGCTAATGTAGAATGGGTAACTCTGTGGATGTTTTTCATAAATGTTATATGTGATGACTCTTTTTTCCATTTCCATTTGCACAATTGTTCAATAACTGCTACATTTACTGCTGCATTTGATATATGACATATATGTCATATCAAATGACAATAATGAAAAGTATTCCTTCAATTAATGGGATTATTTTCCTAGGACATTAGGAAGAATAAATGTTATTAAAGTCACACACTCTTGAAATAGTGTGTGGGTATCTGTTATCTTCAGCTAACAAACGGAGATGAGCACTGGCCCCTAGAGTCAGACACGACTGCACAAATGTGCGGGGGGAACCCTTACCTTTTTTATCTGTTCTATACAAGTGGGGACTATAGTCCAATTGCCATTACTTCCTGTTTTTCATAAATAATGTACTTTTGACCATATAAGAACTGACACTTTGAGAATGAAGATCACAATGAACATATATAACCCACAGAGAACTTCATATCAGTGAGCAGAACATAGAGGTGTGCTTCTATCGATAGATGCAGTTTTGCTTCATGGAACAAGGGGTAACCATTTTTTCCCCAAGGACCTGCTCCAGAAGATCCCCCAATCTTCCAAAGCAGCTTTTGAGGGCCCAGGCTGTTGAGATAGAATGGGAGGAGAGAAGGGGTTGTGGAGCAAGAGTGGAAGTCTGCAAGCATGACATTGGATTTCACCTGGATAGCTATATCCAGCTCCCAGCATGATCAGCTAGAAGGGGGAGGTGGAGGAAGAAAAATCAATTACAGTTCTTGCACACTATAATTAAATATACGTAACTATATTGTTCATTTGAAGTATGTCGGCATTTCTCTGTTACAGAATCCAGTCAATATTTATTAAATCCTTACCTATAGGTTAATACACCTTGAGATTGGGATAAACAAACAAACAAACAAACAAACAAGGAAACAAACAGAAATGAAATCAATGGTACAAGAGCAGCATTAAAAATGACTACAGTCCAGCTACAATTAAGTCCACTGGTTTGAATAGAATTATAGATGCACAAGACCTCTCTCCTTGTAAAAGAAATGTAAATTATATACTGAATGCAGAAGTGAGGATATAATCCATACCCCCTGCACACATAACTCACAAGATTATGCATAGTGGTCATGGTCCCCTTAGGTCTCAGCACAGGGTTGACACAGTCGCTTCTCGGCCTTTTGGCTAAGATGAAGTGTAGTATCACAGTCCTTATTGCTTATCCTCTTCTCATCTTATATCCACAATATATCCAAATATTACACTCAGTTGGGAACTTGAAGGCATATTTTCAATCCTGAAGCATCACTGACATCTTCATCATCACTATCAACATTCTCCTGCCTTTCATCCAAGAGGTTTCCATGAATCCAGAACTCTAGTCCTCCAGGTGAAGCAGTGAGACTCATGAGCTCTTTATGGAAGAAGCAGCTATTCATTCATTCATTCATTCATTCATTCATTCATTCATTCATTCATTCATCCAGTATGGCCGCTCATCTCAACAAGTGACTCAACAAGTAAATTGAAAACAATTCCCATCACAAATATAAAAATTAAAATACACAGCAGCCGAGGAAGATACCACAACTGACAGTCGCTAGCACAGCCAGGAAATGGGGCCCTTCACACACTCACAAAAGCAGGTCTTTAGGGCCTTAACGAAAGGCCAGCAGGATTGGAGCCATCCTAATCTCTGGAGAGAATGTTCCACAGGGCAGGTGCTACAGCAGAAAAGGCACACCTCCTGGGCACGGCCAACCGGCATTCCTCGGCCGACAGGACCCAGAGCATGCCCATCCTGCCAGACCAGATTGGACGAGTAAAAACAACCAGGGAAAGAGTACACTGACATTTTAAAACAATCCATTCTTCTCACCAGAATTCTAACACTACAGTTAGTTGTAATTCAACTAATACTGTATTTACTGCAATACAACAGTATTTCCTTCTCCTACCATACCTCAATTTTAGCTTACTTTTTGAAAAATAAAATAATAATATAAAGTGTAGCTCTTGACAACCTAGCAATTCGAAAGCATGCAAATGCAAGTAGATGAATAGGTACCACTTTGGTGGGAAGGTAACAGCGCTCCGCGTGCGTCATGCCAGCCACATGACCATGGAAGTGTCTTCAGACAATGCTGGCTCTTTGGCTAACGAACGCAGATGAGCACCGGCCCCTAGAGTTGGACACGACTGCATAAATGTGCGGGGGGAACCTTTACCTTTAACTTATTTTCATATCCAATCACTAGGTTTTTTAAGCTTTAATTCACTCTGGAGCCACTTGCATTGATAATAGAAGCATGACTTGAAATGCTGATATATTTCTTTTTACCATTACCAATACTATATTTTACAATAAAATCCTTTTATGATTCTTCCCAGCATTGCTCATTCCTTAATAGTAACAGCTCCTTCTTCAAGAAAATAAAAGTCCTTGTACTGACAGTTTCAAGGGAGCTGGGGGATTTCAGAACGAAAATCTACTTCTCATTGAAGTAGATTGAAATGGTAAGCCTGCTTTTGAGCCAGAATACTATTCAATCTTCAGGAGAGTTTGCAAAATTCAATGTTCCTCCCGCACAAAAATAAGCAAATCCTTGTGGATGTTTATTTTATTAAACCACTTTTTTCCATTAAAAGTATCCAAAGCAACAAAATCCATACTTAAAAATAGCACAAATAAATATTTTAATCTTTGCCATCTATAACAGGATGTTACATTAATCAATTAAAATGCAGGTTATAGCACAGAGTAGTAAAACAACAACCAACAATAACCACCAGCTGTATAGGTAACCTGTTTATTTTATCAGAAATGTTTTCAGCTATTAGTAGAAATCTTGGAGTGGGAGGAGATCCCTCTTTAAAAAAATTCAAAGTTTTAGGTGAGCAAAACCACTGAGAATTCCTTTTTTTGAATTCCAGCAAAGGCTGGAATTCCAGTTTCCCACTGGCAGTAAGTCATATCTCTTCTGGCTTCCCAGCTCCTGGGATTTCCTTCCTCTTGCCTGAAGTCAAGGCATCATAGCAACTTGCCCCATTGCTCAGGATTGCTTGAAGGGCCAGTTTTGACCTGTTCCACTATACAGCTGGTTCCCACCCGCCTTTTGCTGTAAAAGAAAATGCAGCAGGGAACTGAAGTCCAGACATGGAATCAGAATTTTCAAACAAAGTGAATGAAATCACAGTTGTGCACACTTTAGAAGTGGAAGAAGACCAACTACTGTTGCTGTCTTAACATGGCAGAGTCAGTCTTTTTCTTTTTTAAAAAAACAACCCTATGCATTTATTATCTGCAAAGAACACTATGAATGTTCAAGTGTTTCCTCCATTTTTATCCATACACTTTCCTTCATTTGAAAACAAATTTTTATTTCCATCAAAATCCCTATGCATTTACTCAGCTTCTTTTAACCTTTGCCATTCCTTGCACTCTTTTGACAAATTTCTTGATCTATCTTTTTCTATATATACATTATAAAACATATTTCTCACATTTTTGCAGCAATCATTCTCCTATATGCATTTTTCTTATCCACAGCCTCTTTGTTATTCCACCAAGTATCTTTTAATGTAATTCCACATACTTCTGGGGCACTCCATAAGAACATTTTTTTCATTCTGTTCCAAGCAGTTTCTACATTATCTTTCCTGACATCTCCTTTCCATTTATTTTGTTCCACTCCAGTTTCTGTCAGATTCTTCCTTTTCTTCCATGCCCATTTTTTCCAAGAATCCCAGACAATGCCAAATAATGATCTGACCAAATAATAATAATAATGCAGAATCTCTCACCACCCTTGTATCCTTCACTAATGCTCTCAATCTTTTATCATAAAGAATCAAATCAATCTTGCTTTTAGATTTATATTCATTTCTTTGTCATGTATATGTATAGAGTTGTGATTAAACCATGTATTTAAAACAAACAGATCATTTTCTAAGCAGGTATTCACTAATCATCATTTTCATTCATTCTTGGATCTATTAAAATCCAATCACATTTTCTGTAGTCTCTCATCTCCTTCCCACACATCCATTCATGCCATCTAACAAAACTTTCTTCCCCTGGATCATATTCATTCAGCATGTTGCAAATGTTTCCCCAAAGTCATCTCTGGTTCTTCCAGTACCACCATTCACTGCATAATACTACTATCACCAACCAATAGATTCCTACTTTCATAGCACCCACAGAAACCTAGCAGTCACCCATTCATATTTTCTGACATATCCTTTAGCCCTTTCATTCATCATGAAACATACTCCTTCATTCAGATCTATTACTTTGATTAATTTCAGGAAAAAACTGTAGTTAAATATATAAGAGCTATGCTGCGCTGGAAAAGAAAATCAGTTGGATATAAATTTTCTTCAAATAATGGCTAATAATTAACATTTGTATACTTCACTGGAGAGCCTCTGGCACTCCAGATTTTGTTGAATATGAACTCATAGTAACCCCAGCAGTGTAGCTGATGGAAGTTGAAAGATGAATCTTAGCAACATCTAGATAGCCACAAGTATATGCCTATTATATATACTTATATATATTCTTGCACTATAGATCTGTAAGTTGCAGATGGGCAACTGACATTTAGATTGATTTATTTAAATCTCACATTATTCCAATTGTATAATTGGAGACATAAAACCATTGGATATCCATGTACAAACATCTCCATGGGCACGACCCCTTGTGGCAATGGAGGCAGCATTAATAGAGTACACTGAATAACCTTACTGTATTGAGGGCTCTGGAGACCAAGTCTCCTGTAACAAAATAAAATATTTACTGATTAAGTCCTAGCGGTAAAGGTTGTCCTTTTTGGCTTTACAACCAGCAATATTCCAAGAAATCAGGAAGGTCACCCTTTGTCCCTTGCCTGGTCAGTCTGATAGTTGGCTGCAAAATTGGACCAGCTGTTCTGCTGAAGGAGGTTCTGTCTGGTGGCTTTGGGATGAATTTGTCATATGGGCAACCTGGTCCACTTTACATGGGGATTGGAAGGCACCCAGATGATCTTCATTGGTGGTGGAACATGAGGTTAAAGGCCCTTTGGAAGCTATTTGGGGCAGAAGAAAATTGTGAGGCTTCAAGTGGCAATATATCCAGTGGTGGAGCAGGGAAATAGAGGTGAAAGTATTAGGTTAGATTACGTGATAAATATTTCCTATGGGTTCCTCAGTGAAATTATCTTGAGAGCAATGACCAGTGTTAATCTGCCTGGAGCTGGAATTTGTGACAAGAGGAAATAAATCATATGTGGAGGAAACACCAATCCTTGTAAAATATCTAAAGTTTGATTTGGAGTGATTGATGAAACAGGTTTGCAATGGAGAATAATCTGTCAAACCAGGGCCATGGGTTGTCTCTGATACTACATCCTGCATTCTAGCTGCCTCCCCCAGTTGTGACAGGTTTCAGTGATGCAAGCTTGTTCACAGGAGAGCTTATTTGCACCATTATCTGGTGCCAATGGAATGGGGAGGCTGCTGATAGATAATTCATCTTGCCTTTCAAGAACTTCAGTTGAAGAAAGGCAGGATGTTGTCCACAGTTAGACAAGATATCCATTTGAGCTTCTTTTACAGCAGGGGTCCCCAACCTGTGGGCCGTGGCCCACTAGTGAGCTGCGGCCTGTTAGGAAGTGGGCCGCGGGGCTCCCTCCTGGAAACCCCGCCCCCCGGTGCACGCGATTACCACATCCCCGGTGCGTGCAATTAGCTCCCACCTGCAAACCCCGTCCCCCCGGTCCGTGGAAAAATTTTCTTCCACAACCGGTCCCTGGTGCCAGAAAGGTTGGGGACCACTGTTTTACAGGATTCCCCGTGTCCATCAGAAGGTCAAAATTACCTTAATCGATAGAGACATTGTACCTCAGTCATGTCCTTGTGGGCCTTAATTGCCATTTTGTGTTATGGGCAGGATTGGAGTCTTTAGTTAGGTGTACTAAAGCAGCAAGGGGCTTTACTCTCTCTTGGATCAGCTTCACTGCTTGTACAAGACCTTCAATTTTAGATAATGTCTTCGACTGTTCATCTTTAGCCACCATATCATAGGAGTTAATCAGGTCACTTTCAAAAGGACCAAGTGATGTTTTTCTTATGCTGGCCAAGCATTTAGCAACACTCCCTGTTGTCAAGGATGGAGATAAGATAGAAGTTTGGCAGCCATCCATGTTAAACACAGCATTTTTTGAAATGTGTAAGCTGGTGTAGTATTATTTAGAAGAGGTCTCACATTTTGACAAATAAATATCCAGATGGAGAAAATTTCAGATGTTTTCAGCAAGTTCCTCATTTTTAAAAGCATTGACGATATTACTGAGTTGGTAAACAAAAAGCTGAACACTTTGGTGTATTTGGCGTGTGGGGTCAACTAAGCCAAACATAACTTTCTAATTATAAATGTCTACCTTTACCCCATAGGTTGTTTTCTATAACAAATGCTAGATGTAATAAATTGGAGAACTATCTTTTGCAACTAGTTTGGGAACATCCAAATGCTGGTCATATACTGGCAGGTGATTTTAAGGACTTAGTGCTAACAATTAGGTTCTCTCCTCTTATATTAATAGTCATATTTTCCCACACAAAGGCTACCTTGGAAGTATGAACAATGCAGGCTGGTATTGATTATGCATCACCAGAAGATTTAGGTATTGTATAATAAATCACGTAACAGAAAGTGATCTTAATAGTGAGACTATCTATTGGGGGGCATGCAGGTCCAGTACAATTGATTATGTCCTAAACTCACAATAACTGTTTTAATCTGGTAGTCTCAACTAAAGTAGGCTATGGCTGGATAGTGACCATTTGCTGCTATTATTCCATCTGGGTCTTGGCCTTCAGCCAGCTTCCACGAACAGTTCCACCCATGTTATGGATAATGACATAGGTTTAATTACGCCTAGGACTAGATGGTCTGAAAACACTGCAAAAGTGATACCATCATTTCTTGCCTCAGCCTAGTAGTCCCTTGAGCTACATGAATGCCTGATTGATAGCTCAAATTCTGTAGAGGCTTTAGCTAATTTAAAGCCACCTTTTGAGTTTATAGTAAGGATAAGGACTATTCAAGCTGTACTGCAAAAATCTAGATAGCCACTAGTTGACAGCAAGAGTTAGCATTTCCTTTTCTTTCTTTCTTTTTTGCTGCCATCTGGTGATTATCTAGATTTTATACAACCCAGGTATGGTAGCTCTAGTAGAGGTGAAATATCCTTTCAGCTAGCTGGCCGACAGGAAGCTCTGGCGTGGGCTGGTCCATGAGGTCACGAGGAGTCGGAGACGACTGAACGAATAAACAAAACCTACATAGACTGGCCCCCTCGCTCCTGGATTTCTGAAAAAAACCTGAAAACCTGGTTCTGCCATCATGCCTGGAACGGGAGGGGGAATAGTGATTCCTGGAGATGGCTAGCGCCCTAGAATAGACCGAGAGGGGGAGATGGGCGGTAATAGAAATTTAATAAATAAATAAATTAAATAAATAAATAAATAAATATCCATGAATACCTACAGGTGGCCAGAATCCCGGTTTGGAATCCTTACAATTATAATCCCACTCATCTGCAGAACACTAGATAGGTAAAGGCTATCTACATCATTCTTAAGCCCTTTTGCAAAGCTGATCTCATATGGTCAAGAGGAAGGCCCTATATAATGGAAAAATCCAGTTTGGGCGTGGAGTATATATCAGTGTTGGATCTGTTATACCTAGTCCAGAGCTTTCCAAACTTTTCATGTTGGTGACACACACCAATGGTGGTGGCGGTGCAGCCTGCGGTGTCCTGGTGTGTTGCACGCCAACCCGGAAGCGCTGATGGGGGGAACCGGAAGGAGCAGCACCCCTACCAATCAGCGCTGCCGCCACCACCGCGGCACTGATTGGCGGGGGTGCCGCTCCTTCTGGTTCCCCCCATCAGCGCTTTCGGGTTGGCGTGCAACACACCAGGACACCGCAGGTGACACAGTAGTGTGTCGCGACACACACTTCGGAAAGCTATGACCTAGTCATTTACACCACACACCTATTGGAGAGTTGGTTTCAAGCTGCTCTGCAATGTGGAGACTATTCTTTCAGAACTGATATGAAAACTCTTATTAAGATACCTAAGACTTAAGGGTTAGTACTGTGCCCAGTTATGGGCACAAGAGTTCAACAAGGACAGTGACAAATTGGAGCAAATTCAAATGAGGCCTACCAAAACACTGAAGGGTCTATGAATGAAATCCTATGAGGAATGGCTAAAGAATGTGGTAACGGAGGGGAGATATAACAGCAATTTCCAAATACCCCAAGAGAGTGGATTTATTCTCTATTGCCCCAAAGATAAGGACCAGATTGGATCTCCCCTTTAGATGGTTTCAACATGGAATGCTGCCAAACAGCCCTTACGGATAGGACATCAAAGAATAAGAAAGTGAGTTGTTCTTGAACATAAAAACAAGTGTTTTAGAACTGCAGGCTTCAAAGCCCTGTCGTTGCCTCAGCAACCCCTCAAACTGCCTCCTAATCTATGCCAGACCTTAGCTGAAATGGATTAATTCTCTCTCCTTGGCATCAATGGAAGAGTTAAACCAGAAGAAGAAAAAGAAAAGAAAGCACCCGGGCTGCTTCCTCTTTCCTACCACTTTGACAATTCATCACTTAACAAAGATTTTAATGTCCTTGAAGGATTCTATGTTAGAACACTTCACCAGATCAGTTAAGATTGCCCTGCCTATTATCCTTATTTATCACCACTCTTTGCAGAAGGACAAGTTTCATTATTCTCTAGGAAAATTACTTGGAAATTACTTGTTACTAATTTCTCTAGGCAAATAACAAATTTATGGGAATGACTGAAAAGCCAACTGCATTATGGCCATTGTGGTCACACCTCCTCCTGATTCAGTGATTTCAGTGTTCATGTTCACCATTTCAGATTTCAGATGTCATGTTCACCATTTTATGGTTTGCTTAAAAACCATCAGGAAGCAAAAAAAGCACAGTTGGGACTTCCATTTGTGGATCAAGAGGAGGGCAGTAGCATTTTAAATATATAAAACAGAAGCTGTTTGCACATTCAGGTAGAAATCATCAACTGGCAAGCCACCGAAACAGGATGCTGAGTAGTGATGAGGCATTTCTGAGTAAGCCTTTGATCAAAGCACAGAGTTCTGCAATAGGTGTACTGTAAACAATATTCTTGGATGGGGTTCTAGAGAATTTTTATGGGTATCAAGTTGGAAGCATGCAGGAAACATGTACCAAGCTGTTGTCACCAACTGAGTGACTAAAGATTTTAAGCAGTTCATTAAATATTAGATACGTATTCTGTTAGTGGCTTACATATTGATTTCACTAGCATGACTTGTCATCCTAAGTATTCGTGGGCACATTTCACACCAAAATTTGCAGGTGTTGCAATGAAGGGAATGAGACATCAGTGGTTATTCTAAAGTATTCATTTTTTATTGTGACTGTGGCACAAAATGAGAGAAGATTGCAAAGATTAAAAATGAAAGCAACTGGATTAGTATTTTTCATACAGTATATGGAAACAGACTATAAGATATTATTCTCTTCATGCAAGGGCAAAAAGAAAGTGTGGCTTAAACTGGAGAAGCTTAAATATCAAGAAGAATTTTTACAAGGGACATTTTATCCTGCTTGGTAGACATGTAAAAAAGCTAGAAGTTTTGCGTTCAAATACATACACTGATTCAGAGGATGTTAAAGATTAATATACAGTACATTCAAGACCAGAGGTCTTTCTTTTGGGACTGATAGACAAACAGCTGGAAAAAAGTCATGGAACTTTGTTTTTGTAGATGATAACTGCAGCGAGATTATTGTATGCACAAAGATGGAAAGACTTGGCAATACTACAATGGAGAAATGGTTGGTGAAAATTATGGAACACACTGAGATGGCCAAATTGAGTTGTTTGATTAGAGAAAAGACAATATCTATGTTTATTGCTGACTGGAAACTCCTTATGGACTTTTTGCATAAAACAAAAAAAAATGAACTTATGATTTATGGTTTGATGATTAGACAGCGTAGATTATAGAAAGAAGAGAGACATGTTGTAACTTTACAGAAAGGGGTAAATTTATAATTGTACTTTTAACTACTGTAAAGAAGATCAGAAGCCACTTCTTTGTATGTTTTTTCCTTTCTTTTCTCTTTTTCTTTTCCTTTTATTCCTTTCTTGCACTTTTAGCTTTCTCTTTGATTTCTTTCTTTCTCTTTTTTCTTTCTTACTTTTAATTAGTTTGTATTAGTTTTTATCTTCTTTTTTAAAACTTTTAATACAATTATAAAAAAGGAAGAATTTTCTAAAGATAGACTCAGAAAATGAAGAAAATTGCCAAGAGAAGCTATGAAATTCCATCAGATGGAGATTTTTACAAAATAGGCAAAGAATATTTGGGGAATTGTGGGTTTATTGAATGTCCGTATCAGTCCTTTTCAGGGACTGCAGGCATGAAAATATGAAGAGGCGGCCCAAATTATGCAGTTATCATAAGCAAACAAAGTGGGGCAACATTGTTTATTTTGTTCTATTGCATGACCTGAAATCACATAATATACTAATATTATGCTGAATAGCCATAATAGTGTTGGGATCTTCCCCCAGAACACTGTCTGCCCTCCATGTTGTCTTCCCCCAGAACAGGTAAAGGAAGCCCAATTGTTAAAAGGTTACAAAATAGAATGAGTTTGATAATGCCAGAGATTAAGATGGAAAAGCAAGCCCAACTGCTCAGACAAAGGATTCCCTTCGGATTCAATTGGAAAGCTTGGAACACAAGGTCAGCTCATTCACAGAACTTAGCCAGCCCATTCAGGTAGACCTTCTTCCCCAGCCAAACAGATCTCCATAATCAAATAACAAAAGATTCCTTCCAAGGTGCACATTCCAAGTAGTAGACAAAGCCACAGCCCGCAGGGAACACAGACAGGAAACACAAACAGCAGGGGGCCCAACCACAGAGCGCCTCAGCTCTGAAATCCGGCAAATTACACTTCTCTCAAGTTCCTAGGGGGCGGGAACACCTTTGCATAGCAACGACCAAGCTCTCCTATATAAATGGCCTGTGGGGGAAATACAGGTGTGGCCACCTTCCAACCAGCATATTCTGTACTTCTGTACTCTGCATGTGCTCTTGGAAATAAACCAGCAAACCTCTGTTCCAGCAACTGCCTGCGTCTATTCATTCCCGGCTTGGGACGAACCTTGGTAAGATTACCTTCTAACAATAGCTATGCATTCCTATGTATTTAGGAAATGCCATGCATTTCTATCTATTTAGGAAAGACCGTATCTCAATAGTAGGGTAACTTCTTTGCATGCAAAAAGTCCCAATTCAATTCCTGGCATCTCGAGGTAGAACTGGCATCTCGTAGTACTGAAAATATAAAATTGCAGAGAGCTGCTATTTCTTTAGATAATAAACATTCTGACTTTTCCTGTGTGCACCTATCCACCCATCCCCTAAACCTAAAATTAGAGCTACAATAAGACTTTTTAACACGCCAGTTGATCATACCACATATGCCTAGCGTCCCTTGTATATCCAAAGTGGATGCTGGGGTATAAATTATGAGATGTGTACAGATGCTCATTGCAAAGAATCTTGAGATATTCTTCACAGGCTGCAGGCTGAGATATTCTTTCAGGCATAAAAACAGACTGGTTCAACCTCAGGGATCTCTCCAAATGTCTGTAGGTGTTACAGCTAGGTGGTAAAACAGACATTATTTTTAAAATGAGGTCAGGTACAAGAAGAAAGACCTATAATCCTAGAACAGGGCTTTCCAAAGTTTTTCCCGCGGCGACACACCAACCGGCGTTGGTGTGTCGCCACGGAAAAACCCAGAAGCGCAGCAGCGCGCAAAAACCCGGAAGCGCTGCTGCTGCTTTCAAGTTTTGCGCGCTGCAGTTGGTGTGTCGCCGCGGGAAAACCCGGAAGCGCTGATGATCATCATGATGATGATGATGATGATCAGCGCTGCTGCTGATGATGATCAGCGCTTCCAGGTTGTGTGGCGACACACCAGACTGTGTGTGGCGACACACTTTTGTGTCGCGACACACAGTTTGGAAAGCTCTGTCCTAGAAGTTCACTGAAAATGACAAGAGGCATCACTGAGTTAAATGGACAGATATGTGGAAAGTCAGACTACATTTGCAGTGCAATAACTAGGAAAGACATCTGCAGTTCAGTAGGCAGACAAGCTCTCCCACATCCCAGCCTGGGTTTCTGCCCAAGTCAGTATTCTGGGCATGTCTCCCAGTTACTAATGTCATATGCAGTCTTGCAGTTGGCACTGTTCTTTGTGGATGGGTAATTCTGCTGCATCTCTTTATCACACCAGATGAAGAGAGTAGGTAGAGGCTGATTGGAAAAAGGAAGGTCCAGAAAAGGGGTAATGATGCAGCAGACAGGCTCCTTATGAGCAAGTACTTTGGGTTCAACAGAGCAATTGATCAATCAGTTTTTCATACTCTTATGTGCAATTCAAGTACACCTATATGCCATATACAGTACCAGGCCACCCCATTGCTATACATAAATTATATGCTGATCAGGAAGCAACAATTAAAATGGAATATGGAGCAACTATTAGTTCAAAATTGGAAAAGGAGTGTGGCCAACTTGTATATAGCCATCTTATCTATTTAACCTAATATGCAGAACATATCATCAGAAACATTAAACTAGAAGGAACAGAAGTTGGAAATAAAGTTGTTGGAAGAAATATTAACAGCCCCAGATATGCTGATAGTATCACCTTAGTGGATGGAAAGAAGGAAGACTTAGGGAATCCCTTGTTGACAGTGAAAGATGTGACTGCAAGAGCCCCTGTGAGGCTTTATATTAAAACAAACAAACAAACCTAAGTTTATATCAATCCAAGACTGAAGAATTAGTGGAAGTAGTAACAGCCTATTTTCCTAGACTGAAAAATCCACATGGATAATTACTGTAACTATGAAATAAAGAGATACTTGCTTTAAAAAAAAGAGTATGGCAAATCTAGACAAAATATTAAAGTGTAGAGATATCACACTGCCAAGAAAATTATCTATTGTCAGACTTCTCAGTCTTCTCAGTCAAAATGTATGGCTGTGAAAGTTGGATAATAAGACAAACAAACCATTCCATGATAGATGAAGTAGACAGCTCCCTGGAAGCATTAATAATGAAGCTGAAGCTTAAATATTTTAAACACACAATACAGAAGCAAGAGTCTATGGAGAAGATCCTGATGCCTGGAAAAACTGAAGGCATTATTATATGAGGTTGGCACAAAGTGCTAGATACCACTATTGATACCATGAGCATGAGCTTGAAAGAACTCAAAAGAACACTTATTGACATACAAGTGACTGAACAACTGAAGAACAACAAATACAGCTGACAGATTTTTATGGAAAGAACTTTGGGTTCAATGAAGCATTTGATCTTTTTTTTTCATACCAGTACATGTAACTCAAGCACACCTATAAGGAATTATTGTGATGTAATTCCGCTCACTTGAAGATATACTGTTGGGCTCTGTACAGTATATAGTATACAGTGTATACAGAAGACCCTACCAACAATTAAAGTGAAAATAGTAATCTTTGAAACTATTTAAGGTTTCCATCTATTTATCATCCCCCTCCCTCCCAGACACACACATACACCCACAAACACAGAGATAGACCATCTCCTTTCATCTTTTCATAGCCAGTTCCCATTAATGCTTCATTAATTAAAAATATTTATTGAATAAATAATCCTTTCATTTTTGTAGCTTTCTTTATCATGTCTGTTGGTTGCACTTACACAATGGAAATTCATTGGTTTGTGAAGGTGTACTGTAAGGATAATGTTTTTATCTCTTGGATCCAGATATTATCTTGGGGGTAATATGCTAGCCACGGTATATTAAAATATTTAGTTTGTTGATAAATCCTTTAAATCTTAGCACTTCTATTGTATACAACTAGGTGCCAAAACATACGTATATGGTTAACCAACTGCTCTAAAGTGCATAGCAGAGGGTCAACCTTTAGCCAAGTGTGTGGTTAACTCCTAAGTAGTCCTTCCAACTTAGCAATTTACATAATAAAAAAGAATTGAATCCTAAAGGAATTATTTCACCCGCACAAGCTTTGGAATAAATCTAGCATTAAATCCACTATAGCTTTAAATCCAATTACTCATATTTTCCTTATTAACCAATTTGTACATTTTGATACTTCTTTGTGAAAAGCCATTTGTTGGCTTCAGTTAAAGAGTTCACTATTTGTCCCCCTTTTGCTCACTGGCCTCTCGATCCAAGCTATCATTCATTCCAGGTGAACAATTGTCCAACTATAAAATGGCAAATAAAAACACTTCTTAGATGAGCCAATTATCTAATCCCAAGATCCACCAACTGGAGCACCAGGTAAAAGAGTAGCATAGGAAGATAGATGACAGGCGATATAAAAATACATGTTGAAGCCTACGAATATATTTCCCCAATATTTATTTGATTTGAAGAATCTATAAGGCTTTTTGTTGCTAATTTTAACCAGTGAAAACCAGAAACCCTTCCTCCCCATCCTTTTCTACCTGGAGAGCGTCCATCTGCTCAGATTGTGTGCATCATTATGTTCTAGGAGGAACATTTTTATCTATGGAATAAACCATTTAATGTTTATATAGGGATATTTATTTCCCCTAGTAGTCTCAAGGAAAATGCCAAAGTTTCATATCAATACAAAAAAGGGTTGTGGGATGAGGAAAATGTATTTATTTATTTACTTGTTTGTTTATTTATTTATTTAAAGTTGCCAATATCTCAGGCATCTCAATCAATCCAACCCCTTTTCTGAAAAAGAATAGTTTGAAATAAGCAAGAATCATTTCAAGAAACTAAAGAAGTACTTTAATTTATTCACAGTTTGAAATCTTTAATACTACTGAATGTAGTACTATAACTATTGGAAATCAAATGAGAACAAACTTCTCCTGGAAGAATTTTAATGAAGCTATTAATTCTGTATTAAAAAATGTAGATCATGATTTTTTTAAAATCATTTTAAACTTAGGTTTAACTCAGTAATCAATTGTATCAAAGGACATACACTCAATTAAACCCATTTATGCACAACCACCTCAGGCAAAGGCAGTAATTCTTCACATTGAAAATTGATATTCAGCATGTGGAAATTGTTGTCTTGCTCATATTTTAAGCCAACCATTAAATCAATTGCTATGTTGCTCTTTCTCTGATCTTCATGGCACTGCAGTCATGATATTTATGTAGCCCCTTTTTCTAGAGGCTTTCTATTCTTTCCAACCCAAAGGAACATTGGGGGGAAAGTATGTAAAGTGGCTCAGAACTCTCTGTTTTTGTGTCAGCAGAATAACTCTGAGAAAACGTATCAGGATGGAACACAATTTGGTGGGGTGGGAAAAGCCAGCAAACGAAAAATCAAGTTTGAAAATGGCCTGGATCTGGCTGAAAGCTATGGAGGAAAACAAGCAAACAAATCAATGCATCTTCATGATTTGTGGTTAGCAGCTCAGGATGCTGCCAAAATGCTCCATTTTAAGCCCCTCTCATTTCTCCATCCATAACTCAGACTGGAGGTATGCAGCCCACTCCATGTTTCCCAGTGCACATACAGTATACACACAAACACACCTAGATGCAACATGGCAAGAACAAAAACACCCACCCACACAGAGGCAACCCCCTCACCCAGAAGTAAACCAAAGAAAGATAATGCTCCAAAATGGGCTGTATCAGACTGGGGATTATGGAAGGAAACGAAATCCCCTAATGTTCTCCCCATCATCCTTATGGGAGAGGCAGCTTGGAACTGGCTCAGAATGTTTCAGATTCCTCCATTCTAAGCCAATCACATGACCCAAACGGAGTGGCTATTAATGGGCTGGAAAGAAGACAGAAGCCGTGTTCTGCATGTTTTCCCTACCATTTTTTTTAAACTCCAAAAAGCCCAGGGGCTGAATGTTCAGTTAAATCCCCCACTGATTTTCACTGTACTCTATGTTAGTATTTTTTAAAAATGTATTACCTCTTTTAAAAATCTATACATCACAGTTTTATGCCTCAAAAACTGGACAAAAAATCTTTTGATTTTATGTTTGAAGTAGAGCACTTCTTTCATGTATGGCTCTATACATGAATTCATCAATTATGAAGTGAAAGTCTGTGGCTAAGCCAGGACGTATTTCTGGTTGCTTCAGACTGTGGTCGTTGTCAAGCTATTAGTTAAGCTTTTGATGTGCTTGGGAGTGATGGGAAGAGAAAGAGGAAAGGAGTTATTAAGCTATATCGTGCTGATTAAATTTGCAGGTCAAACAACTTAATAAAAGCAGATTTCTCTTGAAGTCAATGGCACAGCACACAGAGTACTAAAAAAACTGAGATGCTGAAAATATTAATATTGTTTAATACCAAAGGCTGATTAAGATTTTGTGCACTTCAAGTTGTTAGGAATATTGCTTTGCCTATTTGTATACTTCTTATGGTTGAAAAATTAAAATAAAATAATCTAGGTCCAGAGGCTGCATCTTCACTTACCAATGTTAGCATTTGTCCCTGCTGATATGGGTTTATTGGTGTGTGATCCCTAGGAGAAAATGATCCTATTGCTTCCCCTAAAAATGAATTTGACCATACTGTAAGTATCTGTTCCTAATCATAATGATGCCAAAATGAAACATGTGTCAAGATATCTCATAGAAGTATGCAAAGGAGTGAATTTGCACCAATACACTTCGGTTTGACGCTCAAACGTTGGATTTGATACAGTACCTATGGATTTGGCACTAAGACTGAAATACCTTGCATTGAATTAATACAGTCTAAGGTCAAAGATTATGCCCCATTTAAAAACTCTGGCCATATGAGATCTGGATTCCAGAAGATTAATAAAAATAAACACCTCTATGATAGTGATAAATTATTCATAAGTTTTCTAAGAGGTATCTTTGAGACGTGGAGCTGAGAAAATTGACTCAATTTTCCTTTCAAATTAGTGCTGATTTTCACCAATTCATTCTAAATTGCTGCAGAGTTATTTACCATGTTAATTTAAATTATTTTATATACTTTAGGGGACAAGTTTTGAAAAATGTGCTCCCCAGGCAAAGCAAATGTTACCAATTCTAATTTAAGACACAGTCATATTTTGCTACTGAGGACTCTTCCCCACATTACCTTCCTAATGAAACTTCACATGTCTAGAATACCCTCTCTGCCCATAAGACAGTCAGTATAAGCAAAACTGACTTAAGATTATTTCAAACTTTGTCCATGCTCGGATTCTGGCTAAGAGTGATCAAATACTGCCACACGTGAACCCTTTTAACATAATCCCCTTTCTGCTGCTGTCTATCCATTCAGTCGTGTCCGACTCTCGGTCGCTTTGTGGATCGATGCTTTCCATGCCTTTATATCTCTTACAGCTTCCTTTACTTCCATCAAAGTCATTCCAGTGTCCCTTCTGATGGTGTCAAGCCAGTGAGTCCTAGGGCGGCCCCTTCTTCTTTTACCACTGATCAGTCCCAGCATAATTGTCTTTTCGAGTGAGTCGGCTCGCGTAACATGACCAAAGTATGACAGTTTTTGTTTGGTGATCTTGGCTTCCAGGGATATTTTTGGTTTGACTCTGTCTAGGACTTCCTTGTTGGTAATCTTTGCTGTCCATGAGATGCGTAGTAGTCGTCTCCAGCACCACAATTCAAATGCATCTATCTTTCTCCTATCTGCCTTCCTCAAAGTCCAAGTTTCACAACCATACGTAGCTATTGGAAATATGATCTTATTAACTAGTCTGCATTTGGTTGGGAGGCTGATATCTTTATTCTTCCAGATGTTATTTATGCTGGTCATTGCTGTTCTTCCAAACGCTATACATCTTCTGATCTCCGGGCTGCAGTCACCCTTTTGATCAATTTTAGAGCCAAGGAAGTTAAACTCCTTCACTGCTTCAATTACCTCATTGTTGATCTTAATACTGACTTGCACATTCTCTGACGTTGTCACTAACTTTGTTTTTTTGGTGTTAAGGCGCAATCCAAGTTTTTCACTTTCATCTTTGACTATTAGGATTAGCCGTTCTAGATCTTGTTTACTTTCCGCCAGCAGTGTTGTATCATCTGCGTAACGGAGGTTGTTGATGTTCCTACCACCAATTTTTACCCCAATAGTAGATTCTTCCAGATGTGCCTTTCTCATAA